>CM034152.1:600089035-600826621 GCA_019776745.2 Taxus chinensis | reverse complement strand
AATTCACTTCCATATTCTAACATTACAAAATAGCATCTGTTTCATCCCCGAATTTTTTAAAATGATTGCAGATGATTGATAAACGAGCCAAGACATTCTTTGAAACCTGCAATTATTTTTTTTTAACCCCGTATAGACTGTTCTATGACGTCAAGATTGGTCACAAACGGGTCATCGCCCCCTAGTGTAAAGCAGTGGCAGTTGAATTGGAGCAAGTCATGTATAATGAAACCATACGACTGGTTGGTGACATGTCTAATCTGCCACTGTTTCGGATCCCCAATCTGGACCTATTTTTCAAAATTGTTCAATCTATCTTATTCATATTGAGTAGATTTCTATTTTCCTTCCTTTTTCCTAACGCAACTTGACATCCTAGTAACTGTATTTCGATGTACAAAAACGTATGGCTTACTCTCCCCCATGATATTTACAAAATACTTTTCAACTGGAGATGAGATATCTGGAAAAAGAACAATACCTTGAATTCAAAATGCAAAGACACCACTGCTCTGCGAGAGCTATAAGAACAGCTTTGTGGGTCATATTTCCGACAGCTTTGGATATTCCATATGTTGTATTACAGTTATGGTTTCATAGAACGTTTCACCTGTAAGTAGAATCGTTCCATCTTTCTATTATAAAATTAACTCTATCCAATAGCACAGTGATAGTGAAAATCTATTTTCAAAACTGGAGAATTCAGATATTGGAAAAAATGACATAGTACCCAGTGACTTCATAAATGACAATATCCCCGCCTGCGCTGGACTATAGAACGATGTTGTGGTAATATTCCGACAGAGCTGTATATTCCAGTAGTGTTGTATTTAAAGTTATGTTTTCAATATAAATTTTGCACATGTAACTAGAATACTTTCCATCTTTTTATGTATACAATAAAACTTATGCTAATATCACATTACATCATTAGATGACAGACACGTTCCATGTAGCAATCTTCATTTTAGCATTTATTAAGAGTTCTCAAAAAGCAAAGGTTTCTTTATTATTAGCTTTATACGAAATATACTGCACTTGTTACATGCCAGTTAAATGTATCACTGTCCAGGTTGAATATTTCCTTCATCCATAATGGTTTTTAGCAGCATTATTGTCCAATCCTTCATCAAAAAAATCTAATGTGACTCGATGGAACCAAGAGGTTGGAATCTCTAATTGAGCAGGCCCTCAATGTGCAGCGAGAAGCGTGTGTCTTTCACAACTCCCTGGATAATGCACTTTCTCTGTATACTGATCATCAATGTGGAAAAGATCAAATCCCTACCATTACATTACAGGTTTCAAACTCCTGCCCTTTGTGTGTAAGCAAATGTTTATGTGCAAGGTTTTCTTGCGTTGATCATAGTTCTATGTTTTTTCTAATGACTCATTGTAAATATCTGACATATAATGGATTGACATAAACGTTGTTGCCTCCAGCCATGTCTTTAAATATTCTAATGCAACTAACATTGAAGTATTTAGAGCCAAAATGATTTAGCACCTTCTACCTACAGCTAGTGCTCCAGGAGAATGTTATTGCAGAGAAGTAATGGAGAAATGTATTAAAATTTTGCCTACGTAAAGATGCAAATGAAGAACTTTTATGCCATACTATATCTGTTGCCAAGTGAGTAAACCGTACTTAGTTAGGGATGCTTTGTGCAAACTTTGTTTAGTGAGTTTTGTGACTCTTAGAGGGGCTTTTAGTTAAAGAGCTATTTCTTCATGGATACATAGCAGTGTATATAAGCTCCATTTTCTCTATAGCTGGAATAATAATTAATAACATGTGATATTAGGAGTAAAAAAAAAATCAAATCTGCACTAACTTATCATGGATAGAGATCTGTTTGTCAGTTGTTTAGTGCCAAAATGATTTAGCACCTTGTACCTACAGCTTGTGCTCCAGGAGAATGTTATTGCAGAGAGGCAATGAAGAAATGTATAAATTTTTTGCTAGCTAATAATGGTTTTAAGCAGCATTATTGTCCAATCCTTCATCAAAAAAAATCTAATGTGACTCGATGGAACCAATCCTTTGCTGAATTGTCGTTAGAATATGGAAGGGAAAATTTATAGAGTTAGAGCTAAGCTATTACCAATCGTTAGAAATATGGAAGGGAAAATTTATAGAGTAAAAACACCACCAATGGATGCAGCACCAAATTCTTGACCTCCAACATTGCACCGCCACCTCACTGCCTACCTTCAAATATATGTTTTATTCCTAATTTCTCAAAATTCAGTCTGTAGTTTTTGGTCTCATAGAATGCCATGATGGCAGGATATGCACAAATTAGATTTGTTGAAAAGACTTCATAAACTTTAAAGCAAATGCAATTGGCATATACAACTCTGCTGCAATATGCAAACACTGAAAAAATAAATAGAGGGCTTGAATTATGAAATAGTTTGTAATTCATAAGTGTCTTACCTAAACTGCACTGCTCCTCACTTCTTCAACTTGGAGAGATGAAAACTGCATGAACAAATGGAATTGTAATCCATCCTCCAGCTTTTATTCTATCATCCTAAATTCTGATCGGTTGATGTTAGTTGACATGGATTCACTATGAAAGTTCAATCAAATGGCTGAGATTTATTGGGATTTAATCCAATGGATAATATTTTAGTTGGTCATTTTTATTATTTTATGCAGCTGGTTACACAATTTATTGTTCATATGGTACTGAGTTTTTAAACACTTTGAAAGGTGAGACTGATCATAATTTCATTTATTGTTATGCAGGTGTTTACTTGGATTGAAGACTCTTACATCAAAACTAGTGCATGGGATTTGAGATCTGGGTTGGAAAGTCTTGAGAAATGACTTGTTGAAGTGACTGTAATAGATATGATGTACATACAATGAAAATATTACTTAATGAATAGTTGACTGTATAGACTTTGGTTTTGTACACTTGTATATAAATTAATATATTTTTTAGTTCTATCAATGAATAAGAGAATATTGACCAATTTAAAAACTGTCTTATTCAACATTTCATGCTTCCATGTTTAATTAATAATGATAGGGGAGAAAACAGTTGGGTTGTATTAACTTCACATGTCATTCAAAATATGTTAAAAAAAAGGTGAATGACTTTTCACCTACTATCTCCACTAATGGACCCTGCACCACAACCGGGTCCTCTCCCCTATATTTAAGATGTATTAATATAATTGTAAATAAAAAATGACAATTAAATATTAAATATGTAAGTCACATGTGATGGTTATCGTAAATATTTGTATGTATTTTATGGCTAAAATCACAAAAAAACATCTAAACAAACGTCAAATTTAACTCATGGTTGCAAATCTTTAACACAGGGTGAGTCCCCCTATAACCTCTGGGTGGAGTATAGTGGACCACTCACCATCCTCTATAATGGTTGGGTGGAGTATAGTGGACCACTCACCACTCATGAACCCACGACTTCACCACCCCCACAAATAAATGGACCACTCAACACCCCCAGGGATAAAGCGGGAGTTGAACCCATGACTTGGGCCACGTAAAGTGATAGCCAAGACCAAGTGAGCAAAAACTGATGGTGGAAAATAGAATCTTGTTGAGTTTAAGAGGTTGTTGGGGAGGGGGGCTAGAAGTTTCCCCTACAATCTAAGATTTTTTTGCCCCCTTACTCCTAATATACTTTTGCGCCATTATTTTATTGTGAATTTTAGAGGAAAATATGCCTTAAAATATCTCAATAGGTGTTGTTAAGGAAATTTAGAAAAAAACATAGGACTATACTAGTGTTAAAATGCGGAACCATAGGGTTAGTCTTCTATTTTTAAGTAAAGCATTGATGTTATGAAGTTGGAAACAATACAATAACACGAGTAAAAATGAATCCTCATGCCAATCAGTCATTGGTCCATTGATGAAGTTTTTAGGTTTGCAAAGAGCCTACTAGAGATCAGTTCTTGTCGAGTGCAAAGGCCGAAGGCATCTTCAAAAGGAATGAGGTCGGGATCGTGCCCCAGAAAAATTTGGCAGAATGCATACCCCTCAGACCTTGCATCTAAACTAAAGGAGTTTAGATTAAATCCATACCTTCAACAAAATAAAATGAATCCTCGTTATAAATTAAAATAAAAGACTCATTCCTGTGGTCGTTAAAGAGGGGTTGAAAGTCCCCCCACATACTTAAAAGATTTATGGTTCATATGTTACCATGGCTAATTCTTGTTTTTTTATTTTAAAATTTAATAAAAATATGGACCATATGTTAGATAAATAATTTCAAAAAAAGAATTTGTCATGTTTTTACTTTAGTTATAAGATGTGTCCATATATATGAGTTGATATGTATGTTGACTTTCAAAGGTGGTAGGAGATAAAGTATCTTTGTCTTTTGTATTATTGAAAAGGGCATTTATATTAATAATATATACAAATACAAGTTAATTGTACCCCAAAAAAGAGTCTAACACGTAATTTTAATCATTTTTTTTTGTTAAAAGGTGGAATTGTGATACAATGACCTAATGCAACTTTTATGATGCACTTTTAGCCACGAAAGCCCATAAAACCACTATGTAGCGCGCAAATGTCCCACTCCACATGTCGTAGGTAAACCAAGGATCAAACTCAAGAGTTTGACAACATAAGCCATTAGTCATCATCTTTAGGTGGTTGAGATAATTCTATCAATTTATGGTCCCGTAGATCTTAAATTGTGTAGAGATAATTAAAAATATTCCATTTCAATATAATACGTTCTTATGTTAGTGGCGCTATTAATACTAGCACACATATTAAATAATTCTAGTTGTAAAAGGACTGTAGATACCAATTTGAATCCATCACTTTCTTCACAAATTTCCTATTGAATGGTGATAAGTAGCATTAATATAACTACATCATTACGTTAGATCCAAAAACAAACAAAAATTTGAGAAAACGGGATTTATACTCCACCATGCATCTAAAATATTAGAAAAATAATTGGTTGATTGACTACTAGATAAAGATGTTTTCCTCTTCTATGAAAACAAATAAAATATACTTATTTTCAAGACAGTTAAACATGTTAATTCCCTATATTCATCATTAATAAATAAAAAACCTGAATATTTAACTAAATCACTATTTATTAAAGGATAAACACCCTGATTCAGAACCTTATAGTTCATAAGTATTGCATGTACAAATAATCAATCTTCTTCATCTTAGTAACAAGGACTGAGGGATATCCATTCCACCAAATTCCCCTCAAACTTTAACCCAATAATTTTAATTCAATATTCATGGGGATTTCTACCTTGATGGATGAATATTCAATATCAAAAGGGTTGTACTCCAACTAAATCAATTTAACATGGAGCTTGGTGTTAAAAGAATACATCTAAATTAAGTCATTTATCCCCCATCAATTTTAAACTAAAAACTTTAAAATTGAAAACTCTTAACATTTTTTTAATTAATATATTTAAGATAAAATAAACACTTCGAAAATTGAAGTAAATAATTAATAACCTAGCAAATTCCTAAAGTTCCTTGGAACTAGAATTAGTACTAAAAAATACATCTTTGTCAACCTCTTTCTAATCTTTTATTGATTACTAAAAAATTAAGTACGTGTTTTAATAAATTCTTGCATATGTCTATACTTTAATAAATTCTTCAATATGGCTTAAGGGTTTGGGCTATTAGTGAGTTACAAGTAATTTGTAATCACCAACCCAAGTTCAATTCTATAACGCCCGTCTAAAATGACGTTCTAAAAACACTCTAACTCCCAAAGCTTAACCCGAAAATTGCGACTAATTTTTTTTTGGTTACAAGGACAAGGTAAAAGGATAAAATAAGTTATAAGGATGTTAACTCCCTAGGGTACAACAACTAACTAACATCACTAACTCAACTTTTCGATTTAAGAACCCGGTCTAGACAAAGGTTAACATATTCTCAAATTAATCTCTAGAGTCCATTAATCAATTATGCATTAGGAAGGTACCTTTGATTAATTTACTTAATTAAATGTTTTTTTTCACTTAAGTTAATAT
Organism: Taxus chinensis; assembly: GCA_019776745.2. Taxonomy (NCBI): domain Eukaryota; kingdom Viridiplantae; phylum Streptophyta; class Pinopsida; order Cupressales; family Taxaceae; genus Taxus; species Taxus chinensis. The sequence continues at coordinate 600,820,597 of CM034152.1, read as the reverse complement.
TCAATCCCAAAATTGACTAACCTCATGATTAAATAATTTAGTTTCATTATCCCAATAGTATAAAGTCTTTTTATTAATTTACTAAAACATACTAAGGGCTAATAAGGACTTTACATTCCCAAGGCAATGAAATGGCCCTATTCCCCATTTACACATACTACTAAAGTTTTAAAACACATTTATAAAAATCATTCTCACCTAACAAAAGTAGGGTGAAACCTCCACCCTTAGATCAAGTCATTCTTGGCCACTAGATCCTAGGGTTCCCATCTAGCCCTAAATTTCCTTATGAGTTTTTATTAAAACCTTTCCTTTGTTCATTTCCCTCATTTGGTCTATTTGTTTTGTTGAAAAATGCAGGTTGGAGAAGAGGAAGACATGGGAGCAAGGAGGAAGAACTATGGAGGATTCTACAAGGAGATCTAGTTAGATTAGTTTAGTTGTAGTTTATTGTTGTTATAACTTCCATTCAAGGATTGGGAAGGTTATTCCTTTTACTAATCTGGTTTTGTTTCATGTTTTTTTTTCGTATTTGGGTTCTTAAATTTGGGGCAAACCCTACCCCCATGAATAAATGATAAAAAATGTTTTAGATCCACCATTGTATGATTTATTGCTCAAATCCATAGGATCACACAATATTTGCATGCTAGCAGTCTTTGATTAAATTTTACAAATTTAAGTTTTGCATAAACCAACTAAAATTTTGGCACATGCACAGATCTGCAGAGTTCTGTCGTGAGTGACAGAACCACCACCCAGAGTAGACCAGCGGTCCTGGGACCACCGCCCTGTCTGGGTGACAAACCACAGACCACCGCCCTACTGAGTGGAATTTTTGAGACCGCCACCTTAGCCTGAGCGGCCATTATGGGACCGCCGCTTTACACAGGGCAACGACCCTATTTTTGAAAAAACAGAACCTTAATCCGAGAATTTTATAAAATCTAAAAGTTAGAAAAAGGTGTAAAAATGCATTCTGAGCCTATTTTGACCATCTAGAATTTCCAGTTTTGAGATTTCAATGTATTTGTTCATTCATTAGTTAAATCTACTCATTTTTTTAATGAACTATCTGAACCAATGAAAAAACACACCTACTTACAAAATCATTCTATGATGTTCATCTAGTTTTTTTTCCATCTCAAGAGGACAAGGGACCTAAATCTATTGCTTTACATTGTCACTTTCTTGCTATAAAAATCAACATTTCTAAATAACAATATATCCAAATTTGTTCTCTCTTTCATTTCACTACAATGTACATACATTCAAAATAGCTATAATAACTTTATTTTTCCATTCAAGTTTATTATGCATACAAGTTCAACTTCTTACAACTTCTATATTTCCTTCTTTCTCATTTACAACATTACAACTTCACTATGAAAATAACTTTCTTTTTCACAATGCAACTTCCAAATAAACTTGTACACAATATAGTCATTTTGATTCTTTCTCTTGCACAATATACAAATATTGGAATGCAATCTTTCTCCATGAAATTTATTACAAAGTCTTCCACTCAAGGTGCGAAATAATACACAAGTTTCTCCACTCTAAGTGGGAACAACATGAAGTAAGTTTCCTGAGGTCTCCAACAAAACTTCAAGGTCCACAACTCCACAAGATAGCTCCTCCAAGATTTTTTTGATTCACAACAAAATTGGGGGGAGAGACAACGCTCTCCACCCAACCAAGACATCCAATGAAGAGGAGAAGCCATCCACTTCATTGGCCCCCAGCCCCAACCACATCACAATGGGAGATGATTTCAACACATGGCAACAACAAGCTTCCACAATACTAACAATTATTTTCTCATCCATTCCATCCACATTCAAACACAACAACAACACAAGAAAGGAGAACACAAAACAACAATATATCAAGGCTTAACAAGAAAGCCAAAGGAGAAAGACCTATGGGAAGGCCACTTATGCCTCCCAATGGGAATGGGTGCCCACCTTAAAGTCTTCAATGCATGTCTCAAATCCCTACATACTCTTATGCCTCCCTCAAGTACCCCTTATACCCCCTACATACTCTTATGCCTCCCTTATAAAAGAAAAATCAAGAAATGCAAGTATTCGTTATCCTAGGTGGGGCACCCAACCCAAACTCCCTCCAAGAAAGAAAGTAATATTGTATTCCTCCCTACAAGAAAACTCCTCATAGTCTCCTCCTACTCCAAACTTAGGTAATCTACCCACCCCCAACAAGCATTCCAAAGAAAATAGCATTCAACACAAGCACAAAAACATAAAATAAAGCAAGGTGAAGCTCCTACCTTTATATAGTAGAGCTTGTTCCCAAGAGTAAGTCCTCAAGCTCATCAAAAACCAAGCAAGCATCCACAAGCTCCAACAATCCACAAGCACTCAAAAAAATCCTCCAACTCTCCAAAAATACAAGAGCACAAAATGATCAAGTAACCCCCAAACAAGCAAAAGAGCTCCAATAAATAGAAAAGGGAGAGAGGAGGATGAGGTGGCTCCATGTAGGATGCCACATCACTCATGCTCAAATCCACCTAAGAAATCAAACCTCAACCCCAGTGCACCATAAAATTGGTGAGTGAGGGGAATGACAAGATACTTGCACACATAAACTAAGCCCACATCCCTCTAAGGACAAAATTAATTACTTGAAAGAAAGTGCAATAAATATTTCACCTTTTTATCTTCCCAAAACACGTAATGGGGTCTAATTTTGACCCCCCAACCCATAGGTAGGGTTGGTATGACAATTTAAGAGGTGTGGGATGAGTTTTTAACTTGTCCCAAAACCCTTCACATTTGGCCCTTAAGGCCAAATTCGAGTTTCCCATTAAGGGTAGAGTGTACACCACTCAAGATCTCAAGCATTCAACATACAACACAAAATCCAAGAGCAAATAAAGTCTAATAAATGATCTCCTTTTGGTCACATTTTTAATTAGTTTATGTCAAGATTTAACTACTCTAATTAAGACACTTAGACCCCCTAAGAGAAAGGGGAAAAACATACATCAAAATTCTAAATAAATAAAACAAGTAAATTAAATCACTAAAGGGAACACATACTAACATTAATAAAGGAACTCAAATAAAAGACAACACATGACCCCTAGGTCATAATTTTCCCCTAACCAAATAATTCTAACACACACACAATTACATGTTGCCATGGTGACCCTAGTTGAATTCATCTAGAATTCCAATGTGGTTGGTCTCCAATCCCCTCGATGTTGTCGTGAATATAAAAATACTTGCAAAAAGAGATTACCTCATTTGGCCTCACAACCGCATTAAAATACCCATGCCAAAATATGCAATATAAATCTAAAATCATCTATATACAAGCTAATATCATCTAGGCAATTACGAATCATTTACAATTTTCTAGCAACATTTCTATCCAACATTTCATCCATGTCAAAAATGATCACAACATTAATTCAATTATCAAAGTCTACTCATGGCAACAAAAGTATATCGCATGTCAGAAATATATATAAATAACCATGTCCACAACATATCAACATCAATATCAAATGTCTCTAATAATCCACATGCATCATATATGAATCAAAATCAACAACAGTCCAATATCTCTAACATCTAATGTCATGCTAAATCCAAAGGCTACAACAATGTCTATAATTGTAGTTGACAGTAACAAAATCAAAGCAAAAAAGTGTCAAAGGGAAGTGGGCACTACATCCCCCTCCCTTTAGACTCAACTTCCTATTGGAAGTCACTAGAACATGTGTGGGAACTACACTCGTAGCAATGTAGCATCCTCCTATGTAGCTACAGTCTCATCATATCTATCCCACTGGACCCGAACCTAGTCAATCTCTCTGCTGTGAAGGCCCAGGGTCCTGCTCTCTATAATGCGGACAGGCTCCACCATCACCTGCCCTTGATCCTACACATGCAATGTGGTCTAATCTAGCACGTTGGAAAGATTAGAAATATATCTCCTAACCACAGAAACATGAAACACATCATGGACACGAGACAAGCTTTGTGGCAACACTAGATGATAGGCCAAGGGACCAATGCGCTCCGAGATCTCAAAGGGACCCACAAACCTAAGAGCAAGCTTAGAACCTTTTTTGTAATGGATAGGGCTCTTATGCAGTCTGACACGAAGAAACACCTTCATGCCCACCGCATAACTATGATTTGTCCTATGTTGGTATGCATACGTTCTGCAGTCCTGCGCCTCATGCAAGTCTTGTCTGATCAAAACAACCTGAGGTACCAAAAGAGATAGATATGGAATTTGCCACCTTTATAGGCTTGGAGGAGGGGTTTCATCTGAAAAAAAATGCTCTGGTTTATGGTCTGGATATTTCAAACTCAAGTGTTTATATGGTTCTTCCTTTGCACTTATCATCCCTTCCCACTTATCTTCATTCTCTAGGAGTTGGAGGACGTTGTCTAGGCCTATTCGATGTTCCTCCTCTGGATAATTGCTTAGTTAAAGAAATGGGTGTTGGGATTCGTCAATGCTGTCAATTCTTTATTATCCTTGGGGAGGATTTGACTACTTTGTCCATTCATAATGTGGATGGTGGTTTTGTGGGAGAGGTTCTTGGGACATGTGCTCTAACTAATAGGATTTTTTTCCTAGGAAAGGGTGTTGGGGATAAATTAGACTTATCCATTATTTATATTGTGGACTCAATATGTCTCTCTCCTCAGGCCCTAAAGCTTTCCAGTCTTTCCCTATTTCAATTTATTTCATGTTTGGTTTGATATCTACTCTTTTCCCTATCTTAAAGGTTGTGTGGTTGGGTTTTATCCATTAATTTTTTTATTTAAACAGGTTTGGATATGTTTTGCTAGCATCAATATTATCTGGTTCAAATAGAGTTGGTTCCTTGTATGACCAAAGGTTAGGGTTAAGCGGAAGGTTCTTTTGCTTCTCAACCCTCCGATCTAGTTCATTCCTATCATTGGGGACAAAAAGTCCCTTTTGCAAGTAACTTGGTTTTCCTAGAGACCTAAATTGTTAAGTCTATATGATGCTCTTTGGGTCTTAGATGAGGGTTTCTTATTTCTCCCTACCCGGTTGTGTTTTATGTTAGAAATATTATTGTTGTTAGTATAAACATTATTATTTATATATTATATTATCTATGATGATATAATATTATGTGTGATGTACAATCATATACTATATGAATTGTTATAAACAACTCGTATATATATAATAAGTTAGATATTGTTATACATGAGGTTGTGGTTGTTCACCCACCTCACTAAAATAGTTTAAGTAACAATATTATGCAGTTAGTTAACCTCCTTATAAATAGGAGTTGTATTGGCCTATATATTGTATGAGTTATGGATGAATGATATATATGAAGTATTATTATATATGTTTAAACTTGTATATTCCTTGCATTTTGTATCAAAGCGATGCAATGGAAGAAAAGTATCTTCCAAAAATGAGTATTGAAAATTACTCCATGACATGATGGCCCAGATCCCATCTTGTAAAATCTAAGAAGTCTATGGAACCAGTGAAACTCGTGGCAAGAGATTATTATTAGTTTTCTTTACAAGAAGGACATCGTTTGATCTAAAGATTCAAGGTAATAGACTCTTGGCTTTGACCACATACACAACTGTTTGTGGGGTTAAAATATTTTCCTTATAAATATCCTCATATGCATGAATGACTTGAGGTTCATGAGGATCATATGTTGGAACACAATCATTAAGAGGGGAGTGATGAATCAGTTCTTCTCAAAACTTTTAAGACATTTTAATAACTTATCAAACCATTCAATCTTGATTAGCCTTTACCATGAGATGATCATGACATTCACACATAATAAATTAGAATCAAGTACACATGAACATACTGTTTAATGTGGGAAACCCTTAAAGGGAGAAAAACCCACTGACCAAAATGCACTAGTGTGGAAAATTTATCCTATAAAGATTACAAATATTTCAATTTGTTGAGAACCTACTCAACTTGAAACACCTATTCCAAGATTTAGCCAAGCTAATACTCGACCTTTAACAAACTCCTACTTGCATGGAAGATCCAACTCTCAATAATTTAGTCAAACTCCTTCTTGACCTTTTGTAATCTACAACTTACAAGGAAGCTTTAACTCCCTATTTGTTAAGAAAAAATTAGAAATTTTTACAATATTTGATCACCTTCAATTTGTTTTCTGATATAACAGATTGTAATATCATATTCAACACTTATCCTCTCTCTTTCACACCTCTTTCATCACCCTTCTTCTAATCACATCATCCTGTTGCCAGTACAATTTTGAAAGACACTTTAAAACCAGAAATTTTCCCTTGATTCACACATGAATAAACTCCTATTATTCCTCTAACACTACATCATTATTATCAGCTCATACTCTTCATAATATAGTCCTCAAAATATGCTCACTTCATCTCATGCGCAAGGATAAAACACCTCTTTTTCATCAGTTCATACACCTGCAAACATAGTCATTAAGAATATGTTTTTAGGCACATGAATACCACTATATACATGATAGTTACAACCTCTAATTCCTCTTCAATTTCCACTTTTGACCCCTTTATCTTCTCACTTTCTCAATTCATTCACAAGGTGATATATGACATCATCAAACACTACCAACCATGCAATCATTGAAACTGCAAAAGGTAAGTTAAACTTTTTCTGATCATCCTTGGGATTGTTATGAAACCTATGGTGACTTAAGAAACTCTCCTCATCTCACCACCCATCTGAAGTAACTGGAAAGAGACCATTTTAGACTGACATTTGACTTTTTAACCGCCATTTTTCAGTTTTATCTTTTTCCTCTTAACATGGATTCCTTTATCTTTTAGTAAATGTAATAACTCATTCCAAGTGTAATAAGTGTATGTGCACATTATAAGGGACCTCTTACATCCTTCTAAAACCTTTATGATCTCCATAACTTTCCATTTTATCACCAAGTCTTCATTTTCACTCTTCTTCTTAGCTTGAAGATCACAGTCATGGTGGCTCTAAAAACTAGTCTTATTTTGGATGTATGCATTCACTCAATCCTTCAAAAAAAGAAATGGAAACAAGTAGGAGGGTTGTTTAAGATGTCTAAACCATCACCAAATTATTAGAATGCTTTAGGTCATGGTTCAAGATTCCATTCCATCTCTTCTTCTCAGCTTGGCATACACAGTCACGGTGTCTCCAAAACATAGTCTTAAAGAACAAATGATTTCATATAGAAAAAATCATCTTCAAGGGTCAAATCATATACCATTAGAAATATGTCTAAACCTAATTTTCATAAATGCTCACTTTTTCTTCCAACTCTAAGTGGAATACCTACTAACAACTCAATCTCTACAACTACTATAAACTGGCTTTGAGGACTCAAAAACCAATCTTGAGGAATCAATCTCTAAACACCTTCATGGAAACTTCCAAACTCAACCAAAGAATGGAACATAATTATAAATGTTTTATAAGCACTCAGAAAACTTTATTAAGCATGAAAAAACTCAAAATAACTAACCAAATTCATGAATCCACTCACTATCATGCACAATCAAGCATTCTTAGAATTTACCTTCAAAGAACAGGTCATAAAAGTTCAACCATGATCTGAAACTATCATTGAAATGAAGTACAACTCTAATTATTCCATAAATGGTGATTTAGTCCATAAGTTCAATAGAAAATTTTTCCATAGACTAAAAATCTTTAGAAATGAGTCATTTTGGGTGGGACCTGGACATATTGTCTCAAGCTCTACATACCTTTCTAGATATCTAGAGGATTCCTTTATAACCTCTAATAATCACACTTGAGAAAACAATCAATTTTAGGTCACTTTGAGCAAGATATCTCAAGTCGCTCCATAGATAAGGTTTTGAGAGGGTTTGGAACCTACTTAGGTTCTTAATGATTGTTCATAATGCTATGACTTTCAAAAAACCTCATTATTCTTGTAAAATATTCATAATAATCCAAATTAACTATTACAAGGATCTCAGGTCCCCATGAAAACTATACAGCTCACAATGAGTGTCTGAAAGTCAAAATTTTCCTCAAATTCTCCCCTTTGGAAACCTTACTTTTGTATAATTGCAATATCTTTAAAAATCATTATCACCTGAACCTAAAATTTTTCATGAAGCATCATAACAACATCCTCTAACTGAAAAAACTCACCACCTTTCTTAATTAGGTTTGAAACTCTCTATCCACAATGACTTACTTGTGTTATCCTACCTTGTCTTCAACTTTTGACTTCCCAAGAAGCATGAATTACCACCAAACATCTGAGAACTATCCTAAAACACCTCATACATGTCATATACACCATCACCATGATCCTAACATTCTTACACTACCCTGTTGTAGCTTGCATCACTCTGTACTTCAAGTCATGCTTGTACTAGGTCTCTAAAACATTCTTAGTTGAGCTTGTTTCTGCCTCATGCTTTATGAACCTGTAATGTTTTCTTCATGTTCTTGCCTTAACGTACCTTCTTCATGCTTTACATCCCTTGAACATGCTTCACCATCTTCCTCATGCATTCACTCCATCATTTTGGGTCATCCTTCTCACTAGGCTTAAGGATTAGGCCAACAAGACCAAACAAGTCTCATTGTTTCCATTCGTGCCAACATGCTACTACCTGATTAACCATGTCATCATCACATCAAACATCCTCTAGACCTCATCCAATTTTTTCACTAATGGGTATTCATATTTTTAATCAATGACAACACTATACACTCACATGCCAACAATCTCCCCCTTTGTCATTGATAGAAAACCTCCTTGTTCTTCTCCCCCTTTTTACATTAATGACAAAGTACATACTTGAGCATACCATATTCACATTCTTTCAGCACATTAGGACCTCTTCTTGGTTGGCAATATTAAGAAAACTCATCATTTCAATCTCACACACGTGTTTCTCCTTTCTTGGCTCTATTTTTGTCTTCATTGTTGCATTTTAGGACCGTGGCTCCTACTGGACACATGCATATTCACATGCCAACAATCATCCTTGTCACAAAACTATCCTTTCTAACTTATTCTTCACCTATCTCAGTTGAGGACATCGTTATAAGAGTTTATTTCCATCATACATTGGTTACTAGCAACTTAGTCACCTAGATCCCTGAAGCATCTTTTTAGTGCATTTTTGTCAAACGTTGTCAAGCCATAGAGGTTCACATATCACCTAAAATTATTTTTTATCACTCCCCCTGAGATATTTCGACCATTTTCTAACTGTCTAAGCAAGAACTAGACCTCATACCTTGATGTTATGTCATCTAGATAGTTTAAAATTTTTACCTCTGCCATGAGTTGTTATTTCAGTGTTTATAGTCTTCATTGTGCGATATAGTGACTTTCTTGGTCAAGAGCTTTGCTCCCCCTATCAACATGTGTGTTCACATCACTACCTCTGCTAGCCTTCTTTAATATATCACTTGTTTTGACCTATAGACACCCCTCATATAATACCAAAAAGCATTAGAAGTCACAACTTCAACTTTGTACAATCACCTTCATTCAAGATTCACAACTTTGCTTAAGTAGCCATATCTTGCTCAAACCACTAAAACAAATGAAAACACTGAATCAAAGCCAAAATTATCTTTACGTATGCTCAAACCCATCTAATAAACATAAATAATCCACTCAAGAAGTTGCATCAACTCATTTTTAGTACTTTTCATTATAGACCTCCATATGGCTTTGTAGCCCTAGAAAACCTATTTTTTGACACAAATCATTCCTTTTTCACTTTCATGCTTGACTGGCAACATTTCTAGATACCCATTTAGCTCATTAAGATGCATCTCAAATTTAAAGGATTAACTCTTTCCCTTAAAAATCTATCCTCTGTTTAGTAATTTTTCACTAGGTCTCAATTAGCCCTCCAAAGGTACAAATCTTGAAATTGGGAGAATTCTACAAACAACCAATCAAAAATAAAAATTGTTCCAAATACCCTTTTTGGGAAGTTTTTCTTTTTGCCAATTTTTATTTTTTAACTCCTACATTTCTCCTAACACTAAACCCTCCTTTTAACTTGTTTTAGTAAGCCTAGGTTAGGGTTTGAGTAACAAAAGTGAGTTTTTCACTCTTCCTCTATCTTCCAACCTAAGAAACACCTTAATCCACTTTATTAGGACTTGTTTAAGGTCCAATCAACGAGCCCACATTCTTTTAGCTTCCAAGACTCCAATAGCCCATGCTTTGCCTTATCTTAGTTTTGGTTCGAGGACCCTCCTAACACCATACTCTATTTTTATATCTTCCTCTTAGATCATATGCACATACTCTTGTTTTTCACCATGTTAATGCTCTTAATACTTCTCACCAAACACTTCTAGAAATTCTCTTATGGCTTCATCAATTAGACATTTGGTCCTTCAACATAGACGAGACTGTCCTAGAAGAATGTGATAACATTTTCCTAATTCAACTTAGTTTCTTTAGTTTCTTCACCATTTCTTCAATATGTGTTCCCTAAGTTTGTTACTCATCTCCACAATCCATTCTTTAACCTCCAAAGAATGTGTTAGGTTGTTCACACAATAGGTTTCATCCTCTAGATCTTTAAAATTTTCCTTCCACAGTCCTAGACATGTACATGCAAATTCCCATTACTCCTTCCTCTATATGTTTACTTGAACAAATGTTTTGTTGAATATTAACTCTTAGTGAACCCTTCCACAACTTTCATAAGGTCCTATGACTCTCTAAGTGCAATAAATAAGTCACGCTCATCTCTAAATGTCTCTATAAACCCTTCAAAATGGGTACAGTTAGTTAACACTGTGTTTTTGCAGCTTATGATCTCAAAAATATCTTATTCCCTATTATGAACATTTTCTCATATCTGAGACACCCTTTTCACACTAGACACCACCATGTATATTTCTTATGAATATCTTGAAGAACTCTTTTCCAAGTGTTTTCTCACAAAACCCTCAAGGAAAAGGTATTTATTCAAACTGTGGACACTGCTCTTTAGTAAGAAATCATTCTTTTGAGTACCATAACACCTTCTACACATATTGAATGCCTTCAAAGCATAAGGTACATGCCTTAATGTCTTGTCAACATCCTTACAAGACTACACCCAGAATTTGAAACCTTTCTTGTAGATCCAGATTTGACTGTGATAGGATTGTGGATTTCCATTCAAGTTTGAATTGCTAAGATAACCTTAAAATCTACAATGGACTCCTGAGACTCACATTAATACCTATCCTTTTATCTCTGATTGAATTGAAACAATATCCCAGAACATGATTACCAAGATTCTCTTCATGCTGTAGATTGAGAAAATCTTGATTTCTTGATTGTTCATTGACTTGAGCATAATTTGTAGACCTTGAGTACTTCATGAAACATCAAGGAAGACTTATAAGTGTTCAAACATGAGTACCATTACAATTGGACTCCTCATAGCTGATAACATCTCACAATACCTTAATCAAATTTAAAACCCTTTTCGCATACATTTAGCTTTTTCTCAACACATATTTGTCAGAGAGAAACTTATGGACTTAACAATCAACCTCAACTTGATGGACTGTACTTGTTCATAGTAGACTCAAAGCATATTTATCTCATTCTCATTTGAATGGTATCAACTTGATTCTTGTTTCTTGACTTAGTCAGTCAAATCATGGACACTTTCCTTTTGAGGACAACTACATCCTTTATATATTCCTCGCAAGTACTCATGCACTTATCATGACTAGGACAATCACTTAAGGCTCCAATAACCTATGGTAGGACATGACAACCTTTACCATGCTTTCTTCATTCATGACTCTATTTTGGAGACTAACATTACTATCATGACATGTCACTGTGACATTCTTTGAATGGAGTTGGATGGGATAATTTAGAACAAAATTGACAAGCTATACAAGTTCATGAAGACCCAAATCTTAAACATTAGGGTGGACATGATAGACCATTAATACACACTTGAACAAAGTTTGATGGACTAATTAAGACTAGACCTAACACATTATATGCAGATATGAACTCAAGAATTTTTATTTGTTTGAATGATCAATCAGGACCTTCAAGAACCTTTCTTAAACTAAACATGCACAAGAAATTTATAGGGGACTAAGTAGGCATAACCTTCGACTCTTCATACATTTGCTGTATTGTGAATACCTTGATTAGTTTTTGCTGATGGTAATTCACTTCTAAGAACATACCTTGCTTCTTTTAAGTAGTCAATGCCTTTTAGAAGCGTAGAGAAGGCACACAATGCTTGTGGGATCACTCAAAATAGTAGATAGTAATCAAATGAGCTTGATGACTCTGTCCTTTCCTCTTTTTCCTTTGAAACCTTCTCATTTTTCATGAATGATTCTTTAGGTGTGACAATTTCATCACCCATATCTTCATATTCTATTAGAAGTCCTGAAAAACATACATGATTCCTTTCATTCACTTGCTATATCACAGTTTGGGGAAATAATTCTTCATGGATTGCATTAGATCTATCTTCTTCCCCAGTTTTAGTTCTATCAATAACTTTTGATTCTTTGATTGTACTAGGCTCTCTCATGATTGCCTCTAACTTCTTCTCCTTTCTACCATCCTCAACACTATCACATCAATATTTTCATCTATAATCCTCTATCTTATGTCTTATTTTTCCCCCATCATATTTAATCCATGTAAATATCATCCTACAACCTCTTAAAATCCTATTTCTACCCCCTCATAAACCACTTCACATTCCAAAATAAAATAAAGAAAAAACAAAACAAACACCTTCCCAACCATTTCATAACCCCTCACCCGCATATCTCCCCTCTCACACAAAATGACAAAGAAAAACAACTCGGTTGGAGTTGATTTTAATCAAACTCCGTTATTGTTGGCAATTTTCCTGGATCGTCGACAATTCTATTTAAACGAGTTTCATACCCCCTTTCAGGAGGTTGGTCCATGCTTGTTTCTCCTTGAGACCAGACATTACATTTTGTTACAAAAGGATCTCATCACAAATCCTGATTGAATGCTACAACAGAACTCAATCCTTCCACATGACATCAACAACTTCTTCATTAGCTTTCAACATTGTTCAACACCAGGAATAACAACATGGCAATCTTCCTTGCCTCTGTAATCTTCATTTCTCTAGGTAAAATCATCTTCTCATCTTTATTCCTCAAATTACACAAGGTAAGTGATTTCCATTACATTATTATCTCATTACGCATCATTTACAAGCTTAAATTAACTTTATCAATATCCCTTTCAATCTCTTTCTCAGTCTGTTATAGACTTGTACATTTATACAAAAAATTTATCTGATTTTCAGCAACGGTCAATGATCATCTAAACCACCAACAATTTCCACTAATCACCAGTGATCTATCAAAATCATTCAATGATTCCTGTCTAAAATGTCCTTTGACCCCTAAGCTTTCTCTTCATAGCCATCTAGATCCCATTATTTATTATTATGTCTTCCTTTGCAGGTTCCTATCCAACCCTATCCAGCTCCTTTGAGTCCATCACTTTATCAATTATCCTAAATCCAACACATCGGTCATCTTTCCTTTGTGAGCATGCATACATCCATCCCTATCCTTGCTCCTTTGAGCCATTTTGTGATCCCTAGAGTCCCTTTGGATCAGGTATCACCACATCATCATACCATCATATAGTTGTGGACCATTTCAGTCCCTTTTCTTTGCATTGTTGGTTATATTATTTATTTTATCATTTATCTCATCATTATCATATTGATTTCCTTGAACACAGATTGACATCCTTGCAAGGAATTCCATTGACTTCTAGGGGCTTGGCCTTTTCCAGGAAATTCACCATATATATCTAATCCTATCATTTTCTGATTTTTTGTGCCTTACAGGTAGCTTATCCTGTTGGAAAGAAGAAGTTGTGTGCCCACTTGGATCCATCGACATCAATCATCCATCAGTATCAACATCAGTCACTCAGGTATTAGTAAACCTTGTCATCTTCCGAGGTCAGTTAGTTTTTGTTATTCCATTTTATTAATTTATAATAGGAAAGAAAAAACTCTTTGGTACATTCTGGCATGCCCCGACTGGGACCCTTGTCCCCCTTTATTTTTCATTAAAATAACTTATATTCATATTTAGGTTTTCTTCTTTGTAATCGTTAACGATATAGTAGAATCACCAATGATTTTAGTGAATCTCTGCGATGATTCTTGTAAATTCCTTGATGATATCTTGTAGATTATTTTTATTACTCAGTCAATTCTTCCTTTAGACTGTGTCTTCCTTCTTATCTGATTCTTCATCTAACCATTACAGGTTTCTGTCTTCTGGAGCATTTACTTTCGCAAGTCAAATGCTAAAAAATATAAAAAAATTAAAAAATGAAAAATCAAAATTATAGGTATTTTCCTTATATTTTTCTTTCCTTTACATCACATTTGTTTGTTGTCCTCATCGAAATCATATTTCCTTTTGGGACTTAAAATGAACCTTTCATCTTCTATTTTATCACATAGTTTAATTAGGAAATTAACAAATTGCATTTCACTTAATTTCCCTCACACACAACCAAACCACATTCAACATAAAATTACATCAAAACATTCTACCCAAGTGGACCTACTTGGATTTCATCACCAAGAGGATAAGTCGACTCAGTGTTCTGGCTGAGTATAAATAATTGGTGGGTGGTATATTATCTAAGCACCTAACACCCTTATCATTTTGGGACCATGAAGTGAGGGGTAGGCCCCAATACCACACCTCATACTGACACCAACATAATTCGATGCCTCACATACCTTTAGGTATATTGAGGACTCCATCCTTTAACATCACTTGAAACCAGCCTTAGAACGACCATATCATCAGGTTCCCTCTGAGCCCCTTCCTCCACATATAAATTCTAATCAAGATAATAAAACTTTACGGATTGTTTGACTTGTCTATTGCATTTTTAGCTCTCTTAGGGTTTTTATTTATCATTGTCAATTAATTATCATTTAATATGGATCAACCCTCCACATTAGCATATCCTCTTATCGCTTATGTGTCATTATTACAACCATCTTCAGTCGCTTCATCCACTATCTCTACATATTTTCACCCCAATCAATCTCAAAACATCCCCTACACAGGATCTAATCCTTCTCAATCTCATCAACCTATCATATCCCACTCAACTTCACTTAGCTCTAGACATATTCCTAGAGCCATCTAGACCACCTTTTGTCCCATGTGGAACCTCTACCTTTCAACCAATCCTACAACCATACAAAAACTCCATCTAAATGACCCTATGAGAATCCTTCACATCTAGATTACTTCCAAACTATCACCCCTCAGCCCTGGAAGTGTATCCCATCAATCGATCCTTGCCACATCCCTCTCCATCACAATCTCATCAGGATCTTAACATCCCCCATATTTTATCCAATCAACCTATCTCAACTTCAATACCTCTCTCGATACCTCATAGACATCCCAAACCCATACACACATCCCTACTCAGGCCCAATCAATCTCCCCCTCATCCAAAAACAACATATCCAACATCTCTACATGTCTCCCCATCTCTATCCCTTTATCACAACCTACTTTGCAATTGGTACCTTCTCAGGCTACCCCTTATCAACCTCCACATCAAACCCATCTATAACAGAACCATCTTACTCTCCACTATCATCAATCAAATCAACTACATTCTCATCCACACTCACATGTTAATTCCCTCACGCCTAATCCTACAAAAGATCCCATGCAAGCTCTATTGAACAAGATTATACTGAATTTGGAAGCCACTACCATGGGACCCAAACACATCATCACTTATGATCAGGTCTGTAATGAACACCATCCATCCATCAGTACCATATAATCCCTATCCTCCGCATTGGGAATTTCCTAAGTTTACCATGTTCCATGGAGGATCCTCAACAACACATACTAGCCTTTAGACACTCATGTTACTTCATCATCTATGATCAATATATCCTACTTAGAACCTTTCCTATGTCACTAGCAGGACCTACCTTGGATTGGTATAACTGCCTCCCTTGGACACTCTTTATTCTCTTTCACGCAACTAGTCCTGTTGGTTTCTCAAGCACTTATCTATTAACATTACTCGTAAAATAACTATTTCTAACCTCTCTACCATCAAACAATATAAAAATGAATCCATTTTCGACTTCATCACTAGATGGAAAAGCATTATCAATCAATTGACCTTCTCACTACCTCAATCAGAACTGATCAAGTTATTTTACTCAATCATGTTCCCATCACATCTCATCTACCTCTAGATCCACACATTCCAAAATTTTGATGAAGCCTCCACCATGGCTAGAAAGTTAGAAATCCAAGCCCTTGAAGAAGGCCATCTCAATCCTCAATCTACACATGTCCCATCTAATTCCCCTAAATCTTCCCACGAACCAGATGAGACTACCACACATGTTTCCCTTTCTTGTATTTCTAATCAAACACCCTTGATAGAGTTCAGTCCATACATAGATACTATGCATCCTTCAAGTCACATCATCAACACTATCACTCAAGATCTTCCCCATGAGGAGACCCCTTCATCACTAGTGCTTCCCCTAGAAGACTTAGAATCCCTGGATCTTATTTTTAGTAGTCCTCATCGCATCAATGTCACCTTTTTCTACTATCTCCTACTACCTCCTTTAACCCTGATTATAGACCTCAGTTATGAAGGAGGCACCTATAATCAAGTATATCCTAACATCAACCATCTTTTAAACCAATCAAAGACTTGGGTAGCTCACATAAATGTAACCCCCCTCAATCATGTCTAGAGATAACATCTCCCTCATCTTAATCAGACCAATCCTATCCCTGGGTCCTCATTTACCATCCAGTCTGGAACCTCATCCTGTATCAAACACTATACAATCAAATACCTAATCACATCCACAACCTCATCCTCATCATCTTTCGTGAGACCCTCTCCTCTATCTAAAGAAAACATTATGAAATCAAAACTGCACATCATCTAGGGTCTCAACCTTACCATCCATTTTGGGACCCCATCCTTTATCACAATCCAAATCTATCACATCTATAGTTTCACCTTTATCATCCATTTTGGGACCCCATCCTTTATCTCAATACCATATCACACAGTCAAACCCTATCTCATCCATAATCCATCCCTCCTCATCTATTTTGGGACCTCATCTGTCATCCAATTTTATCAATACCACATCATATCCCATCCTTGGATCATATCCTATTTCTTATCAACCTCACAATATCCCTATGATGCTCCAACACCATATCAACATCCACGTATCCAACCACATCAAAAAATAAGGCACACCTACCAAGAATTCTTGTAAATCAAAATAAAATCCATTAATCCAAACCCCCCAAAAGGGACTTACATCAAATCCTCGAAGAGGCTTATATAGGATTCTCTCATCCCATTACCACCTATCAAAACACCCAATCCACATATCCAGAAAACCTGCATGGTACAACCATGATAAAACCTGTGCCTACCATCAGAATCCCAGGTCATAACATAGAGAGTGTAAAATTCTTAAAGCCATAATCGTAGGAATATTCCTCGTCAATGATCTTATCCCAGAAGAAGACCATCATAATACATCATCGATATCATCTACACCTCTACCCTCGTTAGTGTCTACAATAACATTTACAGGACAAGGGGGTCATCCTCAATATTGTATTAGAAAACCTTTTCCAGACATCTCTTCAACACCTTCCATTAAAGGTCTCCAATCTCATCAACATCTACACCCAAGTCATTGACAGTGTCCTCACTGACATTTATGGGACAAGGGGGTCATCCTTAATCAAATTTGGTGAAAACGTTTCTCATATGTCTTCTCATCACCTTCTATTGAAGTCCCTCATCTCAAATCAGTATGGTTCACCCACCTATGTGAACCAGAAATCATCATACATGAAGAAAAGGAAAAACCAAAGCTTGTCATCTACCCCTCCTCATCAATCATTCCTCTCATATCTCATCCAGATTTTCATCAAATCCTTTGTCAAAGGTTCCACATCCTCCTTTATTTACCATATACTCAATCAATCAACATTGAAATATTTCATCATCCTAAGCTAGAAGACATTGTTCCCTTTAGCACATGTTATCTCTAGCCACATCATCATGTTAGGGGGTCTCCTCTCTATTGAGACTTCAAAATTCTTACCTTGTACACCTCCCCCTAGTGAATCTTCATGACCAATCCTCTCAATCCAATCCATATATCCCTAATAAGATAAAGAGTAAATGTGGAAAGTTTTCCCCTAATTGGATCATTCCATATGTCATCACTCACAAGTATGGGTCAAAAGCTTACTTTTGGCCTCCCTTGAATGGTACACCTGAAAAGGAACCTTTGAATTCCTTGCACTTGCGGCATTTCTACTGTTAACACATAGATTGTCATGATAATAGTCACATCAAAGATCTTATTCCACCACCAACCCTTCACTTCATCACTGTAATGATTTGAAAGCATGTGGTTTTCTATCACTATCCTCAAAAACCTTAAAGATGAGCACCATAGATCTGTTCATCACATCTTTCACATGGACAAGTTCCTCCTTAGAAGGAACCCCGCAATCATTACATCTATCCACCTTGTATACCAACTGAAGACATGTCACAGGGAAAACATGTGTAGTTTGTGCACACATCTCTTCCCCTCCTTGAAATGGTCTATTAGGCTTGCTCTCAGTGTAAAAATAAAGTCAAAAATATCCATGGATGCATCTTATCAAAATAAATAGACTAATCCCTTCGAAGGACAACTATCAAATATAAAATCATATTGTCAAAAAGAAAGCATACTGACCCTCAAGGACAACTTCCTGTGAAAATCATAGACCGATCCCTCGAAGGATGGCTATCAAAAATCAAAAATTCAAAAAATTATAGACCACTCCTTCAAAGGATGTATACCTATGTAAAAAGGATTCCTCATTGATCAACCTTCAAAAAATTCAAAATATCAAAAATTCATCCTAGGAAAGCTTCCCACATCGATCAACATTCCCATCAAAGAAAACTTCCCACATCGATTAGTTTGCATTAAAATAAAATATAAAACTGGGGCATCTCCCTATGAAACCATTGAAAGGAGAACCTACTCTCCTCACACAACCTACATATGTCAACCCTTCCCATGTCCTAGGAAGGTATACATTTCACTTCCATCTATATCCAAGATCCTACATATGTACTACCCATTGTTAGTCACGTGTTAACATCTGTTATAAGGCCAAAAAGTGCAAGAGTCTTCACTCTGCTAATTCCCATCACATATGTATCAAATCCAGTATGAAAGAAATCATTTCATGTTTTATTCTTAACCATGATTAAGACACATTTTGATATACATTAAATTCACTTTAAAATAAAATATCAATAAATCTATCAAATAACATCCAAAATATCAAATCCATAAACATCACATCTCAACATCTATTAAATCCAAAATGTCAATATCAACATTTATCAACATAATCATATCATATCAATGTGTCAATATACATCATTGAGTCTCAAAATCTCCGTATAAAAAACATCACATCAAAAATGCTTCAAAGATCCATGTATACATCAAAACATCATTTATCACTTGAAATCAACATCTTATCAATCATCAATTTACTTTGTCCTTTTACCTATCATCCCATATCAAACTGGTTTCCATTAAGTCATATGTCTATAGGACAAGAACCCGTTGGTTCCCCTATCACTTGACTTCCTGATCTCATAAGCCCACCTTTGTGGCAACATCAATTTTTGGTCCTTTGACCTTGTCAAACCATCATCTTTCTACCATCAGTTAAGTCATATGTACTATAGGAAACAAACCCATTGGTTCCCCTATCACTTGACTTCTGGCCTCATAAGCCCACCTTTGTGGTAACATCAATTTTTGGTCCTTTGACCTCAAAAAAATCATCAAACTTTTCATATTCCCTTATCATTGTTAAAATCATATGTCTATAGGACATGAACCCATTGGTTCCCCTATCACTTGAATTCCCAACCTTGTAATCCCACCTTTGTGGTAACATCAACTAATGGTCCTGACCTCATCAAACCATCCTTTTCATCATTTTCTTTACCATTAAGTCATATGTCTATAGGACACAAACCCATTGGTTCCCCTATCACTTGACTTCCTGGCCTCATAATCCCACCTTTATGGAAACATCAATTTTTGTCCCTTGACCTTCATTGAACCATCATTTTGTCTCCTTTAAGTCATATATCTATAGGATGTGAACCCATTGGTTCCCCTATCACTTGAATTCTTGGCCTTGTAAATCCCACCTTTGTGGAAACATCAATTTTTGGTCCTTTAACCTTGTCAAAACATTCTTTTTATTTTTCCCTTACCTCATCAAATCATATATCTATAGGACACAAACCCATTGGTTTTCCTATAACTTGACTTCCTCAGTCTCGTAATCCCACCTTTATGGCAACATCAATATCATACTCATCTAAGGGCATCCTTTGACCTCATCCTCATTTTGAGGGCCTCAACATCCTTTTTAACACAATAAATAAACCAATTAATTTTCCCTTAACATTGCCCAAGCTTAAGTCAAAATACGTCTATATGGACATAAATTTATTTTGGTGCCCTCTATAGTCTTAAGATTCTACGATGGTACTAACCCCTTGTTTCTAGACCTCATCTTGGGGCATCATCCTCTTATTTTCCACATCCTTTTCATCTTTCATCCATTTATGACTCTTTCAAACCTCATGATTGATTCCATTTTCAGGTCATCCAATCCCTCAATTTGAGGGGGAAACCTCACTCATATAAATTTGCATCTTTCACATCCAAACACATATATCACATCTAAACCTTTTTGTCTTACGTATCTTGTCTAAATAAAAACTACTAAACAAAAAGGGGGCAAATGTAATCACCTAAAATTAGCACTGTTAATCCTTGTATCCACATTCTGCTAACCCCAACAATATCACATCAATATTTTCATCTATAACTCCTCTATCCCAAGTCTTATTTCTCCCCCATCATATTTAATCCTGTAAATATCATCCTACACCTATAAAATCCTATTCTACCCCCTCCTAAACTACCTAACCACTCACATTCCAAAATCAAATAAATAACAAAACAAACAAACACCTTCCCAACCATTTCATAACCCCTCACCCGTATATATCCCCTCTCACACAAAATAACAAAGAAAAACAACTCGGTTGGAGTTGGTTTTAACCAAACTCCATAATCTCCAACGATTTTCCTAAATCGTTAGTGATTCTATTTAAATAAGTTTCAGACCCCCTTTCAGGAGGTTGGTCTATGTTTGTTGCTCTTCCTAATACTAGATCTTGTTGTATTTTATTACAACAAGATCTCTTCCAAGAGCTTGGAGAACACTACAGTAAAACTCAAGCCTTCCACAAAACATTGACAACTTCTTCATCAACTTTTAGATGTCGTTCAACACCAATCAACACAACAATCTTATTTCCTCTGTAACCTCCCTATCTTAGGTAGTATCATCCTCTCATCTCCATCAACTTGCACAAGGTAAGTACTTTCTATTGAATTATTATCTAACTATGTTCCATTTACCAGATTAAATTAGACCTTCTTGGTATCCCTTTCAAGCTCTTTCTCCATTTTATTATTGACCTATACATTCATATATCAATCGTACCACCAATTTACTCAGCAATCACCGATGATTTACCTAAACTACCAACGATTTCCCCCAATCACCGACGATCTTTACAAATCACTGACATGATTCATATTTGAAAGGTTTTATTGACCCCTAATATTGATCTCTTCAAAAATTTAGATAGCATCATTTATTACTACTCTTCTTTTATAGGTACCTGTCCAACCCTATCCATCTCCTTTGAGTCATTACTTTATCATTCATCCTAAATCTAACACATAATTTAGCTTGCCTTTGTGAGCAATGTGCATCCCCATCCTTTTCCTTTGAGCCATTTTTTGAGCCAGATCAAGTATATCCCCATCTTCATACCATCATATAGCCGTGGACTACGTGAAATCCCTTCGCCTTCATTTTGTTGGTTATATTGTTTGTTTAATCATTTATACCATCATTATCAGATTGATTTATTGAATGCGGATTGACATTCTTGCAAGGAAGTCCATTGACTTCTGGGGGCTAGAATTTTCTAGGAAATATGCCACACATATATATATAATATATATATATATATATATATATATCTAATACTATCATTTTCTGAGTCTTGAGCATTACAGGTAGCTTAGCCCATTGGAAAGAAGGAGTTGTGCACCTACTTGGACCCATCGACATCAATCATGTGTCAAGTATCAACATCAGTCATTGCAGGTATTGGTAAATCCTGTCATCTTCTGAGGTCAAGTATTAGGTTAGTTATTCCATTTTATTAATTTAGAATAAGAAAGCAAAAACTCTCTGGTACACAATGTTTTGCAAAATGCCCAAGTTCATGACAATTATAACATGTACTATGATTATAGCTTCTAGATTGATATGAATTGTTTCCAATCATGATTAACAGCCTTAAGATCATGACGTCTCCTAGAAATATTTATAACCTTGTTGCAATTATAGCATATAATGGTATTATTACCTTTAGTGTCTTCATTTCTCCAAATTTGACTAGATGGTTCATAGAGACAATACTTGGTAGTGTGTCCTAATTGTTGACAATTGAAGCATACTCTATTTATTTCTCTCTCATCTCCATTATCCCTCCATATATGGTCAGCTTTGAAATGCTTCCTATACTCTTTAGCTCTATGTCAAAAATTGTGACAAGTAAAGAAGTACCCATTGAAATAAGAAGCATACATGATTACATTAGGTTGTTTAACATAATTAGACCTTCTTAAGTTTATCTCCTTGGTCTCCTTCATGTTTTCTTGACTATTAGGACTAGCCTTATCATTTACATCTTCTAGTTCAAATTTCAAATTTCTCAATTCTTATTCATGTATGAGACAATCATCTTCCTTGTCTTTCAGGGCTTTTGACATACTTTCAACTTGATCTTCCATCTTTTTGAGAGCTTGACAATTTTCAGCTTCCATCTACTCAATTTCCTTTTTCAATCCATCAATCATAGACTCAACAACCTCAAATTTTATTTTAAGAACAAATTCAACTAATTTACTCATGATTTTGCTTTAAGGATCTCATCCAAGTTGTAAAACATGTTCCAAGAGAACATTGATCTGATACAAGTTGTTGGAAAACACAAGCACTGAGAGGGTAGGGGTGAATCAATGCTTCTCAAAACTTTGAATACATTTCAATAACTTATAAAATAATGAAATATTGATTAGCCTTTACCATGACATGAACATGACATTCACACATAATCAAATTAGAAGTAAGTACACATGACCACAATGTTTAATGTGGGAAACCCTTAAAGGGAGAAAAATCCTTTGAAACCAATGCACTAGAGTGGAAAAATTATCCTATAAGGATTACATAGATTTAAATTTGTTGAGAAATTACTCAACTTGAAGCACCTACTCCAATATTTATCCAAGCTACTACTTGACCTTTAACAAGATCCTACTTGCATGGAAGCTCCAACTCCCAATACTTCAATCAAACTCATACTTGACTTTTTGCAAGCTACAACTTACAAGGAAGCATCAGCTCCCTCTTCTATAAGAAAAAAAATTATATTTTTATAAGAAAAAACTTATAACTTTTACAAGATTTGATTACCTTCACTTTTTTGTCTAATATAAAATATTGTGATCTCATATTCAACACTTATCCTATCTCTTTCACACCTCTTTCATCACCTGTCTTCTCTTCACATCATCCTTTTACAAGTTTAGTCTGGAAAGAAACTTTCAAACTAGAAATTTTACCCTCATTTAGACATGAATGAAATCATTTTATTCCTCTCACACTCGACCATTATTATCATCTCATACTCTTCATAACACATTCCTCAAAATATGCCCACTTTATCTCATGCACAAGGATAAAACACCTCTTTTTCATCAGTTCATACACATGCAAAAATAGTCATTAAGAACACATTTTTAGGAACATAGAGACCAATATATACATGAGAGTTACAACCTATAATTCCTTTTTAACTTCTACTCTTGACCCATTAATATTGTCACTTCCTCAACTTGTTCATAAGGTGATATATGACAACATCAAAAACTACCAGACATGCATCTGCAAAAGGTAAGTTACATTTTATGATCATTCATGGGCTTGTTATGACACATATGAAACATATGTTGAATTAATAAACTATCCTCATATCACCACCCCTCTAAATTAACTAAAAAGATACAATTTTAGACTAACATTGACTTTGTAACCGTGATTTTTTGGTTTTTTTCTTTTTCCTCTTAACATGGATTCCTTTGTATTTTAGTAAATGTAACTCATTCCAAGTGTAATAAGCGTAATTTAATGTTACAAGGGACCTCTATAATCTTTATGAGCTTGATAACTTGCCATTTGATCACCAAGTATTCATTTTCACTCTTCTTCTTAGCTTGAAGATCACAATCATGGTGGTTCCAAAAACCAGTTTTCTTTTAGATGCACACATTCACTCAATATTTAAAATCAGGTAAAAAAATAGGTAGGAGGGGTATTAAATATTTATACACCATTAAAAAATTATTGGAATTATTTAGGTTATGGTTTAAGACTCCATTCCATCTCTTCTTCTCAGCTTGGCATGCACAGTCATAGTGGCTCTAAAACATTGTCCTAAAGAATGAATGATTCAATATAACAATAATCATCATCAAGGGTCAAATAATATACCATTGGAAGTATATATAAATATAATTTCCATAACTCCTCACTTTTTATTCCAACTCCAAGTGGTAAACTACAAACAACTCAATTTCTGCAACTTCTCTAAATTGGCTTTGAGGACTCAAGAACCAATCTTAAGGAATCAATCTCTAAAAACCTTCATGGATATTTCCAAGCTCAACAAAAACATGAAAAATACTTATATATATATTTTTTTAAGCACTCAAAATACTTTATTAAGCATGAAAAAACTTAGAATAACTAACCAACTTCATGAAGCCACTCACTAGAATGCATAATCAAGCATTCTTAGGATTTACCTTCAAAGATTAGGTCATAAGTTTCTCATACCTTATAAAAAATTCAATTTTTATATGAAATTGGAAAGATATTGGAACAAGGATCATGGAAAAACTTGAACCAAGTCTTAAATCCATCTATAGCTCCTGGAAATCCACTTTTACCACAGATTACTCTAGACTGCCCCAAAAAATAGTCCTTATAAATAGGGGAAAATTTTCATTTGAAATTATCAACCATGATATCAAACTATCATGGAAATTAATTACAACTCTAATGCTTCCATAAATGGTGATTAAGTCAATAGGTTCAATGGACAACTTTTCCACATACTGAAAATCTTCAAAAACAAGACATTTTGGGTGAGACCCACATATTGTCACAAGCTCTATCATAAATTTTTAGAAATATGGAGGATTCATATACATCATATAATCATCACACTTGGAAAATAATAAATTCTGGGCCACTTTGAGAAAGATATCTCAAGTCACTCCAAAGCTAAGGTTTTGAGAGGGTTTGAAATCTACTTAGGTTCTTAATGATCGTTCATAAAGCTATGTAATTTTAAAAAACTCATTATTATTGTAAAATATTCATAAAAATACTAATTAAATATTCCAAGGATATCAAGTTCCCATGAAAATAATACAACCCACAACTAGCATCTGAAAGTCAAATTTTGCCTCAAATTCTCACCTTTGGAAACCCATTTTTGGTATAATTGAAATATATTAAAAAATATTTATCACCTGGACCTGAAATTCATCATGTAGCATCATGAAAACATAATATAACTGAAAAAACTCACCAAATTGATTAATTAGGCCTGAAAATCTCTATCTATAGTGACTTACCTGTGTTATCCTGCCTTGTCTTCACCTTCTAGCTTCCTAAGAACCATGAACTACTACCAAAAATCTGAGATCTATCTTGAAACACCTCATACATGTCATATAAACCATCACCATGCTCCTACCATGCTTTCACTACCCTGCTATAGTTTCCATTACTCCATACTTCAAGCCATGCTTGTACTAGGTCTTTGAAATGTGCCTATTTGAGGTTTCCACCTCATGCTTCACGAACTTGCCATGTTTTCTTCATGTTCCTGCATTAACATAACTTCTTCATGATTTCCATGCCTTGACCATGCTTCAACATATACCTCATGCCTTCACTCCATCATTTTGGGTCATCCTTCTGATTAGGCCTAAGGATTAGGCTACATGGACCAAAAAAGTCTCACTGTTTCCACTCATGCCATCATGATACCACGTGATTGAACATGTCATCATCATATCAAGCATCATCTGGACCTCATATACATTTTTCATTAATGGGTATTCACCTTTTTCATCAATGACAACACTATACACTCACATGCCAACATCCTGGGCACCCAAATCTTTACACCACCCAGAATAGAGGATTGATGGTTTTTTAAAGCTGATGTTCTACATCAACATAACCCATGTACTACATAATCATCCACTAGTAGCACTCCACACATTTGATAGAACTAAAACTCTCCATGCATATGCTACCAATCTTGTGACTAGTATGATATGTATGCTTTGTGTAAGTTGGGTTTATAATTTATATTTTATGCACATATGATCTAAAAATTCATCCTTATTTAAGATACATCATTATCATATGTATAGATAAAACCATGCTTACCCAAAACTAGGCCATATAACTACGTTTTCCATAGTTTTCATGCTGTCTAAATAAATTCTAATGTGATTTGTATGAGGTGTAACAAAGATTTTTTGGTTTCCAACTTTAACTTAATAAACTAAAATAACAAAAACAAACAGACCTCGAAGGACAACATGGTTTAGTGATACCCACGGTGATGAATGTTGATATGGTTGGATGCAATTCCTTATTCTTTTGTTGATGACAAAAGTCGTAGATCAAAGATAACTAAACAAATGGATTAAATAAGTGAGGTAATGAGCTACTAAAAAAATGATGATTCTAGGAATCTAGTAGGATAGTTGACAAGAAGCTTTAAAACTCTAGATTTAAGGGTAAGTCCTATGTAGCTTCAAATGTAGCCCATGACAAAGTGAAGGGAATTTGAACAAACTTGAAGTAGTCATACCAAAATTCCTTGGTCTCCTATTGGATCTTGTGGAGGAACTCAAACTGATCTTTGATGTCGATGGAAAATCAAATTGCACACAATGTAAGTTCATGAAGGATGTTGTATTGTTCCCAAAATAAGGGTTTTCACACAATTGGGAGGTCAAATATGCTTGTAATGTGATGAGACTGGCCAGGTACTGCCATCTAAAGTACATCCATACTTGAAACAAATATGTTTAACCCCAAAATATTGATGAAAGATGACAACATATTGATAAATTCATTGACTAGTGATTTTAGACAGGGATTATTGGCGATTTGATAGAATCACGTGCGATTAAAGGGAATCGTAAGTGATTACTGTGAAAATCATAATTTTTTCTAAAAATGATAAAAAAAGTTCTTGAATGATTATTTTTGATATTTTTATGAAATGTAGATGATGAAACAACATAGAGAAATACCTCTTGATGTGAAATTAGGTTGAATAGCTTTTGTAGATGTTGTATAAAGTTGATTGGAGTGGCTAGCAGATTGTTGAGTTTCCTAGGAAGAGGGTTGATGAAAGGATCCTCCAAAATGAAGTATTGTGAAAGCTTGATGTTGATATAGGACCTTGGTGATCTCAGGAGCGACAAAGCTTTGTTGCTAGCCTAAAAACGAAGTGCAAGAGCATGCAAAAGAATTCTAAAGATCTCTAAGAAAGGAGCAAATACTACCTTTTATAATCAATGAAAATTGGTTAGAATCGTTTGTGATCCAGAATTTTCAGATGAAGGTTTAGGAAATGGTTGAAAACACTTCCTAAATAAGTCTTCTAGGTAAATTGTAAGGGAAATTTTTTGGGAAGAGGTTAAGGTCGAGTTGGGTAGGATAAGGTGTTAGGATAAAATAGGTTTGGAGTGGTTTTGCAATGGTTAAGTAGTTTATGGTAGATAAATGTAATTTATGAGGGCATAAAAATTAATTTTACGGGATGAGAGGAGATAACTTATGATAAATGACATAATGATAGGTGTTAGTTAAATAATATGTAGATCGAAGGAAGTAGATGGGTGATGAAAACTTGGTGTCTACATTTTCCCCTTTTTGTCACGTGGTTTGTGATAGCCAAACTACTAGACAAAAACGATGTGAGATAGGTTATTTTGTGCTTGTATGGGTAACCCCCCTCAAACTAGGGGTGATTGTGATATATTACAAGGATCACCATTTTGATTAAGTTGATTGGATAGTTTTTACATGTGTTTTTTGTTTGAAGTTACGAAACATGATGGATATAACCATGTAATCAAGTGATAGGGGGAACCAAATGGTTCGTGTCTTATAGACATATGATTAGCAAGGATTGCTAATAGACTTACAGATCTAAGTGATAGGGGAACCAAAAGATTTCGCGACCTATAAACATATGGCTTACTAGTGCTAAGGTCATAAAATGAATCATGTGAAGGATTTTTTGATCGTAAGGATTTTGGGGTACAAAACCTGCCTACTGCGCTCCATTATGCAATATATTTGGCTCAGAGATGAATAGGTCCTCGTGTTAGTGATGTGTGGGTCAACCACCTCGAGGTCCAGATGGAGGAGGGATGAGTAGAGGTCCATATGGAGGAGAGTCGAGTAGAGGACCTGGTGGAGGTGATGGGGGTGCTGAGGGGAGTAGTGTTAGTGGAAGTGCTTTATTTGTGGGTGTGCAGTTTACCAGGTAGATGTGGTGTATTTTGATGTAAACAGCTCTTTGTGAAGCTTATATTTGATGTATAATTTTTGATACATGAATCTTGTGAGACTCCAGATGATGTACAAAGACATTTTGATATGATTATATATATATATATATATATATATATGATGATGATGATGATTTTGATTTATTATTCATGTGTGGATTTTAATGTTAATGTGATGTGATTTTCTTACCATTGTATTTGAAATAGATGAAAGCATTATGTAAAGATATTTGATGGATGTTGATAGATAATAGTATAATGTTGATTTGATCCTGCTTATAGATGTTTGACTTCAATGTGATCAAAATGTATATCAAGATGTGTTTTTCATATTGAATTACAACCTAAAATTGTCAATGATCCTTCTGAATTATCCATGTTTATCCCTACTGTGATAGCTATTAATATGGTAATGGATTTTACACATTTGTAACCTACCTTTCATACAACTATGCAGATATAAGCTAGTATCCACATTATCTAAAGTGATCTAAAGTCCTATTTTGAAATATTTCTACATTTTTTAAAGTGACAACTCATGAGAGTTAAATAGTGCTTCCATTGACCATGTCTTTCTAGGATTACCTTTCATATCTCAAAGAGAACATTTAGAAACTGTAATTTTATTCATTATTCTCAAAATTACATGTCATAAATTGGGCCCTCTCACCCTGGTTAAAGGTAGAACCTAAAGTAGTAGGGAAGGTCATCCCCTTTTTTGAGCACAACCTAATATTTCCTAAAGTCAAGTTCACAAGAGTCTACCAGACACATCCCTAGCTAAAAAATGACTACATCTTTTACCTGATTGACTTTAAACATCCAATTCAGATTACGAATGTTTCTTGGCTCTTAAGGTGGTGAATATTTGGGTACCATTAGGTTCTACTATTTACCATCTCACTCAATCACTAATTGGGATGATATAAAAATTGTATTTGAACAATGGTTCAAGAGAATGGAAGATGCTCATTCCTTCTTTCTTAATTGACTCAAAAGAATAAAGAACTATATGATCCTATAAGATAATTTGTATCTAAATTATACAAGTTGATTAACAAGATTCCTTTTAATGCATGTAATACTCCAAACAATTAAGAAAGGTTCTTCATAAATGCTCAACTACCTAAATTTGGATTCATGTTGAGAAGAGCCCAACTAGTTACCTTGGATGAAGCTCAAGACCTTACGGAATAGGAAAAGGATGATCTTATCATGTCTAGTAAGATAAAGAAAGGATCAAACCATGAGAAAGGTCAAAGTTCTAGTTTTGAGCCTACTGATCCACTTTTCTAATAAATGGATAATGAGAGGATTTATGTGAAACAACAAAATTTTCAAAGTACTCTATGTAAGGAGGTACTAGGAAGAGTTTTCAAAACCAAAATCATATTAGTTGAGTGCCCCAAAGGTTTTTCTTGGAAGTTTCACCAATTAATGAATCTTGTGAAGCTTGAGAAGAAGAAGAATATTCCCTAGAAGTTGAAGAAATTGGATATTATGAACACTCCATAGATGATGAAGAGTAAGAGGATCCTATGGCTGATTTGAATATTTACTCTTATGAAACATTTACTCCCTCACAAGAACAAAAAGAGAAATATTCCTCTATTTCCCAACTGGAGTATTCTAATCCTCAATTGATGAATGTATAAAAAATAAAAAAAATGAAGATCATTGGAATCAACTTCTATGGAGTTAGCTATGAAGAAGCTTGAGAAAACCACAACCAAAGTTATATCTACTTGATCTAGGTATGTCTTTTTCTCATTCTCTAGTAAAACTAGTTTCCACTCCACTTCTAAAAATGTAGTTCATACACCTTCCAAATATGCCATGGTTCCCAAAGAGTCCACCTCTTCATTCTTTGACATCATTGATAAAGTCAATAAGGCAAAAATCAAAAAAATTGAACCCAAGTATCTAAGAAATCATCCCAAACCATTTGATAAACTTATCTAGTTTATCAAATGAAGAATTTCAAGATTTTATTCTAGAAATTTGATTTCCAAAGAACCAATTCCCCTCTTCATACCACTCCTTTGTGAATCTTATTAATCCCACATATTCCACTTCTAAAAAAATTGAACCTTTCTACCTCTATTTATTAATCAATTGGTACAAGTTGAGTAATTGCATCATTGACTATGATGCATCTTAAAATATCATGACCAATAAAGTGGCCATAGATCTATTATCACCCTCATTCCTACTAATAGATAGTGTTATTCCATGGAAACCAAATAAGTACTCTCATTGGTCAAGATGAAGATGTTCAAGTGACATTGGTGGACTTCCTTGAAAAGAAGGTTAAGATGAACATACTTGTAATAGACCTACCAAATTCATATGGGATGTTATTTAGATAAAATTTATTTCGAGATGTTAGTGGAGAAATACAAATGGATTGGTCATATGCTACCTTTATACCATTCAAGGGAAAAATTAAGTAGCTCCTTTGCATAAGAAAAATGAGATACACCATCAAAGAGGTGATGATCCAAGAGTAGATATTATGTACCAAGATTTAAGACATGCAAAAAATTTCATACCTCAAAAGAAGATGTTGAGCTACCCATACTGATAGAGGAGTACCCATGTTTGATTGCACCTGTTAAGAAATATCATGATGGTTTGAAGGACCCATAATTTGTCAATGTACACTTTTCATTGAATATCGATGTGTGTTCTATACTTGGTGATGATAAGGACAGTGGATATATTGAATTTCCATAAAACCTCCCTGAGATGATAAATAATGTGGACCACGAAGGAATAGTGATATTTATTGAGTTCTAAAAATGTGAGCCTCATGTTCCTAATTATTTTATCAATATTTAGTATGGATAATTACCCAATGGACATGATTATGAATATGAATGAGAATATTTCTCTTTTACTTTTGGAGAGGATGACATTATAAATTAGGAATTTTTACATGGAGAAGTTTTTGAATCTCTTAAGGATGATTCCACTCAAAACAAATATATTGCCATCACGAAGATGGAAAATGTAGCTCAATATGGTCATGATGAGGAGACTCATGATATCCTTATTTTAACACCAACCTTGTGTTCATTCTAATTTCAAGAGGATGAAGCACTATGTAATTCATACCATAGGAAGTGACATGTGAAGAATGAGATGATGAGTATGAAAGAGAGACCTTTGGAATAACTAGGAAATGTGAAACACCAAGAAGCATATTATGCTGTCAAAAGTTTCAAATACTTTACCAAAATGTTAGGTTAATTACGCACAGTCCCTAATTATTTAATTAATTTTAATAATTAAATAATAATGGTTATAATATAAACCATATTTTTGTTGTGTATTGTTATATGGTTTTTAAACCATATTTGTCTTTCACGGATGTTGTTATATTGTTTTAACAATATAATTTGTTGGTTGTATTTTTCTGTGCTTCCCTGATGATTTATGGAAGCTGTTGTGATTTTGGTTGTACCTATGCAACCTATTCTTTTGTCTACACATGACTGTACAATACCTATAAGTATTGCAGTCTTTCTAATGTAAACTGGTTGATTGAGTTTAATAAAATATTATCAGGCTTCTGCCCCTGTTGCTCAATCTACATTTGGTACCAGAGCTAGTTTTAGCTCTTGGCAAGTTTGCAGAGGAAGAAAAATCATGGAGAAGAAATCTACTTCATCAGAGAGCTAGTGCTACCTCCAGTAGCTTCCCAGATCTCCCTGCAGTCTCACAACCTCCTGTTTATTCTCCAGGTAAACGGAAAACAATTTTTTTTTGCCTTAATACTCTCTGTACTAGGCAAATTTGTTTCTTGAGCATTTTTCTAGTTTATAAGAAATCAGTTTTTTTTTTAATAAAAAAACAATGTATTTGGCTTTGGAAAACCATGTATTGTTATGCATATTGGAGGTGATCTGTGTCCTCAACCTGCAATCCTACACATGAAAACAAAGGGATCATCGATCTCAAACCTGTAAATAAAAACAATGAACTACAAGAAAAATGATGGACAATCAATCTAAAGCGGTTGTTCCACTTCCACGACCTGCAAAAAAGATCCTTTAGGCCACATTCAACCTCCACTCTCCTATGCAACACCTAGAATTAAAAAAAAGTAAAACAACAAACAAAGAAAATGGTAGTGATCAATAAGAAGCGGCTAAAGAAAAATACGGTGGATGAATGCAAGGAGAGAAATAATAAAAAAAAAACACGGCTCTCAATCTAATGCAAAGGTGTTTCAGATCCTTTTTTTATGCAAAGAAGCCCTAAATTCACAATCTAACTTGCAAGCCACGTGGAATCTCTGCCATGTCCCTTTTTAATGAGGTAAGTCATTTTTGCATATACTTCAAATACAAGTTCCTTCATTTTTATATCAAGCGCTCATAAGAGCCAAGGTGGATAGACTAAGTGGCTTAGAAGTGGGAGGTGAGGGGTTCAAATCCCATCCCCAACTTGATATTTTGAATTTGGCAGATTTTTTTGGTGGAACCGCTAACTTTAGCAGAAATTTTAAATTTAGTTATAACTAACTAAATTTAGCAAAAAATCCCTAATTTAGGGTAAAAAAAAATTCTCACATACAGCCTATTTTTTCATTTTGGGCAACTTTCTCCAAAAGGGGGATACCTAAAAATTGCATTTTCAGCTGTTTTTTTGCAATTCTTTGCATTTTGGGTTGTATTCAGCCGAGGAGGCCACCAAGGCTGGCAAAACAAATTTTTTTTTCCTGCCATTCAATTTTTTCCAAATTTTTGAATGTAATTTTTATACTTCAAAATATTGTACTAATTTGTAGGTTTCCATAGTCAACTGTAAAATTTGTAACTACTCTGAAACTGGTAGAATTGTAATACAAAACAATATAAAATTGGTTTTGTAACACTCACGAGATCCTAGATCTCATTCGCAGTGTTCGGTATATATGGTGCCTCTAGGAAATTCTTACGGGTAAAGCCGTCGCAACTAATACTGCACTAAACACCTAATATAGCTGCAACAATGTCATCTAGGCATCGACCCTTTAAATTGATGGGGAGTAATAAGGTGACAGTGCACACACTATGAACCATCCCATCCGTTTGTGAACGATTACATGACGTAAATCTAGACTAAGAAATTATCCAAGTATATAGCGAAGTTACACATGCGTATGAGGATATTTTTTCGATCCGGTGTCAATAATCACATAGACCCCATTAGTACTGTCTTGGTACCAAATATTTAATTCTTTCATGTACGTTAATGCCTCTTTCACGTACTGTCAGGTATATAGAAAGGGTGAGCTTCTTCCACGTACCGACGGGTATATTGGAAGGGCACGTATATTGAAAGGTTTAGTCTATCAGACTGACAGTATATAGATTGGAAGACCTAATACCTAGAGTGATAAGAGCCAAACCCTGTCAGTGATCTCTATAAAACAGGCACTAATGCCCCTAAATTTTTTCTTCCAGATTCATAACTACTCAGAGGAAGCAACTATGCTGCATGGAAAACAAAAATAAAGACACAACTTGAGTTTGAAGAAATCTGGCCTATTGTGAATGGTACACTAACCAGATTAGCAACTGATACAACACAACAGCGGTAGTTTGTTAAATCAAATCAAAAGGCCAAACTCATCATCTTGTGTGGAGTGTCTAATGATGTGCAACCCCACATTCTAGATGCCAAAAAAGTGAAAGAAGCATGGGATAAATTAAGCATAGTATATGAGGCCAAGAACAAGAATTTTATACTCAATTTGTAGAGTCAGTTACACACACTAAAATTAAAACACAATGAAAAAATTGAAAATTTCTTAAGAAGAGTTATAGAATTGAGGACTTCACTTCTAGTATTGGGAGAACTAGTCACAGATGATGCTCTCATTCCCATTGTTCTGAGAGCACTCCCCTCTTCTTACCGCATTTTTGTCACAACACTAAACGTGTGAGATACGACAGTTGGTTTTGACAAATTGGTAAACCTATTGTAACAAGAGGAAGCAAGCACTGTCTTAACATCAAAAATGGAAAGAAAAAGATAAAGGAAAACCTACTTCCTATCAGAAGTCCCAAAATCAAAATCAGTATCAAGGGGATAGACAACAGAAGAAGCAATGTCTAATCTGTAAAAGAGGACATAACCTACAAGATTTTTGGTACAATACTTACAAGAAAGGTTCATCCAGCAACTCCTGACCTCAATAACAAGAATATTACAAGGTACATTCTAACAAAAATCATGGGCAAAAAAAGGGGAACTAGAAAAGAAGACCCCACCAGTAACGTAATATTACTGAGAAATAAGAACAGTTAGACAATGAAGACTTACTTGTTCACTACTTGATCAAGTGAACCATCCACATCATCTAGTGATGTCTGGTATGTTGATTCGGGAGCCACTTGACACATGACCAACCACAGAGACTGGTTTATTTCAATGAGGGACACGCCATCAAAAAATAATTTTTTGTTTGGAGATGATTCTTCATATATAGTTCAAGGGATTGGAAACATTTCTCTACCCCTTGGTTCATGCAAATACATATTATCAAATATCCTATATGTCCCTGGGTTGACAAAGAATCTTCTTTTAGTTAGTCAACTCCTAGATCACAACCTAAAAATTGACTTTGATAGTCAATCTGGCAAGAAAATGTGCTTGATTCGAGATAAATCAAGAGGCTCAAAAATAATGGCAAAAGCCTCCACTATGGGACACATGTTCCAACTTGATTTTTTTTCACAGAGATGATCAAGCACTTGTGGCTAAGAAATCCACCTCAGAATAGTGGTGGCATAGACGATTTGGTCATGTAAGTTTCAAATATCTCAAAACACTTCATCGGTGTAATATGGTACATGGGCTACCATCTCTTCAGAAGGATACAGACAAGTTTCCTCACTGCCTAATAGGAAAACAACATAGAGCTTCATTCCATAGGAGTACATTTCGGGATCATGGTAAACTTGACCAGGTTCATACCAATCTTTGTGGTCTGATGCAGCCAAGTCATTCTGGGTTCCAATATTTCATGCTTTGTGTTGACGACTATTCAAGAAAAATGTGGATTTTCTATCTTCGCAAGAAAAGTGAACCGTTTGAAACATTCAAAAAGTTCAAAGTAACAGTTGAGAAAGAAATTGGTTGTCACATAAGAACTCTCCACTCAGATTGAGGGGGGAAATTCACCAGTGATGAGTTTAGAGACTACCTTCAAACTCATGGGATTCTTCGATAAATTCCTCCTCCACACACCGCAAAAAAATGGTGTTGTTGAGAGAAGAAATCATACTATCATGGAAATGGTGCAATGCATGATCGATGATTCCAGACTTGTAAAGACATTCTAGGTAGAAGAAGAAAACACAACAGTGTATTTGTTGAACAGAGTGCCCACAACTTCTCTTGATGGAATAAAACCATAAGAAGCATGGTCAAAAAGGAAACCATCTATTGCACACCTCAGAGTATTCAAGTGCAAAGCAAGCATTCACATACCCAAATTAAAGAGAAATAAATTGGACATGAAGTCACATAAAATTATCTACATTGGGTATAGTGAAGAGACTCTTAGGTATAGATTGATGGATCATAAGACTAGAAAAGTCTACACCAGCAGAGATGTTGAGTTTTCCAGAGAAGAAGGAAGCTAGATATTGTAATTAATTAAGATGTGGGAGATCATAGTGAAAACTATGATAAAATAAATTAATGATAGATATCATAATTTTGAAAATAGAGAAAAACTATTTTCATTGGTTAAAACTCAACTGGTGGTGATTGATGGTATTCTTGCTCAAGCACAAAAAAGGAAATGTAGTCACTGATAATGTTTACAACAGGAACAAAGTTTTGAGAATAAAGCTGAATAGATTGGCTAATTTGAATTATGAGGTGCAGTCATACTGTAACAAGTGGAATCATGAAAATAATCTTGTCACTATTACTAATGCAGAGAAAGACTTGACCGTGGTAAGTTCTAATTTTTTGTAGATTGTTACATATGTATAGCTATTCTTTATCTTATTCTAAATACTAATTATGTGATTTTTAATTGCAGTCAAATACCAAACTTTGAAGATAGATGTACAAATATTGGAGGAGCACCTTAAAAAATCAAAAGAGAGTGTCAAAGGGGCTATTGGTTTTAAAGAAAAAAATATTCTGTTAAACAAGATGAACAATACTTTGCGGAGGATTATCAAGGAGCATAATATGGATCCGAAAATTCTTATGAATAAAAAAATTGATGAGGATCCTTCTATCCTTTCAACAGGAGATGCAACTAGGGAAGATAGAGAAAATTTAGAAAACATTAAGGCTACTGAAAAGGAATTAGTAGAGTCTGGTGTAATTTGTGATAGTTCAAATGTTGTAGATGTTGTTGAATTTGGTCAAGGAAAAGGGTCCAATTAACTTCAATTAAAACTTTAAACTATATTACTATTGATGAATTTAGTATTTGACAATTGGAATTCGAAAACATTATCTTTATGTGAAATTTTTATTTTTTGATCTTTTTATTTTTGTCATGGGTGTTGTCGAATCAAAACTCTAGTCATTTATTTTTTCAAGCTTCTATAGTTGATGAATTAGAATAGTACACATTGATTATGGAATTTGGATTTACATTTTTCAATTTAGTTTCAAAAGTGTATGAACTCAGTAATTAAAACTTGTGTCTTGAAAGTTGCATGTGCATGTTGCTGTCAATCTTGATAATTGTCAATTGATTCTTGATTCATCATGTAAAGATTATCTCTAATAATTATGGATCATGTGATATAGTTGTAGAATGTTATGTTTTTTGATTAATCCTAATAATCATGATGTTGTTGCTAATATATCATATATGTATTATAATTTATAATATATTTGCCAACAATCGTGCTTATGGAATTGAAAGTGAGAAATCAACAAATGAACATACTTTATTAGTAATGAACTTCAATTTTATTAAATCATCTAGTTTACATATTGCACAAATATGAACTGTCTACCATTTGTTATTTGCAAAGTTCAAACATTATTAAATACATAGAAGGGATTAAACAATTTCCAAACATTATATGTGCAATATATGTGAATGAGAAAATATCAAGTAACATTTTATATTTTAGAAAATGAATACAATCAACTATTTGGTAATTGAAACAACCCTATCCTGGATGGTCCTGCATCACTTCTTCTATTTAGTGTAGTTTCTTGTCTAGTAGAGTCCAAGTCAATTTCACCATTATTAGAGACTTCATTGTTCGCTAATTGATTAACAACTATGTGCTTTGTAAGAGATGTCCATGTAGCTAGTGCTCTTTCATACGGAAATGTGTTCACCCTATATCTTGAAAGATAGATTCTCAAAAAAAATTCCAAAATCCTTGTCCAATATGTTGTGAAGTTTTGATTTCACAAACAAAAGTGCACTAAATACCCTTTCATCTTCAACAGACCCAAGAATCGTTGTATGTATGAGTTCATATAGTTTGAAGTATTCACTTATAGTTTCTCTCAGAATGCTACTCTGATACATCCTTCTCCAAATTAGCGTGATAACTCCCATTTCTATTGGGTTAGTAATAAACTTATATTGATTAAAATTGTGACTGGGATATGAGTAATGTTTTGTCCAATATATCATTTAATTCACCTCCATCAACATGTGATTATTTGTAAAACTGTTCCATAAGTGCAGCCATGGATTTCCTGAAGTTTGTATTTCTTTTTTCTTCATCAATCATTTGGTTCTAGAAAATGGGATTTACAACTCCCATCGCCTCTAACAGTTCACTATTTTAAAAAATATCTATGATCTCAAAAGATAATGTTTCAAATATTTTCATCAAACTTTTACGTACATCAGAAACTACAAGATCAAAAAGACAACTCGTGATAGGTACTTCCTCAAGTTCAGAACCTACTACATAAGGATATTTGTATAAAGTGCACATTTTAATATTTTTCCCATCAACAAAAATACAAAGATGACCACTGACATTGAACTTTAATAGCTGTTCGGATCTTTGGTGTTTTTCAAAACCTTGAAGCTACTAAAAACTGGCTTTTGAATCCAATCTTGGGTGATAACAAGGTATCTAAAATCATACATACTTGTTTATTTAATTTTAGAAAATAAACAATGTATATGGATCTTTCCTGAGCATGTTTCACTAGGCTATTTATTTCCTTTTTACATTGGAAAAATACCACATAAAGTTAATGGTTTCTCTATATCTATCAAGTGATACAAAATATATTTAGCCTTATTCACTTGTCTTCGATGCTTAAACATATATCCTGATAAGGAATTGTATTCCTCAAATCCTGCAAGCTAGTTCATACAATCATATCCATCTCGTGTCAACATCTTTTAGCAATTTTTAACCATTAGTTATTTCAACAGAAAATCTTTGAAACTCCAAAAATATTGTAGGAGTGCTTGACATATATGAATGCAATTCCTGTATTAAATCCCCCACCTTAGAAACCTTTTCAAAATTACTTACAATATTATAAGCCAAATTCATTCAGTGAGCGATACAGTGAATATGTATTTTTGGTGCTCAATTTGATCTCACCCTGTTTACTCTAAAAATTCTTCAATCTGTGGGCTTTGTCATATTTTCTATTTCCCGAAATGGATGTGTGAAAGGTTTTATTCATTTGTATGTTGTTGAAAATCCTTCTCCATGGTCATGGATCACATTTGGGCCTTGTATCATTTCCAAATTCTTTGTCCTTAAAGAAAGATTCAATTCTAGGCAAAAATGGTGAAGTTCCCCTACATCTTACTATTTGACGGGCATGTTTTCCACATCAAATTATATCTCAATGTCTTTAGATACATGTTCATTCTTGATTGGATGCGGCCTGGCGGGTCCTTTTAGTGAAATTTGCCACTTTGGTCACATTTGTAAAAAATATAAAAATTGGCCCCGTAACCCCGATAGTCTCTGATTGGCTATCCAAAAAATATGAAGAGGAAGGAAAAAAATATTACTTTGACCTTGAAGAAGGACATGTGGCATATTTCAAAAGTTAGAAGTGGAACGTGGGTCGCCGAGGCATTTTGAAGTTTTTTTTCCTTTTTTGTAAAAAGGAGCAAAGTTATAAATTGATCTGCAACCCCATAGGGAAAAAGTATTACTTTGACCCCAAAGAATGACACGTGGCATATTTAAAAAGTTTTAAGTGGAGCCCGGGTCGCCGGGGCATTTTGAAGTTTTTTTCCCTTTTGTAAAAAAGAAGCAAAGTTATAAATTGACCTGTAACTCCTTTAGGGACCACATCAAAAGATAAAATCAGGAAGGCAGGTCGATGGAGGAAAATTGGAAAATTTTCCTTTTTGTTAAAAAGGGTAAAATTGTATAAATGAGCTGTGAATCCATCAAAGGCCATAATTAAGCCATGTGTCAAGCCTGATTTTCAAAGGCGAAGGTGTGGGGAAAATGTGAAAATTACACATTTTCTCCAAAATTCATAAAATGCAAAAGGCAACACCAGGCCCGCTTCGAATCATATTTTTTCACGTAGATGACTCTAATCTAAAGTTGAGAAAGGGCAGAATCAATGGTTGATGTGCATTGCATCTGATTTTGCCGCCATTTTTGCTCCAAGACTCCTTGAGATGTGAATACACATTGTTTTTCATCATTTTTTGATGAAATTCCTTGTCCTTTTTGTTTGCAAAGTGCAATTGAATGGATTTAGAGCTTAATTTATGAGTCCAAGGAATGTAAAAATTGATATTTTGAAGTTGGAATTGCTCGGGCACTTGCAAAATTGTGAATTACCAGCGAAGTTAGATGCAAAGCAAAGTTGTAGAGGAAAGAATGGGAAAATGATGAAATGATGGAGGTTACAGGCGCAAAGGATGAAAAACGTGTTGCCATAGGAGATGACTAGGTGCCCTAGTTAAAGAAATGATGGAAATATTTGCAATGATTCACCTTTTTGAACAACTGGAAAATTTTTGTTGCAAAATTGTTAAACACCATTTTCTAGAAATCATGATCAAACATGTAACAAACAAAAGTTCCTTGAATATTCTTTTCTTAGGGGGAAAGCTTGGATGTAAATTTATTGTTACAAAAAGCATGATTTAGTCATGTAAAAGGTCGGGGGTTGAATTCTTACGAGAAAATTTGAGAAAGCCCATCTTCTTGAGAGACCATATGAGAAAATTGTTAATCTCTTTTGTTTTATATTTGATCATGTCAAGTTGGTTGCAAGTGTAAAACCATTGACAAGCTATGAGATTGTTCAAGAAACCTTCCCCTACTGATGAATCTAATCAACTTCAAATTAATCTGTGTTAATCTTGGGAAAATTTGTGTCTAACTTATTTAAGAATGTCTACAAATAGTATTTCTTATTCCTATTGCAATCTTGTGTTAAAATCCCTCTGAATCACACAGGATCTTGTCCCTGTGATAGTTTAGTGGCATTTGCAATTTCATTTCAAGAAGATCCTTCATTCTGTAATGATATAAACAATCTAAAATCACTTTACTATCATTTTGTTGATAAATATTGTCTGTAAGCCTTTGAGTGTATCTCAGGCATGAGGAACCAAGGGTCTTTAATGTTTAATCGAGTCTTTAGCTTGAGCCTTCGTGTTAAATTCTTGGATATTGTGTGAAACTGTGCAAATATGGGCCTCCATTGATGCACACCTTTTGGTTGAAGGAATATTTTAGCTATTCTGAAGCATTATGTCATTTAGTTTTCCAATTGTTGTGAAGGTTCTCAAAGATTTGGAAAAATCAAGTTCATCCTTCTTAATCTCCCACCAAAAATATTCAGAAACAATGAATCCTACCTGAACTACCGCTATTTTCCATGTATCTCAACAAATGAATAAATTCTACTACTAAAATATGCAAAAGCAATCAAGATTTGATAATGTCTTTAGTAACCTTAACCTTGTTTATAAAATATCACCATTCTTTAGAAGTGACAACTCATGAGAGTTAATTTGTGGTGCATTGATCATATTTTTTCAAGGTTTCCTTTCAAATTTGTGCAAAGAAGGATATCTTCATTCTCCTTCACCAACAGGGGTTAAAAAGTGGGTCATCTCACCCTAGTTGAAAGGAACGACCTAAAGTAGTGAGAATAGATAAAATCCTTTTGAAGGTGCTATCCATTTCTTTGACATCTGCATGACAAAGAGCTAGCTGAATCACCTCCCTAGCTAAAAAATGACATACATGATGATTTATATGTCTCTAGGATTCTTGTTAAATTTGTGATGCTGCTCAGCTTTCAAAGGAGAATAAATTTGGATACCAACACTTTTGATGCCATTGCCAGGGACTCTTTGAACAAAGGTGTACACATACCGACGTTGGTAATGTTTCTTACATGATCTAAGTGAAAATACATTGTTTAAACATCATCCTTTGTTGAGATATGTAAGATTTGTGCAAGTTACAACTTCCATGTGCAATATTTCTAGTTTTGTTGATTTTTGCACTAAGTTTACATCATCAATGTTAAATACGGATAAAGGAAGGTCTCATCTATGAAGCTTTGCATGAATTTAGTGTTGAAAGATCAATTTTAGTGCATTTTCACAACTAAGGTGAAAATCCTTAGTGGTGACTCCGTGTTGAATTAATTTTTGATAAATGCCAGTGTCTTAACCTTTGTCAATTGAAATTTATCTCTAATCTTTGTAAATCTAGAAGGAAGAAGATCTTTCTTTGTTAAAGAACCTACTAGAAGGTTGTTTCCAGAATTAGGAAAGACAAATTCTAAAGGACGAATAATCTGGAAAGTTGTTGGAGATCAGAAATCAAGAAAAGAGTTATCAATTATAGAAACTGATCAGTGTGTCATTGAAGATTTCCATACTTCCTCAAGTTCTTATGAAGCAGGTAGTCTTTTTGTAGATTTGAATTCTCCAACCGGAGAGGGTCCTTCATTTGTATTTGAAAATTTTACGTCTCATTCTATCTTTGTGTTTTCCAAAGCTAATAGGATCTTCTAAGAAACAAAGTTTTTAGAGAATATTCATTATGAGAATTTCATTTCTGTTCCCCATAGATCCCTCACTCCTTATCATTCTGTTTCTCTTGTAAGATCACCTCCCCAAAACAATATGGCCCAACCCCCACCCAGACGTCCATTTTTTGTGAACACTTTTGGTCCTATAGATTTTAGAGGTATGGATGGATATCCAAATGATGTTCCCCAAGATGTTAGACATAGAATACCTAAATTTCAAGGAAATAATGCTATTATTGGTGATCAACACTTAAAGATTTTTGTCAATATGATGGAAGAATTTGAGATTGAATTTGACGTTGTGTACATAAAATTGTTTATTCATACTCTAGAGGAGGATGAACAGGACTGGTATAAATCTTTGTCAGATAACTCCATTGATTCATGGACAGAAATGAAGAATGCTTTTAGATTGCAGAATGGAGATAAAACATACCATAGGTTTCTTTTATCAGAATTTGAAAATATTAAGAAGAATCCTAATAAATCTGTTCATGAATTCAATACTTGGTTCAATAAGACCCTGAATAGGATACCTATAATCCTGAGGCCAAGCGATGTTTCCTATCCAATAAAATACTCTGATGCTTTTGATAAGATGACTACTTATTATTTGAGGGATAAGAACCCAACAACATTGAGGCAGGCCTTCACCATGGCTTTATAGATTGAAAACAATATCAAAGAAGTTGGTAAGCCTCCTAAGAGGGAAGGTATCAAGCTAATCAATCTAGAGAAGCCTCAGTTAAGTAAGTATGTGGATCTAGAGGAGGTTGTAAAAACTTTGGCTGGAGCTGTTAAGGAAATATCCTATAAATTAGTCAGAGAAGAGAAGGGGATTGGACAAAGTTCCTAAGGTCAGCATAAAGCAAAAGGTCAAGAAATATTTATAAATCATCCTAGGGGTGATTAGAGATCTGATGACAGAGGCAAAGGACCCATGGGGCTGGGAAATAGACATCCCTAAGCCCGTGAAAATATTAATGTGCCTAATCCTTTGAATGTCAAAGTTGCTGCTGTGAAAGAAGCCAATGAAATTGAGTGGTGTGACAAATGTTTCTTGCCACATGCCCTATGTGATGAAGAAAAATAATTTGAGGAAGATGTTGATGAAACTGATAATGATGTGTGTATGATGGGGTGCTCTACAAGCTCATAGAAAGGAGCAACTTTGACTGAGTTAATCAGTGCCAGAACTCCTGCAAATTTTTGGGAATGTATTCACTGGGTATTACCCCTTCCTTCCTCTCATACTTTTGAAATAGATATGGTACAATATTTTGAATTGCCTAATAATTATTTTGAATACTTAAGGGCATTAATGATTAAAAAGTATGATGGAGGAATCCTTCTGAGGAGGATAGGCAGTTGTTGATGAATGTTGTGGTTTCCCAAGAACAATAATATAACACTAGGAGTAAAGTTGTCAAAGGGGTAGGGCCTCAGTCCAAACCAAAAACTCTAGTTCTCACTAATATCCCAAAAGAAATTCCTAAGAAAGATACATCTGGAAAAGGCCTTGTTTCCCCAAACAGAATTGGTATCCCTGCCCATGCTCAGACCGTGAAAACTCCTTTGTTATAAGATGTGTTGTTTAGTCTTCCTCTAAATGCTACCTTGCCCAAATACGTTCCTTATGAAATTTTCAAAGTCTTGAGTTAGATCAACATTTCTTTTCCAATTGTTGAGTTGCTTAGGATTCGTAAGCACAAGCAAAGGGCCTTTGAGTATTTGGGATTGAAATAAGAAAATATTACCC
Organism: Taxus chinensis; assembly: GCA_019776745.2. Classification (NCBI taxonomy): domain Eukaryota; kingdom Viridiplantae; phylum Streptophyta; class Pinopsida; order Cupressales; family Taxaceae; genus Taxus; species Taxus chinensis. Next base: position 600,775,861 of record CM034152.1, on the reverse strand, counting down.
AAGGTAGAAATGTAAAAAATGTTGAGACTCCTCCCACCATTACAGAGTTGGAAAAACCCCAAGTGCTAGAAGAAATAGGTGAGCCACCTAAAGTATATTTGGGAACATCCTTGGTTGAGTCCAAGCTGAATGTAGATCCATTTTTCACTACTTTGATTATTAGGGACAAGATGTTACACAACTGTATGTTTGATTCTAGAGCATCATGTAATGTTATGCCTCTTGAGGTCATGAATGGATTAGATATCAAAGTGACAACAACTTATGGGAAGTGCACTGCCATGGATTCCATAGAGGTGCCAGTGGTTGGATGTGTCAAGGGTTTGATAATGCAACTTGCAACCTACCCAAGTAAGAACTTAAAACTAGATGTTATTTTTGATTGCCCTGCCAAATGGGGAATGTTGTTATCAAGAAAATGGGCTATAAGCATGGGTGGGAGTGTGCAAATGAATGTCTTTTTCCACTATACCTATTAAGGGAAGCCTTGTAAAGTTGTATGGTGAAAAGAAGATGCTACATCTCATTAAAGATCCCAATAATGCTTCCTATGAAGTGTTATACACTGAAATTGATGTTGATAACTTTGTTGGATTTGCTGATGGTAAAGAATTTTTTTTTGATCAATACAAGTCTCTTAAACAAGTAGGTTCTCCTTGGACTTTGTTGTTTGATGGGGCTTGCTCTAAATTTGGAAATGGTGCTGGTATTGTTCTAATATCTCTAGGCTAGGAAGAGTTTGTTGTTTCTTTTAAACTTAACTTTGAGTGCACTAACAATACTACAAAATATGAAGTACGATTATTGGGTTTAAGAATTGCTTGGAAATATGTTATTAGAGACATAATTGTTAAAGGAGTTTCAGATCTAATTGTCAAGTAGGTTAGAAAAATGTATACAACAAAAAATTAGAGAATGAAGCAATATAAGCATGCAGTCTGGGATTTCATTAAAATGTTTGATTCCTTTAACATAATACATCACGATAGGAAGTACAATAGTCTAGCAGAAAAATTGGCCGTATTGGGGTCCAGATTTGAAAATTGTACTGAATACCCCTATTGTGAGTATAATATTGAGATATCAACTAGGCCATCTGTTCCTAAAAAATTTAAACACTGGAAAGTGTTCAAAGACGATGCCCAGGTGCAAAGATTTTTGCAAAACCAAGGAGAATTTTCTGATCAATGTATAGATTGGGAGCTAATGGTTTGTGTGGCTGATGGAAAGGAGACTTTATTTGGAAAAGACATTATCCAGTTGAAGACTAATACTATTCCCAGAGGTTTGGTAGCACTTGAATCAAAATTTGATAATGTTGATTGTATTTTCAATAGACACATGTCAGCCTCGAGGGATGTTTAAGAGCACGACCTGGGCACAAAGGATAAACCACGTAAGGTATGACTAGGTAGCAGTATGAGCAAGGAAGAAAAAAATTCTTACGTCCAATTTTTGAAGAAACACCAGGACTGCTTAGCATGGTCTTATTTTGAACTGAAAGCATACAAAGATGATCTTTTCTAGCACAAAATTCCCTTGGAAGCTTCTGCCAAGCCATTTAGGTAGAAATAGAGGCTGATCAATCCACTCCTCTCCCTGAAGATGCAAGAAGAATTGAGAAAGTTGAGCGATAGAGGAATCATATAGCCCACAAGGTACTCATCATGGGTTGTAAACTTGGTACATGTTAGAAATAAGAATAAGATATAAGGCTATGTGTGGACTTTAGAAACTTGAATAGAGAATCAATGAAGGTTAACTACCCTCTGCCAAATATGGAAAATATGTTATAATTGGCTACTGGTTCGGAATTGTTATCCACCTTGGATGATTTTTATAGATATAATCAGGTAGTTGTGAAGGAATCAGAGTGAATCAAGACTGCCTTTACCACTCCTTGGGGAACATATGTAAATGTCAGAATGCCTTTTGGTCTAATGAATGCTGGATCCAATTTCCAAAGAGTAATGGATCTAGATTTCTTTGGCTATATTAATGATTTCATTGTTGTATATCAAGATCATGTGACTATTTTCTCTAGCAGGAGTGACCACCTACAACACTTAGAAAAAATGTTGTTAAGATGTAGGGAGTATGGTATTTCACTAAATCCTAGGAAGTGTCATTTTGGAGTTTAGAAAGCAAAGCTGCTTGGACACATCGTGTCAAAGGAAGGGGTCATGATTGATCCTGAAAGGGTTGAAGCCATCAACAAAGTCCCTATTCTAAGAAAAAAGAAGGGAATTCAATCCTTTTTCGGGCAGATTAATTTTATTAGGAGATTTATCTCTAACTTTGCTGAACTAACTATCCCAATCACTAACATGCTGAAGAAATATAAAAGTATCAAATGTGAAGAAGAAACTATTCAAGATTTTGTTGGGATTAGAGAAGCATTAAAGAATGCCCATGTTTTAGCAGCTCCAGATTACAAGAAGGCTTTCCAAATGTTTTCTTTTGCTTCAGAAAGTACTATTGCATCTGTGTTGTTGTAGAAGGATGATGAGGGAGATAAAATACCAATTTCCTTATTCAGTAAGGCATTACAAGGAGCTGAGATAAAGTATACTATTATGGAGAAGCATGCATTTTATTTGGTAAAAGCAAAAAAGGTCTTCAGGCCATATATTCTGAGTTCCAAAGTCATTGTTTATGTTCCCCATGCCATGGTGAAAGATATCCTATTAGAAATGGAGGTTTCAAGAAAGAGACATCGATGGGTAAAAAAATTGCAAGATTATGATATGGATATCCAAACAACAAAATGAGTCAGAGGTTTAGGCCTGGTAAAAATTATGGCAGAGAGCAATCTATAGACAATTGAGGTAAATGAAGTTGAAGAAGAAAGCCTGAATGTCCTTGAAAAAATGATAAATTCTGAATGGTATAAGGATATAATTTTTAATCTCAAACATGTACAATGCCTTGAACATTTGAGCATGATTAAAAAAAGAGCACTTAAGTTAGCTTCCCAAAAATATTTCAATACTGATTTTGGATTAGCTTAGAAGAACCCTTAGGGAGTTCTCTTAAGATGCATTATTCACCAAATAATTCTGACAGAATACTAATTACAATATCAAAGATATCGTCTGTCTCAAAGATTTCTTCAAAAGTATGAAAATGATTCTATATTAATAAACTTCAAATCTCCATTTACAGTGAGCTAAAACATGAACTGAATCAAACATGATAACTTACAAGACTTAGACTGAAAACTGAACTTCAAACTGGACTTCAAATCTTCAACACTTCTTCCGTGTTTCTTCTTCTTCCCAATGTTTCTTCGCTCAAACCCAGTGTAGTGAATGAGTTGGAAGAGGTCTAATTTATAGACTTTCCAAAGCTTTTCACCGGGTGACGTGAAGACCGGAAACGGGGAAACCGGAAGACAAGGTAACCGGTAAGATTCCCACACAAACTGACACGGACACCGACCAAAGTGAGTACAACCCACTCACGAGAGTAATTATTAAAGAGCATGGGTCCACCACGCACTGACCAAAAGACGCACTAACAAAAGATAAGATCGAATCTTATCAGACAACTTTATTGACACGGCAACAGGCCTGCCGTGATGGCCGACAAAAGAAGAAAGCGCACTAAGGCTTTATGGACTGTCATACATGACTGAGGGACCCGGAGGGTCATCATCTGATGAAGTTGTGCTATCATGACGCTGTGGCGCTGGTTCAAGATTCCTTTCGTGCCTGTTCGAGCCAAACACGAGACACATGAGCTGTTCCGTCATTATCAGGCTGAAGGTGATGTCTTGTGGGGAACAGATAATGATCAAGGATCTTCAAATCTTGATCTGGAGCTGGAGGTCGTATCACCATGGTATGATGAAGCAGTACTCTTCCTCCAGAGTGTAGCATTAGGTCTTTCTACCAGATTCCTGATACAATTAACTTTTACATAATAGTGCACCTTGACAAACCAAGGGATCTTGCACTGTATTAGTACATTTCTTGCAATATCAGGATGTACATTCAACAATGGAGAATCAGACAATTTAGTAGGTAAATATTTTAAAGAAAGTATTTAAAATGAGATGAGATATACTTCCTGTCACCTACATGGCAGGAGGTCGATTCCATAGATCAAAATGGAGTGGATGCTCCTCTGTCCACAATCTGGAGAATTCGAATCGCCATAGAGTATCTTTCTTGGTATCAATTGTCTGAGTCTCAAGGCCTTCAACAGGTAAATGATCTGGTTGTTCCATAGTATACAGTGATCTCCATTGCCAGTGGAGACAACATTTTATCATTGGTTCTTGGAGCGTATGGAACTGTCTCTCAGGAATATCAGGATCAAAGAATCTGCATTCTGTTTCAGACATTGCATATTCCTGTGTAGAAATATAGATCCCTTGATAGAAGAAGCGTCTGAGCTTCTTGAGACATCCTGTTATCATTTGCAATCAAAGTATCAATCTGGGCTTTAGCATGCCGATGATCCCAAATTGTTCCATGAGGTTCATGAATTATTTGAGTAACATTTATCACTTTTGAAGAATTCAACTCACGACTGGCAAAATCAGCTAAGGCATTAGCTTTTCCAGAAATATGCTCAACTGTGAATTCAAAATTGTCGAACCACAGACCCCATCTTTGGAGTCGATTAAAAGCTGTCTTATTGGCAGGGTCACCACCATTCAATCTTTTCTTAAAATCTTTTAGATCAGATCTAAGAATGAATGCTTCATTTTGAACAAAAAATAGAAAGGCTTTAATGGCCTTCTTTGCTGCCAATAATTCTTTGTGTGAAGAATGGTAATTAACTTCAGAACCTTGAAATGCACCTGAAGCAAATCTACATACCTTTTCTTTTCCATCTTCACCTTTTTCTTTCAGAACGGCTCCCCAAAACTGGTCGCTTGCATCACATTCTATGATCTTCGTACCAGGTCCTGGTAATGACATTGCAGGGAGCTCACGGACTTGTTTCTTTATCCTCTGTACTGCATTGGTCATCTCCTGAGTCCAACTAGGAGCATCTTTCTTCAATCTTTTATTCAGCAGTACTCTGTCAGCAGCTATATTCTGGTAGAAACCAGCAATGTAGTTTACGCAACCAAGAAAACGTTGCAGTTGCTGCTTATCCAGTATATTGATCTGGAAGTTCTGGATATTGCTTACAACATGCTGCTGCATTGTTATTGTTCCAGAACTAATTCTTATACCGAGGAAATCAATTTCCTCTTTGAAGACTTCTATTTTAGTCGGGGACAGACAGATTCCATTTTTATAAACAATCTCATAGAATTTTTCCAGATGAGTTATATGTTCTTTAGGAGACTTAGAAAAAATGAGTATATCATCAATATAGATGATCAAGAAGTCTGATAACTCACCGAATATTTTATCCATAATCTTTTGGAAAATGGATGGAGCTGTCTTCAAGCCGAATGGAAGCACTTTCCATTCATATTGTCCGCCTGGCACAATGAATGCCGTTTTGTACATGTCTTCATTCTTCAAGAAAATCTGCCAAAAACCACTTTTTAGATCAAATTTACTATAAACTTTTGATCCTTTAATTCTACTGAGAATATCATCTTTGGCAGGTATGGGATGTTGAACTGCAGCAATAAACTTATTGAGTGGCTTATAATCAACCACCAATCTCTTTTTATTCCTTATCTGCTCACTCCTTTTATTGACATAAAAGGCTGTGCATGACCATGGGGAATTTGATTCTTGTATGAATCCTGCTTTTAGCAATTTCTGTATTTCCGCATGGCATTCTTTTCTTTCTGAAGGAGGCATCCCTCTATGATGTGCTTTAAATTTGGGCACAACTTCATTTCCTTCAGCATCTCTGACAAGCTGCAGATCTAAAGAACAATAATGCTTTTTTCTGTTAACAAATGCATGAGGATCTTCACTGCAGACATTTTGTTTAATCTTTGATACAATTTCTTCTATGCTAACAGAACAATTAGATATGGATTTATGAATCCATGTATTGTTGACTGTCTTGACCTTCTGTGGTAATGGCACTATAGACTGGAAAGAATATCTTCTGGGAATTTTAACAGGAGGTTCAAACAGAAGTATATGATCTTGTGAAATACTAAAAGTATGACATTTCTGTAAGAAATCTACTCCCAGTAAACAGTCATAGTTTTCCATGTTATGTTGATAGAATTCAATAACCATGGAATTCCCTTCTATATTGATCAAGACTTTTGCCATATATTTGCAGACAACTTCCCTTTTATCAAATCTAATTTTAGTATGGGTATTGACCCAACAATCAGAGGGAATAGCATATTGTCTGATCAAACTAATTTCTGCACCTGTATCAACCATTGCGTCTAGCACATATGGCTTGATATGAGGTATGCATATTGTTATGGCAATAAAAGGGTTCTGTGTGCAACTTAATGTACATACCTCTGAGTGATCTTTCTGAGAAGCTATGTGCTGGTATGTATCTTCAAGATTATCTTCAGAATCCTTTTTCTCTTTCTCTTCTTCTGCTAGTAGCCTGGTGTATTCTTCTGTAGCGTTTGCTATCACCTTCTCTAGCAGTTCAAGCCTGGATTTTCTCCAGGATTTGTACACTTCCTTTGAAGCTGGATCTGTAGAAGACTGTCCTTGTTCAAATGTAGAATATACAGGAGGACTGGTTCCTCTACCTCGACCTCTCCATGGTCCTGATCTTCCTCTGGTAGGAAGCTGTCTTTGTCGGATCCTTTGCTGAAATGGCGGTCTGACCGGAAAAGCTTCAAATGGCTCATCAGACTGTTCTTCTGCTTGTCTCTGCAGATTACTCTGTTCTAGCTCTTGCTGTCTGATGTAACGATCTTGTATATCTCTGAGTTTTTTACTCAGAGCCATCTTCTTTGCTGTGTCCCATGGGGGACAGCTGTCATATTCAGATTGAAAGCATTCCATTTGCTTTCTGAGCAGTTCTGCACTTGGTGGTATCATAGGATGAACAAAATTTGAAACCATGTTAATAGCAAAGTTAGCAAAAGAAGGAACAGTGCTATACCCGCTATCATCTGTGCTATCATCATCTGATATTTGCTGAATCAGATTACAAGGTTCACCATCTAATGATACATAAGAGATATCTGATGAAAGACTTTCAGAATCAGATATTAAGGCATATTCTTCATCATCTATACCTTTTGCTGATAAAGCATTTATTTTTGCTTTACCTTTTGCAGAATCTCTCTGAGGACACTTATTGGCATAGTGATCCTCTTTACAAATATAGCATGTAGGTTTGAATCTTTCTTTGCTTACCTAGATGCTTGTACTTTCTGAATTTGAATTTCTTTCTGGGCTGCCTGTCTTTGAATTTATCTTTGAATCTGGACTTTTTAAATTTCTTTTTCTTTTTCTTATACCTGACATCCTCCCCCTTTGAAAAAGTACAGTCTCTGCAAGAAGACTTACGTCGGGAAGATGCAATCTCCAGATCTGGGCACCCAAATGGTTCCAGGGCGTACTGCTCACAAAAAACAGTACTCAGAGCTTTCTGATGCTTGAGCGCCTGCTTGCGCTCCCATTTGTCTTTGCACAGTTTGGCGTTGGTCTGATCAATGATCTGATTGATATGGCCAAAACTGAGTTCTGAAGTGCGAAGTCCATGCATTGCCTTCTTGTACTGTGTTGCAAAATATGGTGGAAAAGATTCAATGTAACGAAGACGCATAGTCTCGTCATTGATATTTCCAGAGCTATAGTAAAGTTTCTGCATGAAACACTGGTACTCTTTGACACGAGTCATGTCACACAGTCGAGCACGGAGAAACATCGCAGTATTCATCATCTTATCGTCATCAATGTTGCCAATGAATTCCTTGATGACGGCTGCTGTAAGGCCTGTGAAGCCTGCCTGCAAAATCATTTCTTTGTTGGGAATCAGATCCCACCATTCTTTTAACACACCAACAAAACCGTTGGCAATTGTAGCAGCAATATTCCTTGGAGATCTACCATAAGTTTCTTGCTGGGTATTACCCCAACCAATCATAGCATGTATGAGTTCTTTGATCTCAGGAACAGATTTACATTCAACCCTATAGAAGTTAGGTTGAAGTGTTTGTATCTTAGGAGCTGCTTGAAAACCAGGAGCTGAAGATTCTCCCATCTGTTCATCAAAAACTGGAGGCTCAAATTCTGGATTTTCAATATGTGATTCTTCTGTCCCTTGTATCCTAAGCATATTTATTTGCTTATCTTTGAAGAATAGTGGTTTGTATTCTTCAAGAACTTCTTTATAGGATTTCTTGACAGAGGGACTGGCTAACTCAGTGACATCAGACCATGATGCTGCTTTGGTCCAATCTCCTTCTTTGTGAGGAGTTAGCTTAGTATTAATCTCCTGTATTCTTGGAAGAATACGAGGAAGCTCATGAGATAGACATTTTTGAATCTCATCTATTCTAGAATGAGTTTTCTCATTCTCATCTTGCAACTGAGAGATTCCTGCTTCAATGACTTCATTTGTATGTGAGGCTTGTGTGCGTATGACATCTTTTATACTAGTAGTGTGGTCTACTAGTGGCTGGACTAAATCAGTTATCCTTTGAGATATTGCTTCTGGTAGATCTGTAGAAACAATTCTATGATTGTGCTGTACTAATGTTTCTACACGTTTAACTGATTTGTCTAAACTATCAACTCTATCATTTAACAATCTGAGTGCTGCTGCTGAATCTCCTTTCTTTCTCAACTCAATTGCTTTAGAGTTCTTTCTAAAGAGGATAATTTTTCTGAATTTGCTACAACCTCTTCATGGACTGCCTTGACGGCCTTATTCGTCCAATTTAACATCTTAGAGCTCTCTGAAGGCTCTAATTCCTTATTTACAGTTCTCTGGTACCAGAAGACTGCCTTCTGGGTTTGATCTGGGGAGATCAACTCATGTTGATCTGTGATTGGAAAAGAAGTACTGGAACTGACAGAAGCCATGTTGATAGTAGGCCCATTTGCCGGGGCATACTTTTGACTTACAAGCTTTCTCACAGTCTGAACACCAAAGAAAATCAGTGGATGGATCATGAACAAGAGACTTATGACTGCAGAGAAATAACTTTTCATCTTTCTGTTCTTCAGTTTTCTGTGCATTAGAATTTTCACCAACAGTGAAATATGAAGATGTAGATGCAACAGAATTACTTCTTGACAAATGTCTTTTAGACATACCAGAGTTACTTCTAAAACTTAAAGTCACATTATCTTTATTTTCAGTGACTGATGTGGCATTTTCAAGCCTTGGCTTGGAAGACTGAACAAATTTTTTAGCTAAGGTCCATTCTTTTGGAACCTTAATCTCAGACCAGGATATCAGTTCTGGCTCTATTTTCTGGCTCTCAAGATTTACGTGTGTCACCACGCTGCTGCCCTTGGACACGCCATGTTTTACGGCTGGATACATTGTGTTAACCAACCTATAGATGATTTTATAGTGTATGGCAAGTGGACAAGATCCTGATCTCATGTTTAGACCAGTGGTGGCTAGGTGTAATTTCAACACATCTTGGAGGAGATCATCCTTGGTTAAAGAAACTGGGTAATTAGGATAGACTTCAAAAGATATAGGTCCATTATGGAGACCTGTTTGGATGGCTGCTAGAAGACTATCTTTGAAATTATCAAATCTGAGGTCCATTAGACAACACAAGATTGAGGCATTCAGGCCTCTTCTAAACAATGGGGTTATTCCTATTTGCACGCATCCTACATGAGCAAATTTATAAGTAGACTGACGCTTCAAACTTTTTATATCAGCTTTATCTATCAAAGGAATGTTATACTCACAATTATTAGACTGGGCTACCTGTATGACTGACTCTCTAGTCTTAAATACAGTAGAGGCTAATAAATGAAATTACTAATCTTAGAGTATACTTCATTATAAGATTTTTTAGGGAGTTTCCACTCCGGTGTAGGACTGGACTCATCAACAATATCTATGTCGGAATTTACAGAGAAGACTTCTGACAGATTAATCAATTCATTATCTTCAGGTTCTACAGTAGAAGGTCTTGGGGAAGTATCGGCCATTTTGGACTGGTACTGACAAGCAAGGAAGCAGAGGTTGAACAAACGTCGGGCTATTCCCTAAATGCTGCGCCTGACACACGGCGACTTACTCTGGCGGGAGCCTCACCAATCAACCTTTAAAGTTGCTATATGAACTTGTTCTTCACAGATGACTGAAACTTTCATAAACCAAAAACTGCAAATTCTGAAAAATAACTTTGATCTTTCTGCAAACAAATCTACTCAAATCCTTATATCCTTAGATCTTTAACCAGCTCTGATACCATTTCTTTAAAACAAAACAACACTTCCTTAAACAACAACATAGCTCTGATACCATTTCTAAAAACAACTTGAAACCAATACTGCTCTGAAACCAATTAAACAAAACTGATGCAACTGTTACCATTCAATCATCTAGAGTAAATATCATTAAGATATTAACTGATCACCAAATAATTCTGACAATATAAACAATATCAAAGATATCACTGTCTCAAAGATCTCTTCAAAAGTATGAAAATCTGAATATTAATAAACTTCAAATCTCCATAAACACTCATATAACAGCTCTGATACCAATTCTTAATAACATACTCTGAACAATTCTGAAACACATGCTCTGACACCAATCCTTAAATACATGCTTTACTTAATCATCTAAAGTAAATCATCAACATATCGAGTTGTGCATCATCAAATAATTAGAGAACAGAATACAAAAAACAATATCGAAAGAGATCATCTGTCTCAAATATTTCTTCAAATGTATGAAAATCTTCAATATTGATAAACTTCAAATCTCCATTTACAGTGACTAAAAATCATGAACTGTATTAAACATAATAACAAACTGATCTAGACTTAAAGGACATAAAACGCAGACTGAAACTTCAAACTTCTTCAAACTCAACTGGATGCTAAACTTCACAATTTATAGACTCAGAAAACTAAACTTCAAAATCAAATGATTTCAACACATCTGTCTCAAATATTTCTTGAAAATCTTCTATTGATAAACTTCAAATCTCCATTTACAGTGACTAAAACTGAACTGTATTAAACATGCTTTACAGAGTCCTCCAACCTAAATCTCCTAGTGTTTCTCAGTATTTCCCAGTGTAGTGAATGAGTTGGAAGAGGTCTAATTTATAGACTTTCCAAAGCTTTTCACCGGGTGACGTGAAGACCGGAAACGGGGAAACCGGAAGACCCGGGAAACTGGTAAGATTCCCACCAACACACTGACACGGACAAACGACTGACCGACAAGTGAGTACAACCCACTCACGAGAGTCATTATTAAAGCACATGGGCCCACCACACACTGACCAAAAGACGCACTAACAAAAGATAAGATCGAATCTTATCTGACTACTTTATTGACACGGCAACAGGCCTGCCGTGATGGCCGACAAAAGAAGAGCGCACTAACTTTATGGACTGTCATACAGAACAAAGGGACCCGGAGGGTCATCATCAGATGAAGTTGTACTATCATGACGTTGTGGCGCTTCTTCAAGTCTTCTTTCGTGCCTCTCAAGCCAAACACGAGACACATGAGCTGTTCCATCAATATCAGGCTGAAGGTGATGTCTTGTAGGAAACAGATAATGATCAAGAATCTTCAAATCTTGATCCGGTGCTGGAGGTCGAATCACCATGGTATGATGGAGCAGTACCCTTCTCCATAGTGTAGCATTAGGTCTTTCTACCAGATTCCTGATACAATTCATTTTAACATAATAGTGCACCTTGACAAACCAAGGGATCTTGCACTGTATTAGTACATTTCTTGCAATATCAGGATGAACATTGACAAGCAGAGAATCAGACAATTTAGTAGGTAAAAATTTTAACAGAAAGTATTTAAAATGAGATGAGATATACTTCCTGTCCCCTACAGTAGGAGAACGATTCCAAAGATCAAAATGGAGCGGATGCTCCTCTGTCCATAATCTGGAATATTCGAATCGCCAGAGAGTATCTTTCCTTGGAATTAATTGTCTGAGGCGGAAGACCCTCAACAGGTAGGAAATCTGGTTGCTCCAGCAGTATACAGTGATCTCCATTGCCAGTGGAGACAACATTTTATCATAGGTTCCTGAACTGTATGAAATTGGTGTCCTTGAATATCTGGATCATAGAATCTGCATTCAGTTTCAGACATTGCATATTCTTGTGTAGAAATAAGATCCCTAGATATAAGAAGCGTCTGAGCTTCTTGAGACATCCTGTTGTCATTAACAACCAGAGAATCAATCTGGGCTTTTGCATGCCGATGATCCCAAATTGTTCCATGAGCCTCATGGAATACCTGAGTGACATTAATCACTTTTGAACTGTTTAATTCACGGCTGGCAAAGTCAGCCAGAGCATTAGATTTTCCTGATATGTGCTCAACTGTGAATTCAAAGTTGTCGAACCACAGACCCCATCTTTGGAGTCTATTAAAAGCTGTCTTATTGGCAGGGTCACCACCATTCAATCTCTTCTTAAAATCCTTTAGATCAGATCTAAGAATGAATGCTTCATTTTGAACAAAAAATAGAAAGGCTTTAATGGCCTTCTTTGCTGCCAATAATTCTTTGTGTGAAGAATGATAATTAACTTCAGAACCATGAAATGCACCTGAAGCAAATCTACATACCTCTGATTCCCAACAAAGAAATGATTCTGCAAGTAGGCTTCACAGGCCTTACTGCAGCCGTCATCAAGGAATTCATAGGCAACATTGATGACGATAAGATGATGAATACTGCGATGTTTCTCCGTGCTCGTCTGTGTGACATGACTCGTGTCAAAGAGTACCAGTGTTTCATGCAGAAATTTTACTACAGCTCTGGAAATATCAATGACAAGACTATGCGTCTTCGTTACATTGAATCTTTTCCACCGTACTTTGCAACACAGTACAAAAAAGCAATGCATGGACTTCGCACTTCAGAACTCAGTTTTGGCCATATCAATCAGATTATTGATCAGACCAATGCCAAACTGTGCAAAGATAAGTGGGAGCGCAAGCAGGCATTATCAGCTCATAAGATCTTAAGGGATGGTTATTGGTGGCCAAATATTTTCAAAGATACAACTCTATTAGTAAGAAAATGTGAAAGTTACCAATGCTTTTCTAGAATATTGAAAGCTTTAGGCTCCCTTAATTTATAGCCTACATCAATTGAAGCCCCATTTAGGTAATGGGGAATGGAATTCATTGATGAGATTTAAAATCCTTCAAGTGCTAGCCATAAGTGGATTTTAGTAGACATTGATTACTTCACCAAGTGGGTGGAGGCAATCCCCACCAAGAAAGCAACTCACCAAATTGTCATGGATTTCATTTTGAATCAAATCATTTATAGGCTTGGAGTGCCTGCTGAAAATGGTTGGTAATAATGCCATGATCTTCCGAGCTAAACCTTTGGTGGCCATGTGCCACGAATATGGAATCAATTTGACATATGCTTCCAATTATAATCCCCAAGGAAATGGAAAAGGAGAGTCTAGCAATAAAAATATGTTGAAGATAATTAGAATAAATTTGGAATTGAGCAAAAGGAAGTGGGGTGAGTAGTTGAAGTTTTCTGTTTAGGCTAATCGAATCACTATTAAATGATCTATTGGAAAAATCCCATTTGAGTTGGTGTATGGAACTCAAGCTCTACTGCCCTTACATACACAATTGTCTTCATTTCAATTTCTTCAACAACTAGAAGATCAAGAGGTTAGTCCCTTATGATGCTCACATAAATCAAATTGTTGAGTTAGATGAAGATAGAAGGGAATCCCATCAGAGGCATATAAAATTCAGAAAGAAATTGAAGAATTTGTTTGATAAGAAGGTGACTCCAAGAGCTTTCAGTGTGGGAGATCTTGTGCTATTGTGGGATAGTAGGCACGAGGATAAGGGAAAATATGGAAAGTTTGATGCATTGTGGATGGGCTCTTATTCAATTGACATTCGAATTGGTGAACATACCTTCTTCTTAAAAGACCTAGATGGGGAATTCCTTGAATTTGTTTTTAATGTCATGCATCTAAAACATTTCCTTGATTGATTTCTTAGAATCGACGTATGCACCATTGCACAGTGTATAGTCTTTTGGTTTCATTCTACTTTCATGTTTTTCTATTTTTGCTTCATCCTGGTCCTTGGTGGCCATTTTTTTTTGGTTTCTTAGTTTGTTCATGGAGGGTTGGCTCGTGAATCTATTTACCAATGGTTTATTTTTGGCACTTGGTCTGCTATTTGTTCCTTATGGCACTTGCTGAGAGTGCCCATCCCCGAGTCAGAGCTAATGTTGGTGCTCAATTTGATCTCACCCAGTTTTCTCTAAAAATTCTTTAATTTGTGAGCTTTGTCGTATTTTATATTTCCCCAAATGGATGTGTCGAAGGTTTTCTTCATTTGTATTTTGTTGAAGATTTGAATATCCTTCTCCATGGTCGTGGATCATATTTGGGCCTTGTATCATTTCCTAATTATTTGTCCTTAAAGAAAGATTCAATTATGGGCGCAAATGGTGAAGTTCCCCTACATCTTATTATTCGATGGACATGTTTTCCCCATCAAATTATATCTCAGCATCTTCATATACGTGTTCATTCTTGATTGGATGCGGCCTGATGGGTCTTTTTGGTGAAATTTTCCACTTTGGTTACATTTGTAAAAAAGATCAAATTGGCCTCGTGGCCCCGATAGTCTCTGATTGACTATCCAAAAAATATGAAGAGGCAGGGAAAAAGTCTTACTTTGACCCTGAAGGACACATGGCATATTTCAAAATTTAGAAGTGGAAGGCGGGTTGCTGGGGAGTTTTGAATTTTTTTTCCCTTTTGTAAAAAGGAGCAAAGTTATAAATTGATCCGCAACCCCACAGGGAGAAATTATTACTTTGACCCCCGAAGAAGGACACATGGCATATTTCAAAATTTAGAAGTGGAAGGCGAGTTTCCGGAGTGTTTTGAAGTTTTTTGCCCTTTTTTAATAAAGGAGAAAAGTTATAAATTGACCGGCAACTCCATTAGGGTCCACATTAAAAGATAAAATCGGGAAGGCAGGTCGATAGAGGAAAACTGGGAAATTTTTCCTTTTTGTTAAAAAGGGTAAAATTGCATAAATGAGCCATGAATCCATCAAAGGCCATATTTAAGCCATGCGTCAAGCCTGATTTTCAAAGGTGGAGGGGCAGGGAAAAATGTAAAAATTGCGCATTTTCTCCAAAAGTCATAAAATGCAAAAGGTAACCCCAGGCCCACTTCAAATAAGATATTTCCATGTGGATGACTATAATCTAAAGTTGAGAAAGGGAAGAATCAATGGTTGTTGTGCATTACATCTGATTTTTTTGCCATTTTTTCTCCAAGACTCCTTGAGATGTGAATACACATTGTTTTTTCATCATTTTTTGATGAAATTCCTTGTCCTTTTTGTCTGCAAAGTGCATTTGAATGGATTTAGAGATTAATTTATGAGTCCAAGGAATGTAAAAGTTGGTATTTTGAAGTTGGAATTGCTCGGGCACTTGCAAAATTGTGAATTACTAGAGAAGTTAGATGCAAAGCAAAGTTGTAGAGGAAAGAATGGGAAAATGATGAAATGATGGAGGTTACAGGTGCAAAGGATGAAAAACGTGTTGCCCTAGGAGATGAATGGGTGCCCCAGTTAAAGAAATGATGGAAATATTTGCAATGATTCACCTTTTTGAACAGTTGGAAAATTTTTGTTGCAAAACTGTTAAACACCATTTTCTAGAAATCATGATCAAACATGTAACAAAAAAAGGTTCCTCGAATATTCTTTTCTTGGGGGGAAAGCTTGGATGTAAATTGATTGTTATAAAAAACATGATTTAGTCATGTAAAAGGTCGGGGTTTGAATTCTTACGAGAAAATTTGAGAAATCCCATCTTCCTGAGAGACCATCTAAGAAACCTGTTAATCTCTTTTGTTTTATATTTGATCATGTCAAGTTGGTTGCAAGTGTACAACCATTGACAAGCTATGAGATTGCTCAAGAAACCTTCCCCTGCTGATGAATCTAATCAACTTTGAATTAATCTGTGTTAATCTTGGGAAAATTTGTGTCTACTTTATTTAAGAATGTCTGCAAATAGTATTTCTTATTCCTATTTGCAATCTTGTGTTAAAATCCCTCCAAATCACACAGGATCTTGTCCCTGTGATATTTTAGTGGTATTTACAATTTCATTTCAAGAAGAGCCTTCATCCTGTAATGAAATAAACAATTTAAAATCACTTTACTGTAAATTTTTTGATGAATACTATCCATAAGCCTTTTAGTGTATCTTAGGCATGAGGAACCTCTTGAAAACACACCAGATTTGCACAGGAAAAACTCACACGATAATTACTTTCACACAATAATATTTCTTCTCTATTGTATTCAGATACAAGTGGCTATTATATAGCCATAAAGGTAGGTAAACAACTTCCTAGAAAATAGGAAGTGAGTAGAACAATAAACCCGTATTGATATATTGTTATATAATTGTTATAACAATATATCAACAACCTTACAAACTAATTACTCATTTATCGTGAGTAATTATACAATTACATCACACACATATAATTATATTATCATTGATAATATAATTGCACATATTAATAATGTGAACACCATTCATTCCTAACATTCACCCCCTTGGTGTGAACATTATTAAATCCCAAATTCACCCCCTTAATGTGAACATGAAGAAGAACCATATTCACAGAAATTGAACCACCTCCTGAAAGCACTTCTTAGACCAGGTACAGACTCCATAGATTATCTCTTTACCCTTGTAAAGGCGTAGTGTCAAGCTGAATTATGTAGGAATGCTCCTTCCTCTTTAGGTTCCTGTGGGAATTTCCCTTCCTCTCTGGGCGCCCGAATTCTAAATCTCCAAGATCCACAAGCTTCACACTAGCTGGATAACCATCCCTTGAATCTACCTCGAAATCTTCTCCTGCTCCCAAAAGTGAGTATTCTGAAAACATGACTCTGCCAAAAATTCTGAAAAGGGTTTATTCAGTAAACCATCATACTGCAAAACAAGAACACTGAAAATGAAAAAACCACACTACACACATGTCACCAGATCAGTATGTGGCCCCATCGTTGGAAACTGACGAGAGGATGCTGCTTGTCCTCCATCCTCCTGTGCCTCCATCCTCCGATCATCTAAACTCAAAACAAGTAATCTTCAGAATTATAATCAGGTTCATCAGTCACTCGTTCATCTTCTGATTCAGAAGATTCTTCTACAACTATATTTGCTTCATGTGGCTTCAATTTTCCACTGAGAAGATCTTTGGCTCGAGGGTGTGCAAAATTTAGACATATGTCCTTTTTTCTTGCAATAAAAGCATTCTAAGTCCTCTTTTTTAAAGAACTTTTTGTATTTATTTTTCACATACATTGCCGTTTCTTCTTCTCTATCTTCTTTAGTCCTTTTTTCTTCAGACAGAAGAGCTGATATCATATCTTCCAATGAGTTGGAAGGCATCTGACCAAGGGTGAAAACAACATTACTATATTTCGGTGGTAAACTATTCAGCAGAATAGATTTTGCATCCTCGTCGTCCACTGGAGCTTTTATTTCTGCAAGTTGTCTCAAAAGAGATCGTAAATTGTTGATGTGGCTAGACATCGTATCTCCATCACTCATTTTGAGCTTGAATAGCTGAAGTTTCAAGGAAAACTTTGCATTGACTGCTTTTGAACCAAATAATTTGCTCAGACTATCCCAGATGTCCTTCGAGTTTTTATCTAGATCAACAAAATGTAATTCAGAATCTGAGAGGGCAAGGCCAATAATGGCTTTGGCTTTATCATCCCGTATTTCCCATTCTGCCAATCTGGTTGGATCGGAAGGTGCTGGTTCTTTTCCATCCACTATCCTCCAAAGATTTTTGTTCATCAACTGCATCTGGATCTTGACTTTCCATGTGTGAAAATTGAGACCATTGAATTTTTCCAATGGCATTTCCATTGTATAAAATAACCTATTATTCACCTAGACACAAAATGACAATGACAATTTTCCTAATAATCACCTAAATGACGATAAAAAAACTGACACAAATATATTTTTGATACTTTGACTCTGACTATTTTGACAGGACTATTTGACATTGAATCTCAAAGTGACTAATTACAAAGACAACTTTGACTTTATTGAGAACATACAAAATCTTGAAACTTTTACTCCACAAAAATAAAATACAAAACTCTTTACTTGACTCATTTTAATACATAATGATTATTCAACTTAATAACAATTACTAACAAGACAATATTTGACATATAACTTGATGACACCTATTTGATAACTCAAATATAAACAACACTTTGTTATATAATTACAAAACAAAAATTGTGGTATCAACCACACTCAAATTAAAAAGAAACTTCAAATTTTTTTGACTTTGAATTAAAAGAATATTATACAACACTAATAGACCGACTAAACAAAACCTAAATAAGACTTACAAATTTTCCACTGGCCGTGAAAGGAACTTGTCTTAGCTGTGAAAGACAATTTTCATGCTTTGGTCAGATTATCCTAAATGCGATTGGATGTATCTCTGAAGAAAATAGTCCTTTTGTTGATGTAACTAATTTATATCTGACTGGATGCGACTGGATATGCGACTGGATGTTCATGCACAAGAACTATCAGAAGTGTGGATATCACGTCCGCACAACATCTGGAAATTAAATATATATGTGGCATGAAAACATGGAAACGGTTAAGAGAGGATCGGATGCTGCACTTCATACACAATGCAAATTCCAATGCAACATTTGTATAGCGAATACTGCAAAAAAGTCGAGATAATATCGATGCATATCAGGTCGACCAGTATACTGGTGATTGCAGGAATTTAATCCATAGGGAAACTAGGATTAAGACGGATATGCCTCAGAAAAAAAAGAAAATTGAATCCCATATCACTCAAAGACATTGTGGATAGTGCAGGTCGCAGGACTCCACAAAGACACAAGCCGTACATATGTCCTCAGACTCTCATTATGTCGCTCTGATACGAAATCTTGAAAACACACCAGATTTGCACAGGAAAAACTCACACGATAATTACTTTCACACAATAATATTTCTTCTCTATTGTATTTAGATACAAGTGGCTATTATATAGCCATAAAGGTAGGTAAACAACTTCCTAGAAAATAGGAAGTGAGTAGAACAATAAACCCGTATTGATATATTGTTATATAATTGTTATAACAATATATCAACAACCTTACAAACTAATTACTCATTTTTCGTGAGTAATTATACAATTACATCACACATATATAATTATATTATCATTGATAATATAATTGCACATATTAATAATGTGAACACCATTCATTCCTAACAGAACCAAGGGTCTTTAATGTTTAATTGAGTCTTTAGCTCAAGCCTTCATGTTAAATTCTTGGAGATTGTGTGAAACTGTGCAAATATGGGCCTCCATTGATGTACACCTTTTGGTTGAAGGAATATTTTAGCTATTCTGAAGCATTCTGTCATTTAGTTTTCTAATTGTTGTGAAGGTTCTCAAAGATTTGGAAAAAACAAGTTTATCCTTCTTAATCTCCCACCAAAAATATTCAAAAACAATGAATCCTACTTGAACTACCGCTATTTTCCCTGTATGTCAACAAATGAATAAATTCTACTACTAAAATATGTAGAAGCAATCAGGATTTGATAATGTCTTTAGCAACCTTAACCTTGTTTAGAAAATATCACCATTCTTTAGAAGTGACTACTTGTGAGAGTTCAATTGTGGTGCATTGATCATATTTTCTCAAGGTTTCCTTTCAAATTTGTGCAAAGAAGGATATCTTCATTCTCCTTCACCAACAGAGGTTACATATTGGGTCCTCTCACCCTGGTTGAAGGGAAAAACCTAAGGTACTGAGGATAGATCAAATCCTTTTGAAGGTGCTATCCATTTCTCCAACATTTGAGTGACAAAGAGCCAGCTAAATCACCTCGCTAGCTAAAAATTGACATACACAATGATTTATCTGTCTCTAGGCTTCTTGTTAAATCTATGATGCTACTCAGCTTGCAAAGGAGAATCAATTTGGATACTAATAGGTATCATGTAAGGGGCTACTATTGTTTGCAGATGGATACACAGTCTAGTTTTGTGACCTTGCATGAGAAATGCACCATTATCTCCTACACAAATCAACTTTGCAGATATGGAATGATCATCCATACCATCTATTTCCTTCAAAATTTTAATAACAAGTTTACAAATGTTCTTAGCATTGCAGTTCTCCATCATTTTGTGCATATTTAGTAGATGATTTTCCTTGAAATGGTCACTGAAACTTAAAGTGTAGACATGCATGCACACCCAAGATGTATTATATATTACCATGACCTCATCAATTGACAAATCTATAAATTTTTCATTTTTTTTACCTTACCTCTCAAATTAGTGATTTCTATTTCTCCCATACACTTTGCCAGCTACCATGCACTAGTATCTGAACAATGTGTTATTGGAATATTTGGAAATCAATTAGATTGATAAAATGTCTTATAATCAATCAGTTATGAAATTGGTTTGCCAGTTTCAAAATTTGAAATATTATTCTGAATTGAATGAGTTTTTCTTGAAGAGTTACGTCTGTAGCTTTTTAAAAATCTAGCCTTTATTGTCCCACCTTTCTAAACTAGGTCCTAGTGATGTTTATGATGATGATCATATTCTAGAGCATATCTCATATTCAAAAAATATTCCTCATTTTTCCATCTAGTTGTTTTTATAACTGTTCCATCATCTTGCTTTTTAGATTCGTATATCCTCCCACAATGCCTCTCTATTATATCCAAATTCAATTGCATTTTGTGGTCTCTTTCAAGTTTCCAACTACAGATAGTACATCTAAATTTTGTAGGAGTATATGTACTATTATCATGTTGAATAGGTTAAATGAATGGGTATTTAGTTGACCATTAAAATTAATAAGTCCTTCCTATAGTCCACTTCCCACTCTTACATTTATGATGTGAGTTTCTGGAATGTTTATCAAGAAGTTTGATTTGGATGGGAAATGGGATTATCAATATTGTCAAGTTGAATTGGATTACTTTGGTGATTCATAATTTCATTTAGAGTAAGGTCACTACTAGTGTTTTTTTGCATTTGAGAGAAATTGGCTTGCTTACATTTTCTCTAAGTAAATAAAAAAATAAAGTAACATTATCATAGTAGAAATTGGTTTTCTTACCTCTTGCCACTGGGGTTACTTTTGACTGACAAAAATATTTTGACATTTCCATATTATATTTTATTTTTGCTTGAAGTTGAGTTATTTTCTCATTTGTAACAAGGACCATGAAATTGATGAATTTGAAGTCTGCAAATGTGACAAAAACATAGAACTTTCAAATATCGATGACAAAAAAGATTTACCCAAACACGATCCAACACAACTTAAGAATGATAGATGAAAACACAATCAAGCACTCGAATGGTAAAGGAATATGTTGGATGAATTAAGAACATAGAGTTACCGGCCGGTAATATAGTTAACTATTACCGACTGACAACACACATATATTCTACTAGTTGACAACACATATATCTATTACCGACTGAAAACACATATATCTGTTACTGACTAGTAACACATATATCTGTTACCGACCGACCAACACATATATCTGTTACTATTTGGTAACTCATATACTTGTTACCAGCCAACAACATATATATTTTTTACTGTTTGGTAATACATAAATTTGTTGTCATTCGGTAAAACATATATCTGTTACCAGCTTGTAATACTGATACATGTTGCTAGCCAGTAAAACTTACACATTTGACTTGTCATCTATCAAGAATTATCGTAGAATTTATCATCAAGTGGTAACACAAATAACTATTACCATTTGTCTACAAAAAATAATAGTTAACCTTACCGGTTTACAGATAAAGTTCTCTTTTTCACTTACCTCTTG
Organism: Taxus chinensis; assembly: GCA_019776745.2. Classification (NCBI taxonomy): domain Eukaryota; kingdom Viridiplantae; phylum Streptophyta; class Pinopsida; order Cupressales; family Taxaceae; genus Taxus; species Taxus chinensis. Next base: position 600,753,846 of record CM034152.1, on the reverse strand, counting down.
CATCTCTTGATTTTTCCTGAATCCTTCAGCTTATAGTCTTATACATTCGGATTATTCACATGCTTATAATGTAAAAAATAGGACTATATTGTGGTGAATTAATCCCATATATATATATTAGAATGTTATAACATGAAGGAAAAATTACTAACTTCAGTTGGCCCTTGGCGGAAATATGAAGCTGAAATTATTTTTAATTTTTTTTAGGTCTTGTAAAATTTTGGCTAACGCACTCCTGTATGGTAGTACAAAATTTTCCATAGTTAAAACTCAAAATTCCTTATATTCACCTGTTCACAAATATTCACCCCTAAAATTTACCCTGATCTCATTTCAATAGTTTTATAGAGATATGCCCCAACTTATATATATATATATATATATATTTATATATATATATATTATATATATATATATATATATATATATATATATATATATATATATATATATATATTATATATGTCATGACACAAATTGATCTACGCGGGAAGTTTGCTTTGATGGGAAAGTTGATCAATGTGGGACATCTTTCCTATGATGACTTTTTATATTCAAATTTTTGGAGGGCTGATCAATGCGGGAAGAATTTTTATATGGGTAGCCATCCTTTGAGGGAGTGGTCTATAATATTGAATTTTATAATTTTGATAATGATTTTCATCCTTAAAGGGACCGGTTGTCTATGATTTTGAGAGGTAGTTGTCCTTCAAGGGATCATTCTACTTTTCTTTTGGATGGTATGATTTTTTATTTTTTTATAGTTTTCCTTCGAGGGATCAATCTATAATTCTGATAATATGCATCCATAAATATTTTTGAACTTATTCTTCTACGTTTAGAGAAATCCCTAATAAATAATTACAAAGAAGGGAAAGAGATGTGTACACAAGCTACACATGTGTTCCCAATGATATGCATTTCTTCGGTTGGTAAATAAGGTGGATGGATGTAATGATTGTCGAGGTTCCTGCTAAAGAGGAACTGTGTCTATGTGAAATATGTGATGAACAAAGCTGTGGTGCCTCATCATTAAGGTTTCGAGGATAGTGAAGGAAGACCACATGCTTTCAAATCATTATGAATGATAAGGTGGATGGTTTGTGGTGAAATGAGATCTTTCTGATGTGACTACCGCCATAACGGTCGATGTGTTAATAGTAGAAAGGCCATAAGTGTAAGGCATTTAAAGGTTCTTTTTTCAGGTGCACCATCAAGGGAGAGCTAGATGATAATGCTCCTCAACTCATACTTGCGAGTGATGACATATGTATCAATCTACTTAGGGGTAAACTTTTCACGTGTTAACTCCTTTCTAGAGTAGTGACATTTTTATTTTATTTGAGAATGAAATCACCTATGTTAAAGTGACGCTACTTTTATATGTTTTTTTATACATGTTCTTGATGCACTCTTGAGATACATGATGATGTTCGAGAGATTTGTTAATCATTTTTCATCTAATAATTCTAATTGTGTCAGACGGTATTGTCAATAATCCTCATCAGGGATAAAATCCCTGAGGGATATGCAAAAAGTGATGGAATTTGAACTTCAAGGGGTAGGACCTCCTCAGAAACCATATAACTAGAGAAAAGGGGGTAGCACTGGTAGGAGTATGGATGCTATTCCGATAATCCCAAAGAGTTAACTTGATTTGGAGATGCCAATTCTTGAATTGCCTTGTCGATAGTTTTCATAAGAATTTTGTTAATTGTTTTATTATAAGCTTTACCTTTTTCATTTTCTTATGGATAATACTGGTGATAGAAAGATCTTATTTTGATGTTAAATATGTCACAAAGTTTCTTAGCATATTTGTTTTTAAAGTATTTTCCATTATTGGTGACGAGTTTATGAGGGATACCAAAGTGACATATGCTATGCTGATAAATGAAGTCAACTGATTTTATTAGACTTTATTAGAATGTAAAGGGAATGGATTCTACCCATTTAGTGAAGTATTCAGTGGCTGTGATAATAGAAGTGATGTTTTTGTGATGAACGAGGGTTGATAGTGCTAATGAGGTCCAATCCCCAATTACGAGAAAGGCCATAGGTCTTGAGAAGGATATAAGGCCTGACTGGGGAGGTGAGTGATAATTGAATGTTGTTGAAATTCAACACATTTCTTAACATATGCATAGACGATTTTGATTAATATTAGGCCAGTAATATCACATTTGGAGGACACATTTAACAATACAGTTGTGCCATTAAAATTTCCATCACATATACCTTCGTGGACTTATTGAATAGATTTAGTAGAAACATGTTAGACTTAAGGCATATTAGCAAGAGGCCATCCAATCTACGTGTTTATATCAGACATGCCACCTGTGATGATGTATCAGGTAGCAGTGTTGAAGGAATGATTGTTTATAATTTCTAGATAGATTAGGAGGGGTATTTGGATTCTAAGAGATAGTCAAATATATTAGTGTACTAACGGTTAATTGGATTGTTTTCGATAATGTTGATAGAAGGGAGTTCATTATTATGTGATGGTTGATCAATTTTTTTGCACAACAACAAAAAATTTAGAATCACCAATTGATAGGGGAATGAGAGACGTCATATTGTATGTGAATTTATTAGATGATCATGGATAATGTTTGGATACTGTAACTATTAAGAGGCCTCTAGGAGGATTTCAACAATGGCTTTATAATTTTGTATAATTTCATTTTTACATTGATAAATTCCTTTGATTTGTTTGATGATAAGTTGTGAGTCCTCGATAGATGTCTAGGATTTGAAAACCAAACATGATGGAGGTTTGGAGACCCATATTTTTGTAGGATTTTTTTAAATTACATTGATAAATCATATTTTATTTTATTGATGTCAAGCTATGAGTCTTTGTAGATGTATAGGATTTGAACACCAAACATGATGGTGGTTTGGAGACCCATGATTAGAGCTTCGTATTCCATTAAGGCCATGTTGTTAGTACATTCAATATTAAGTTTTAATGATAAAGGGATAGGAATCCCTGAGGGAGGTATAATGATGATACCAACCCCTCCCCCTTATTCCAAAGGAATTTGGATCCATCAAAGAAGAACATATTTTTGAGAGGGGTGTATTCTTGAGCGATAATGATATTAACAGATTCTCATTTGGATTGACGAGCTTCAATGTCTTGGAAGAAGTTGTCTTTGTAGATACAAAAATTTCCATGAGGATTTATAGGCTTATTACGGTACAATATTAGAGACCCATTGTGGATAGTCAATGGGTATGATAAAATTGGCATAGAGCAGACATTGTAACTCTTCTTTGATAAGAAGGGCTATGCAGAGGGTGCATTCTATGTAATTTCTGTTTGACTTGTTTGGTGTTAGAATAGGTGACAATATTATGGATGACAATGTTGGGGTTAATGCTTGAAATATCACTATATGACCAAGCAAAGGCTTGGCTATATTTGGATAGGAATGTGGTGAAATGGCTTAACTCTTGCAGATCTAAGGATTGATTGAATTTGACTATGTGAGTTTCATGTGAAGATCCTATATTAACATTAATAGTGGATTAATTGAGAAGCATCGATGTGCATCAGGGGATAAGGTTTTCTGAATGAAAATGTTCCTCTACTCCCATATTGGAGAGAATAGCTTGATCGTCTTGGAATTTAAGCATGTTGATGGTGGGTGAATCTTCTTCTATCATTTTAGGATAGATGAGAGGAAGTGTCTTAATATCATGATTAGTTTGGTAAATCAATAGTCCTAATGTAATAGTATTGACTAAAAAAATATAGGTGGGAATAGAAATGGTATCATCAGTATCTATAGGTTCATTCGTGTGCATAGCTGAGGAAGATGGTCTCGGGTTCTAATGATGGATTTAGATGTGGTATGTGTAGAGGATTCAGAAGCTAGTTTCTCATAACGTAGCCCATATTTTTCATGTAGTTTGAGGGAATTTTTGATGAATTAAAACATGGATACCACTATTCATAACGTTTGAATCCAAAGCCTTTCCAGGCACAACAATGGAAGATACATTTGTGTAAAGACTTAATTATACAAAAATTTGTAAGTCTGATATCAAAGGGTTTGGCATGACCCTGATAAATTGGACATGTAGAGGTATGATTGATCCCTTCATAGTAAACATAGGTTTGTTTTCAGATGTGGCAGGACCGTAGGATATGAAATATCTGATGTTAGGTTTGTAAATGGGATATGTCTGTCAAGCCTACCATAAGTCTTTAGCATAGGAAGTGAATTGAGTGTGAGGAGACGATATTTCCCCATTGAAAGAAGTTTACATAACATCATTGAAAGGAGGTATCATCTAGTATTTTTTTATTATGGAATGGATGTGCTATTGGATGCTTCAATATAGATGATCACATAGTTTGATTTAGTAACAATTATGTCATGTTAGGGCTGATATGTCATGTGACAAGATTTGAAGGGGTTTCAGATCTACAGGAAATGTAAATGTTTTACCTTCATGTTCATATTTGATACATCGGTGGGGTGTAGAATGAGATGCATTGCATAGTGTGTATCTAGGGTTTCAACGTAATAGGATGCTATATTAGAACTCTCCTTCTACCAAATAGAAGAGTTTGGGGAGATTTTTAATGCCGTATTTGACTTTAAGTGGTACGATGATTGTACCCAACGTGGGAGCAATGGTGTCATTGAAATCTCAGAGCATAAATGGTGTTTAGGTGATGATGGTATTAGGTAGTTACAATTTGATTAAATTCATGGGATGATATGATGTTTATATTGGTGTCTATTATCAATCGTAACCCTCTTAACAAGGATGTCATTGATTTGGATAGTGATGAACTAGTGGGAGGTTGTGGTACTATGGTTGTAGTGAGGGTATTTCTGAATCTGTTGAATGATATTGTAGTGGATGTTTAAAGCGTGCCGACTAAATTTTTTTAAATGTTGTGGATGATCTCAAGGTACTAATATGGATTGGTGTGTTTTGATCATGTTTATTTGGCGACATGGTAAGGTGAGGTTTGCACTAGACTTATTAAGGGGCATCTTGAATGGGGCTTGGTGGATCTTATTTGATGATAGTAATTCTTAACTAGCGGTGGTGGATTCTATGTGAGGGGACTGGCAAGGATATGGAAACCTTAGTATCAGTAGGGGGTGTTGAAATAGATTCAACTCAGGAGTGAGTGGGATAGAGGCTTTATATTTGTTTTGATTAGTAATGATCGATAGGTTTTAGGTACATGCTCTAGTGGTTATACATATTACATGTAAATTTGATGAGGAGGGGTCCTTGTTAGGAGAATCCCCACTTATAGTGGTTGTAAGACGTAGGTGATTATTTAGATGTACTGGTCATTAGATGTTCTTGTGGGATGATTTTGATGTTTTTAAATCTATAAGGGAAGAAAGGCCCCTACTTGTAAGGATTTTTGATAGAAACATGGAGGGACTTTACAATATTTTGTATGATGTCCTTGGTGTATGATGATAATCACAAAAGGCCTTGAAAGTTATACAAAGAAGGCTTCTATCCTCGAGAGCCTGATGTTTTAAGAGGTGGATAATATTATGATGGATTTTGGAAGAATCCCTTCCAAGGATCAATGCTATTGTGTCCTTTCAAGGTAAATATTCGAAGGGAGTGATGATTCTTTCGATTTGAGAGGTGTTGAAGGAACTTTCTTTGGTGTATTTTCTTTGGGTATGCGTTGAGGGATGGTTTTTTAATTGTGTGATAGTGACAGGTAATCAGGATGAGTGATATGGTCTTAAGAGAGAAGGAAATTATTTTGGTTTTTTTTTTGAATACAGTTAAATAGTCATGGGTTATGATCATTTATCCTTTTTATATGAAGGGTTGTGTGACTGTGTGATGGAATTCTAAAGATTATGTGTGTAATACTGGGAAACATGGTCATTGTATGAGATTGTTCACAATTTGTAAGATAGATTTATTTTGTAAGGTATTGTGAAGATCTTATAGATGGATTGGATGTAGGATGAAGCAGATGTGGATAAAGGTGCTTAATTTTTGAGTGGTAGGATTTGAAGATGATGGTTGGTATTGATGTTTGTTGTTTCTAGCGACAGAGCTACCGATGATATGAAGTCTAGATGTAGATTACTATGATAGGAGTCTTAGATGTCACAGTGTGATTTATATTATGACTATGTCTGGTAATGTGTTTGGGTTTTGGATGACTAGTAGATGGAGGGTGATTTCAGAAGGATATTTTACATATGTCCACATTTTGATTTTAAGGTGCATTTGGATTATTTAATTATAAATCACCTTTGTCAATCAGATATTGAAGGAGGTTTTGGAATGAGTGACACCTTTCGATGTCATGGACCTTTGACTCTATGGTATTTACAATAATCACTATCTCTTTACCAAGAGGGATTTGAGATATATGTATCAATGGGGCAGGATAGGATGAAGAGTGATCATGTTGGAAGCTAGGATTTTATCAAATAAAATGCTATACGATTCTCCTACAGGTGTGTAAGTGCATTGAGGATGAGAACGTTTGATGGTTGAAAGTTATTTGGGAGTAGTCTTGAAGACAATTGCGTTGGCTAACGATTTGGATTTGTCGTGACTAGAAGATGGTTTGGATGAAAACTTGGGTTTCAATTTCTTTGACCAAAGTTTAACTCTACCATCTTCAAGAGCCCAAAACTCAAGTTTTTGAGCCATGGTGCAGTCTTCATCGAATATTTGGAAAGAATGGATTTGTAACGTGGATGATATTTGTTCAATATAGAAGTAAGAGAATAAATCTATTAACTCAGTCTGTGGGAGGAAAAATGATAGTTGATTTATAATACCCATCCAACAGGTGATAAAATCAGTAATTGATTCATCTTCTAATTTTTTGATTGCGTATATGTCAGTAATAGTGATTTTATGTGTGATATTGATTGAAAAATGATCTAGGAACAACTGAGCAAGCTGTGCGAATGTGAAATGTGAATATTGTGGGATGTTGTTATACCAGTATAATCCAGGTCAAGCTAAAGACATGGGAAAATTCCTCAACATAAGGTATTGATTGTGTGATATGAGGTAATGGGCATGTCGGAAGGCCTGAATGTGTTGTTGAGGGTTTTCTTTACTATAGAAATTGAGGAACTTGAGAATTTACCTAGGAGGAGGATAGAATTTATATGGTACATATGGGTGGATGGGTTCGTTGCATATTTTTTCATAAGATAATTTGTTTCAGGATCCATAGAAGTGGCTTTAAGTCTAGATATTATGTTCATTAACACATGTAGGGGTTCATTTTGTAACACTTGTTGTGGTGGATTGGAAAAAGATAAACCAGATCGGTTATATAAGAATTGACTTGGTTGTTGATATGGTTGTGGGAAATTTTACTAGAGGGGAGTACCCAGAGAGGAATATTATAAGTAGATTGTGAAACTATTGGTCGTCAAACTTGCACTCGTGTCTTGGATATGGAAGGATCGAGTCGTGTCAGACAACAATGGAACTATCTCCAAGTTGTGGGAACTTACGCGCTTGAGATGGATATCCGGAGAAGGATGATTCCTCTATCTATTTCTACTGCTACTACTACTCCTAGTGCTGAAAAGGAAAGCTAAGCTAACAATGCCAAAGGACCAAGGATACCATGAAAGGAAACTAACTAAAAGGTGATAACACCAGAAAAAAAGGGATGAACACTATCATATTATGAGTAGAAAATGAAGGGAAAGGCATGAAATAAGGCTAGGTACTGTGTAGCACAAATACAAAATGCATTCACCATGATGAGTTTCATGGAACACAACTAAAAAGGGAATTGCAAGGGACGTAGAATGGACACAACAAGCACTGCGATGCAAAAGACAAGGCAAGAAGAAGGAATACAAACACGCTTAGGAAAAAGAATAGTTAGAAAATGATGCTTCCATTACTTCTAGAAATGCACAATAGTTGTTACAATGGTGAAACAGGCTGATATCCACATGCATGAGCCAGATCTAGAGTTCTGTGACTTAAAATACAGAAAAAATGAAGTCCTTAGCAAAAGTGCGTAAGGATCCAAAAATTTCCAACATTAACAATGAGCCCAGCTCTTACATTTATAGATGAATCCGTCAAAGAAGAAGAGAAGAAGAAGAGAAAAAAATCAAATTTTGAAATGCAACCACCAACAAGAAGCATTCAATGCCTGCAAATCCACCTGTAAATCTGTCAAATGCACTTCCCCAAGTCTGTTTGGCGTGTTGGAGAAGGAAAGAGGGCGGATTAGATCAAATCAGGGTGGTTGGAGTAATCAGATCTGCTCATTAATGCCTAGAAAGACCATTTCCCATTTCTCACCTACTAGATCCTACCAAAAATTTAAATTTGAATGTCTAGCATTGTAGCCTACATCAGCAGTTGTCGATTGAGACTAGGCGTGTGCCCAATCAGAGCTCTGTAGCAAAAGATGTGGCTTGTCAGAATTTTGTTCAGAGTCATCTCTACATGCAAGATACATGTGTGCACGTGCAAATTGGCTAGAAAGGATGACCAACTGTGTAAATGTTCTTTGTTGTTTCTGCCACATGTCACTCATTGATTTGTTGTAAGGATTCGGTAACCCTTTTAGTGCATGCTTGGACTAGTTGCTTGTGGCACACTCAAGCGTTTCAGAGAATGATGTGGCATGAAATGGCACAAGAGGAGGGTGCAAAGATATGGGTGTAAAAAAATGAGGTGTGGGAAGAAGGTAGAAGAAAGGTGCTCGCAACACTGCACGAGAGGGAAATGAGGAAAAATGATGAGCAGGAGAACGTATGGCCAAGGTGCAACTATTATAAGGTAATGTGCAAGGTGTGTGCAGAGGGCCAGTGACTTAGTTGATTTGAAGCAAGTGTAAGGTCACGTGTGCAAGATGAATAGTTGTTAGGAAGAAGGCTGAATGTGCAGAATATGCATGCACAAGGTAAGAGTGGAACAAAGAGGAAAAGGAAAATGGGAAAGGGCAGATAAGGGGGAAGCGCACAAAGGTGTGCACAAGGACAAAATGACCAAGTGAATATGTCATGGGGACAAGCTGAGGTGCACACCATTATAATGAAGATCTTTGAGCCATAATGTGTATGTAAGTTGTCCAAATAACTAGAAGAGTTATTTGGATAACAATTTTGGTGACTTTCGAGGCCATCTGCCTACTAGATGAAGGAGACTCAGTAGCCTGGAGATGTCCACTAGGCATGGAGTCTGCAATGTAATCATGAAATTCTGATTTGTAGACTTTGAAGAACTACCCCTAAAGTCACTTGAAGGATCATTTCTTGACTCTACTCTGGATCCTGCAAACTGTTAAAAGAAGATCTGACACCCTAGAAGCAAAAGAAGATCTGCGCACAAGAAACACATGAGAAGAAAGAACTGTGTACAAACAAAACACTGCGCGCAACGCACTTGGATGAATTTAAACTACTCTAATATATACAAAACAATGTAGCAAACTTAATGGAAGGGTTTGAGATAGATTCCATTTACTGGGATTTGTAACCCGCCTCCACCAAGATGAGTTAACTCAAAAGAGTTAGCCTCCTTACACGAACTAATGATGTATGCGACACTCCAAAGTGCATCAAATTTTGAATGGTGCCCTGGTTTAGCTTTGTCAGCATCCCATTTCAAGACCAAGTCCCCAATTTTGAAAGCTTGAGGCTTGGCCCTTCTGTCGAACCATTTCTTTGTTACTTGTTGATGTTGTCCTAGCTTGATCATGGTAGAGTTCCTTAACTCTTCAAGATTAACTAGGTCTCTGTCATTTTGATTTCTCTCTCGGTCTACGCCTTTGAGCTCTAGTCTGTTGGGTAAGTGCCAATGAGTTCAACTCATAGCGTCAAAGGAAGGGGTAGCCTCTTTTCCATGGACAAAATTGTAAGGCGAAGTTCTTATTGCCTTTTTAATTGTGATTCTATCTTCCCAAAGCGCGCGTGAAAAATTTATATGCCACTGCTATTTGGCTGATGCTCATTGTGCACTTCATGATCTTGATCAGGTTCTTGTTTGTTGACTCTACCAGACCATTGCCTTGAGGGTAATAGTTGGAAAAAATATTCATATAGATGCCCATATTTAGAGCCCAATCAGTGATTTTAGTGCGAAAGGAGGCTTTTGCATTATTAGAGATAATGGTTTGAGGAATGCCAAACCTTATGACTATACCTTCAAGAAAGTCAAGGATGACTTACTCGGTTAATTCCTTAAGCACAATAGCTTCTATCCATCTGGTGAAGTAGTTTTTAGCTGTCAACACCAATTTGTGTCTAGTGCTTAAAGATGGATTGATCATACCTATGAAGTCGAAACCCCATTGCGTAAAAGGTTGATCTGCTTGGATTGGTCAAATAGGAAGCGTTGTCCAATCTCTTCTTTCCTGCAAAGAAGGTGTATTCCTTACATTTTTTGACGCACTTGTGTGCATCTGCAAACAGAGTAGGCCAAAAGATACCTGCACTATTATGATCATCATTGTTGTAGTTTTAGTAGAGAAGTTTCCACCAAAGAATCCATCGTGAAATTATGCTAACACTTTTTCAGTTTGTGCATCGTTGATACACCTTAACAGCACGCCATCTGTAGACACCAAGATTTGGGTTGACACCCCCCTTAGAATCCCCTTTCAATCAGTTAACATAATGGATAGATTTTAGCCTAACCACAACCCCTTTACCCCGCATTCATATTAATTTAGGAGGGTATTTACAATTGGAAAGGAATGTGACCATCCTCATTCATCTATTTATTAATGCCAGGATTACTTTAATTAGGCTTAAGTTCTACACCTGGGACCTAGCCACATCACCTGGACACCTCACTAGGGACTTAGATTCATTAGCCTATATAATCAACTAAGTACCTTGTAGATCGTGCTACTTATCTTAACCAGCTTTGTGGTCTTAGTGTAGACCCTAGCATTAAATTCCATGATTCCTGGTCACGAACAACATCGTCCCGCTTATCTAATTGCATTTTTTCTAACATGATCAAGTCTTTGAGATCGAGACTGACAAGACTAGATTGTTATCACCAAAAATAACCCCTCAAGACTCTAGCTATTTTTGGTAAACCTAGGATCATCCGGACCCTAACCAACATCGGTTCAACCCGCATTACCAAGGGACCAGTCACCTTGACCATCATCGGTTTACCATACATACCCAGCTTACCGTGACCTTTCTCCTAGAGTTGGTCACTTCAAGTTTTGAGAGAGCTATCTATATGGTTGAGCACGAACCAGAGTTGGTCTCAACATCAAGACGATAGAATACATGGGTCAACCAAAGGCCCAAGCAAGTACCTGAGACTGGATCCAAAGGCATTAGCCAATTCACGTGAGCACTCCGGGAAGTACTGCCACGACACTCGACTGACCATGTTGGTTGGGCAGCTGGATCGAACATCCACCTTCCTTCACCAACCAAGCTTGGTAAATACAAGTAAGTGCTATTTGATTTTGCATCATTTTTGTACTTAATAGGTCGGGTCATCTTTTGTTATTAGATCTTGTTCTTCCCTGTACATGTGAATCCATTCCCACCTTGGACGCCCGTCTACCTAGGTCCAGCCACCTGTACTAATCTTCTGGCTCAACCATACATAAACTTTATGACTTTCCTAAGTTGGTTGGGTCAGCTCATTATTACAAACCCAAATAGATGGTCATCCAACCTTCACTCTCTATGCAATCAAAGATGAATCCCAAAATAGCCTTTTATCAGACTTTCACCAAATTACCCCTACCGACGCCGATTAGTCAGTGACTATCGTAATGGTTTCCCCTTCACATAGCATCGGATCACTAGACCAACGTCGGTTACTGTGTCTCTTGTCAGATGGTCACTAAATTAGACCTTAACGCCCCAAAAGCCTCACAAAAACATCACCCAAGCCTGATACCCTACCTACAACCTCATGGATAGACCTTCCCATCGGTTTGTGCAGACACAATTGAGATGCCTGGACACCTGCTTGGGTAGATCATTTTTCCTACTACAGGCACAAGTAAGGAGATCAGATCATCCTGAACCCATCATCGGTCATACCTTAATGCAGTCATCGGTCATACCCTGACTGACATCGGTCTCTGTGTCTGGTAAACTACACTCTGGACCAGCAAGATCCCCATGGGTCACCCTAAAACCAATCAAACTTTCCCAAATCTTAGGGTAGACCCAACTTGTGACCCTCAGACCACATGCCCAACCTACAACCTGAACCGAGACCTTCTGGGAGCTAATTTAACTCTATGCAAAGCATTTAATCTCAGATTCACATTTGATAGTAATCTGAGCCTACTCTAAATTGGAACACTAGCACTAGATTCGTTTATTTGCATGTTCAGCTATTTTATATTGAATTATATATCAGTGGATTGTGCATACCATTGAGGCAATTATCACACTTCCTGGATTGTAGTGTTCAAGCTAGGCAATCCACCAACTCTTTTGTTATTAACTATGTTCTTGCCTGGTCCATTGTTATTGTTGTATTTCAGTGTATGTTCTTTCACTAGCAGGTAAATGATGTTGAAGCTCACATGGATCAGTTTGGATGGTGAAATTAGGATACGTGCAAACAACCTGTCAACCAAAATTATAATAGGTACCTCCCTCATTGGCCCTATTTACCCTTATCTGTTTCATCCTCCCTCAACTAGAGAATCTGGTGAAACGCCATCAAGATTATTCTTGAAGAGTTAGTCCATCAATCAAAACATTTTAGGGTATGGAGTGTAACCTCATATATCATTCTATTTTCTCTCTGTTTAAGCTAGGAGGGTATGTGCCCTATGGATATAGGATATGTGATCATGTCCTTGACATTGTTAGGATAGGTGCATGCCAGGCATATTGTATCTGCATTACGATTCAGCTTTGCGCAACGGGAGAGATTCAGGTCAAGAAATAATGAAGTCTCAAATTCATTGTGTGCATCCTCAGTAGGCTTCTTGCAGAACGCGCTACCTCTTACCATCTTTGTGGCTTTGATAGATCACATCATATGTCCATGATTTTGGTCACCCATCGATGCTCTCTTTTCATTGATAATCTGCTCCCATTTATGAAGTCTCTGTACATTTTTTAGTGGGAGACTAACATCTTGATATGATTTATGGTGAGCATACTTTTGAATTTCTTGAGTGCGCTGGATGACGGAAAAGACTCTGCTTCTTCATGTGTGACTATATTTTAATTCATAATCCTTCGGCATCTTTTGACAGAAGAAAGTCACCAGTTGTTTGAGCCCTTGTTCATTTTCTTGTTTTAGGACAACATCAACACTCGCATCAGTGCCATAAGCATAAAGGATGAAATATCCTTTGAGCAATTAGGGTTGATGAGTGATGACACACGAGATCAATCTCTTGCTTGATTTTGTTGAAATATTTCCTTTCCTTCTACTATCCATCTAAAACTTATGTCCTTCTTGAGCATTAGGGTGATTTTCCTTACCAGTCTTGTAAATTTAGGAATAAAATGCACATACCAAAATTAATCTTGCCAAGGAAGGACTGCAAGGCCTTTTTGTGCGCCAACAAGGGAAAGAGCTAGGATGGATGAAATACACTCAGGATCAATTGCAATGCCATCCTTTGAAACCACATGGCCCAAAAGCTTGCCCTATGCACCACAACAAAATTACACTTTTTTGGGGTTAAGAGATACCCCAAATTTTCTACACCTCTCAAATACTTTCTCCATGTGCACCATATGATTCGCAAGCTTTGCTTTGAGAAGACTATAATGTCATCAAGGTAAACTAAGTTGAACTCGTTGATGTAACCTTTGAAGGCAATGTCCATGGCACGTTGAAACGTTGCGCTCTACATTTGACAGGCTGAATGGCATCTTTTGATATGTATATGTTCCCCACTTGGTTGTAAATGTTGTTTTGAATTGATCCTCTTCCTTGACCAAGATCTGATTGAAACCTAAGAGTACCCATCCAACATTGAGAATCTTTGCATGCATCGGCCACATTCAGCAAAATCTACTCCATTGAAGGAAAGGGATAATGATCCTTTAGAAATGCCTTGTTTAAATCTATCAAATTAACACAGAGTCGGATTTCACCATTCTTATTGTGCACTGGAAATATATTCACAACCCAAGTAGAGTACTTGATGGGAAAAATAATCTTTTGCCTCAATGAGTTTGAATAATTCCTTTCTCATGAGGGGCTCTATCTTTGAATTGACTCGGTCGTTGCTTTTATCTAACGGGCTTGATACTCAGGATCAAGGTCAATGAAGTGTTGAGAAATACCTGGATCAAAACCTTTGAGGTCTTCATACTCCCATGAGAATATATAACTATATTTTTTGACAGAAAGAGATGTAGTCCTTGTTTTCATCATGCACACAAGATTTACTGAGCAACAATTCCTTTCCATGTGCAATAGTGATTGGGGAGCAATCTTCTTACACCACACACATATACCTTTATTCACCCTTGAACTCATCATCAGGGATAAACATTTTCTCTAAGGTTACCAGCCCTTTACGTAACTTATTTGAATTTAGTTGAATCACTTGGTTACCATAGTTGTTATGCAAGTTAACTTTCATGCTTTATGAGAACTCAACTTCATTCTAGATGAATTGGATGATCTATGCATCGTTAACAAACACTTTCTAACTGGTGTTGTTATCTGGAATGGATGATCTGATCACCATCTTAATGTGCTGAGTGTTTCCTTTGAAAAAGTCCTTAGCAGGAGAGAACTGTGAACCATGTGTGGCCATTTGATCAGCCTCCTTATTCATTTTGTGTGGCACTACCTGCAGATTTAGAGCATCAAAGCTCTTAAGGAGATCCTAAACTCTGTGCTTATAAGATTTGGAAGCTTATTCTTTATCATGCACTTGTTGGTGACTTGGTGGATAACCAATTTTGTATCCCCAAAGATCTATAATGCCTTAATCTTCTTCTTTTTATCAATAAACAGACCATGCACCAATGCCTCATACTCTGCCACATTATTAGAACATGTAAACTTGCAACCAGTATGAGCGAAGAAGAATTTTTCATCCCTAGGGGAAATGAGAACCACTCCTGCTCCCACATGTGTCATTCTTTGCTTCTAGATCCATCAAAGTATAACTTCCATAAACCAAGGTTCTCTTCACTTTGCTTGAGTGCACGTGTGTAGACAACATAGCTTCTTCTTCATGAATGCAGTGATTACCAAGCCCAATTTCATAATCTTTCAGTTCTTCAGCAAATGGGTCAAATTTATGGTGCCTCTTCTGCCCACTCATAAAGTACTAGATCAGAGAATAGAAGGTGGAAGGAGATTACTCTTCAGGAATTAAAGCTTGTTCTTCTTAGATCAAACAGTTGGCTTGGAGAGAGGATGGGAAATATGATTCTACATGATAGGAAAATATTGGCTCAACTTGTATGGTAAATCCGGTACCATACCTTGTCTTAAGTAACATATGAGACCAATTAGAAGACAAGTAACCACCCACTTTAGCAGTAAAACATCTTGACAAACATAAGGCAAACAAAGGGGGCAAATCACTGATTGACTTGTCTTGAGTTATTGTTAGACTGTGGAAATGCATGGAGGGTTAGCTCAAGATCCTTGATGTTTCCTAGGGTAGTGACAATTGAACCATCGAGTTGCAGGATTTCTTTTGTGAGGGGGCTATACTTAAGTCCTAAAACATCAATAAACTTCTTAGGAATGACATAAGTAATAGCACCTGAGTCAATCATATAGTTATGGACAAGATGTTTTCCTATGATCAAAGACATATAGAAGGGTGGGGTTTTAACAGACTTTACTTACTTGCTTCTCCTCTTCTTGGAAGATATTGATAGAAGTGCATGAATTTTGCATAGCTAGATCAATGCATGGGAGTTACACTAGAGCTTCATGTAACAAGTTCGCGTTAGGAATGGAATGGTTAGGGAAACCCACATTAAAACATTTATGTTTATCTTTTTCATCTGGTCCACAATGCTGAATGGGCATATCATGTTGGGCATTAACATTTAGTGGGCTTCCACCAGTGAAAATGGTAAATTTCCTTGGAGGATGAGGAGGTTGAAGTGCCATGATAGGGCGCACTTGTCTATTTTGAGGAGTAGAGTGCGCGTGGTACACTGGAGATGGGGATGCACATGTAGAAGACCTACTGCATGTGTTTCTTAGTGACAACTAAAGGTATTCATAGGATCCTTTAGCTGCAAGAGTTTTTCTGGTATGCACTCTTCTCATAAAAGGTGCTTAGGACTCTAAAACAAGAGCTCTTGAAATGTTGGGAATTGCCATATGTGTTGAAATAAGCCTCTAAAGGCTGGAAATACCAAGTTCATACACCAGGACTTAGTAATATAAAATTTAAGCTTTCACCACTGGTCCCACTGGGCATGCCAAAAACTATTGGTCATCAAACTTGCACCCGTGTCTCGGATCTGGAAGGATCAAGTTTTTTGAGAAAATAATGGAACCATCTCCAAGTTGTGGGACCTTGCACACTTAAGAAGAATCTCTAGAGAAGGCTGGTTCCTCTATCTATTTATACTATTATTGCTACTCCTAGTGGTGAAAAGGAAAGAGATAACAATACCAAGAGACCAAGGATGGAAGGATGCCATGAAAGGAAACTACACTAAAAGGAGATAACACCAAAAAAGAGGGATGAACACTATCTGTTCCAGAGTGAAAATGAAGGGAAACGTGTGAAAGAAGGCTAGGCAAGTGTAACACAACTAAAACATATTTACCAGACCGGTTTCATGGAACACAACTAAAAAGGAGTTGTAAGGGATGTAGAATGGTACAACGAGCACACAATGTAAAGGAAAGGTAAGAATAAAGAATACAAACACACTTAGAACAAAGAATAGTCACAAAATGATGCTTCCATTACTTCCAGAAATTCACAGAGCTCTTATAATGGTGAAAGAGGCTGATATCCACATGCATGCACTAGATCTAGAGGTTTGCGACTAAAAATACAGAAAATATGAAGTCCTTCGAAAAAGCATAAGGATCTAAAATGTCCAACATTAACAATGATCTCAACTGTTACATTTATAAATGAATTCATGGAAGATGAAGATGAGGAGGGAAAATCTAATTTTGAGATACAACCACCAACAAGAAATATTCAATGCCTGTAAATCCACCAGAAAATCTATCAAATGTGCTTCCCTAAGTTTTTTTGGCATGTTGGAGAAGGAAAGAGGGTGGATCAGATCAAATCGGGTGGTTGGAGCAATCAAATCTACTCATTAATGCCTTGAAATATGTTTTCCCATTTCTTACCTACCAGATCTACCAGGAATTTGAATTTGAATGTCTAGCACTATAGCCTACGTCAGTAGATGTCGATTAAGACTAGGCACGCACCGATCAGAGCTCTATAGTAACAAATATGGCTGTTAGAATTTTGTAAGAGTCTTCTGCATACATAAGACACATGACATGCACAGATTGGTTGAAAGGACAACTAACTGTGTGCATATGTTTTTTGTTGTTTCTCCCATATGTCACTCATTTATTTTTTGCAAGGATTCAATGCCCTATTGGTGCATTTGGACTAGCTGTGTTTGACACACTCAAGCATGTTAGAGAATGACATGGCATAGAAAGGCATAGAGGAGGGCGTAAAGATATGCACATGGAATAATGAGGCATGGGAAGAAGGCAGAAAGAAGGTGAGCACAATGTGTGTAGGGGAAATGAGGAAAAATGATGTGCAGAGAAATTACGGTCAAGGAACAACTATTACAAGGTAATGTGAGGGGCACGTGAAAGGGCCAAAGACTTATCTATTTGAATCAAGTGCAAGGTACGCACATAGGATGAATAACTACTAGGAAGAAGGTGAATGCATAGAGGATGCGTGTAAGGTAATAGTGGAAAAAAAAGGAAAAGAAAAAAGGAAATAGGAGAAGGGGAAGTGCACAAGGAAACAATGACCAATTAAATGTGCCAAGAAGACAGTTGAGGTGTAAAACACTATAATGAAGATCTCTAAGCCATAATATGTATGTAAGTTGTCAAATAACTAGGAGAGTTATTTGGATAATAGAAACTAAAGGCTACGAATGTTGGATGTAATGATATTGGAAGGGCATGGATGTGTTCATAAGAGGTTGTGATGGTTGAGGTATATGTTGAAAAGGGGTGGATGTGTGTATGAAATGTTGATATTATTGAGGTATATGTTGAAAAGGAATAGAGCAGTGGATGAGTGGCTAAGGCATGTGTTGGAAAGGAATAGAAACATGAATGAAAGGTTGAGATTATCATGGGATAGATTGAGAGGAAGTAGGGATGGTGGATGATTTTTGTGAGGAAGGATGGATAGTGGAAATAAAACTTGTCTTAATGGGTGGTATCGATGTTGGTATAGACATAACTATATTTTGAAAAAATAATGTGGGTTTTTGGGATGGGGTAGGTTGAGATATGTTTGATGGGATGGGTACTAAAATCATAATAGGTTTTTATATGGTGAAACAGACTAACGAGGTTGATGTGGACGAGGATGGACTGATATTATTCTAGGATGATGTGGAGCTAGATGAGAGATCTGATGAAGATGCAGATTTTTGGTTGGTCATGTCTTGTAAGGAGACCACATTAAGGTCAAAGGAGATTATATGAGTCAAAGAAATGATGTTGGATGTTTCTAATTTACTAAAGGTGGGATAAAGATGCACCTGTTGGATAACCTACTCATTATTAGAATTAGGAATCCGGGATACGTCTTATGATGTGCTGGATACAAGGGGGTCATGATCTAGGTGTGAATGGTTGGAGGTGAACACCCTAGGTGGAAAGGTACGCATTGAGAGAAATGAGGTTTGAGTCTAATATCTTAGTGAAGAATGAGACCCTATTATCGAAGAAATGTGGACTGAGTGGATAAGGTATTTCAAATTATTCAGATTGACTGATGGGAGAATGTGGAGGTTCTTGATCATGTGGTCAGGGTGATAGAGATGCTCAGTGTTGATCAATTAGTAGGGAAGCATTGTCAATGTGGGTTTGGATGTCTTCTATAGATTGATGAATATTTTTTGCTATGTTTTCAGAATTTTGGAGATGGGATTATTTTCTAGTAAGAACTATGAAAACAAATGATCACCGAAAAACAAAAAAAAGAAACTAGATTGTTAATTATAAACATCAGAAAAATCATGCAGAAGAATTTTTTGATTAACTTGATTATTTAAAAGAAAAGAAAAATGTGAAAAATGTTTGATGGGGTCCTAGGAAATGGCCATCTAAGGATGGCGTCAGGTGATGTTTAAGGCTAGAGTCCTCGATATAATTAAAGGTATGTGAGTCTTGAATATGCATTGGTGTCGGTATCGGGATTGGTATTGGGGACTACCCCTTCACTTAATGGTCCCGCATCGATAAGGTAGCTAGGTGCTTAGTTTAGATACAACCCATATATTATTTATACTCATCTGGAATACCGAGTTGACTTATCCCCATGGTGATGAAATCCAAGTGGGTCTACGTGGGTAGGAATTTATAGATATACGTTGTGTTTAAAGTGATTTGCTTTTGTGTGGGGGAGTTTAAGTGAATGCAATATGTTGACCTCCTATATAGACTATGTGGTAAAAAATAATGAGAGGTTATTTTTAAAACCAAAAATAAATGTGAGTTCGATGATGGTAGCAGACAAAAATGTAATGATTTGAAAGAAAAAGAAAAGAAGACATACCTTCTAAACACTTCCTTTTTTAAATTTTTAGATTTTTAAATTTGTTTGGGACAACAACAATGGAGCAAGTAAAAGCTCCCAAGGCAAAACCCTGTAAGGGTTAGAAGAAGACATAAAGTAGAAATAAAAATAGATGTTAAAGGATGAATGATTGAGTAATAAAAAAATCATAGAGATCATTAGCAATTTAAGGGAATCATTGATGATTCACCAAAATCATTGGCGATTTGACTGTATCACTAACGATTATAGAAAATAAGGCCTAGGATTAATATAAATTAATTTAAAATGAGAAAAAGAGAACTAGGTCCCATCGGGCGTGCCATAAATGTAACATAGATTTTTTTCTTTCCAACTTTAACTTATTAAATTGAACAAACAAAAAAATTGATGTCAAAGGATGACGGGGTTTACCGATACCCGCGATGATGAATGTTGATATGGATGGATGTAACTCCTTATTTCACCAATGAAGAAACCTACAAATAAAAGATAACTAAGAAAAATGGATTAGATAAGTTAGGTAATGAGCTGCTTGGAAAAGTCTAATTACAAGAATCCAAAAGGACTCCCTTGGAGAATGTCAGCCCGTTATAATACAATTAAGGATATGGACAATAATGATAAAGTTATATGAATGAAAAAGATAGATGGATAGTTGACGAGAAGCTTTAGAAATCGAGATTGAAGGGTAAGTCATATGTAACTTCAAATGTATCCTAGGGAAAAAGTGGAGGTAATCTAAATAGACTCAAAGTAGTCATACCAAAAGTCCTCAATTTCTTTTTGGATCTCGTAGAGGAACTCAAACTAAGGTTTGATTTCTTCGATGTTGGTGGAAAATCGAATTGCACAAAATGTAAGGTCATGAAGGATGTTGTATTATTTCAAAAAAAGGTAATTTCATAATTGAGAGTTCGTAGATGATTTTAATGGGATGAGACCGTCTAGGTACTACCATCTAAAGTAGATCCATGCTTGAAACCAATAGGTTAAGCCCCAAAATATTGATGAAAACTGAAAATAATTGATAAATTGATTGACTAATCATTTTAGACAGGGATCGTTGGCAATTTGGAAAAATCACAGGTGATTAAAGGGAATCGTGGGTGATTCCACTAATCGCCGACAATTACTGTGAAAATGATAAATTTTTCCAAAAATGATAGACAAAAGTTCTTGAATGACTATTTTTGATATTTTTATGAAACGTAAATGTGACAAAACACAGAGAAATACGTCTTGATATGGAAGTAGGTTGAATAACTTCTGTAGATGTTGGATAAAGTTGATTGGAGTTGTTGAAAGATTGTTGAGTTTCCAAGGAAGAGGGTTGATGACAGGATCCTCCAAAATTATGTATTGTGAAAGCTTGAGGTTGACATAGGACCTTGGTGATCTCTAGAGTGACAAATAATTTTTATATCCTAAAAATGAAGTAGAAGAGTGTCCCAAAACAAAGATGAAGATCCTTGAGAAAGGAGAAAAAATGCCTTTTATAATCGGTGGTGATTGATTAATCTAGAATTTTCAGGAGGAGGTTTAGGAAATGGTTGAAACCACTTCCTAAGCACGATTTTCAGGTAAATTGGAAGGGAAAAATGTTGGGAAGAGGCTAAGGTTGAGTTGGGGAGGTTAGGGTGTTAGGAGAAAATAGGTTTTGAGTGGTTTTGAAATGGTTAAGTAGTTTAGGGTAGATAAATGTAATTTATTGAGGGCGTAAAAATTGATTCTACGGGATGAGAGGAGATAACTTATGATAAATTACATAATGATAGGTTTTAATTAAATAATGTGTATATCAAAAGAAGTAGGTGGGTGATGAAAACTCAATGTCTACATGAGGTTGTGTGAGTCCACGATTGTGTGTGCATGTAGTTGGCATTACTAGATTGTAGGCATATTGATGAGTCTTATGTGGCATGTCTCCTATTGAATTTGTCACGAGTTGGGAACTATTGAGTGGATTCGAGAGTGTTGCATTGTGGGTGTTCTATCATTGACTCAGTTATGCGAGAATTGTCCAATACCATAATCAACCTATGGAAGATAAAAAATATTCAAAGGAATTCCCTCTTAAAATATCTTTAGTATTTATTTTCCATCATTCGGCTATATTTGATCTTAGGTAGGAATACAAGAAAGTGGGTTAGGATTTATAGTTTATAATTGTTGTTGTTTTGATTAAAAACTTCTTTCTCCCTACAAGAACAAGAGGTCGAGTCCCATAAGTATCAAGTGATGATAAATGTTTAGTGGGGTTATATTAAAAACTAATATTTAATTAATTTTTAGTTGCCATTATCAAATTTTATAGTGTCAATAGTCAAATGTCATCTTGTTAGTAATAACTTAAAATTTTTATGTGTCCATATTTAGTGGTCTTTTTTTAGTTGTCACTAAAAAGTCATAATTGTAAGTAAAAAATATTCTTTAAATTATCATTGCCAAATTTCAAAATTGAAAAGGATGCATTATCGATTGAAATTGATGTCAAATATGTGAAGTGTAAAAAAAAAAAAAAGAATTCAAAAAAATATTGAAGTAGGATATGAGGGAGATATTGAACTTGAGAACTCTCAACCTCAAAAATGTCAATGCTTGACAACACACATATACATAAAGATCCTCAAAGACAAATCAAGCTGAGTTAGTAACATGATACATCAAAGGCCAAAGGAAATGGAGGAAGGCAGACAAATAGTGTCTCTCCTTAGTCACTAATGATGTGGCCGCATTCTAATTTGGTGGCACCTTTTTTTATATTATTTCAGTTGTTTGTTTTGAGTGGTGTGGTGTAGAAATAAAACAAGGTATTCATTCCATGTTAAAGTATGAAATGAGGATAATGTGCATTATGGATGCTGAAAATAGTTATATAGGATGGTAGATGATTGCAACGATCCTCTGACTGTTGATATTATCTGACTCTTGTACTTATTTATTGATCAATCGGTGAAAGAGAATTCATTAGAAGTGAGAGAAGGAATTGCCGAGTTCTTGTATATAGGTGTATTGATGGAAGTGTGATAATCCAGTGATGGATTAACTATAGTGAGGTGGGTGATCATGTGTAGCAATATCTAGACGGCAGTATAAAGACATAAAAGTATGTAGAGGCATATGATTCTATTTTCATTTCAATGGCGTGTTTTTTTTCCCTTGTTAACATTAAGGGGGGTTAATGCTAGAAATGAATAATGTTCACACTAAAGGGGGTGAATGTTAGGAATATTATTGTTGTTAGTACGGACATTATATATATATATATATATATATATATATATATATATATATATATATATATATATATATAATCTATGATAATATAATATTATGTGTGATATATAATCATGTAATATATGAATTATTATAAGAACTCATACATATAGAATAAGTTAGATATTGTTATACGTGAGGCTTTTGTTGTTAACCAAACTCACCAAAAAGGAGGGTAACAATATTATGTATCTAGTCAACCTCCTTATACATAGGAGTTGTACTGGTTTATATATTGTATGAGTTTAATATGAATGATATTTATGAAGTATTATTCTATATGTCTAAATTGGTGTATTCCTTGCATTTTCTCTTGCATTGAACACAAGTTTGTACCTTGAATTCAATGTTTGGGGATATCCTCCCCTTGGGAAAATTGATATTTGGTGGATTTTTAGGAGTGCACTAATTGCCTATGGTTCACATTTTTAGCCTTGTTTATAGTCTTATATGATGTATATTGTAGCTCGTAGTAATGACATTGGATGTCATTTTTATCTATGAAATTTTTGTATGAATCTAGTGCTATCCTCCTAGTAATTTTGAATTCAAACAAGAAAGGTACCCATGTTTATATACTAGTTTTTTAATTGAAAGAGGCTATCTTTGATGGAAATATTAATGTTTTTTATCCATGCTTCTACTTACTGAAATCATCATTTCTAATATTTTGAAATCATAATTTTTACACCATTGTGTACCTATAAAAAATAAATATATTTTTACATATCTTAAGGATAAATATATAATTGACTTGTATTTAATTATGTGGCATGTACTTATTTATATTACATTAATAATTTATAGGACATCACATCAAATAATATAAATTGGAATAAATATAGCTCCATGGTGTTCAATTAACCTATGCCAATTATTGTTGCTTCCTGTGGTGAGAATGGTAAATGATATTGCTATTTTTTGCTATAAGTTTATGAAAAGGTGAGTATGAAACTCTTCCTAAACCAGGTATTTGTCTTCAAGTTCATGCTGTGGAAAAAAAATCATTGGCATGAAAATAACTATTGATTGTTTATTTTGTTGGTTTTGTTTTATTTGAGGTTTTTCTCAACACCTAGATTAAACACACCTGGGGTTCTCTAGGGGTCTTGTAACTAGTATCCATAATATAAAAAGGATTTTTTTTCCTATTTTATTTTGAAGATTCGTCATAGGTGCAACTCTTGCTTGGTAAGTCCCAAACATTGTTCCTTTGGAATACCATTATATTCATTTCTTCATGGTCAAGTAATGCTCAAGTTTCTAAACAACATCTATATGAGTTATAGTCTAGGTTGAGTCACCAATTCTCCCCATCCCCTTATGGGCTTTCTTGAATGAGATTTTCAGCCCTATTAGGCATGTCATCTATTATGGGAAACATAAGTGTTTCTTTGCACACCCTAGAAAGCATATCTACATCAAGGCCAACCTCTCCCGAGATTTAAAAGATCTTATTGACATTCAAGTCTTTAGAAATTATTTATTAAAAAACATTGTTTACATCGATCTTCGTAACACCTACTTTTGGTTTCAATCATCAAACCACAAAATTATAGATTTTACCCTCATGGATCATTATAAATTTTCAATCATTTCTTCCCTGAAGAGTCCTTGTTTGGGAAACAAAATGAGGGATGGACCATTGTCACGTCCTAACAATTAATGTTAGAAGCTAAAATCCCTAAAAATTCTATATCAAATGCTTATTTCACTAAATCTGGACTTATTCCAGTCCAAGAAGAAAAAAAATATAGCCAATATTGGAATCCAAAATTACTAGTTTTAGATTCCAAAATGTTAAATATTATAATAATATGGACTCCAAAATATCACATATTGGAATCCAGAATCACCTATATCGGAATCCAAATTCACATATATTGGAATCCAAAATCACACATATATGAATTACTGTACACCAAAATCACATATAGTGGAATCTGAAAATCAAAATATTGGAATCCAACATCGATTTACAAAATAATAAACAAAACATGTTTCTATTTTGTATGGGCTAGCATCCAAAAGGATTTAATTTTTCCTTTAGAATAAAGGTTCTTATCAGTTTTAAAATTTATTTAAGATTAATCTATGTAGTTGTTGGAAAAATTGTTTAATGATGTCAGGGAATCCCCGATTGATCTACAAAACCATAAATATAACTTGTTTCTGTTTTATATGGGCTAGTGGCCATCAAGATTTAATTTTTTGTTTGGAATAAGGTTCTTATCAGTTTTATAAATTAATTAAGATTAAACTCTACAGTTGGAAAAATCATTTACTGATTTCAAGGAATCCAACATTGATCTGCAAAACCATAAATATAACATGTTTATATTTTATTTGGGCTAGCGACTGCTAGACTTTTATTTTTTATTTGGAATAAGGTTCTTATAAATTTTAAAATGTCATTAACATTAAACTATGAAGATCTTGGGAAAATATTTTAATGATTTCATGGAAGCCAACATTTGTTTGCAAAACAATAAAATGACCGTGTTTCCTTTTTATACAGGCTATCGACTGCTAGGATTAATTTTTGTTTGCGTATAAGTTTCTTATAAATTTTAAATTGTCCTTAAGATTAACCTATGTAGTTATTGGAAATAGCTTTTAATGATTTTAGGGAAGGGTAAGTGCACAAAGTTGGGGAGCCAAAAAGTAGACAAAAATTCAAAAACAGATGAAATGCATACGTGTTTTGCTAAAACGTGCTCACATTTTAATTTTTTTTGGTTTGGTCATTACCAAACCTATAATGCGTACATGTTTTAAAGAAGCCAAAATGCATACGCATTTTAGAGAAGGAAAAACACGTATGCATTTTAGAGAATTCAAAATGCGCACCACGTTTTAGAGAAATCAAACGCGTACACGTTTTGTATAGTATGGACTATGTATATGTATTTAGGTGTCTTATACTTACATAAATAAATGTTGAAGTAAATATAAGATTTCTTTTATTATTTCTTATACTTTTATTATTTCTTATAATTTAATTTTATTTTAGTAAATATAAGAAATTAGGGTCACTCTGTACTTGATGGAAGTGGTCCCGTAGCTCCAACAGTTATAATCTAAAAGATAGTTTTTCAAAATCTAATTTGGTTAGTACTTACTCATTTTCAAGATTTTAGCAAAGGACCTAAAACTTTCAGGGCATATATATTGTAGTTGGTCTTAGTTTTGGGAAAGCATATAGTCATTTTTTAAGGTTTTAGACCTTCTAAATTGGATTTTGGCCCTACCATTGCTTGAATCGGTACTAATTTTTAAATTTGGTCCATAATTCACTTTAGTGACCATGAATCAATTCTATGATGCTTATCTACTTCTTACTAAAAAGTGATCCTCACTTTATAGATAGAGGATTATTCCCTGAATGGGATTCCTGTCCTATTGCCAAAATGAGGTGATTGTAATGTGCCTACTCCTTAAGGTGTGATAACACTACTAGGTGTTGAACAAGTATTTACGAATAATAACAAGTGAATTACATCAAGTGAACTTAGATGATTTCTCATTCTTAGAAACATGGTGCTTAATATAAAGATCATCTCCTCACCTTTCATAGCTCTAAAACATCCTTTCATGGAATCAAATTCATGATTCTCATACATGTTTTTGCTCATATGTCTCTTATGGAGACAGACAATGCCTTATTACTTCACACATGATGGTCCTTGATACCTCAGTGACATGACTAGCTCATTTAGCTTGTTTTGAAGGGTGTTTAATTAGCTACAGAATGGCCAAAAAATGCCTTTTTAGGCATTCAAAGGAAGTAGTCTCTCATCAAAACTAAATGAGATAATTGATCACCTTAGAAACTATTCCCTACACATTGAAACATGCTGAATGATCTTATTAGGAATTTCCTTTAGGTGAGGGTTTACGATTTAGGGTTTATGGTTTAGGGATCAAGGTTTAGGACTCTAGGTTTAGAGTTTAGGGTTTAAGGTTTAGTTTTTAAAGCTCATAGTTCAGAGTTTAGGGTTTAGGGCTTAGGGATTAGGGTTCATGGCCTAGGGTTTATGGTTTAGGGTTTATGGCCTAGGGTTAAGGTTTGAGGGTTTAGGATTTAGGGTTTAATGTTTAAGGATCAAGGTTTAGGGTTTAAGGTTTTGGGATCAGGGTTGAGGGTTGAGGGTTGAGGGGTTGAGGGTTGAGGGTTGAGGGTTGAGGGATCAGGGTTTAGTTTTTAGGGTTTAGGGTTGAGGGTTCAGGTTTTAGGGTTTTTTCTTAGGGCTTAGGGCCTAGGGTTCATGGCTTATGGTTTAGAGCTTAAGGTTTAGGGTTTATGGTTTAGGGATCAAGGTTTAGGTTTTAGGGTTTAGGGTTTAGGGATTAGAGTTTAGGGTTTAGGGCTTAGGGTTTAACACCCAAGGTTTAAGGTTTAGAGCTCAGGGTTAAAGGTTTAGGGTTTAGGGTTTACAATTTAGGGTTTAGGAATTATGGTTTAAGGTATAAAGGTCAGGGTTCAAGGTTTAGGGAAAAGGGTTCAGGGTTTAGGGTTTATGGCTTATGGTTTAGGGTTTAGGGGTTAGGGCTTAGGGTTTTAAGGCTCATGGATTAGGCTCACCCATTCACACACTGTAATTTTCTATGTCTTACCCATTCTTATAAGTATTGATAGAGAGTATTTATCTAAAAAGGGTTCATCTACTTCATAGGTAGAACATTCAAGTGCATCATCACAATTTGAGGCCTTTCATCTACTGATATTTTAAAGGAGGGAAATTACAGATATCCAATAATAATTTGGTACAAAGAAATGTTACCCAATCAACTATCTTCTTTTTCCCATTGCATGCAAACTATTTCACTCACTATAATGTTCTGTGTCTTACCCATTCTTATTAGTATTGATAGAGAGTATTCAACTGAAAAGGGTTCATCGACGTTGTAGGAAAAAAATTCAAAGAGATTCATAAAAATTTGATGTCTTTCATCTATTGATATTTTGAAGCAGGGAAATTCCCACCTCACATAAATAAGGTAGTTATAAAAGTAGACTTAATGATGGTTCTAGGCACAAGACTAGGAAATATGGTCATAAGATATTCAAAGAATGAAGTCACTCATGAGATCTACTGGAAATATATGAGGTTTAGGGGTTAGAGCTTAGGGTTATGGATTTAGTGTTTAGGGTTTAGGGTTCAGGATTTAGTGTTCAGGGGTTTAAGGTTTATTATTATTTTTATTAGGGTTTAGGGTTAGTTTAGGGCTTAGGGTTGTGTTTAGGGTTTAGGTCTTAGGGTTAAGGGTTGAGGGTTAAGGGTTTAGGTTGTAAAGTTTAGGGCTTAGGGTTTAGGGGTTTAGTGTTTAGGGTTTAGGGTTTAGGGTTTAGGGCTCAGGGTTTAGGGATTAGGATTTAGTGCTTAGGGCTTAGAGTTTAGGGTTTATGGGCCGAGGGTTTAGGGTTTATGATTTAGTTTCTAGGGTTTAGGGTTTAGCATTTAGGGTTAGGGTTTAGCATTTAGGGTTCATGGTTCATGGTTTAGGTTTTGAGACCTTTAGGATTTAACATTTAGGGCTTAAGGTTTAGGGATCAGGGCTCAAGGGTGGTTTAGGGTTTAGGGGTTAGGGTACATGGTTTAGGGTTTACAGCTCAGGGTTTGGGGTTCAGAGTTAAGGGTTTAAGGTTTAGGGGTTAGAGTTCAGGGATCTAGATTTAGGGTTTAGGGTTTAGGGCTCAGGGCTGAGGGTTTAAGGTTTAGGGTTTAGGTCTCAAGGATTAGGGTGTAGGGTTCAAGGCTTAAGGTTTAGGGTTTATGGTTTAGGGATTAGGGTTTAGGGTTAATGGTTCATGGTTTATGGTTTACAGTTTAGGGTTTGGAGTTACTGGTTTAAGGTTTAGGGGTTAGAGCTTGGGGCTCTGGATTTAGTGTTTAGGTTTTAGGGTTTAAGGTTTATAGTTTAGGGTTTGGGTCTCATGGTTGAGAGTTAAGGGTTTTAGGTCATAGAGTATAGGGTTTAGGGTTTAATTTTTTAGGATTTAAGGCTTAGGGATCAGGGCTTTAGGGTTTAGGATTCAATGTTTAGGGTTTAGGGTTTAAGGTTTAGGAATTAATTTTTAGGGTTTAGAGTTTAGGGTTTAACATGTAAGGCTCATGGTTCATGGTTTAGGGTTAAGGGTTTAGAGCTTAAGGCTCAAGGTTTAGGGTTTAGGGCTCATGTGTAAGGGCTTAAGATTTACGGTTTAAGGTTTATGGTTTAGGTTTTAGGGTTTAGGGATCATGGTTTAAGGTTTAGGTTTAGGGGCCTCGGGTTTAAGTTTTAGGGTTTCAATTATAGAATTTAAATGCTAAAAGATTTAGGACTAAATGCTGAAATCCTAAAATTACCTATGTACAGACCATATTATACTATTAAAAACTATCTCCTAAACCGTGACTAATGGAGCTATGAGACTAGTTCCATAAGGTGTAGAGTGACCCTAATTTCTTATATTTACTAAAATAAATTTAAAGTATAAGAAATAATAAAATATAAATAATAATATAATGAAAAAACATTTATTTTTGTAAATAGAAGCATGTTAAAAGCATATACAATGTTTATGCTGTAAAGAACGCATACGAATTATAGTGTGTACGCATTTTGTGTTTTCATTTTTTCTAAGCCATGTCTCAAGGCTTGTGATCTGGTTTGGATCCCCAAGCCCAAGGCATGGACCTACACAAAACACAACAAACAACATGTTTCTACAGGAAAATGTAAAAATGCCACTTCTTCCATGATAAATCAACATAAAACAATCGATTCATTTAAAAAATTATACCACAACGTAGAGCAGATTTTCTTATTTCTAAAAATCTATTTTTCAAATTTTTTGACTAATATAAGGTTTTCCATATTATTTATTTTCTAACCATGCTTTTTTATAGCTTTTTTTGAAGTTTAAATATGTCTATATTTCATCTTGTATCTTTTTTCTGGGTCATCAAAATTGATTTTTTTTTTAATAATAGGACAAACTAGGCCTAATTATATACATATTCAAAAACAATAATCTAATTTTTTGATATTTTTTGAGGTAGTTGGGGGGGGCATGGTTGGAGCTCCGTTATTTTTCAAAACATAAAATTTCCATACTAGAAAAATCATAAAAAATAAATATTTGCTAAAAAAATCTAAAAAAAAATTCTAGCACAAACTAGATGCTCGTAGATATCTTTATACCAAAGGGTTTTCAAAACTACTAAATGGTGCTAAAAAAATGGTGGGGGGCACGAAAGTCACTCTATTATGTTTTTTAACAAAAATAGGAGCACTTGTTGGTATTTTAGTTATTTGATCCACTTAAGACCCCCTTTTGGTCCCCCAACTTGGGTGTACTTACCCGGAATCCAACATTGATCTTCAATAAAATAAACATAACATGTTTCTATTTTATAAGGGCTAACGACTACTAGGATTTAACTTCTGCTTTGGAAGAGGGGTTCTTATAAGTTTTAAATTGTCATTAACATTAAACTATGCATATCTTGGGAAAATATTTTAATGATTTCATGGAAGATGAAATTGGTCTGCAAAATAATAAACCAATCATGTTTATTTTTTATATGGGATATCACCTGCTAGGCTAATGAATTTCAAGTGATGTGAGACAATTATAGGTTCATTTACTATGATGTGATTGAACCTCAGCGTAACTAGAGAATTACTGAAGAAACTAGTAGAGGGAGATGATCCAGACTATAAGAATATAATTAAATGCAAAACCATTCCAGATATATTTTGGCAAGTGAAATACTTTGTAGAAGACTTAAAGATTACTGTCAAAGTGTCATTTACATGTCCATAAATTATACCAAGTTCTTATATGCTTCATATTCTTCCTGAAATCTTCATAGCTCACACCCTGACCTTAAGATTTCATTTGACCACTCTTGAATGCATTTGATTCAAGAAAATAGTCATCTCAGATTTTAAATAAGATTAAGAGTAGACTTAATAAATATCACCGAGTCTTGAACTTCATGAATACTAGGTTTACATAGGTTTGTACCAATATTAGGAGCATGGATATCTTTACAAAAAGATAGAGCTACAAGCATTCATCATACATACAGTTCACAGTGAACTCATCATACTAGAAGGAGAGGATTTTCAATAATTCTCCCACCTTGAGAAGGTTGATGAACTAGTGCTTCATCATCTACAATTCTTAAAAGTATAGAACATCAATACACTTCTTCATGAACGTCCATAGAGATAAAGCCTTCACTATTTTTTTAATTTTGCAACACTGAAGGGTTTGGCGTTCTTTCACGTAAAAACTCAATCTTTCCAATATTTAGAGATGAATGACAATAAAGAGAATGGCATACACATCTCACATACCTAATATCTTGCAAGTAAGACCAATCTTACTTGATATTTCAACAATGTGCATGATTTCTGGTCAATGAGCGTTAGATTTTTTATTTACAATAATATCTCCACATGTCCATCTCAATTGATTAATTCACTGTATGTTTTAGTCATTTATTTACATGGTACAATGAAAAAGGTTAAGAGTTTTAAGGGTACGTTATCCGTCTAACATGAATTTCACACACAAAGTAACACAGTCTTTAATTTGACCTAAATAGCACATGGGAAACATTGTCCTTGGCATTTGAAGGTGTCTTTTAACTATTCAATGTAAAGGAACATCAAGAAGAACCCGATTATCATATTTGAATGCCTTTAATGTAGTGTTTCCAATGAGAAAGATTATAACCATAACACATAACATAATCATCTTGACAAGATAATATAGATCAATTTAGAATAAACATAAATTACACTTTCACATTGCATACCCAAAGCAACCTAGAGCATCATCACATTGTCTAGGACCTATAAAATAATTTCACCTTCATCTCTTAAATTGATATCATGTTCATTCACATAAGCTATCTTCAAGCATAATTTCATGTTTGGCTTGAATGTCCTTTTGGAGGTAGAAGAGAGTTTAACTAATATAACACTAAGCATGTACTGATATTTCTCAAGGATCTTCATATCACCTTAGAGTAATTTTTATACCTTCACATTAGTTGGAGATACAACTTCACACCTTAAAATTTGCACTGTATAGCTCAAATTCTTCAAATTTATAAATGTGTGATGACATTCAACATTAATATACCCTTAATATGGTAGAAATGCTAGGATGAGTATGCTTTTCAATACAAGTAACCCCCTGCATTACCTTCCACCATCTTAAATATTGTAAGAACTATTGATATAATGATTAAAGCTTGAAATTTATAAGGTGAATTTGTAATAGATCTCTTCACATGACACTTCAAACTGATCTTTTGAGAGGAAATGCATCCTTACTCCCCTTATGAGTGAGAAATATAATATATTTCTTGTTTAATATATTAGATATAGAAATAAATTAAAACTCCTTTTCTAAAGGTAAAATTGTAGTTTTAAATAATGGGTAAGTAAGGTATCATGGAATAACGTTATAGGACTATTTGATCACGTTGGGATCCCAAATTCAGAGAATAGAAACATAGAAAAATTAAGGGTATTCTTTACATGATACCTTTGAACGCACGTAATTATACCATACTTTTACTAAGTGAACCCCTTGTGCTTGAATTCCTTAAACCGATGTGAACCATTTGTGCAAAGGATATGATTTTTGAGGAGGGTTGAGAGGATGGTAGGTGCTGTCAAGAAAATAAAATGTAAGTTGATTTAGGACGTAAGGAGTCGCTAAGTAATGCCAATGAAGCATAGTGTAGGTGAATTACAATTAATCAATTTTTGTAGATTCACTTAGAGATTGGAATGTTATGGGAACCTGTGTTTTTTATTGGTATTCCCAAATCTATTACCATCTTTCAAAACATAGAGTGGATTATGCAATTACTAAAAATAATCACACATTAATTTTAGCTTAGTGTAGCCATGCTAAAATTTCATAGATTTAGTCTATACACAACTATGAGAGCATTGAGTTGATCTCAAATGAAACTTAGGGAAAAATCTCCTATAGAAGGAATTGGTGTTAGAAAGTGATGAATGCTTTTGACTGAAATTGTGTGGCTCAATTGAGTGGGATGATAGGGTTTCACACATTACATCCTAATATTACAAGAATGATAATGCTTATCGAGGAAGGGATACAGAGAGAAGTCCACTTGCCTTTTAATATGAAAGACTGTAAAAAAAGAATGGCCAAAATGTAACATGAATGGGTGGGCCTAATCGAGATATATAACATAGAGTCGTAGGAAAACTGATGGGGATCCAAGGTGAAACGACTGATTCATAATACCCATCTAAGGAGAATACAACATAAGGTGCAATTATGATGAACGAAAAATGTGCCATGCAGGTCTGTAATAGTTCCTTTTACTCAAGAATATGCCCCAATAGGATGATCTAAGATTTAATGCTACTTAACCCACCATTTTATCTAATAAGGGGCGGTGCACAACTCTGCTATCTGCGTACAAAATCCACAAATGACATGTCTACATTTATTTGAGAACATAAGGTATATGACATATGCCTTGTGCATACACACTCCAAGACATGTGTAGTTATTTCATGAAATATGGCTATTATAGAGGGCATTACTAAATCTCCATACTGTTCAATATATGAAAATTTTAGACGAGACAAGGAATACATAATTGGAATTAATATGATTAGGAAGGATATAAGATACACCTAGACCCTCAAAAAATTATACACAATGAAATTTTAGGACAAAAGTTGTTAAATGGGACCTTACAAGCGATGACCACTGCATTATGAAAACACATAGTGTAATGAAAATGTGAACTGAATTGAGGACACCTGCAGGTCTTGAATACCAACACCAAAACTCTATTGGATGCTCTATGAATAAATCCAGATATGCTTGAAGTCAATAACCGTATGTGAGAACATGTGTAGAAGGGTCCCTCATTAGTAGGGAACAATAAAATATCCATGAAAGAAGCCACGTGAAGGACACATGGTTGGGCAAGTCATCAAGAAAAGAAATACCAATGTAATTTGAAAAAGCTTCTTGACATGTGTATGATGATTAAAGGAATGATTATTGGTAGCACACGATAAGAGGGAAGGGGAAAACATTAGAGTGAAACATGTAGAAAATGATTAATGTAATACTCTAAAGTACAATCCACATTACCATCAAAAGACCCTCAACTTAGCGTTGTAGGGAGGTCGACTTAGTGAAAGGAATGGATGACATCACCAAGATTGTTCCCATGAAATATGGTTTGATTATGAGGATAACTTTGGTTAAGTGATTGGTAATGGATAAAGAACATGTTTGTGATTATGGGACAAAATAACATTACTTGAAACATAGTGACACACATATGACGATATGTGTTTTAAAATACATGGAGGGACACACTGTATGACCAATTGTTATTGGAAGTGATTTATTTAATGCTTGTTGACTAGAGGATCTCCACATTGTGTTCCATATGCTTCAATAGTTGTAATGATAGGCCAAAATTCATCTGAAAACGTAGGACTCATTGCAATGGGGCATTATCAGGCAACATAATTCATCTTTCATATAACGCTGTATTTTTACAATTATAATTTGGACTTACACTTCTAAACGTTGCTGAGATAACTAAAGAAATATAGTCAATGATTCAGAGATCCTCGATAATACGATAGTTTTGGATTCCAATGCAATGTTAAATATTGTGAATATAAAATCTATAGCTCCAAACATCCAAGCCACATTATGTATCGAAAAAATGATTGCATATATTGAAATCCAAAATTTGACATATATTGCCGATGTCCACACAACCATATATATTGGAATCCAAAATCATATATATTGGAATTTACTATACTCCAAAATCACATATATTGGATTTCAGAAATATTTTATACGTGCTGAATGGCTGCTAGGCTTAAAATATTCTTTGGAACCCAGGTATACCTCCTTAGAGATTATTAAAATGTAATATTAAGATTAACATCTGAATGATTTGAAAAATCATTTTATGATTTCAGGGAAGCCAACATGGATCTGCAAATCAATAAATAGAACATGTTTATGTTTTATACGGTTAGTGACAAGAACACTAGGCTTAATTTTTGGCTTTGGAATAAGGTTCTTATCATTTTAAGGAAATGTCTTTAAGACTAAACCATGCATCATCTAGGATTAGCAAGTCATTTTTTGATTGCAATGAGGTCCAATTTACGAGTCGTCAAAGACCTAAACATCCTATATGTTTATGTCTTTTTATGGGCTAGGATTCCCCTAGGCTTACCAGAGCTTCCCGATTTGGACTCTTGAAGTTCTTACTCAGTTTTGCGCTGTGTTTAGGCGATTAGAATATGTAGATCAGGGAAAACTCATGGTATTGTATTGGAATTTAATGATCCAGTGATTGTCTCTTACAACAATGGCAGGCATAAAATAATATTGCAGAATTTGTAGCAAAATGAACGATTAGTAAAAAGGATTATGTACTGCAAATCATTGATATGAACCTTAAGGTATGTACAGCTATCTATTCCAGAAGAGATATGAAGCTACCACTCACTATTCTTGGATATTGACAATTAAAGTATAGCAATCTCTACAACGATTTGAGAAGATGCAAGATTCTGAATTGTTTTCAATGTTCTACGACATGTTCTAAAATTCTCTCTAACCTGTCTTTGACCATTTACATAATTTAGTGTATTATATTTGTAAACTAGTCTTATAGTTTCAATTCAATCTCTACTATGTTGGTGTTTTGAGAGTAATATGAAGCGGTTCAACTTAGAATGTGACAAAAATGTTCCCGTCAAGAAGTTTAGAAGTATATTTTTTTCAACTTAGAAACTTGTCGAAATGCAATGATTTTGGTATTTCCGAAAACTTAGGTAATTTATATATGAGATTATATTGGTGGCAATCCCCAAATGGGGTCCTGAAGTGGGTATCTCATAATTTACTTGAGATGTTTTTGATCAAATTGCCCTTCACCAGGGTGGGGAATATTTCCATAAAGGGTGATCCAAAAGGAAATGTTCATAATCCCAAGCTTTCCAATGCACATTGCCTAGTTATCAAAATTTTCAGGACTATAATGTCTCTGTTCAAGGTGATTCAATATTCCAGGATCTAAAATTTGGCAATCTTGCATTACGAGGTACTTTGCCACCAATACCGCAAAATCTGGCAAATAATCTAATCCCTTAAACTCCCAAAATTAAGACAGCCATTTTGTTGAAGCCAAATTTCCCAATTGGATTTGCTGTATGAAGGAACTCTAAAATTAATGTTGGATTCCAAAAGTGCTTAAAAATTGGTCAACATATAACTGTCTATACATATGATTTATTTGGGTAATTCATTTGAGAAACTTAGTAAATCTACGATGTCAATTTAATCTGCTGTGAAGATATAAATACTGCCTAGAACTTTTAAGTTTTTTAATCTCAACAGTTATTGAAATAATACAGTGGCCATTTTAATATATGAATGAACTTTCATTGTGCAAACCAGTTTCTTGACCAGATAATTTGTGGTTATATAACTTTTATTATACTGCAAATTTTTGATGCCTTATGCAACACGTAAAACCCCGTAGTAAGTATCTGTGATATGTATGTGTATAAATTGGTCATCAACCACATATCTTTGTTATTTGTTTTAACTTTTAATGGACTTTCCTCTTGACCATAATGCTCATATTTTTTGGAGAGTGTTCCAGTTGTGGCTCTATCCTAATGGGCAAACTGCGTCTGTAAAGATTGTAAAGGATATCCTCTAATACTCTAAATCAGGTTTGCTGAGATATGGATAGAGCTGTAATTACTTTTTAAGCTCCTAAATTGTGCCCCAAGAATGGGATTTTGTTTTCTCCTTTTGTACAAAGAGGGGGATTTCAATTCTATTTTATGTATCTTTTTTTCAAAGCCTTGTTGGAAACTTTAACCTTCTAATAGACCAGAGAGACAACTAGTATTAAAATACCACTTCACGCCTTGTTGTTAGTATCTTTAAACGGTACCATGAGCCGGACCTCGACAAGTTGATGGTCTCTAGCTAATCGAGTCCATTAATGGCTTACAACTACCAAAACAAAGTCGATCAATATAACATTAAAAGCTTGCATAAAATCCTATTGACAAAAGTCGAGTGGGAACAATAAATTTTGGCACTGGAAGTCGCTATTGCTGCATTTGGTGGAAGGTAGTGACTATTATCTCATGTGTTCAACTAGACTGTGGCTCATTGATCATCGACATGAGGCACTTCCCATTCTAAATTAACATTATCTTTTGAGTCTCCTTTCATGGTTATGCTCGGGAAAACCATTGATTTGAATTATTTTTAGAATTTAGTGAACAAAGATGGAAAGTTTAGGAGAGGGCGAGGAAGGTTTCCCAGATACACTAACGGTGGCATTTATTGTGTTATGATAATACATTCGCATTGAATAATTGAAATTGTAGAATTAAAAACCGCATTGCAAAAAATTAAAAATGTCTTGTTGCAGAAAGAACTCTAGCGATTGCAGAAATAAAAGTATTTTATTATAATTGGTAATGTATACAAATTGGGTAAGCTTTGTGGGACAGATATATGCCTCACAATTCTTTGCAAATGATGAATTATACAAATGAAAAAAAACTCTATAGGAGAGACGTATGCCTCAAACTTGCAACTTGAAACTTATGTTTACAAAAAAATTTCAACTTGCAAAAGTTATGTCGCCATTCGAAACCATCTTCTTATAGTGAAATAATGTAGAAGATGGAAAGTTGCTAGGAATAGTAAATGAAGGGTTCTTACTGGGAACGAAAAGGTAATTCTACAATGGAGATGACATGTATCTACCTTGGGTGAATTCGAATGGGTAGTGTTATCCCAAATTCGCCTCGGCAAATTTGGTCAAAACAAGCCCCGCACATAAAGTTCAATTTATTTGAAGCTTTGCAAACGATTTAGACCTGTGAACTCGACATTCTACTAACAACAAACAAGGGGACAACGCGAAGCTTGACTCAAGTGTCCAACACGATGCACCTCAAAATGAGTCTGAACGACACAAAAGGAACCAAAGGCTCTAAAAGAGCGCTAAAACGACCATGCGTGCAGAGACAGAAAAGTCAAGAAATCGGCCCTTAGAACGAGCCGTGCTTCAAATCCAATAGACAAGTTACAGGCGGGCTCTAAAATGGACATAGCAGGGTCGGGGATAGGAAGTCCGAGTAGTGTCAAAGAAATAGAGGCTCAAACATGCGCTAGAACTCGACGATAGATTCAAAGTTCAACAGAGGCTTCGCAAATGGTTCAGAACGGGCCAAAAAAATGACTAAGTATGGGGGAGCACAGCGGTAGCTGCCAAGTGTCTTAACGGCGCACCTCCAAAGATTAA
Organism: Taxus chinensis; assembly: GCA_019776745.2. Taxonomy (NCBI): domain Eukaryota; kingdom Viridiplantae; phylum Streptophyta; class Pinopsida; order Cupressales; family Taxaceae; genus Taxus; species Taxus chinensis. The sequence goes on along the minus strand of CM034152.1, from coordinate 600,715,482 downwards.
ATCTTGAGTGGGCAAACCCAAACGAGTACCAAGCCTTCCACGCGTCCTAGAGCCCCAAAATGGATTGCAGGTTGGCAGTTGAAAAGTCTTCGACTTAGTAGGCCAGTGGAAGGAGCCAAGTGTCTTAACATGACGCACATTCAAAAGCGGGATCCAATTTGCCGGATGACTTTCCAAACTTGTGCCAGCCCTCCACGCAACAAATGGTCAACAGAGGTCAAAAGAGGTGTAGTTAGGCCCAAAATGACTAAGTCCATAGAGTGTAGGCGGAAGGCCTCCATATGTGTCAACTACGACGCTAACTTCATAGGTAAAATTTAGGGGCGGGTTTCCAAACAAGCGCCAGGCTGCCATGTGTCTCAAGGTCGGGCACAGTTGTCTCTGCTAAACATAAGAGACCCAAGCAAAATAGAAAGGGACACTCGAGGAGCTTGAAAAAGCCGCCACGTGTTTCAATGGGTGACATAATTTCAAGAGTGCAAGGTAGGGGTTGCAAAACTTCAACGAGTGCAGGAAGCTGCCACGTGGACCCGGTACAGACAAACTCTTTAAAATACTGCGCGCCCACGATCCAAATATTCAAATGGCCATATCTTTTGACTGGAAACTCAGATTTGGGCAGGAGAAGACTTTTTGGAAACGTCTCGACACCCTCTACGCCATGGAAACATAAAATATCATCTCTTAGCAGGCTTTGGTGGGTGAAAAATGGGAAAACGTATTCCAGGACATTAATAGCAGAGCCCGACTTCTCCAACTACCAAATCTGATTCGATTTGATCCACCGTTCTTCCTCCTTCAATGCGCCGAACTAGTACATCAAGGCAGACTTTATAGATTGTGGCGAAGATTAAGAGATGAGGCATTGATTAATAGTGGTCGAGCTTTTAGAGGTAGGATTCAATGCATATCTCAAACGTGGTTGGAGTAGGATTCGAATTTTTCCCTCTTCTCTCTCTTATCCTTTCTATATATTGTAAAGGACTTTTCATATTCGAGAAGGTTGAGACATTCTTTTCTGTTCGGGAAACCTCTGTCAAAGTCGTTTCTTAGACTCCATTGTAGAGCTGTAGGCCTCCTCTCATGGCTCTGGAGATGTGTATTTGTTGCCTCTGAGCCACCGACGATGTAATAGTTTGTGCACCTTATAGAGCAATACAATCTTGTTTCGTGATGCGTCTTTCAACCCTTGACATTGTTCTATTGTTATCTCTGTGCCTACTCTATCTCGTTGTTTGCAGGGTATATTGTGCATGTATTATCATGTTTGTTGTAGGTGCAGGGACGTTGTGCTTCGTGGAGTTTCTGATGTGCGTTTTCTATGTGAAATCTATCTTTGGTCCATGGTGTCACTTCTGTCTGACCCTCTCCTCTAGTCCCCTCTCTTTCCTATTTCAGGAATTCTCCCTCAACAGAGTATCTCACACTTCCTTTTTTAGTGTATCACTGCTTAGTGTAGGCTCTTTCACCCTCTCTCTCTTTCTCTCTGTCTCCTTGGAACGGTTTAAATTAGGATAGTTAGGTTCTGCATGCACTGGAGTAGTCTTGTGGTAGGTAGATTAGGAAGCAAGAACCGGCCTTCTTCAGAGGTCCATCTCAAGTTTTGCAATGTCCCACAGCTTGAGAGATGGTCCCATGTTGTGCAATCAGACCGGATGCCCCACTTCACACCCAGAACATTCGCGGTGCTGTGATTCTACACTAACAAATACCATGTCGACATAATTAAATTCGTGATATAAATTTCTTCTATTCAATGAAAAAACTTTAATCGACAATATTACTTAGATATTGATGTATATTAGTGACTGCTAGGCTAACCCATCACTTCTTGGACTATGGTTGGCTTGACATTATTTAATTAGCTTAGCGAACGCTATAAATATCCAACTCTACAAAAGTAATTTTTTTTCAATTTTCCGCAATTTAATATTAGCCAGTAATACAAAAATTTACTCAATTTAAAATAAATCAAATTAAAAGATGTATGTTAGTGACTGTTATGGTAATACATATAACAAATAAACTACTTCGTTATATGTTCCTACAATTATGAGGGGATTATAAATGGTTTTGTTTATAATTATACATGACTATCATGCCATTTTATGTCTGTGAGTTTTTGCATGACATGCCAATAAACTCCCCATTTGGCATCAAATACTGAAAAAATTAAACTTTTATTAAAAATATTTAAACAATGACAATCGAAAACTTCTTGTAGTGAGAAATTTATAAAACAAGAATTTTTCCCACTCACTTTTTATAGATTCATTAGAGGGATGGTCATTGAAATATATGGAGACAAGTTGAATGGGTTTTGACATGTTAAGAATGACATCATCTCCTTTGTTTATATATGAAAAGGAAGAAACAATGTCTTCCTCTATTGGTTTGTTGTATGCATAAATATTGTATGTATCAGTTCAAATGCATTAAACCAATAAAATTATTTAAAGTGATCTTAATAAACATAGTTTTTCAAATGAGAATAATTATTAAAAACATTTCTTGATCATGAGATTCAATAATAAAAACTACAAATAGGCTTGTGTTAACCAAAACATGCAATGCAACACTACCGTCATAAAGCATTATTATCAGAGAATTTTCAAAAGTGATTTGAGTGAACATATGACACCAATACTGATAATATCTCTCATAATTAGAAAAGATGCCTCTTTCCTCGTAGGCTGATTTTTCTTGTAGTCACAAATTGCCATGGAAGTTGGTCCATCCAATCCATGGTGATTTCTTCTCTTTCTCCATCGTCAACATCACAATTTTGCACATAAGTTATTGTGTGCATAAGAAACAAGATCTTAAATTTTCCATTACTGGCATAAATTTGTAACATCCTTCCACAACTGATTCCCCCTTGCCTTTAACTTTTTACATGTATTTTTTTTATTTTCTCTCTTAAAATTTTTGAAGAAGCAATATGTAAGAGCACAATAATAACACAATTTAGTAGACTAGATCTGAAAACTGTAAGTAAGTCCATTATTGCATCGGAAGTTATTACACTAGAGCAAATTATATAAATCTATGATCACACATTCTGCATTGAATGGATTAGTTGACGGAATAGATGATATTTTTGACTGGAGCTAGAAGGGATATCCACATTGACAGGTAAAATCTTTAGTTTCTTCCATCCTTTCTAAATTTTTTCTTCCATTGAAATCACATAGTTGTCTATAATTGTTTGAGCTGCCCACTTTGGCATCAATTTTTCTTTTTGTTGAGAACACTTCCTCCAGAATCAGCATACATTTTTCCTTTTGTTTATTTCTTAAGAGTACACACAACTGGTAATAATGAGATTCATGCATACCAAATTTTTCAATAATATTATTTTCACTGCATTCTCCTAAATATTACACACAATTTCTTTTCAAATATTTTAGATTTTCCTCTCATTAGACATATTTTACTCTTTGGTAGTAAGAATAAAATTCTCTGCTATGACATACTTCAATAGATCCAATTAGCCATATTTTCCCTGATTTCACTTTATCTGCTAGTAATGAGTAGCTCATCATCGGTCATTCCTCTTGCAGAAAGGAATTCTCACTTGAACCTTGCTAGTGAATTTTATGAAATTTAGGTTGGTTATCTCTTAAAAGGAGAACAAACAAGCCCACCTGATTGAAATAACTCAAAGGTTATTATCCAATTTTTCCATATGTCCTCAACTTAGAAATGTCATTTTGTTATAAAGACCCTTTGTCTTAGCCATTTTAACAATACATTCCTTCTCGAAATGCACATTGAAAGAGGAAATAGTATATTTACTTTCTTGCATATTACAAAAATTAAATTTTAAGTATAAATGCCTTAAAATTAAGTTTCATTACCCTCAAATCATTTTTCTTTGTGTTTCCCACTTCCAGAACTTCGCAGGACATCCTAGGGATATCCAAATCATTCAATCCTTGTAGAGTACATCAATAAAATTGGTTTCAATCCATTTTTTGTTTACCATTGTTTTTATTCTTTCAAATATCAATAATGTCTTTGATAGGCACTTTTGAAGACATAATGTGAGCCTTTCTAAACTGCATCTTAATATGTAATGACTTGTATTTTCTTTCAACTAACTTTTTTGGGCACAAATGGTATGTTGGCTCATCAAGAATGTAGAACTACACATCATCCCTTTTTAGGTCATCTGGATCCTTTAGTTGCACAAGTTCCTTTGTAGAATGTAAAAAGGGAAGAAGAATTGCATCCCTTAGTGTAGGAATAACATTAATCAACATTGAATGGAAAAGAAGGTCAACATTATCATCATACACAAGATGGTATTGATATTCTGGAGGTGCCACATGGCACCTAGAAACTTCAACTGGAAAAACATCACCATTGAAACAAAAACAATTTTAATTGTTCAGTGGTTGAAGATTCTCTTTCTCAAATATATTGGTCACTTTCTTCAACAATACATTTGATTTTTATTCTTTTTAAGCCCTTAAAAATTTGACTTAGAGGGATCTATCTCTAATTTAGATCAAATAAGATCACCTTAGAATTGTAAATAGCTTTGCATGTTTTGGTGGAGAAAGCAAATTGTTTCTATTCAAATAATGGAAATAGAAGAGGTATTATCAGATTCTATACAATTTTTTGAATACCAAATTCATGTTATTATGAATTTCAAGGGAATTTTCATAGTTTGTTTTGTCTTAGTTTATGAAAATCCCCAAATTCCAACCATATTTAGAAAAAGAACATGTCATACTTTCTCTAGAAACCTTCATTTCTAGTTTCTTGAATAATGAAACTTCCAAATCCATGTCAAGAATAAGGAACTTATTCATTTAAACATCAATGCATTCAACCTGAATAAAAAAAATTTACTAATCAATAACTTATGAAGTTAGTACCATATTGAGTTCATTGACAACATATCTTCGCCAATAAAAAATAACCAGAGATCACAGTGATAATTTTCCATGGAATGTATTTCTACAAAACCATTCATTTTTTCTACTTTTTCATATACTCTTCTCCTTAAATCAAAGTGAATTTACATGAAATGGAGAGCGATAAATGGAAGACATATTACCTTAAAAAAGGAATTAAATAGATTAATAATTTGTATGTGATTGGGAAGGATAAATATTGTATTTCAATAGTGTAATAGAAAGGAGATGATGTATCTTGATGTCATTATTTTCTTAGAGTAAAAGTCAATATGAATGGATATTTATAGTTTAACGGTCATTAGGCATAATTTCAACATGATATAGAATACAAATGGAAAGGAAAAATACATGTTATATATTAATTTACATCATTCAAGGCTTGTATAGATATTAATAATCTGACTATGACAAGGAAGGATAGTTGCTGAAGAGTAGCATGCATGAGTTAGCCACACATTGTCTACTAACTCTCTCTTGAATCTCACAATGGATGAATCAAAATGATCCTCATAACTAAATGATTATTTTTTAAAGAGGATTTCCAAAGTATGGAGCAACTATCTATTGTATTTTGTACCTCAGAAATTGAAATTTTAAATGTTTAAATTTTAGTGTTTGCATTTAGGTCATTTTCCTTGGTGGAAGTAGAATGGTTTAGTATTTTTCTATAACATAAGTAAAAATATTTGTGCGGTAATGAACTAAGAGATCTTACGGGAAAAATTAGTGATGTGAAGAATAAATAATATCAAATTAGTATAAAATACCTGCAGTTAGATAGTTTTCAAGAAAATCATTTTTAATTGTTTCCTCACTAATGTAAAAACTAGTGTAAAGGATTCCTATTTCAAATGGTCATTACAATGCACTACATACACTTGAGAGAGACATAGCCTTATGGATTTTTCATAAGATATATTGTGTATCACATATAATCCATATCTTTTCTTATTAAGGAAAATTCTTGGCAACCGCTAAGCTCCATGACTTCCCTTTGGTAGTTTCCTCTATATTTTGTCAGAATCCATTTTAACTTCGAGAATAAAAATAGGAAGGATGAATCCTTATGTATTAATCGTAGGATATATTTTCATATCACATAATTCATGTCAGTTTTTATCAAGGAAAATTCTTAGCGACCGCTAAGCACTCCATTACTTATTAAAAGGAGTGGCTTGGTGCTCACTAGGCTCTACTATTTCTAGTTTTCAAAAATATCAACCTAATAAAAATTCACTGTCTACCTTAGCAAAAAGGATAAGAGTTAGAGAATAATAATAGAAGTACATATTTTAAACCTGAAGATGTATCCTGATCATCTTTTCCCTGCATATTTCAAGAATTTACCTATTAAACAAAATAGTCCTAAATGATTTACTAAAAATTGAGGGTGAAGATGAACACAAATATTGATTAGGAATAAATGATTCAATTTCATGTGAGATAAATGCATGTTTTATGTTTACCAATTATTCATTTATGAGAAGGCTAGTGGCCACTAGCCTCTATATTTTTGACGAATCCATTTTAACAATGCAAAAAACAATCTCAATAGGTTTTTTGTCATTATTTGTAATTATATTATATTTTGGACTATCCTTGGAAAAGGCAAGTCCTTGAATACATACCTTTGAGAAGTCTAACACCTTATGTAGTTATCATTTGATATATTGTGCATAAAATGTAATTCATATCTTTTCATATAAATAAAAATGCTTTCCAATTGATAAGCGTTAGTTAGTTAATGAAAGGGAAGGATTTGTTATTTCTTAAGATAAATAGTTTCTGGTAATAAACATAGCCACATAGTTAGGAAAGGTTAGATCATAGTAGCATAAGTACATCATTTGAACTTGAAGAAGTATCCTATCCATCTTGGCCTTGCATATTTTCTTAAAATCATCCTTCAAATAAAATATTACCTAAATGATCTATCAAATATGCAGAGGAAAGGTGAATAGGATTCTCGCTCAGGATTAAATGACAAACTTTTATTGCATTGATCTAATCGTTCTAATATACTATTGTTTTATTTCCATTTATATGCTTTCTATTATGATGATCCCCAATTGTGTGTTTGATAAAATCAAAAAAACTTTGCTAACCTATCTCTGGAAAGGAAACCACGAGATGAAGAAAATACCTATTGTTAAATGGGTCTATGTTTCACTTCCTAAAGATTATGGGGTAGCAGGGATTTTGAACTACAAAAAAACAAAAAAATTGGGTCTAAGTGTTAAATGTGTGTGGCAATCTCTCTCCAATCCTCAAATCTTGTATGGCAATGTAGCCATGAAAAAATAATGGGTGAGCCTCTTCGAGAGGCTATTCTCATAATTAATAACTTGACTAATGACTAGAAATTTAGTAAAGTAATAAATGTATAAATCAAGTAAATTAAATTGCTAGAACATTGTTGGTCCCTAGATAATGAATCGAATAGTAATGAATTAATTATTGTAGGAGACTCCCATATTATTTCTAATGCCACCATAAAAAAGAAGACCTTGTCAAGGAAAATCAATCTTGTGTGAATAAAATTCCCTTTGTATGCTTTCATTAACTCCAGATTGGACCTTAAATCTTATCTATTAAGATAGATACTAAATAGGAAGATTTTATAGAAAATTGAGGGACTGACCAAGCATTTTGTGATAAGATTGGTAATAAATATGTTGATTGGTCAGAATCATCACCTTTTCCAATAAATTTGATATTAAATCCCCTTGCAAAGATGTATTAATTACAAGCATGCAATGGCATATTCACTCCATATATTTATCTAGGCATTCTCCCTTATTTTCATGCCTTTTGGGATTTCTTTCATGATATTTCATTTAGTGCTATCATGGCTGGACCAATGTTACCTTTCATGAAATTCTCTGTGTCAATGCATGAAATGGGATTTTATACCAAAATTTCATGTCATCATTTGAAATCCATTTTTTGGATTGAATAAGAGAAAGACATGGTTGCTATTAAGGGAGTTATCAAAGATGATTATATTTCTCTGGAGGGAAATCCAAGGGTGAATGCAAAAGTTTTCTTTGACCTTCATTTGTCATCTTCTTATTATACATCTCGATCGAGAATTGGGCTTTGGATATGGGTCATCTTTGGATCAAGCAATCTTATAAGGTTGAAATGGAAGTGGGAAATGGAAAAAACCTCACAGTGCCTCATGGCCCTTGCTTTTTGATGCTCGTTATAAACATTAAGGTTTGGTGGAAATGTGATTTTTTTCATATTTGTACAATCAATTTGAGATGCTAATGCATTTCATGTAGGAAGTGTCTAAATGGGGTGAGAGATCAATGATGGGAGGTAGGTCACTCCTCTTTCATGTCCTCGATCCTATGTTTTATCTGACTGTAATATGGAACTGACACATTGGGGTATTTTTCATAGGTAAGGTCCGTGAGACATATGATTGGTTAAAGAGTCAGGGTTGCTACTGGATAAGAGCATATTTTTCTAGAACTGCATGTGCATAAACCATTTTCAATCCTGTTAAGGTGGAGGTTACAGAGGTGTAATTTGCTTCAAATAAATAAGTGTTTCTAAAATCCATCAAGGATGTATCTTTGTTTTGGTTGTTATATAGCGTTGTTAGTTCAATTGTTATTGAATCCTCCTGTTTGTATTATTGGTCCGTGGTTTTTTTTATTCCCAATCTCTTGTGTTTTTGGCATAGGCCCTTGGGTTTTTTAGCAAAGTATTGCGGGATAATTTGGGTTTTAGATTGATCCTCTCACTGTATCTATAATGTAAAGGGAAAGGGACCCTTCAACCCTCCTTTAATTAGAAAAAATAAGAAATAACTAATAGAAGTTTAAGTTATGTGTTACACTAAGAAATATAAACAATCAATCATTATTAAATTTGGTTTGTTTCAAGTTATCACTTTGTTGGTAGAAGTGAAGACTAGCGGCTGCTAGTGTCTATATATTCTAAGATATCTTTCCATCAATGTAGAAAAAATAATTTATAGCTTTAGGTTAGAGGGGCTTAAAAGCAACACAATAATTATCCTAGTGGACACTAATATCAAGACTTCGTTATGGTACGCAAACACAACGAAATGATCTATGACCTTAGCGACCGCTATCCTTCAAATATCATCTATAGAATTCAAATAAATTATTGAAATTGGTGGCCTCAGTGCTGAAAATTTCATTTTAGAATATGTGTAAGTAGGAAATTAGTTAAAATTTGTGATGCCATGTAATATTTATTGTCGTTGCAAATCAAATAACTAAAGTAAACATCCAACCTAGTGGTCGCTAGTCTTACAAGGTTGTATTGTAAAATACTACTATAAGAATTGAGTTTTGTTTGTTTTTGAGTAGGGTTGTTACTAATTATCCTGTATGGACCAAATATCTTACTGCAAGAAAAAAATACTAGTGGATGCTAATCTCAATTATTTTTTATGTTGCGCAAACAAAATATAATAATCTTTGATCTTAGGGGCTACGTGTATTGTAGAAAATCGTTAATATATATCTTGTCTTTCAATATTTTTTGTCTTTTCATGTATTAGAATATACAATAAATGACTTAAACATCCACCCTAGCGGTCGCTAGTTGATTTTTCCATCGAGTCATTGCTAATTGTCATGTATGCAAGACAACAACTATACTAGTGGAGCTGTTAACCTCAAGTCTTTGTGATGTTGCAACAACACTAATTAATAATCTTCAACCTTAGTGTCCAATAGGTTTCAAATATCATATTCAACTCAACATCCACTAGGATTAAAATTTCATTTGGAATTACGAGTATTCAGGAAAGTCATGAATATTTGTCTTCTCTTAACTTGGAACATCAAAGAGATGTAGTAAGAATCCACCCTATAGGTCTCTAGTATTTGAAGATTGTCTTGTAAAATTTAAATATAATTTTGGAGCATAATTAGCCTTGTAGTCGAGTCATTACTAGTTGTCCTGTATGCAAGAAAACAAATATCTTAGTGGCCTCTAACCTCAAGTATTTTTGAATTTCCACCAGTGCTATATAATTATCTTTGACCTTAGTGGCCTCTAGGAACATCCTGTAATAAACTTCAAATATCATGTTATACTCAAAGGCTGTTAGGCTAAACATTGGTGTTGGAGCTTAGTTTAATTTTTAGATTTTTCATAATCGATTCGTTACTTAATATGTTTAATACAAGACAAGAATTATCTTAGTAGCTGCTAATCTCAAGTCTTTGTTATGTTACACCAAATTGAACTCAACGACTACAATGTAAAAAAATTGTTTTGGAATATATGTATTCTGGAAAATCGTTTTAAATTAATCCTTTCTTGGAACATCAAAGAAAGAAAGTAAAAATCCAACCATATCGATCACTAGTATTGGAAGGTGGTATTGTAAAATCCAAATATAATGAAGGATCTTAGTTAGTTTTTTATTCAGTTCATTACTAATTATCTTGTATGTAATGAAACAAATATCCTAACTGCCACTAATCTCAAGTCTTTGTTATTTTGCACTAATGCTATTTAATAATATTCAACATTAGCTTCCACTAGGCTTCAAATATCATGCTAGGATTTAGATATCATAATACAAAAATCTAAATATACTAATGGTTCTTAGCTCAATTTTCAGGTGAGTTGTCACTAGTTGTATCATATGCGAGTTAACCAATATCTTAGCGTCCACTAGTCTACGTTCTTGTTTGAATAAATGTATTAAGGAAAATTAGTTAATATTTGTGTTGTCTTGTAATATTTTCTTCCTTGTGTTGTCTTGTAGCTAAGAAATGTCGTAAACATCCAGCTTTGTGACTGTTAGTCTTGAAATATGGTAATTTTAGAATTTAGAAATTGTTACTTTAAATTGGCTCATTTTTCAAGTAATTTGTTACTAATTATGTTCTACACAAATGTTTTTGACAAAGAATAATTATACGTCTATAGTAGCTAGGTTAAACAATGTTTTTATTTATTGAATTTACAAAAACGGTACATAAATATATGAGTACAATCTTGTATTAATACATTTGAAAGAATTCTAAACTCAACGAATGATATGTAGCATAATAAAAATATATGGCATAACTTAAGGTCCACAAAATGAAATATACGTTTGTAAATATAATGATTAACATTTATATTTAGTAATATTTACGAGTACATATAATGTTCTTACCTTTTACTAAACATAAAAAACTTGCTAAATACATCACATTTAACTATTTCTACTAGGGAAAACAAATATAAATAACTATATATATCAGTATGGAAATCATGTATGCATTGAATATTGAAATAATTATTCCCCTTATGTAGGTCCTTCAACAACGTATCTCTACACCTAAGGCACAAGGTAAGGGCATAAATGGTTCAAAGGCTTATATTGTATTGGTTGCATCTCATAGACCTCTTTCGAACCTTTCTACCGAGAGCAGGGATGGTGGAATTTTTTTATTTAATAGAGGTGTTGTTATTCCAACAAAATGCTCTGAAGTTTCCTTGGGGAGAAGGTGATTTGACTCAAGTGCATCTTGAGTTTGATGATCCTCTCTCTTGCTCTAGGCTTGAGGTTCCCCTGTAGCTAGATTTTAATTTCTTTGGTGCTCCTATCTGGGTATGTGGTGCACCGGTTCGTGGAAGCTTGGTGGTGTATGATCTATTATCTGGGAATGGTTTTGACCCTACACTTAAAAAATACCCTATCCATACTTTCAAGGATGTAGTGTGGGGGGAGGTAATTGGAATAAGGGCTTACCGGTCTGTAAGCAAAATAAGATAATGGATTATGCTAAATCTACTCCATCTGTTATTTTCATTAATGAGGTGGTTCAATCTGAAACTAGTTTCAAAAGGAATGGTTTGATTTGTAGATTAAACAAATTTTGTTTGGGTATACAAATTTTGTTTGGGTATACCAGTGCTTCACACCTAGATATCATAGGAATGGGGACCTTTCTTGGAAGGTAGGTTGGATATCTTTCCTATTGCTCATGGTTTTTTTCATTGTTTCATTTGCTAATGCTTAAGATAGGGATCTTATTTTTGGGAAACTTTGGGAATTAGAATCCCATATGCTATTGATGAAACTTTGGATCCCTTTATTTTCATCTAGTTTTTGAAACTTTCCAAGTTAATCCGGTATGGATTCGTCTTCCTTACTTGCCCCTCTAATTCTTGTTGGATAGTTGTTTAACTGCTATTGGTAACAATTTATGAAAATATTTAGCTATTGACCGAAAAATAGAATATTTTGAGCACAAAATGTTTTTAAGAATCCTAGTTGATATGGATATTCTTATGGATTTCCCTACCATTATTGAACTTAAATTTGAGGATAGAATTTGGATTAAAAATATTCACTATGAAGGGTTTCGCTTTAGGTACAAAAATTGTTTTTCTCTTAGCCATTTAGCATCTCTTAGCCATTTAGCATCATATTGTTACTTGGTGAGAAAACATGCTAAAGGAAGAAGCTCTTGGTGGAAGAACTCAAATCCTAGTCACTTGGTTATGAGTTATCCATCAAATTGTGATTCATAAATTGATTCAAAGAAACAGGTTGATACATAAGAGGAAGAATTACACAAAGTTAGCAATAATTAATCAGGGTCGCATGTCCTCACAGAACACATAGAGTTTTTAATTCCAATCCAAAACATTGAAAATGTAAATCCAAATGTTGAAAAGTAATGGAAAATTGTGAGTTATAAAAATAAATGGACTATCCCCCACTTAAAAATGCATCTAAGATCTAAACGGAAGGGGCTTCAGGGTTGAAATAGTTTTGGTGGTTTTTGTGTTGATGTTATTTGTTTTGATGTTTCTATTTTTTTGCTCTTCGATGCCACTGGTAGAGGCTGGTTTGTTTTGAACCTCAATGTATTACCTTTTCCTCAAATTTTTAATTAATTAAAGGAGGTCAAAATGATTACCTAAACTATACTATACAAAATCAAACCATTGCGAATTTAATAAAAAAATGAATATGTGACTCATGTTTTGTAACTATGGATAGATTCCACCGCTTAGGGGAAAGAATAAATGAACGAAGGAGAACGAAAAATACTCAAAAAATTAACCTAAGAGATATATAGAAGGGCTAAAAAGGGAACCCGTTTAATAGACACAAATATTCAAGATACGGCTAAACATAAAAAATGGGTGTTAGAAAATAATAATTATTGTAAAAGGGATTACAATTTCTTCGGTCATAGCCGGACAAAAATGTGTTTTTTAAGTAGAGAAACATGTTTTGAAAAGGAAATGAAACAAGACTACAAAGGTGACAAAGGGAAATACAGGGACGGATTGTGGTGTAAAACACACGAACTAGGAAAAAACAAAGAGCAGAAAGTGCTCGCTATCCACTAAGGTACACATATAATAACATACATTCTTTTTATAAATATCTTCTTTAGTAGTGTTGGGTTTTAAAATGGATCTTCTTTAGTAGTGTTGGGTTTTAAAATGGTACTTTAAAAAGACCATAGTCAGGGGAAAACAAGTCCCTCCTCTTTATGGGAGAGGTTCCCTTATTGAAAGAAAGTAGTAAAGATTATATACAAATGTACAACTTTCATCTTAAGGATGGACTTTTGACCTCTTGAAATGATTTTAACAAAAATATCTTATTAATACAAACAAATGGAAGAACTGAAGAAAGGAAAGAATAGAATATAATAGTACTGTCAGGAAATATATATAGCAGAGTATAACCCTATACGTACTGAGAAAGAGTGATATAGAACAAAATAATTCACATTCATAGCATAAGATATCATTCCACAGACACAAAGTTCTTAGAAATCATATCAATAAGAACACAAAGTTTCTTATTGTAGAAGATAAAGGATCCACAGGTTTCAGGCAAGAAAGAAGAGACAATAGATGAAGATAGAGAGAAAGGGGACATTCTTCTGTATTGATTTAACTTTGATTCTATTTACACTTCAAAAGTATCAGAGTCCAAAATTTGCAAATGAGCCAAGCTCTTACATTTATAGATGAAGCAAAAAGAGGAGAAGAAGAGAAGGAAGAAAATATGATTCTAGAAGCTCAACCACCAACCATCAATGCCCCTGAAAATATTCCTACAATATGTCAAATCTGGTTCTGCATGTCTTTGGCATGCTAAAGAAGGAAGGATGGAAGATCATATCATAGATCTGGTAGTTGAAGTAGTCAGATCACCTATTAATGGCATGAAAGATGTTTTCTAGATTTTTAACCATCAAATCTTGCCGAAAACAATATTTTATGCTTCCATGGCGTAGAGGAGATGAATATCTTTCCAACAGTATAAAATTTTTAAAATTTCAAGAATTGGAGTGAAAGTTATGCTCATTTGAATATTTGAATCGAATCCGTACAAAAATGGCAAAAAAACAGTTTTGAAAAATGGATGCGTGGGCCTGAAATTAATTTTGCACCTTTTACACAAAAATTGCAAAAGTGCAATAACTCCCCGCAGCCTTGCAAGCCTTAAATTCACTTTTGCCCAAAATCCCCCACAAGCCCACAAACATTCACTTTTTACATTTGGTGAGAAAACCTCCTCGGGCTCATGGGTCCACACTTGCAAACTATGCTTTTATAAAAGTGGAAAAAGATGCAAAAAAACTCCCACGGTCCTCTAACTTTACATTTTCCATTTGTCATCTTCGGGCCCCCTAGCCTGCATTTTTCTCTTTTGAAAAAATTCTTTCCCAGGCCCGCCTCCTTGCATGTACTTTAGGCTTGACACATGACTTCTCTGGGCGTCAGCGGAGGTGCGGCTTACTTTTATACTTTGCGCCTTTTCAAAATAAAAGCCAAAAAATTCAAACTGCCTCTGGCGATTTCACTTTCCCACATGTAATTTAGGCCTGACACATGGCTTCGTCTAGAGCTGGTGCGGCATTTGAGGTGTGACCGCTTATTGGATTTATACTTTACGACTAGTTGTGCCAAAGAGACACATGGATCCTTCCATGGCTTAGCTCAATTTCTTTTTCTTTTGGCGAAGTCACCTTCTTACTTTGACTTGAAACCATATGCCACATGTCCCGAGACACATGGAGCTTGCTCTTTAGCGCTTTGTTTTGAACTAAGCCTCTCTATTCTACCCTTGAAGGTTGCATCATGTCTTACACGTGGCAACCGATCCGAGGCTTTTCTATACTTAACTGATTTGGGGCTAGTTCTACTTTCAGGCTCTAACTCATGTGGTGGGTTGGCACTAGTCCAGGGTCCTTCTTTTGGCCATGCCTTTCGAATTCGACGTCGACGAGACACGTGGAGGCTTCCAGTCGATCCTTCTTTATACTAAGTCCAATTAGATGGTCTGACTCTGTCCGTATTTTTGACTCTTAACCACGTGGCGAGCTAGCGCTCATTTGGGAACCCATGGCCTTTGTTGCCATGCCTATTGAAATTGTGTCGTTTAGATGACGTGGCAGGAGGATTTCACTTGGTTCTACCCTGTTCCTTGATCCCATTCAATAGCCTAATTCTACCTTTTGACTTCTTCTTTTTGGGCAAACCTGGGACATGTGGAAGGCCTCGCACTTGTTTGGGGGACCAGCCTTTGGGTTCGCACCTTTTGGATTTGTTCCATTAAGGTACACATGGCAGGCTTATGCTGGGTTTACCTTGTTTATACTTAGTCAAATTAAACAGCTGGTTCTGTCTCCTCTTGATTTCTTCTTTTTTGGGCCTAGGATACGTCGGAGGGTTTGCACAAATGTTTGGGGGATTTCACTCTTGGCTTCTTCCCTTGAAGGTGCGTCTGTTGAGACATGTGGAGGGTTTTCGTCGACTAGTACTTTCATACTTAGTTTATTCTAAACTATCGGCTCTTGTCCCCTTTTTTGACTCTGATTGGACGTGTTGAGAGATGGCGCAAGTTTGGGAACTCCACTCTTTAGCTTTCAATTTTAAGTGCTGTGCAGATTGAGACACGTGGGGGCTTCCAATGATCCCTGCTATACTTTCCAACTGATTTGGGCCTATCTACCATTTCACTTCTATGGGATCCCCAACTACATGGAGAGCTTCAGCGCTCAGTTTAGGGTCTATCACCTTGGGTCTTTCACTTCTTAAATTGCGTCGTTTGGATGCGTGGAGGCTTAGTTCTTTCTGCTCATTTGAGACCTACCTTTTCAATAGCGTAACTCTATCCCTTTTCGGACCTGGGACATGTGGAAGCTCCATGAACATTTGGGGTCTCCATTTTGATGTTCCCTGTTTGGAATTGTCCCCGAGTCGATTTGTATGTAGCTAAGGCTAAAATCCGCGAGTCTTCCACTGTTCGGCCCAGATCCTGTGAGCCTCGTATGTGGCTTTGAGTCTGAAAACTTCGAGTCTTTCCCTTCATCTAATCCGCTCCTCCATGTTCGAGTCTACCTGGATCTTCATATTTGGGATCGATTGTTTGATACTTTTTGAACCTGTTCTCCTCCCTTATAGATTCATTCATGAGACGACCCTTAGATGTTGGATTTGTGCATGTGAGCTCACAATATTGAGCCGACCCTTCGATTATCTCGTGGGGGAAAATTGGGATAACAGTTTGGTGACTCACAGGGACATGTTCCTACTAGATGAAGAGATCAGTTGGCCTTTAAGCATCTATTAGGCATGGAGTCTTCCTAGTAAACACAAAATTTGATACCCTTGAATGGACTACGATCATGAGCAATAAAACACCTCAACACACACTATGCACAAAACTGAAAATCATACAAGCTCAAAGTGGAACATGTACAGTCTACAAAAACACTTATTCTACTAAAAACAAACCTAAACTGATCCTAAACTAACCAGAGAGCAAAGGGAGACTCAAACAAAATCCCTGCAATTGGTAAGGAGAAGTATCTTTCCTTCCTCAAAAATAGCAACCATGCAAATGATTTGACAATTAGTATAGGGCTTCTTATATGAGTGAAAAATTTACTGGACGTCGGTCCTCCACACAAATCATCAAGGTGTCAGCTGGAAGCAAGACAAATGCCTCTTTTAGTTTCTCTTCATTTGGATTGAAGAGGCATTGTAGCTGATCCTTGGTACTTTGGAGCTCATCCTCATGCCCTGAAGTGGGCATGACTTGTTTTGGCTTCTCCCTTGGCTCCAATGAAGCCAAGTACCTGATTGGGAACGGTTTGATCCAATGGATGTGCCTGTTGCTACTTTGAATTTCAACTCCAAGAATGGAGTCTTCTTGCTGACCTTCCTGGGTGGATGGTCTGGAAGAGATGATGAAATCCTCTTTCTCTTTTCCTTCCTCCTCCTATGAAGAACATGGAAGATTCATATCTTCCAACCTTGGTTCCAGAGGGTTGATGTGAGATGCAGGTGTTTTCCTTGAATGTTCTCCTTCATGGACAGCAGGACTCATGTGCTTGGAAGGTGGATGATAGAGGAGAAAATGATGTGATCTCCTTAGGCTCCTCTCCATCGAAGTAATCTCCAAGTCTGACAGATAATTCTTCCTCCTTTGTTTTCGTGCTGCATGTGCTCGACCTCCTCCATGGTGTCCTCCTGATCTGTAAACTTTCTCACCATGGTTCCCTTCATCCTCAAACATGAAGTTTGAAAGATCAAACTCTTCTTCAACATCAGAGCTCGAAGGGGATGAAGTGGGAGGAAGAAATGAAGGTTCTTTTCTGTGGCTTGCTCTGCACTTGGAGCTTTTGGAACCATATGGTCCTCCTCCATCATGGGTTCATCAATCAAATCAGGCCCTTCAAATGAAAGCAAAAAATCTTCAATAATGCTTTCTTCACTAAGTGGCCTCAACTCTGATTTGATATCTCCCTAGTTTCTCCTCTTCAATGGGACTCAGAGGTGATTGTTCTTCCTCCTTCATGGATGATTGTGTAGATTGGATTAGATTAGCATCCTCTTCAGAAAAAGTGCCATTATGGACACTACATTTAGAGCAAACAGATTACTGATCTTCTTCCTTCTTGTTCTTGTTCTTGTTCTACTACAAAATCAACCTCAACCACCACTGGCTCTTTCAACCTTTACCTCCTCTTTTGGCTTAACCATCAAGGGGATCTTTGTAAACCCAAATCTGGCAGCCCAAACTCTTCATATTTTCTATCATTTCTTCTCTGTTGGGTTCCTCTCTTCTTTGTTGCTCTCCTTGACTGGATTCTTAAGTCTCTTCCCAACATGGACTTGGGAAAGCAAGAGGAGTGGTAGGTTGGGATTCAACCAGTTTTTCTATTATTTGTGGTGGAGAGGGAAGTGGAACTTCTTGTTTGTTTGGAGGGGATGAATGCTTGGAAGGGAAAAGGGCAGAAGAATTGAGGTGGGATGGAATACTAGGAGATGGAGAAGGGAAAATCAACACTTGGGGCAATAAGTGAGGGGCTTGACTCTTGACCATGCTGAAATGATAAAGTTTGAGAAAGAGAAAATAAAGGAGCATAAGGAGATTGGTATTGACCTACCTATTGACAAGGTTGTCTCGCACTTTGCTCATATGCCTCAATATCCTCAATCCACTGTACAAGTTGAGGCAACATTTCAACCATGAAGTTAACCTTCTCTCGAGGGCTGTAATGTCTTGGCATAGGGATAGCCCATGGACAAGGTGCCCTATAGCCAATTTTGAATGCTTTCATCTGAGCTGTGGCCCTTGATTGTACCATGTGTGCCTCCATCCCTTGAATCTTCTACAATAGATCAAGCATTTTCCATGTAGTTGTTATCATTATATGCATACCCTTGTTCTTAATAAGATCCATAGCCAAACTGGTTTTGGCACTACTCATATGGGTAAGCATGATTATTCTGGATCTAATCATAATGCTGATCTGGAGGAGTTGAGAAATACATTGGAGGTGGAATGCACTGCTGTTGCTACAAGTGTGAATTCCAAGATGGGAATGAATTCATGATTGCATAACTTCATGGAATGGAAGGAAATGAAATATGTGGAAAGAAGAATGAATGAAGATGGATGGAAGGAAATTCTGTAACTCAAAGAATGGGTTGTTGACCAAATGGAGTCACCAGATGTGCTTTGCATGTGCCTCAAAAGGTTGAATCTCACCAAGAACACATGATGAAGATTGTGGTAAGGTGCTTCAGACCTATCCCACTTGGTGTGCCAAAACTGGCACATGGTGCTTTAAGATTTGATTTTTATAATGAGACACTCTGGGCATGGATAAAATCTAACTTTGATGGGCATGCAAAAACTCACAAAAAATCACAGTACCCTCGAATGTCCTTAGTTTGAGTGGGGCATTCGGTGTGATCCACATAACATTGGACCATCTCTCAAGCTGTGGGACTTGCAAAACTTGAGATGGACCTCCAGAGAATGTTAGTTCATGCTTCCTAAACTACCTACCACAACCTACTCTAGTGTAAGAAAAAAATTTCTATCTTAATCTAACCATTCCAAGGAGATAGGGAGAGAGAAATACATAAAAACAGAGCCTACACTAAGCGGTGATACACCAGAAAAGGAAGTGGTGAGATACTCTACTAAGGGAGGATGAAACAGGGGAAAAAGGAGATGAGGGAGGTCAAACAAAAGTGACACAGACCCAGATCCAAATCCACCATCGAAACTCCATGAAACATGACATCTTACACCTGGAAATGTGAAATACATGCACAGGAAGCAAACACAAAATGGAGAGGCACAAAGAAACAAAAAAACATGAGAAAGGGTTGAAGAACACCACAAAATATGATTTTATTGCTCTATGAGGTGCATGGACCATTACATGGATGCTCAGAGGCAAAAATACACTTTCCAGGCATAGGAGAAGGGATTACAACTCAAATGGAGTTGGGAAACAAACTTTGACAGAGTTTCCCCACATCCCATAATGTCTCCCACCTCAAATGAGAATTGTTTACAATATATAGACGATGAAAACCTGAGAGAAAGAAGAGAAAACTTGATTATGCTCTTAAAGCTCAACCACCAACCATCAATTCCCTGCAAATCCACCTACAATCTATCAATTATGGTTCCCCATGTCTGTTTGGCATGTTGAAGAAGGAAAGATGATAAATCTAGATCAGATCTGGGTAATTGAAGAAATCAGATCCTTCATTAATGGCATGAAAGACGTTTTCCTAACTTTCACCCATAAAACTGAAAAATAATATTTTATACTTGGCTTAGAGGATCTTTCCAATGGTACCAAATTTATTGAATTTCAAGCACCGGATCGAAAGATATGCCCATTTGAATATTTGAATCGAATCCGTACAAAAATGGCAAAAAACTAGTTTTTCAAAACGGATATGCGGGCCTGATATTCACTTTGGCGCCTTTTGCGAAATAATGCAAAATTAAGCCTAAAATATCCCACAGCCCCGCAAGCCCCAAAATTCACTTATTGCATTTGGAAAAAAAATCTCCTCAGGCTCATGGGCCCACACTTGCAAACTATGCTTTTATGAAATTTACAAAAAATGCAAAAAAAAAATCCCGCAGCCCCGCAACTTTACATTTCCCAAAAGTCATCTCTAGGCCCGCCGGCTTGCATTTTCCACTTTGGTGAAAAGTCTTCCTCAGGCCCACCAATAGGTGCTTTTGGAAAAAAAATCCTTCCAAGGCCTGCCTTCCCACTTTTACCTTTTCGAACATGGCCACGTCTAGAGCTGGCAACGTTTGGGGACTTACTTTTGGATACTTTGCCTTTAAAGTTTCAAAACAAAGAGCCACATGGCTACTTTCATGACTATTCTCTTTTTTTTGTGTTTTGGGTAAGTCCCTTTTGTTTGGTGGGGCCATATGTCTGACCCTGGACACGTGGAGGTTCAACGCGTATTGGGAGACTACCTCCAGATTTTGCTTTTGAAGTTGCGCAGAGAGACACATGGAGGCTTCTCCGCAGGCCTATCCTAAACTTGGAATTTTTAATGGCCGGTGTCCCTTTTTACTTGGAACTTCCAATAGTTCTGGGGCTGAAACACATTGAAGCTCCAGCACTCATTTGGGGGACTTCCTTTGGCTTCGACCCTTGAAGGTGCTCCCCTTTTCAAACTTGAGACACGTGGAGGCCATCCGCCGGTTCTTTTATACTTAACCGATTTGGGCCCGATGCCCATTTGAATTTTGTTGGACCCTAGACACATGGAGAGTTGGCACTCATTTGAGTCTCCAACGTTTGGACTGCACCTTTGAATTTGTGCCGATGAGACACGTGGAGGCTTCGCATGCTTGTTTGGGGTCTGCCTTCATATTTTAATCTCTTGAAGTTACATTGATGAGACACGTGGAAGCTTCTAGCTAAGCCCCTTCTATACTTAGTCAATTCAATGACTGGCTCTGTCCCCTTTTTACTCTGACCACATGGAGAGCCCACGCTCATTTGGGAACTCACTCTTTTGACCCAACCTTTAAGTGTTGCACCGATGAGGCACATGTGGAGGCTTTCACTAGTCCTTTTATACTTAGCCGATTTGGGCTTGCTCCTCTCTCGGTCCTTGACTATGTGGAGAACCTACGCTTGTTTGGGGTCCTCGCTTTGGATTCTAGCCCTTGGAATTACACCGATGAGGCACATGGCTCCTTTCGTGAGTCCTTTGAATTTTTAACTATGGCTGACTTGCAACATTTTGAGACTTTGGACTAGTGGAGGGTCTACGCTTATTTGGAGACTTTGTTTTGATGTGCCTTTTGGAATTGGGCCAAGCTAACACATAACACCTTCCATGAGTCTGTTGCTTGGCCCCAAGTCAACTCATATGTGGCTATGTCCAAAAACTTCGAGCCCTTGCTCCATATTTTCTCTTGTTGAGCCTCTAGTTTCCCTTGACGCCATTGGCCTCCTTTGCCAACCCTGCTTAGACTCCATTATCGGATTGATTGTGAGCTCGCAGGTCTGAATTTCCCCTTAGATTTTCTTCTGTGCAGGGTCATGTTTGATCAATTTTACTAGTGGGGTAAAATTGGGATAACAATACCCTTGAAATATATCACAACTTGTATATCAATCATAAGTTTTTTTATGTCTAACATATAATTTATATCGGTTTTTATATAGTAAAATACTTAGTGACCGCTAAGCTCCATTACTTGAACAAGATCAATCGAATAGTTCGTATTAAAGAAAATGCTTAGTGACCGCTAAGCTCAAATACTTAAAGAAATGAATGATTGTGCAGAAAATAGGCTAAAAAATTTCTTATTTTGAACATAACTCTAGAATAAAAAATCATAATAATAGATATTAGTGGTCACTAGGAATTTTCCATAATATATTTTGATGAAAGATATGTGAGATATGGGCAATTTTTTATTGTTGAAAGCAATGGAGGTCTTTGCATAGTCAGGAAGAAAGATGATTATTAAAAATGTTTTCAGGTTGCTCATATAACATCATAGTGATTTCTAGGTTCACACCTTTGCATATTTTCTTTGTTTTATACATCCATGGGCATCAAAGAAAAATCTTAGCGACCGCTAAGCTCAACTAGTTATTAAAAGGAGTAGATTAGTGGCTACTAGGCTCAACTAGATTTTTAATTTTAAATATAAAGAGTGAACAACAGTTAGTATTAAAGAAAATGATTAGTAACTACTAAGCTTGAATACTTATAGAAAGGAATGATTTAGCAATAACTAGGATAAACAATATCTTATTTCAAACATAGTTCTCTAATAACATATCATAGTAATATATATTAGCAGTCTCTAGGCATTTTTCATAATATATTTTGGTGATAAATATGTCGAGAAATGAAAATTGTTTATTTTCGAAAGCTATGGAGGTCTTTGAGAAAGGAATAAATTAACAACCTCTAAGCTAATTTTTTTATTAATTTCGAAAATAGAGATCAAACAATAGTTCATAATAAAGAAAATGCTTAACGATCGCTAAGCTCAAATACTTACAGAACATAGCGCTCCAGGATTATTGTTTATTGTTTAATGAGAAAGGAATAGATTAGTGGCCTCTAGGATAAATTGTTTCTTAATCACAAAAATAGAGATAATTTTTTTTTTGTATTAAAGATAATACTTAGAGATTGCTAAGCTCGAATACTTACAGAACATAGCACTAAAAAAATAGATCATATGAATGGATAAAATGTGGTCACTAGGCATTTTCCATAATCTATTTCGATGATAAATATGTGAGAAATGGAAATTTTTATTGTCGAAAGCTATGGAGGTCTTCTCATAGTGGGGAAGAAAAATGGTTATTAGAAATGTTTACAGAGTACTCATAAAACATCATAGTGACTACTCGACACACACCTTTGTATTTTCTATTTTTTTTTACACATCGGTGGGCATCAATGAAAAAGATTAGCGACCACTAAGCTTTACTACTTATTAAAAAAAGTAGATTAGTGGCCACTAGGCTCAACTGATTTTTAATTTTGAATATAGAGATCAAACAACAATTCGTATTAAAGAAAATGATTACCAATCACTAAGCTCAAATACTTACAGAAAGGAATGATTTGGTGGCAATTAGGAAAAACAATATCTTATTTCGAAATATAGCGCTCTACTAACAGATCATAATAATAGATATTATCGGTGGCTAGGAATTTTTCATAATATATTTAGATGATAAATATGTGAGATATGAAATTTTTGACTACCAAAAGCTATGGAGGTCTTTGAGAAAGGAATAGATTAGTGGCCTCTAGGATAAAACTGCTTATTAATTTCAAAAATAGAGATTAAAAAAAGCTCCTATTAAAGAAAATCCTTAGCGACCTCTAAGCTCGAATACTTACAAAACATAGCACTCTAGCCTTATTGTTTATTGTTTATTGAGAAAGGAATAAATTAGCGGCCTCTAGGCTTAACTATTTCTTAATTATGAAAGTAGAGATAAAAAAGTTTGTATTAAAGAAAAATCTTAGTGACTGCTAAGATTGAATACTTATAGAACATAGCGCTTGAAAATAAGATCATATGAATGGATAAAATGTGGTCACTAGGCATTTTCCATAATATATTTTGATTATAAATATGTGAGAAAAGGACATTTTTTATTGTCTAAAGCTATGGAGGTCTTCTCATAGTGGGGAAGAAAAATGGTTATTATAAGTGTTTACAAGGTATTCATACAACATCATAATGTAGAGACATATTGTCTTAAAAAAAATGTTATAAATGGTTTTCCCAAGTTGGTAAAAAAGACAATTATTAATAGAATTTTCATGGTGCTCGTACAACATCATGATGTGGGGATGTATCGTATTAAATGGTGCTTAGGAAAGTGAGATTTGGTATAATTTTATTGCATCGTATCGGCTGGAATTAGAGATCTATTATGGTTTTGTTTTTGTTAACACTCTTTTCTTAGATTATAGACTGCTAGGGTAAGACCTATGCATCTGATCTTCATAATACACATCAGTTCAAATTAAAGAAAATGATTAGCAACCACTAATATAAATTACTTATTAGAAGTAATGGCTTAGCGGTTGTTAGAATAAACAATTTTAAATCTTCTAAATGATAAAAATAACTATCAAATACATGAAATCCATATTATATTAATCTTTGTGCTTGTTTCTTAATTTTAACTTTGACGAAAGCATCTTATCTTGGGTGTGCTAGCACTGAATTCCGAAAAATGTTATAGATGAAATATGTGCATCTATTTCTAAACCACTATGTATGAAGGAAATTGATTGAGTCTTTCAATTCCTATTTAGTGTCTGACATGTATTTGATACCATCTTCTGTATCCATAGTCATGGGGGGTGTGCAATAGCATGAAATTTATTATAGTAACACAAACAAACTTAAGACGCCAATGATGTTCACCATCTTTTCCCACAAAAAATAATAAGATTAAGGGTAAAGTCTCCATTAAATTTGTTTTTTGGAAGATTCTGGAGAAATAAATCTATTGGAAATTAGTAAAATTTGTTAGTCTTTCCTTTCGGCAGCCATACATAGTTTTATAGGTCTAGTTTACTTAAAATATGTGGGTTTTCTTTGTAGACACCATTATTATGATTTTGGAGCTTCTAGGAGCTTGACTATTCCCCCAAGTGTATCAGGTGTTTGAGGGGAAAGTCTCTATTAAATTTTCCTTTTGGAATATTCTAGAGAAGAAACTCTGTAGGCAATGAGTAAACTCTGACATATTTTCCTTTTGACCGGCCATACAAAGTTTTGGAACTCTGATTAGCTTGCATATTTGTGATCTTGTTTTGTAGATGAACTTATTAGGATTTTGGAGCTTGTAGGAGCTCGATGCTTCCCGATAATGCTCAGGTTGTGGACTAAATGGACCGGCATTGTGTTTTTCATCTCATGGTTTAGATATGTTAACTTGGACACTGTTTGTAGTTTATAATTTTATAACAATTAGGATTATGGAGGTCACATTATGAGTTTGGTTTTTTTTTTGTTATACTTCCAATAGACTATTAAGAATTGCATTTGGAGTGAAATTAACTATCTATATGACAGTTGTGAAAGAATTCTGATTGTTTTGTTGATCTATGACTTGTCATGAAATCCTAGGGACATCTCCGATAATAAAATTTCTAAACCCATTCTAGGATCTATGGGGGCTTTGAAACATCTTCCAAAATTGTAGTTCATCTCCTTATAGGATTTTATAGAGAATAGACAAGAATTACAACTTCTAAAAATGAAAATTATATTGACTTGATGATTCATCTCAATTATAAATTCAAGGAATTTGAATGGACATAGATTGAATGGGTTTCTGCCATAGGAGTTTGGAAATATGAGGAGTATAGTGGATATGTAATTTCTTCATACTAAAAATATAATTATTTAACTCCCAAGGTCATGTTTTTGGATATATATGCTATGTATTTTAATCTCAAGGGAAACTGTAACTTAGTGTGCTTATTTTCAATGTAGAGATCTTTGTGTCAATTGATTAATAGGTCCTATTCCTCAAGAGATTGAAAAGGTACATAATTTAGTCTCATTGTATGTTCCTTTCATCTATACCTTAAATGTAAATTTTGGGAAGGTTTGTGTTGATGTTCAAATAATATTGGAAATGAATCATATGTAGGATACTGAAAAATAAAAATTTATACAGGGGAAGTGCCATTGAAGTTAGTCAACTTTTCAGCCATGATACATTGTAAGGTTTCCTTTTTCCACATGTTTCTTTGTGAATTTTTGAAATATATGATTTGAATATTGCCCTAATAATAGAAGATACTGTAAATGGATCTATTTATTTTACATAAACCTCTCCTACAACAATTTTTCTAGAGAAATTCCTGTCATTAATTTTTTTCAAGTTTTGCTCCAAACAGGTGTAGATATAAGCACAAATTTTCTCTGCAGACCAATTCAATTTTGTTTCTTATGGTTTTTGGATATCAAAAATTAACTAACGCAAGAAATAGTAGCTGTCTATTAAATAGCTCGGGTTCCAGAGAATTTCTTCTGTTGTTATAAAAAAATTGGAAAACTTGGATATGTATGATGTTGTGTAACAAAATTGTCGTCTAATGTAATGAACAACATCCATCTCAAAACTTGAAATTATTTGCATCTATTTGGGTTAAGTACTAACATTGTGCATAATTATATCTCCTTACCATTCAAATCATCCAAACACATTTACAAAAGACTCTACAAACAAAATGGAGCAAGGTGTTAAATCTAACATGGCTAGACATGATTTCATATTATATAGATTATCAGACAACAAATCAGAAAACAATATCTTATTACAATTTATTTATTGATAAGTCTATTTGTTACATTTAGGTTCTCAAAGATTAGTCATACTGCACATGAACATGGCTCTTCACATGTAAGATGCCATAATGAAAATCACAAAAAATATAAATGAGACATATGTAATTGGATGTGGTGCTACAAGCATTATTTATAAATGTGATCTACAAAATTATAAGCCAATTGCTATAAAGTGAATGTACAATTGCTACCCACAAATCTTACTTGAATTTGAAATTGAGCTAGAAAAATTTGGAAGCATTAAACATCATATTCTGGAGAGTTTGGATGGATATTCACTTTTTCCACGTGGAAACCTATTGTTTTATGATTACATGGTAAATGAAAGTGGAAAATTGTTTTATGATTACATGGTAAATGAAAGTCTGTGGGACATCCTACATGGTGAGGAAAATGAATATGTTTTGAAGAAAAATGGATATGTACATTGTAGATTTATATTTTGAAATAGAAGCATCCAATCAATCTCTTACCTTCATATTGAAATGGATTGTTGGAAAATATAAAAAGTGTTTTATTAATTTTTATTTTTGTATAGGATAATCAAAGAATAGTAAGCTAGATAGGAACACTCAGATAAAGATTGCTCATGGTGCTAAAGAAGGATAATCATATCTTCATCATGGATGTAGCCCACACATTGTTCACAGGGATGTGAAGACTCCTAACATTCTTTTGGATTATAATTTTGACACATATTTTTCAGAATTTGGCATTGTCACGTGCATTTCCTTGGTCAAAAAGCACACATATACCTATGTTTTGGGTATCATTGGTTACATTGACCAAAAATATGTAAGAACATCAAGGCTTAATGAGAAATATGATGTATATAGTTATGAAATTTTGCTTCTGGAGTTATTGATGGGAAAAAATCTATGGCTAATAAGTCAAATATACTAAAGTTGCTAAGATTTCTATTTGTTAATTTTCATTCAAAGCTTACACTATACACTGTTTAAGTATTATTAAGGTTTTTTGTATGGAGCATGGAAAAATCAAAAGTGGATGGAATCGTCTTTGACATTGTGTTCGTTTGAAAATCTGTCAGTTTGGCAGGTTGTGGGGAAACAGGCCAATAGTGTGCAGGGCATGGCCCTTTTTTGAGACAAAAAAGTGAAACTGGTTTATTGCTAATCTATCAAGTAGGAATCTATGAAAATCTACACTATTCTAACTTCAAGGGGGTTTGGGATCTCATCCTAGTAGAGGTAGTTCCAACAATGAATAGAAAGGTAGGAGGGAAGGAAGAAAGGAGGGTAGATCTGAAGGAAGAAAAGAAAAGAATTCCAAAGATAGAAAACTCAGAGGGTTTATGCTTTGGGCTGGTAGTAAAAAGAGATAAATTTACTTTCATAAACAAATAAAGCAATACTGATGAACATATGATGATAAAAAGAATGAACCCAATAGAATAAAAACATAGATCTAACTTAAGAAAGATATGATGTAAATAACACACATATGGAGCACAAAGTTTGAATATATGTATTAATATTTCTTCTATTTCAAAAAGCACAAAGTCTTTCTTTCTTCACTTCTTTTTTTATACAAAAAATTTCCACCCAGAATACAACAAGTATTCTAATATTTATAGAATGAGAAGAGGAAAGAAGACAAAAAAAAAACCAACCACTATTTATAAAATATCTCCAAATATCTAAAAAGTCAAAAGTTGACTTTGGGAAAGTTTTTGGATGGCAACATCCCATGATGCAACATGGATGATGTCATCATGAATGCCAACATGCTTTTTAAATATTTTTACAAAAATGATTGAAGCATACACAAGAGGAGAAACTACTCCTCATCATCTCTTTTCTTAAACGGAGTGTCTCGCTTCTGATCAGGAGAGGCGATGTGACAATGAGCTCGGTATTCCATAAACTTACTGATCATTGTCTGAAGTTGACTATGATCTGGACCCTTGAAATGGTTGTCAATGACTTCGTAAGTTTTTTTTTCATTCTTGAGCTTGTTAGGTAAGCCGATGTACTCCACGCAGGAATTGATCAAGAAGCCAACAAAATCGCAACAAGAAAAGAGGTTATTGATAGAATCTTAATTGAAAGTGACCTCTGGTACCAAACCTTGAGTGAATATGTCCTTGAAGTGCTGGAATGTATCATTTGCTTCCCTCAAGGTGAAAATTTCATTGAGCATCCCTGGAGACATCTTTGTAATTATCTGCTCCATGTTGAATCATGCATCCAGGGCTTCATCCTTGATTTTATCTATCCTCTTTAGGATATATTCCATTTGATCAACCCAATAATCTAAAGCAACGAGAGCTTTATTATGTGCTCATGGGTGATCGATGATGCCGACCTTCAATAGGTCATCAGCTGAACAATTAGCCATTGCTTGGAATGTTTTGTGTTGCAATCTGACATTGTCCAACTCCCCAGAGAGGGAACCTGCTACTACTTGTAGCTCCTTATTTTCCTGATCTATATTTTGTTAGAGTGCTGTGAACTTCTTAATCATTTCCAAACTATCTGTGAGGATTCGCTCTATCCAGGAGTATACTGCCATGCCTTGTTCACCAATCCTAGCATACTCATTTATCTTATCCTGATTAAGAACTTCAGTGGGTTCGGTGATAGTCATGGGAGGAGTGTTGCCGATTCTCTACAATGCTTGGAGGAGATGTTTGTTCTGTTCCTTAAGTATTCTCTTGTCCTCTTTTGCTTCCTAAAGCTTCTTGCAAAGAGAATCTACTACAGACAAGGCCTCTCCTTGTAGGCTTTCGGACAAGGTTCCCATCGTGACTTGGGGTCACTGTAAAGTCTGTAGGAGACATATTTCTTTTATTTGGTGGGATCCAGATATGCAATCTCCATGACTCTCTCCCCCAAAGTGCTCTTTGAAAAGTGAGTTATCACTTTCTGCTTCCTGAATGGTCTTTAGTGCTTTGGCTCTATCGATCTCTACGAACGATCAATTGTCCCCATCTGTATCAAGGTAAACTTGATCAATTTCTTGATCAGGCTCTTAGAATCCTTTTGGAATGATGGCTATGCCATAATGGATGATCTCTACCAAAGCCAACCAGGAGTGATCCTTTCGCTTGATATCTATTTAATGTGTCAGGTCGATGTAGATGTCCTCGATCGAAGGAACATGGATGGGATCAATTTTTTCCTTTGGGAGGCAACTCCGACAATCAAAGGTGGGCCTTGCTGGGAAGTTTTGATTTAGATTCAGCAATTCAAGATCAACATACATTTCCTGAGCTTTGGCAAGTGTGGTGTAGGTGTATCAACCAACTGTAAGGGGGAATGGAGTTCCTCCTTCTTTCTCTTCATACACCTCTCGTGGTAAGTGATCAGTTGCTTTGACAACTCCAAGAGGATCAACTTGGGCCCTACATACCTTGGTAGCTTTGTTAGTTCACCTTCAAAATTTGCGGCCCTGAGATATGTGAATGTAGGGAATTGTGTGAACAACGCTCCCCACTTCTTCGTAGCGGCAATTACACTGAGGTTGGCTCGACCATGTCTCATGTTTTCTCTTAGCAAACAGATCACCTCATAAAAGAAGGCATCATTGATTTTTGAGAATTGGGGGATGCTGTCCTCAAGCCTTAGCTCTAGGTAGAATTCATATATTTTGACTTGTGGCCATACCCCATTCCGAGCTAGGCCCACAAAATATCTCACTGATGCTGCAGCGTACACAATGTAGGAATTGATATAAAACTTCCCATTTGTTAGGACCTGTTGAAGCTGCTTGGAGATGGTGTCGCTAATGATTTCTCCCCAGCCAAAATGTTGATCAAGCGTATTCTTGCTCATGGTCTCTAAGTACCTCAACATTCATTTGTGGAAATAATGGGCATTAGGAAGCCCAAATACTCTGTTTAGGAAGGTGATTGTATCACTCAATTCCTTTTTGAAGTCACTGCGGTGGATGGTCTATGGCCACCTGCTCAACGGTTTCTTGTTTTTAAGATAGAGCTCATTCATCATTTGCATGCATTTATCCTCATTATTGTCCCATGCTTTCTTGTAGTCTTCTAGACTTATGGCAACATATTTCTTGTGATGAGGAATGCCTAGGGTTATTTTAAAGTGATGAGCTATGAGGTCAATGATTGTCTTTCCCTCCTTATCTTTGACACATCTAGTGTCCTTATTATAGCACCGAGCCACCAACATGATGAACTTGTTGTTTACAACACTTACGGGCAGCCTAGCTGTAAATTGCAATCCACTACCTACCAGTTTGTTCATCCATGGGCCACTAGTTGCCTGGTTGGTTCTCCCCCAGAAGTCATCCATATCAATATGCCCAAGCTCGGAGTTTCTGATGTTGAGATCACTCTCTGCATATGAGTCAGGCATCCTAACTTTCTGATATTTGTACTTCATTTATTGTTCTGTCAGCTTTGATTTTCCTTTAAACTTGGTTGGTTTCTTACTTGATGAAGACATATGTGAGCTCAAGGATAGCTGTTGTTGTTCTGCAAGGAGAATCAAGGAGGTCCAACATAGGAGAGCCATGTCAACCATCATGTTATTCATAATAAATCTTTTAGAAAGAAGAATGAGTAATTATAAGTCTTAGGGCGCAAGGCATAGGTTAATAGCATGCTGCAGAGGCTTAAAAAGGCTAGGCGCACATTTGAGGATGTCAAAATGAAAAAAGGTGCACCAGTGTTGATGGGAGAAAAGTTGCACCAAGGTTATAAAGGGCGCACTTTTGAGGAGTGTCGCATGACAGAAGGAAGTGCTAAGGGAAAAGCGTAGGGCACGGGTTTACAACATACAACATGTTATGTTGATGTCAAGGAATATGCACCTACACCTTAGGAAATTTGCTTTAGTGGGGTGCAGGAAAAGTCTATGTTGCATGGGTTTTAAGTGCGCCCAAGTCTTAATTTTGGAATATGTTGCAAAGGAGATCAATGCACCAAGGGGAAAAGTGCTTGGCGCATGTTTGAAGCACACAACATCCTTTGCTGATGTTGTGCAGGATGCGCCTATGCCCTTACAAAATTTGCTAAGTGTTATTATACCAGGTGTAGGTTTGGGTTGTGCTGCAAACAAGGATAATGCGCTGAGGTGTGACTGTGGGGAGTGCAATAGGGAAAAATAATGTGCCAAGGTTTTCAATGATTTCTTGCAATTTCCTTGATTTCCTCTCTCTTTTGGTTTCTTCAAATGGTAAAGAGGAGGTTTCAACAAGATAATAAGCAGGGAAAAATGGCCTTGGGTTTCTTCAGAGGCAGGGTCCTTCTAGATTTATAGATCTGGAAGGAGAGGAAAATGGGGTTTTTGATTGGTTATGGATTGTTAGGTTTTTCATTTTTAGATTTGATCTTTTTTGATTTATAACAACCCTAAAACCTAACATAACCAAGAAACAAAATCCATAACAACAAGGACGATAGAAGCCACTTACCCAGTTTTATAAAGGATGAAGGACAACGCTGGGGTCCACAAGCTTGAAAAAATGGCATGCGGGGGTGATAGGGATAGCTGATAGGCTCAGAGAAAACACTTTTCACAATTTTCAATTCATGAAAATGACAGGTGTCAGGTGCCTATTTATAGAAAACCTGGCATTTATTATTCCACCAAATTTCTTTGGCGCACCTATCAGAGTGTTGACATGGACTAAAATGTGCCTTGGTGCAACCTCAAGGATGTCAACACCTCATTAACAACACCTTAGTGCACATTTTTCGATGTTGACATGATACTTTTAGTGCCTTAGCACACATATTTGGTGTATATTTGATGATGTTGACACGACATTTCCTGTGCCAGAGGGGCGCAACTTCATTAATGTTGACATGCTATTTCCCGCACCAAAGGGTTTTCTAAGGGGCACACATTCCTTGA
The DNA here is from genome assembly GCA_019776745.2 of Taxus chinensis. NCBI lineage: Eukaryota > Viridiplantae > Streptophyta > Pinopsida > Cupressales > Taxaceae > Taxus > Taxus chinensis. The sequence continues at coordinate 600,683,026 of CM034152.1, read as the reverse complement.
TGTCGACATAACAATTTCTACGCCTTGCTAAAAAAGGCACAATTTTTGGAATGTTGACACATCATTTTTTGTGTCGAGCTTAAAGAAGCTGAAAATGGCTAAGTTATAAAAAACTTGATTTTTGAAAGGGAGTTTTAGGCCATTATGAACGTTATCAGACTTCTTAAGGGGATCAAAACGGAAGTTTTGGTATGGTTACCTACAAATTTCCCTTCTTAATTCTGCAGGATAACAGCTGGCTCTTTCTGGGGACTATCTTTAAGTGAAACTTAAGGGTAGAGAATCCCAAATTTCTATGTGCCTACCCATTGGGTTATAGAGAGTAAAAAAAAAGGGTGACCAAAAAGGGAAAGATAGGAAACACACAACAAACAGGAAGCAAACACACAATGAAAGCAAACTGTACAAAGAAGAGAGCAAGCTCTACTTCCTAAAGATCTTCAGGTGCTGCCCACTATAAGGAAGAAGGAGTTCGGTCCATCCAGATATGAGAGATAGAAACTATTCTCTCTATTGAGTTGCTTGATCTTGTATGGCCCTCTCCAAAGAGAGTCAAACTTTTCATGCATACCTTTTGATTCTCTTCGTTTGTCCCATAGAAGAACAAGATCTCCCACTTGGAAATCTCTCCGCTTAGCTTTCTTTTCGAACAACCTCTTAGCTTGATTATGATGTTTAGTGATCTTGTCGACCAATTCCACTCACTTTTTTTCTAGTTCTGTCAGGTACATAATCCTCTTTTCAAGAGAATTCAGAAAAGTTTCATCTTTAATCGCTCGAGCTAAGCGTAAAGTGAGAAGTTATGTGGAGATAGGGATTTCAGCATCGATCCCATATAATACCTAGAAAGGTGACATGTCGAGAGACCTCTTTGGAGTGATACGATCCACCCACAAAGCATCATATAATGACTTGTGCCAGGACCACTGGTTTTCATCAACTAACTTCTATATGATAGTCACCAAGTTCTTGTTGCTGGATTCCACCTGACCATTTCCTTAAGGATAATAATTAGAAGAATGAGCCAAGGTTATTCTGTATCCATAAAAAAAACCAATTACTTCCAGTGAAGAGAAGTTGGAAGTGTTGTCAGCAACGATTTTGTGTGGAATGCCAAATATCACAATAATATTCTCCTTGATGAAGTTACAAACAACTTCAGAAGTGGCATGTTTGACAGGTATGGCCTCCACCCATTTCGTGAAGTAATCTGTTGTTGTTAGGATGTAACCATGTCTAGCACTCGATTGAGGATTGAGTGCTCCAATGAAATCAATTTCCCATTGCTTGAATGGTTTGTCAATAATGACGAGCCTGAGGGGAAACGTAGCTAGATTTGGTTTTCCAACAAACTATTGGCAAAGTCCACACTTTGCTACCTAGGTGGTTGCATCATGAAATAGCGTCGGTCAGTAGTACCTGGCCCGAATGATTTTATGTGCTATCACGGATGAGGAGAAGTGACCACCACAAGCTGAGTCATGAAAACTGTTCAACAATTTTATCTACTATGGCTTGTCAATACATCGTAGAAAAATGCCATCAATTCCACATTTGTACAATCCATCATCCCATATGACATATCTTGCGGCTTTGAGCTTCATCGTTCACTTTTCCTTAGTGGTTAGGTGAGTTGGGCACTCTCCGTAGGTGAGAAAGAATGCGATGTCAGAATACCATTCATCATTGGTTGCGATAAATAAGACCATGGGCAAAGAATCCTCTTTCTCCAGTTCATTTCGTTCTTCATCAATGTGATCACCTCTTTTTTCAGGTACCTCTGAATCTTTATTTTCAGCCATTAGCTGACACAGGCCCTTACCTCTTACCAATTTGGTTGGTTTGATGTCTAGGTCATATTCTTAGACCTTTGTGATCCAATTCCCTCGTAAGCTCCCTAACTCCTGTTGAGTCAGGATAGACTTAACAGCCGTATCAAGAACCAACACTATTGTATGAGAATTCAAAATGTAGTAGTGGAAATTTTTGACTGATTTTACCACAACAAAGGCATGCTTTTCCAACTGTGACATTTTCAGTTCATGATGCTTAAGAGGAGAGCTCATGAAAGCAATCAGGGATTCGATATCCTCAGAGTTCTCTTGCATCAATATAGTTGACACAGTATGCGTAGACGCATAACTGTACATGATGAAGTCTTTGTTGAAGTCAAGACACACCATAATAGGTGTATGAGTGATGGAGGTTTTTATGTCTTCAAATGATGCCTTGCCTTCATCACTCCATTGGAATGTTTAGGACCCTTTCATCATGTTAGATATATGAGGAGTCTTCTCAGCAAAATCAGAAACAAATCACCTAAGAAAATTTACCTTTCCGAAGAAAGAGTGAACATCATTCTTGCTTATAGGTAATGTGAGGCTCTGAATAGCCCTAACCCTTTCAACATCTATTTTAGTTCCTTCTCTATTGATGACATGTCCTAGCAGCTTTCCCTCGGTGACCCCAAAAAATTACTTCTTGGGATTTAGTGAAATTTTGTGCTCTCGGCATCTGATCAAGACTTTTTTCAAATGATCATAGTGATCACTTAGTTTTTTGTAGAACACATTCAAGTCATCTAGGTAAACTACGATGACCTTTCCCATCATACCTTTGAATGCAAATTCCATTGCTCATTAGAAAGTGGCACCGGTGTTGATCAAACTGAATGGCATTCTACTATAGGCGAAGGTACCCCAAGGGGTGGTGAATGCTATTTTGAACTGGTCTTCAAGTGTGACTTGAATTTGATTGTAACCTAAAAAAATGTCCAACATAGACAATATTTCTGAACCGGTTACTGCCTGTAGCACCTGATCCATTATCAGTAGTGGATAGTTATCTTGTAAGGATGATTGGTTCAAGTTGCGAAAGTCTACGCATATGCGTATCTCTTCATTCTTCTTTTGCACTCGTACAATATTTGTAACCCAGGTACTGTGATGAATTGAAAAAATAATTCTTTCATCCAGCATCTTCTGAATTTCAGCCTAGATGGTACCTGAGATTTTGGGGTTGTAATGGATTTGCTTTTGGCGGAAAGGCTTAACATCATCCTTGAGCAGAATGTTGTGCTGAATGTCCTTTGGCTTGAAAGACTTTAGATTAGCATAAGACCATGCTAACACATCCATGTAATTTTTTAGCAACTTAAACAAATTTTCACTTTTCCTCGGGCGTACAAAATTTCCTGATATTCATGGAATGAGGATGTTCCACAGTACCCAGATTGACGGATTTAGTTTCCAGAGAAGAGGAAGGATCATCCTGTCACTTTTTCTTGACAAAACAGTCATGATTATCAAATAATCGTTCTAAGGAAACCAAACCTTTCAGAATCTTATTTCCTTTGAGTTGTATCACTGTTTCCTTTTCAGATTCATGTGCTTGACCGGTGAGAGACTCACGACACACAGAAGTTGATCCATCGAAATGAAGTTCTTTAAAATTGTCAACTTCTCCAAAAAGGTGATAAGTTGATTGTCATCATTAAACACTTGCCAGTGTTGTGAATTATCTGATACACTTGGGTGAAAAACCACTTTAATGGTATATGTATTTGTTTTTAACCCTGGGTGGGGGAGCATGAGAGATGCTGAGATGGCCAATGAATCAACCATGTCATTTTGAGCTTGCGGAATTGCTTTGATTGAGAAAGCATCAAACTCTTCGATGCTGTCCCATACTGCATTGCGGTAGTGTTTGAGCTAGTCATTCTTTACTTGATATATCCCTTTTACTTGATTGAAAATTAGCTCAGTATCACCTTGTACTTTTAGATTCTTGATTCCTTTCTCTTTTGCAGCTTGCATGCCAAACAACAAGGATTCATACTCGGCAGTATTATTCGTATTGAAGAACTGCAACTTGAAAGAAAAAGGGAAAATATCCTCTTCAAGAGATATTAGAACAGATCCAACACCGCATCCACTCATTGCACAACTGTCATCAAACTGTAATGTCCATACTTTGTTGAGATCCTCTTTTTAGATGAGAACGTCTATTTTATCTGAGTTGGTGGACAAGAAATAGTTTCCCCTCCTTGATGATTTGAAAAGAATCTGAGCCTTGGGGTCATCAGAATTAGTGACTAGATATTTCTTTTTTGATTTTGGTTCCAACGTCTACATTACCCCTTTGATAGGGATCCTGTCTTTAGACCAGTCCATATGAATTTCCCCACCAACTTCTTTAAAAAAGCTCCTCCCTAGCAATATTCCATATGTTGCTAGGATATTAGCTATGAGAATAGTCATTTTTACCCTTTTCTCAGGAAATTCCATGAGTGCAAACTGCGCATTCTTGATATGACCAATCAATGGTACTTGTTTGGTTTCTATGGAGTAACATCTACCAAAAGGTTTGGTAAGTGTGAGACCTAGAGCATGGGCGACCTTCGCTAGCATAACATTATTAGAAGCTCTAGAATTAATTATACAATTACTTAGTTTATGACCATTGATTAGGAGAGACAGATAAAAAGGTTCAATTTTCCCTGACGCATAGGTCGAGGTGACGTTTACATGAGACGTAGGAGGGGTGGGAATAATTCCTTTTGTGGAAATAGGAGGAAGGATGGTAGCCTAGTTTTGGATATACTTAGTTAACCTTACAAGCTGCTATGGGTTGGACTAAAGGTATTCAACTTCAGACATCTGGATCTTGGTCTTTTTAGCATAATCAATTATATTGAATGTGACCAAGGGTTGCGCTAATGAAGGAATGAGTCCTTCGTTACACATTTGTGGAGGAGGATTGCTGGTCTTTATAGAATTTGAGGAAGGTTGAATTGGAGGAGAAACATGAGGAAAAAAATCATTTACAATAGGTTTAATAGGAGGTTGAGCAGGAAGGGGATTACCTCTTTTAGCGATCGTTGGTGGTGGAGTTACCACAACCTTTTCCTTTTGTTTCTCAGCAGGAACCTTTGCATCTTTTCCTTGCAAGTGAGTGAAAACTACATATGATTGTCCACTCGAAAACCCTTAGGTACCCTCTTCTTCATCAGATTCCTTGTCTTCAAATTCCATATACCCGATAGTAGAGTCATCAATCGGTTTACCGAAATTTGATCGTCTTCATCTTGCGACAAAGGTTCTTCGTAATTTACATCATCTTCTTCTATTTCAACCAAGGCATTAACCGGAGGGGCTTCAATTGCTAATCTTATAGAAGTATCAGGAAAACGTGGCATTTGGGGGGCATTGTTGGGAGTGAAGTTCCTCCATGGGATATCCCGATACGAAGTAGTAGACGATGTTTGAGCCAATTGCTTATTTAATGAGAGCAAGTCATTTACCATCTTTTGGAATGTTGGATCTGATGATGTAGCCTGAGAATAAGTTGAAGCCTTGGATTTTGATGGCTCTCATCTTAACTCACTAGATATAAGAAGATTTTCTTTTATTCGAATGGCCATAACTTGAGCAAGAACCAAGGTGGGTATTTGTTCTCGTAAAAGTAAGAAGCTTACTCTCGAACTCATTGCATTCACAAAGAAACACTTTTGATTCTCTAATGTTAGAAATATGGCAGGTAGCACACGGTTGATCAGTGAATTGAATCGGACCTAAAATCACGCATGGTTTCATTGGCCTCCTTCTTCATGTGAGTGATTAGCGACAATAATGCAAATGTGTCTTCTGAAGGTTTGTACCTATCTTCAAATGTAGTCCGTAATGTGACCCAACTAGTGATGGATCTAGCTAGTAAATGTTGGAACCATTCTAATGCAGGCCCTTGCAAGGTCTCAAGAAAGAGATGTATCGACACATCTTCATGAGTCACATCCAGAATACTGCATGACATAATAAATGCAGTGATATGCACGTTTGTGATTTGATTTCCAACTCCCATCAAATTTCAGGAAATTTTTGTGATTTCCATGAGGGAGGGGGTTGACTAGATGTGGCAGTGCTAGATGACGCATGGCATTTCCTCATGGTATAGAAAGATTTATTTCCATTTGAAAAGCGGGAAAAAAAACACGAGCAGGGAGTGTGGTTCTTGCTTAGCAAAATAACAATGCAAGTTGATGTCAAGGTACCTTGTGAAATCCGGCTCCTTCGTGGAGGTGAAGCACTTCTTGTTGATCGATCCATTGAACTTAGTGATGTGAATCATGCTGGAGTGATATTGAAATTGTGCCTTTGAAGTAGATCAAAGATTGGATCAACTTCTCCAAAAGCTCTTCTACTACAAGTAAATTTTTCACCCGCCAGCGTAGCCATTCAGATCTGTAACAATTAAGAGCAGATCTACAACAATCCTTTTTTTTGTACTTCTAATTTTCTAATTTTTCTGGAAAAAATCAGCAGCATGTACTTTTTTCAATATTTAATTTTATCCCTTTTTAATAACCGATTGCAGTTTTCTGACAAAGATTAGTAAGGATAAAAAGTGGGTTAATTTAGAAAGCTAATTTTCAGATCTTTGACCTGATTTTGAAAGGTTTTGAAAATATTATGAAATATCAGAATCTCAGATCTATGGAAATGTACAAGTTTTTGTAAAAACTCAGTGAAATAAAAGCTCCTATCTAGTCCAGATCTATGGAACTGTATAAGGAAATTTTCAGTTTTGATCACTTCTGCAAAAATATTAATTTTTAACAAAGAGTTAAAATTTGCAATCTGGTAGTATTTTTACAGTTTTTTAGTTATTTCCTTAGTTCAATCCCCAATGGATTCTCCAAACACTATTGGTTTGAAAATCTTTCAGTTAGACAGGTCATGGGGAAATAGGCCAACAGTGTGCAGGGCATAGCCCCTCTTTGAGACAACAAAGTGAAACTGGTTTATTACTAATCTATCAAGTAGGAATATGTGTAAGTCTACACTATTCTAACTTCAGGGGGTTTGGGATCTCATCCCAGTAGAGGTAGTTCCAACAACGAACATAAAGGTAGGAGGGAAGGAACAGAGGAGGGTAGATCTGAAGGAAGAAAAGAAAAGAATTCCAAAGATAGAAAGGTCAGAGGGTTTATGCTTTGGGCTGGTAGTAAATAGAGCCAAACTTACTTGCATAAACAAATAAAGCAATACTGATGAACATATGATGATAATAGGAATGAACCCAATAGAATAAAAACATAAATCTAACTTAAGAAAGATTTGATGCAAATAACACACATATGGAGTATAAAGTTTGAATATATGTATTAATATTTCTTCTATTACAAAAAGCACAAAGTCTTTCTTTCTTCACTTCTTTTTTCATACAAAAAATGTCCACCCAGAATACAACAAGTATTCTAGTATTTATAGAATGAGAAGAGGAAAGAAGACAAAAAAAAAAAATCAACCACTATTTACAAAATATCTACAAAATATCTAAAAAGTCAAAAGTTGACTTTGGGAAAGTTTTTGGATGGCAACACCCCATGATGTAACATGGTGATGTCATCGTAAATGCCAACAAAGTTTTTAAATATTTTTACAAAAATGATTGAAGCATACACAAGAGGAGAAACTACTCCTCATCATCTCTTTTCTTAAACGGAGTGTCTTGCTTCTGATCAGGAGAGGCGATGTGACACTGAGCTAGGTATTCCATAAACTTGCTGATCATTGTCTGAAGTTGACTATGATCTGGACCCTTGAAATGGTCGTCAATGACTTCGTAAGTTTTTTTTTCATTCTTGAGCTTGTTAGGTAAGCCGGTGTACTCCTCGCAGGAATCGATCAAGAAGCCAACGAAATCGCAGCAAGCCAAGAGGTTATTGATAGAATCTTAATTGAAAGTGACCTCTGGTACCAAACCTTGAGTGAATATGTCCTTAAAGCGCTGGAATGTATCGTTTGCTTCCCTCAAGGTGAAAATTTCATTGAGAATCCTTGGAGACATCTTTGTAATTGTCTACTCCATGTTGAATCATGCATCCAGGGCTTCATCCTTGATTTTATCTATCCTCTTTAGGATATATTCCATTTGATCAAAGCAACGGGAGCTTTATTATGTGCTCACAGGTGATCGATGATGCCGACCTTCCATAGGTCATCAGCTGAACAATTAGCCATTGCTTGGAATGTTTCATGTTACAATCTAACATTGTCTAACTCCTCAGAGAGGGAACCTGCTACTGCTTGTAGCTCCTTATTTACCTGATCTATATCTTGGTAGAGCACTATGAACTTCTTAATAATTTCCTCACTATCTCTGAGGATTCAATCTACCCAGGAGGATACTATTGTGCCTTGTTAACCAATCTTAGAATACTCATTTATCTTATCTTGACTGAGAACTTTAGTGGGTTTGGTGGTAGTCGCAGGAGGAGCATTGCCCATTCTCTACAATGATTGAAGGAGATTTTTGTTCTGTTCCTTAAGTATTCTCTTCTCTTCTTTTTCTTCTTAAAGCTTCTTGCAAAGAGAATCTATTGTAGATAAGGCTTCTCCTTGTAGGCTTTCGGATGAGGTTCCCATTGTGACTTGGGTCACTGTAAATTTTGTAGGAGATAGATATTTATTTTCTTTAGTGGGATCCGGATATGCAATTTCCATGACTCTCTCCCCGGAAGTTCTCTTTAAAAAGTGAGTTTTCAGTTTCTATTTCTTGGGTCCCTTCTTCAGAATGACAGTGAAGTCCATGGGTGTTACGGGAACCTTTCTCTTGTGCTGGCTCAAATGATTAGAAATATAGCTTGGACTTATGGGAGAAGGATTAGAGGGAATGGATGAAGAAACGAGGGTTAAAGGGGAAGCAATTAAAGAGGCCAGAGGGATGAACGTTTAGACACTTGGTGGTGGAATCGACAAGGAGTCCAATGTGCTGTTGCTTATTGGTCCTGGAGTTAATACAGGAGAAGAAAAGGTCATGGAGGCAGAAGGGATCTATAATGGGATGGAGGTAATAGTAGGTGACAGATCCACGAGAGAGGAGAAAATGGAAGAGGTCGGAGATGGAAGGGAAGAAGGAAGGGGAGAAGACACATCCATAGGGATAGATGCTTGAATGACAGGGGGAGGAGAAGGAGCAGAAGAAGGAATGGTGGGTACCTTAGTATTTGTAGCTGTGATAACATCCAAAGTGGATGTATCTATTGAAACTTCGGTGGTCTTTTCTTCTTTACCTAGAGACACCAGGTCGACCACTTGCTTCTCAGAAGTAGTAGGAGTGCTTTCAGGAGCTTCTTCTTCTTTTCTTTTTTCTCCCTCCTTATCTTTTCCTTTTCCTTTTGGCACCTGGGTCGTCCTCGGAAGTGCTCTACTTGAAAGAGAAGTAGTCAAATCTACTTCAAGGTAGGTGAGACCATTCTGTTTGCACCAATGCTCAGTGTGCTGCATCATGGGTTTAACCCTTTCCTAAATGGTCTTTAGCGCTTTGGCTCTATCGATCTCTACGAATGGCCAATCATCCCCATCTGTATCAAGGTAAAATTGATCAATTTCTTGATCAGGATCTTGGAATCCTTTTAGAATGATGGCTACGCCATAATGGATGATCTCTACTAGAGCCAGCTAGGAGTGATCCTTTTGCCTAATATCTATTTCAGGTGTCAAGTCGATGTAGATTTCCTTAATCTTAGGAACATGGATGGGATCAATTTTTGCCTTTGGGAGGCAACTCTGACAATCAAAGGTGGGCCCTGCTGGGAAGTTATGCTTTAGATTCAACAATTCAAGCTCAGCATACATTTCCCGAGCTTTGGCAAGTGTGGTGCATGTGTATCGACCAACTGTAAGGGGGAATGGAGTTCCTCCTTTATTTCTCTTCATGCACCTCTCGTGGTAAGTGATCAGTTTCTTTGACAAATCCAAGAGGGTCAACTTGGGCCCTGCATACCTTGGTAGCTTTGTTAGTTCACCTTCAAAATTCGTGGCCCTGAGATATGTGAATGTAGGGAATTTTGTGAACAACGCTCCCCACTTCTTCGTAGCAGCAATTACACTTGGGCTGGTTCGACCATGTCTCATGTTTTGGTCTTAGAAAACAGATCACCTCATAAAATAAGGCGTCATTGATTTTTGAGAATTGGGGGATGCTGTCCTCGAGCCTTAGCTCTGGGTAGAATTCATATATTTTGACTTGGGGCCATACCCCATTCCAAGCTAGGCCCACAAAATCTCTCACTGATGTTGCAGCGTATACAATGTAGGAATTGCTATAAAACTTCCCATTTGTTAGGACCTGTTGAAGCTGCTGGGAGATGGTGTTACTGATGATTTATCCCTAGCCAAAACGTTGATCAGGCGTATTCTTGCTCATGGTCTCTAAGTACCTCAGCATCGATTTGTGGAAATAATGGGCATTAGGGAAGCCCAAATACTCTGTTTAGGAAGGTGATTGTATCACTCAATTCCTTGTTGAAGTCACTGCGGTGGATGGTTTGTGGCCATCTGCTCAACGGTTTCTTGTTTTTAATATAGAGCTCATTCATCATTTGCATGCATTTATCCTCATTGTTGTCCCATGCTTTCTTGTAGTCTTCTAGACTTATGGCGACATATTACCTGTGATGAGGAATTCCCAGGGTTATTTCAAAGTGATGAGATGTGAGGTCAATGATTGTATTTTCCTCCTTATCTTCAACACATCTAGTGTCCTTATTATAGCATCGAGCCACCAACATGATGAACTCGTTGTTTACAACACTTACGGGTAGCCTAGCCGTAAAGTGCAATCCACTACCTACCGGTTTGTTCATCTATGGGCCACTAGTTACTTGGTTGGTTCTCCCCCAGAAGTCATCCATATCAATATGCCCAAGCTCAGAGTCTCTGATGTCGAGATCACTCTCTACATATGAGTCAGGAATCCTAACTTTATGATATTTGTACTTCATTTCTTGTTCTGTCAACTTTGATTTTCCTTTAAACTTGGTTGGTTTCTTACTTGATGAAGACATGTGTGAGCTCAAGGATGGCTGTTGTTGTTTTACAAGGAGAATCAATGAGGTCCAACACAGGAGAGCCATGTCAACCATCATGTTATTCATCATAAAGCTTGTAGAAAGAAGAATGAGCAATTATAAGGCTTAGGGTGTAAGGCATAGGTTCATAGCATGCTACAGAGGCTTAAAAAGGCTAGGTGCACATTTGAGGATGTCAACATGAAAAAATGTGCGCTAGTGTTGATAGGAGAAATGTTGCGCCAAGGTTATAAAGGGCACACTTTTGAGGAGTGTCGCATGACAGAAGGAAACACCAAGGGAAAAGCACAGGGCATGAGTTTACAACATACAACATGTCATGTTGATGTCAAGGATTATGTGCTCGTGCCTTAGGAAATTTGATTTAGTGGGGTGTAGGAAAATTCTATGTTGCATGGGTTTTAAGTGTGCCCAAGGTGCAATTTTGGAATATGTTGCAAAGGAGATTAATGCACCAAGGGGAAAAGAACTTGGTGTGGGTTTGAAGCACACAATATTCTATGTTGATGTTGTGCAAAATGTGCCTGCACCCTTACAAAAGTTACTAAGTGTTATTATACCAGGCGTGGGTTTGGGTTTTGCTACAAGCAAGGATAGTGCGCCAAAGCGCGATTGAGGGGGGTGTAACTAGGAAAAATAGTGCGCCAAGGTTTTCAATGATTTCTTGAAATTTCCTTGATTTTCTCGCTCTTTTGGTTTCTTCAAATGGTAAAGAGAAGGTTTCAACAAGATAATAAGTAGGAAAAATGGCCTTGGGTTTCTTCAGAGGTAGGGTCCTTCTAGATTTGTAGATCTGGAAGGAGAGGAAAAGGGGGTTTCTGGTTGGTTATGGATTGTTAGGTTTTTCATTTTTAGATTTGATCTTTTTTGATTTATAACAACCCTAAAACCTAACATAACCAAGAAACAAAAGCCATAAGAACAACAAGGACAATAGAAGCTACTTACCCAGTTTTTATAAAGGATGAAGGACAATGTTGGGGTCCATAAGCTCAAAAAAATGACATGCGGGGGTGATAGGGATAACTGACAGGTGCAAAGAAAACACTTTTCACAATTTTCAATTCGTGAAGTTGACAGGTGTCGGGCGCCTATTTATAGAAAACCTGGCATTTATTATTCCACCAACTTTCTTTAGTGCACCTATCAGAGTGTCAACACGGACTAAAATGTACCTTGGTGCAACCTCAAGGATGTCAACACCTCATTAACAGCACCTTAGCACACATTTTTTGATTTGACGTGATACTTTTAGCACCTTAGTGCACATATTTGGCACATGTTTGATGATGTTGACACGACATTTCCTATGCCAAACGGGCCCAACTTCATTAATGTTGACATTCTATTTCTCGTGCCAAAGGGTTTTCTAAGGGGCACACATTCCTTGATGTTGACATAAAAATTTCTGTGTCTTGCTCAAAAGGCACAATTTTTGGAATGTTGACACATCATTTTCTATGCCGAGCTTAAAGAAGTTGAAAACGAGTAAGTTCTAAAAACTTGATTTTCGAAAGGGAGTTTTAGGCCATTATGAACGTTATCAGACTTCTTCAGGGGACCAAAATGGAAGTTTTGGTATGGTTATCTACAAATTTCCCTTGTCAATTCTATAGGATAACACATTGGAAAGTGAACCCAAATTCTATCAAAATTATATAACAACAAAGTCATGGAAAATGTTGATACAGAAGTTACAGCAACCTACAGGTATCTTGGGATTGTAAGAAAAAACTTATAGTTGGCCTCTCTTTGCACCAAGAAACGACCCTCTAATCGACCCACCATGCATGACATTGCCAGAGTTATAAATTTTATGTCATTAGTGCCTGCTCCTATAAAATTTCCTAGTATTTGAATGAGCCAACTGACCCTTAGTAAAATTTATAGGAAGTATTTGTATGGATATGCAGATTGTAAGAACAAATATGTCACATGGAGTACAAGTAATGCTTGAGACATGCATTTATTTGTGATATTTAGTGAGATGATTTCAAAAAACACTATTTGACTGAAACTAGACATGAATGGTGTTGTGACAGAAAAAAAAGCATCCCTAAGAGTCATCTCTATCCCATGGTCTTCTTTTATCAACAAATGAGCCAATTTTCAAGTAAAAAATGACCAATTTTTCCTGTAACAACCCATCTTTTTTTCCATTAACAACCCATCTTTTTTCCCATAATAATTCAAACCACTCAAAACCCTTAAAATAGATAAAAGTGTGCCCAAATTTCTTTTTGAAGGGGAAAAATTGGGTTTTGGGAATTTTGTTCCTTTTCCACTTGCCTAATAGTATTGTTTTCATCATATCTAAGTCAATCCACTTCTGATACTAGTAGTAGTAAATTCTTCTACTGCTTCTTGCTCGTAAATACTTGTCTTTACTTTGATAGCACATCCATTGCTACTTTACTCAACACTACTTGTATCCAAAGCGCTTGTGCCATTAAAGAGGTAACAAATGTATTCAGGTTTTGTGCAAATAAAATTGGCCACAAAAGGGGACCACTCCTCATATAATATTTTCAAATGTATATGTATGAATTTGTAACAAATTTGAAATGTATAGAAAACACATTTCAATGTAAAGATGATGACAGATCAGTTGTGTTATTATGAGATACATCTATCATAAAAAAACTTAGAGCATGATGGGAGGTACTTTGAGTTCATAGGAATAGGAAACCATTCGTTCTCCAAACCTACATGCTCAGTGAAGAGAAAGGAGACATGGAACAACATTATTACCTTTGATTCAAACCTACAAAAGATTTTCATATTTACTCTATTCTCTGAAATATGCATCATTGATTTGGATTTCAAGAATCTTCTAAAATGATATTCCAATCAAAGTCCTTAAGAACAAAAAGGGCCTGGCTCTTTTACAAGACTAAGAGAATGGGCTATAAGAGGGATACTCATGATAAACAATAGTAGAAAAGCGCTATACCACATTAAGGGGTGTGATGAAAATGTAGCTCATTCACATTGACCAACATTGGGAAAAATTTGGTGGAGTTTATTGACTCACAAAGAATATAATTGTGGCACAAGGAGTCTTTTGAATGATGTAAACTATAAAATACTAGTTCAATGTATCTCCGAGGGAGTAAGACTAAATTTCTCACAAAATTTTTACTTGAATTGTGTCAAGGGTTATTTAATTTTATTGCTCATAGAAGTGATTGATTGTTTATATGGAAAATGAAACAATTTACAAGCATAATTTCTATTATTCTTCACAGTAATAGAATATTTGGTATACATAAAAACCAACTATGTTGTTTTCTTTTAATGATTATTAAGAGATATAATTTATAATAATAAACACTAGTGAACTTAATGTCATGTACAATCTAAGAAAATAATACTTGAGTTATTACAAGGTATATTTCGGGGTGAGAATGTAATTTTATTGTAAGTTCCACCAGAGCTAAAATTATCACCACTAAAATTTAAGGCAAATGTTAAATTTAAGGATGTGCATGATAAAAACTAAAAGTGTGAACCTCACATTTTGAAAGTGTGAACCCCACACTTTCAAAGCTGAGAGGCTCACACTTGTAAAGTTGCGAGGAAATTTCAAAGTTATGAGCCTCAAACTTTGAAAGTGTGAGCCTCACCCTTTCAAAGTGTGAGGCTTGCAGTTTCAAAGTTTGAGGCTCGCACTTTGAAAGTGCAAAGCTCAAAATTTTAAAGTGTGAGGTTCGCACTTTCAGAGTGCAGGGCTTGTAAATAAGATTTAAGTCTGAAGCTCGCAACTTCGAAAATGTGTGCCTCACACTTTCAAAGTGCAAGTCTTGTATTTTTTACAACTTAGAAAGTATGAGTTTCACAAATTTGAAAATGTGAAGCTCACCATTTAAAAGTGTGCGGTTCACACTTCAAACTTGCTATTACAGGGATTAATTGTTAGTTTTTATTTTTAATTTAATACAATGGGATCATGACTTATAATAGTTAGATACCGCTAACCTTACATCGAGGCTTTTGCACTTTCATTTAATACAACGTGGTCATGATTTATAATAGTTAGCGGTTGCTATCCTTACATCGAGGCTTTTGCACTTTCAAAGTGTGAGGGAAGTGCTAGCATTACCTTTTCAAGTCATGTGGCTTTCACTTTAAACTTACTTTTGTAGGAAGTTATTGTTAATTTTTTATTTTTATTAATCCAATGGGCTCATGCCTTATAATAGTTAGTGGCTGCTAGCCTTACATACTGCCAACATGAAAATCTAAAAAACGGTGAAATTGGAATCTAATAATAGAAAAATCGGAATCCAATAATACTGAAATTGGAACTCCAATAAGTCCAATAATGACAATATTGGAATCCAATATTGTTAATAATGGAATCCAATAATAGTAATAATGGAATCTAGTGTAGAAAAAAATGGAATCCAATATAGGCAAAAACGGTGATATATTTCTTCCAAAACATGTAACACACCTCCACCTTCAAAATCCTCTTCTGTTATATAGTTGACTCTCACTCCTTTGGTTTCTCACACCCTAGAGAAAAGTTCTAAGAATCTCATGACTTGTAAGTGTTAGAGTGTACCATTAGTGCCAAAAAATCTTGTAGTATTCCATCCCAATGACGCTTGCACTACCCATCTCATGGTAGTGGAAATTATTTGAGGGATATTGATGAGGCTAAGCGGTGTGTTGTTACACTAGAAATTTTATTTTCTTCAAATCAATAACTAGTTTTGAACAAAAACTTCACACTTTTATACAATGGTTCAAATTATGAGGAGGGACAAGGGAAATTTCATATGAATGTTTCCTTCATGTAAATAATATCTCTTGGAAAATTTGAGAAATCATAGAGTCCTTGCAAAAAAGTCTTTATGCATTCAGCTTATCAGCATTATGACCATTTAGATATTTTATGTTTGTAAGAGGTTAAAATAATGGGTTTCATTTTGCAATCTACACTCAAGTGTATATTTCTAGATGTCACATCCTTATCCACCTCTCTTATAGGTCGATGCTACGAAGCTACTATTTTGATCTCTACCAAAGTTTGGCCATTAGTTCTTACCTTAAGGGAAGATCCCTCACATTAGGTGATCAAGATATTTGATATTAGTGGTCATTCTTTAGGTATTTTCAATATTTATGCTTTTAAGGCGGTGCTTACAAATCTAATTTTTGGCATTGGTTGGTAGATAATTTACCAATTCTTGATTGGCTCATTTTGGGAAACTTTAATATGGTGGAGGCTCCCAAGGAAAAATAAAGATGACTACCTTTTCATTTGGTTTTTAGAGATCAATAGGCATGTTACTATGTTAAAAATTGATGTGTATTGTCAGAATTAATTTTATAGTGGCCACGACTTTAAAAAATCCAACACAAACCTTGGTTTACATGGTCTAATTTTATAGCTAATGATAATAACATTCTTAAATGATTTGATTGTGTCATGCTCCTTGAACAAAACATTTTATCTTTATGCATGACTAGATTGCAACACATCACCATTCAACTAGAAATTACCCTTTTCAATCATAGCCCAATAACTTGCTAGCTAGTATGGAGTAGTGGTCACATTTAAGTCTCGTGTAATAATTTTTTTGGAATACCTTTTTTGAGTCATGTCAACACCATGAATCTCATTTCCAGAGTATAAAACCTTGCACCACATCTTTTGGTGGTGCATAGCTATCTAGTGAGTGGTGAAATGACTTGATCCTTCACACCACCACCTTTCTCTGATGGTATGGTAAATATGTGGTATGTATTCAAAAGTGGCATGATGACACCTTAAGAAATGAATTTAAAAATATTAGATTGAAGTTTGATGTTGATGCTTTTAATCCACACTTACAGGTCTTAGTGGCTCAACTCAAGAAAAAAATAAAGATTTTGGAAATGCATGAGGCTAGGAGATTTTGAATATGTCTCAATTACATAGGTTAAAGGTCATACATCCTACATAAAATTATATTTATTAAATATTTTAATTACACTTGAGCTAAATATTAAATAAAGGCCATTAAAACTATGCATGCATGACTCACCAGCCTCCCAAAGAGCTCTACTACCTTTTTCAATAATTACAAATTAATCTTGTAGGCACATGACTCCACAATAGAGAGATCCCAAGATTTTTAGAAATTCCTTGATGTTGCACCAAGTAAAATTATATTTTCATCCAAAAAAAATTGTGAATATTCTCTTACTCTCGAGGAAATTTAAAATATTGTTCATAGCATGGCTGATGACAAATATCTAGATCTCAACAATTTTCCCCCTCTTAGTTTTATAAAGTTACTTCAGACTTTGTTGGACTGAAAATTTTGTAAGTTTACAATGAAGATTAATATTAATAAAGGAAATATTAATTTTTTGTACAAAAATAATCACACACATAGTACTATTTAATTATACAGCCAAGTATGTTCTTATATGTATGGATCTTGAGTAAGAAAAGTATTCACTTGTGACACACTTCCTAGTCCATCTGCTTGCCTTGATTTTTTCTATTTCTCTCTCTCTTTCACATCTGTCACTTCTGCACCCAGTTTTGATGAGGTCCCAAGGATCCCTATCTATCGGTCTCTTCACATTTGCCATTAGTTATCTCATGACACTAACACCAAGAATGGACACTAGTGCCTAAATGCTCATGTCTTATTTGTTCTTGTTTAATTTTTTGACATTTGTGGTTAGAATTTTTAGTTTTATTACTCCTATCCTGAGGTCCTAGTCAACATTTCGTTTCATTACTGTTGAAATTAAAACAAGAGATCCCTATATATACAAAACAAAAATACCATTATAAGGGCGAGAAATTCTAAAGGGAAAGCATATCTACATACTATCAAAGGGACTATATTTTTAGGATTATTACTCTGCATACATTGCATAGGAAGGGGAAGTTTCTGAATTCCATCCCACACATTTACATTTTATTTAGTTATATCCTGCTATCTTGGCATCATTGGTGTGAGGGAAACCTAAGGACATGATTTCATATACAAGCACATAGAACTACATGGAGTTTGAGATGTAGTGTAGCACTCGGTTGTAATTTCACTATGTTGGGTGACCGTCAGGGTCAATGCGACTCCCCATTTACCTATTTCTTTTTTAGGATTTGATGCATTTTGGGGTTTTTTCAAGAAATCATTTGTTTTGTAGGTTACATGTGAATTCTACATCTCATCCTCATTCTATGTCTTCTACATGTGCTCATATCAATGAACCCCAAGTATTACCACTCCTTGCACCTCTAACATTTGATCTTAATACTCAACAAGATGATATTTTTCCACAACTCCTCACTCATCAGTTGATCAACTTACCATCTACTCATTGTTATCCTCCTTATTGGATAGAAAAATATCAAGTTCGTCCATATTAAAATTACCATCCAATCAATGGAAATAATGATGATTATTTCTCTGCTCTACACCGACATATTGGACACCTTAAGAGTTATGGTCTTATCACATTTGTTGCACAAAATAATGCTACATGTTCATCTTTAATCACTATGTCTCAATAGTTTCCTAAATTTGACTTCATCTATGTCTAATGAGCATCATGCCATAACTTCTAATGTTTCTTCTTCTGTCAGTCAAGAAATACCTATGCAATCCACTCAAATTAAGAAAACACCTCTCAAAATGAGTCTGACTCCTTCTCCTCTCAAGTCATATATGAAATTACCAAGTCAAAACTACATAACCACCTCTCAATATTAGTCGACACTCTTCTCCTATCAAGTCTTCTGCAGCTTCATCAATCCCACATATGCTCTAACTAATCACTTTTTTAAAGTAACTACTCCTTCTACTGATGGCCAAGACACACTTCAGGACTCTACCACCACGACATGGTCCTACTGTTTCTTCTTCCTACCATTATGCTGGCTCTCTCTCTTATCATGACACATATAACACTCTCCCAAAATGGCATGGTATCTCTTTCATCATTGCATAGATCTCCATCATCATATAATTAGGGTAATCATGCTTATCTCTCCCATTTGCTAGCATTATTAGGTGTATCAAATTTCTACTATTACACTTCATGCTTCGCATCTAATCTTCCTCATGCATCATTGACATCTTGATACACTTATATCGTCATTAAAATATGATGCACTTTAGTTCTATGGTTCATACTCGACCGTTGAGGGTCGAAATCTGAAATTAACTTCACCACACTCACTTTATGTTCTATTCTTCACGATCAATCTTTCTAGCGCACCATTATCTTTCTATCCCATAATTAAAACCATTTACCAAATGAAACACTCTTTCTCTTTGGTTCATTATCAACTGCTGAGGGATATTTTATAAATGAACCTCATCCACTTGGGGTCACATTACTCCTATCACACTCACTTTGCATTCGATTTCCATTCACACTCACAACATATTGTATATCTTGGCTGCATTTACTCTTGCTGTACTTATGCTTACATGTACATTTTGTTTTCACATGATAAAAAAATATTTTGTATGTCATTATCTTTTCTATACACACATGCATGTTCAATTACCTTCTATTTGTGAATGCAAAATTCCTATAAATATTTACATGTAACATGGATTTTTGGAACTATTCCTCTTGCCAATTTGACATTAGATCTTGGGGGTATCTACTTTCGTACACACTACAAGTGCTATTGTTTCATTTTGTACTACTTCCTATTCTTACTAGAACAATACTCTATTGATATATACTTGTCTTGACATACTTCTTATATTTCTAACATGTTAACAAGTGCTTCATGTGTAACATTTGTCTTACAGGAACTATTTGCTACCATGGTTGTATGAAACTTTGCTTGCTCTTTTCTTCTATTGTATGCTATTGTTTGCGGGATTTGACCTTTATCTTTTATGCACACTCTATTATTTTGGCGGCTTCATCCCTAATTATCTTACGACATTGCGAGAGATGTCCCATGTTTGAAACTCAATTTTTGTGGTCTACCTTTTCTTCTTGCTTGATAAATTACACATCATCTTCTGTTTGTGTGTTTGTCTTGATCACAATAACACATGTTTCCAGCGCACTTTTTTTTGATGTGTCTTGGTTTCTATAATGCACAATCCCTCCCCCTTACAAGGCATCAATTTTAGATCAGTGTCCAGTCCTCTCCTTTGAGATGCATACACCTAGCGACATCACATACACGCCAAAATGAGGGGGAATACATTTGGGTGAATCAATCACCCCATAAAATAGTCCAAAGTTACAATATCATCACATTTCAGTATAGGATCAACATAATCTATAGTTACAGAAAGGGATTAGAATCTAACTTGGGTCCTCAACATAACACAAATGCTAGTTCCTAGATAAAGACATGAGCGCTTGGGTGCCCCTGACCCTTCTTGAGAGCCTATGACTAGGTGTTAGTTACATTTTTTTTCTCAAATCAACACAATTTTCAGCGACTTTACACAACAAATTTCATAGAATAGGCATAGTCCTTCCAACAATCAATATGCATGTTATATCATTTTTCTATTTGTGTTGGATCAAACTAGAACAAAGAAAAATCACACCATCTGTAGTGGTGTATAAAATATCGGGAAGTAGTTCGGGTTAGTGAATGACACTAGACCTTTTTCCCCCAACACTTCTTCTGTTGTGGTGTGAGATTTCCCAAAAAATGTGTTCTTGGCATGAGTTTTCCCCAAAAAAAACCATTCTTTGCGTGATATCTCCCAAAAAAAATAGTTCTTCTACAACATTTTTAGGACACTCTTCATTCTTTTCACTCATCACAAATCAAGCGCACATGTTCCTTTTTGCATTTTTTACATACTTTTTACATACATTTTACATACTTGGGATCAAATTTTTCATATACATGACTTTGACTACTTGTTTTCTCTTCTATTTTGTAGGTCTATCCTTATAAGAATAAACAATTTCAAGCAGAACATAAGAATGAAAAGGCCAATAGGTACAACATGGTAGACACATTACTCTTTTCACCCCTAGGCTCACTTCTTCTTTCCTATCTTATCTTCCATGCTTCATTTTTATCACTCCACACTTTTTCTTGTCTCATCGGCAACACTTTTTCCATCAATATACATGGTTATCAAGTACACATATCTTATCTACTTTATGTTGTTGAGTATTCACTCAAAAACATAAAGTGTGGGAAAATGTAGACAAAAAATCACACACTTTGGGTAAATTTATAGGTCCTAGTCACATACTACTATTCATACAATTCCTAAGTGAGAAAAATAGCAATTGACAGCTATCTTTGGCCTTTTGTTTGTGTTTCATGTCTTTTTTCTAGCCTCTTACACCCTACAACCAAGTCAATATTTTAGTATTTATGACTCTAGACACCAACGCCCAACCAAGACGCTAGTGCTTAGGTGCCCTCGTCTCCTCTGGGAATCCTCATCCTTTTTGTATCTTACTCGCTCGTTTAGGGCATCTTATTTTCTCATAGTTCAGCCTTCGAGTTTTTAATTTCGAAATTCAACCAAGGGAATCATATAAATAGAAATCTATGGGACCATAATATGGGACCAAGCTCTAAACATATATTATCATCACCATAAGGTTACATCCAAAGGCATTCTAAGAACATCAAAGCACCTATAGAGCACTCACTCAAGGGAAAAACGACTACATAATGCATACATGCATAGGAGGGAAAGTTCATTTTTCCATCCACACATCTGTCTACATTTCTACATCTAGATATTTCTCACTATTCAAGTGCATCTTGCACAATAGTGATATAGGGCACGAATCTTACACACAAACACACAAAAACTCTATGAAGTCTGAAATGTAGTACAACACTCAGTTGTATGTTCACTCTGTCAGGTGACCACTAGGGTCAGTCTGACTCCCTATTTTAATCTTTCTTTTTTAGGATTTGATGTGTTTTGGTTTTTTTTTTTTTGCAGGAAATCATTTATTTTGTAGGTTACAAGAGAATTATGTGGGCATAGTACAACATATAGGTGAAAAACAATGAAGGTGATCCACCATCGTAGGACATAGAAGAATTCAATTTCTGACCATTTTTGTAGTCACGAGCACCCACCAAAGGTCTCCAGTGCGTAAATGCCCTTGACCTAATACAGGTTTCCTAGTGTAGGCATTTATGAAAGTCACACAATTTTCTAAGCATAGTTGCAACAATTTCCTCTTCATGTTCAAGGGTTTTCCAGTCCGTCATACTTTGGGATTAATTGTGAAATCAACTAAGTACTCTATTCCCTCTCTTGTACTTAGGGGTTTCAAATTCATTTAGCTTATTTCTTGGGTCATATCTGTAGTTTAGTGTTTTATCTATTACATGTGACTATGAAATATCTAGGGTTTTATAAATTATCTTATTTTTAAAATCAGTTTATTCCTAAAGTAAGAGATCCCAAATTTCTTACCCAGCTTTAGACTAATAACTCTATTGAATGTCTCACACAAGTTTTTTACCAAGGATCTTGGTTTGTGTATTTGACATATCCTTGTTGCTAGAATAAATAAGGATCGTTAATAGTAAATACATTTTTAACAACATTATATTTGTTTTGAAAGGTATGGAGTGGGATTATGTTTCTCAAAAAAATTCCATTTTCCTCAATATTGATTTTGAAAAAGCATATAATTGCATAAAATGGCCACCTTTCATTTCATCTATGCTTAATGCTCTCAGATTTAGGATTTTTTTAATTTGTAGTTTAAACCCTCTTTGCATATGCTTCCACTTCCTTAATTATCAATGGTAGCTAGTATGATAATTTCATCCTTTTTTTGTTCATCCATCAAGGATTCCCTCTTTTTATTGCTATATATGTCCTTGTAGTTGAATCCTATGGATTATTACTTGTTAATCAAGAAAGGAATGGTTTTGTTAACGTAAATTATATCGTAGACTAAGAAAATGTAGCTTTTCAAAGGCCATTTTTTTGACGATTCCTTTCTTACTCTATGTAAAAAAGATACCTTTTTCAAATGAGATCTTAACCATTTTGATATATTTTGTAAATCCTTTGGGTCCAATATTCAAAGGGAAAAACACAACGCTTCCTTCAAATCCTCTAATCATTTCTTAACTTCAAATCAAAGGTTACCAATGGATATGGATATCCCATGGTGACTAGTTTAAATATTTGGGCATCCCTTTTGCTTTTTAGTACCACCTTTTGATTTTATGGTAATGTGGGATTGATCATGTGGAAAATAAAATATCTTACTAGATTTCCAAGCCTCTTTTTCTCACTAGAAAATGTTAGGTGTGCACCAAAATTCTTTTTGTCACCCATATCTAATATGTATTGGAATCCATCTAAATATTTTCATGATAAAATCTCAAATTAGTAGTATGATTTTTTACGGGCCAATACCAAACAATCTTAGGGATTTCATAGAGTTTTCTAGGATGTTTGCTATTTTTTAGGATAAAAGGTAGTATGGGAATTGTTAACATCCATGGGAAAATCATGGTTCCTTTGTGTTAAGTGGGCTGTACGTACATTGGAAAGACCAAAATCTTGGAAAATTCTCTTACGTTATTACATCTTAGATAATGCCCCTTATAGAAAACCATGTTGGAAGAATGTAGTAATTAAAACACTTATGATCAAAATATTTCCAGTCAAAATTGAGGGGTCCTTTATCAATAAAATCATATAGAAAGCCTTTGGGTCAATCAATGTACATCTCAAGTGGCTCAGAGATGGTTTTAGAAATGGTAATTATTTCAATGATCAAAACATCTCATGGTTCCTTATTTCATCTTCCTCTACCATTATTTTGGTAGAAGAACTAGGTATAAAGCTCTCATATTGCTTTGTAAAGGTGGGTTTATATCAGGACTTGGGATCCTCTAAGGATTGGATTCCTTTACCATAATTGTGAAAAAATGCATCTTCCACCTTTCAATCTTCCTATAGTCACTTGAATTCAGGAAATCATTCCCAATGTGATTTTTCTTAAGCTTGGGATCTAACTGCCAAATTCATGGTGTAAAAACTAGAGATGGGTGACACATATAGTAGATGCTACTCTCTTGAGTTGATATGTCAAATTACATTTCCTTTTTCCTCAATATTATAAAAGTTTAAAAAATGATGGAGTTTAAATTATTTCCCTTGCACTTAGATTTCCTATCTTAGTGTTTGGTCTACCAAATTAGAGCTGAAATTAGCCCATTTTCTTTAGTTCCTTACTTACCAGGGTATACCCCTAAGAGAGTGACTTGGTCATTATTTCCTATCTTTACAATGCAAAACTTGTGCTCGATTTGAATACTTTAAACACACCTTTTAATTTTTTCATTGGCATCAATTGTCCTACCAGTGGATTCATGATATCTTTCAACTTGTTCACTAAGAGCCTTTTTCTTAACGATTGTTTTTTTTTGGTGACCCTGAGAATCAGTTGGATTATATTGTTTTAAGTGGATTTTCTTCCATGCTATTATATTGTTTCAATTTATGTAAGTATTGAAAAAATTTCTTCAGCAACGAGACATTTTTTTAGAACTCACTATTAATGAAAATATTGTCATAATCTTTTTGGTGTATTTATATATAAAAACCCAAACATGTAAATTTCAACACCCATAGGAGATTCGTTACCTTTGGGGGAGTGTTGCCTAAACTATGAGTCAAGTGCTAGAAAAATATCCTCCATAAATTTCACCACCACATCTATCTAGACACTTGGAAAATTTGGTCAGAGTTTTCTTAAAAAATATAATAGCAAAGTAGAAAAATATGGATGAAATAATAAAATATTTCAATTTGAAATTGTTTGAGATAATTACACATGATAAGAGATTTACATTACAGTTGTTTCTAGTCCTTATTTGATGGATTCAAACTTCATCTTGAATCCCTCTTATCTATCCAAGATCTCCATTATTATCTTACCTAATAAATCACAACAACCCAACAATCTCTCGTAATCCTATTTATGTGAGTTTTGATAACAAATCATACAAATTACTCTAATATATGAGTTGTTTACTTATCAAATCATTTAAAATTTCACATTTCAATTTTTTTTTATTGATAAAGTTTGGAAAGGCTCCAAGGACCATTACAAGAAAGATATAACAATTAAGATCACAATTGACAAAGAAATCTAGGACTCAAACACACAACAAAGAAAATAAGAGAAAATCTTGAAACCTAAGGGTGAGATCTAAGATTCATATGTGTTGGTTCTAAATTTCTTTTAGTAGAATTTTTTTCTTATTTTAGACTACCATCCAATCATCCTTTTTGAAATCATTTTTAGAATTTGTCCTACATGGAATAACAACATCAATAGAGGAAATAGACCTAAAGAAAAGAAGAAGAAAAAAGAGCTTTTTCCTCATCCAACCCAGGAAGGATTGTAGAGGGTAGAATCATAATTTTACAATGAGGATCCTGGAGAGGATTCTCATTCATAAAAGGAGTAGATTCGACCCTCAAGGGGATATTTTCTGGAGAACCAACATGCATTGAACCAATAGGGGCTTCCAATGTGTAATTCTCAAGAAGAGAACCCTTCCACCATCTTGTTTTAGTACCACTTTAGATCTTGGAGCGCTGGAAATCCTTAATCAAATGACCTGTTTCCTAACACCTATGACATTGAAAAGCAAGTTTTCATAGTCTAGTTTTTGTGACTAAACCCTATCACTAATCTGAAAATTAATCTTCTTGGGGATATCTTGAGATACATCCAAGTCCACAAAGATCCAAGCATAATAGGTATGCATAGACATTTGAGTGGAAGCATCTACTTTAATAAATTCTCCCCAATGTGTCTCCAATGGCTTCAAAGCAAGAGTCGTACCAATGTTGCAAAGGAAGACCCATAAATCTAACCCAAGTTAGCATCGTATCAAAAGAGTCAGTTAAATGATTGAAAGATGGGTACCATAGTTGTATCATGAGACCATGATCATCCCAACACCAAAACCATTTATGAATTGTATCCCAATCTTCACTGGAATCGAAAATAGCAATAAAATAAGCTTTTGAACAAGGATAAAGCTCTGACCTTACCCTCGATAACTAGCCCCCATTTTTCTCTAACCCAAATAGATAACTCATAAAGCTTAGGCCAAAGGTCTCTGAAATGACATATCAGACTCTGAGTGCTGAAGTCCTCTTCATGACTCACCACCTGTTGTAGAAGATCCTCTAGAAGCTTAAGGACAAGAGGTTCAGGAGCCAAATCCAAATTCTTTCTCACATGCTGTCTTGCCTTTACCGCTGCTGTAAAGGATGTAGGTGCAGACAAACGGTTTTGAGGGCTGCCCCTCACTGATTAGAACCCCACGACTGACATCAAGGCTGGAAAAACAAATGGCGCCACCCTGCTTCAGAGCACCCATTCCACCTTTATTGCTAGCACAGAACCCCTGTATAGCGCCATCGCTAATCCACTTCTTGCTAGGGTTAGGGCACGATAGCGGGATAGTCTCACAACAAGGCATCTCAACCAATCAAAGGAATTTTACTATACATTACAAACTAACTATATTATTTTTAATGAGTTTTACAACTCATAATAACAATATTACATTTTATTCTATAAATCATACACAATATAGATCAAACATGTTCGCACTAGTCAAATAATACCCGTAATTCCCGTTCCCCCTTAGTGCAACATTATAGAAATATATTTTTACACATCCAACAACAAAATTTGCGACTCTTTGGAAAACCCATGCCTGTGGCTCATGACCTTACTAAAAGGAAAAAATGTTGACCTCTTCTCAACCTTCCATGTTTTCTACAGGTTTACTAAAAAACCTTGGAATAATCAGGAAACTCATCACCTGTTCACTCATGTGGTTTTCCTATTTTCATTCACCACGAATTTTTAAAGATGCATAGTCCTGCATGTTCTTTTTGTGTCCCCCCCCACAACATCAATTACATCACAACAAAAATACCTAGAAATTTTTACTGCACGTGGGAGCTCCTTATACAATAATTGAACAATCACATCATTTTTTCCTATTTCACAAAAAACACAAATCAAACACACAATCGAAACAACTGCCATAAACATCATTGGCAGCCGTCGGCACTTGTGGCTAGTGAGAGGTTCATTATTAACCCTTTCCTCCATTGCCTCCTGTTTCCATCGCAATGCTGCGATTCAGTTTGGCAAAAATTTGATCACGATCCAAAAATAAACCCCTACATAGAGTTTTCGTACAAGCGAAAATGCGTTCGACAGTAATGCAGACAATTTTATAGTTTTTGACTTTTTAATGATAGCATGACCTTTTACTTATTTTTTGACAGGACAATCCAATGAAGAACACTTTTGATTCAAACAATGAAACAAAAGAGGATCTTTAATACTTTTAACTTGATAAGATTGAAAAAATAAATACTCGACAACACAAAATATTTTATTAATTCAACTTCTTTGACTATAAGACTACATGACCACTTCACGATGACTAAATATTGATTGACACTATTAAAGCTAATAACATCCCACTATAGTTAAAGACCACATTATAATTTAAAATTCTATTTTATACAAACTTTTTCAAACTCATAATGTAATTACTAAACGTGGCCTAACACTTAATACTAATGAAAAAAACACAAACTCTAACCCTAAAATGTCTAACATGACCTAAATTCCAATATTTTTGCGATATTTTCCTGTAAAACACGCGAAAACAAACCACGTGGATCTAATTGGAATAACAACAAACTATCCTCACTTATTATTTGAGATCCTCGGCCACAATAAGAGATTTGCATGAATGTGTTCATGAGTTCAAAGATACCAAGGATACAGGTTTGTCTTCAATGGAATCACTGGATACGTGTAGCCTTAGTCATGAGAGACATCGGATAATAGAAGTACGTGGACCATGGAGATGAATATTACAGAAGAGAAGTTGTAAAAGCAGGTGCAAGCTCTATAGATCATTTCTAATTCAAATGATATAACAAACGTGACCCAGTGCCATATCATTTATATCAGTTGTTGACTGGGGATGTTCTTCTATCCTCCTCTTATATCGAGCTTATTGATGGGAATTGGATCCTGAGGTGCCATGACTTAACATATCTTCAGTGACATTAAAATTTTAAGAGCAGGACAGATGTTATCAAAACATTGAAGGCTCCTTTAATATAGCGATGGGGGCTAGCTGGTTGAGGCAGAATTAGAGTTTCCTGCTGGTACCAAATCTTATTGTAGATGTTTTTGCTATAGGAAATATGAAAGAAATCTATCCACATTTTGTTAACTGCAAATGCCATCACAGTAGGGTAATAATTCTCATCAAAACAGACGGAAAGCATACTAAAGAAAAATTGCATTCCTTTGAGCAATACAATACGGAAATACCCCTAAAAATATCTACAAATGAATTTTCATTCCTTCAAAGAAACTGTCTTAAAAAACACCCACCACATCCACTTGTACCAAAATGGAACATTTGTTAGAGCTTTTTCATATTGAGGATAATTACACATGATGACAGCTTTATATTTTATAGTTTTTTTGTACTCTCTTATTTCAGGACTCAAACTTCATATTGATGCCGCTTCCCTCTCCAAAATTCCATTATTATTTCACAACACCAACAAAGCTCTCACAATCCCACAAGCCTATTTATTTGAGTTGGAGAACAACTCACTTACACACATTATTTTAATATATGAGTTGTTTAACTATCAATTCATTCACACTCTCAATTACAAATAGAAACTAAAGTATATTAATTTACTTGAGTTTACAACTTATAATACTAGTATTACATTTTATTCTTTCACTCATACACATTATAGATCAATACATGTGAGCACGTATTCAAATAATATCTATAACAGACATATTTTATTGCCATTCTAGGGTCAATTCTCCTCTCCTCCTTTCTTCAATAGGACATATGGATACCCTTGATTACATTGCAAGTATATTCAATCCCGAGGTCCCACCATCTTATTGTGGTATCCCCAATTGTA
The DNA here is from genome assembly GCA_019776745.2 of Taxus chinensis. Lineage (NCBI taxonomy): Eukaryota > Viridiplantae > Streptophyta > Pinopsida > Cupressales > Taxaceae > Taxus > Taxus chinensis. The sequence continues at coordinate 600,654,187 of CM034152.1, read as the reverse complement.
AGGACCTGAAGGCAAGTGTGGTTCCCGTGCCACCTTTTTGGTTTTTGGTGTTGGGGATCACTATTTTTTGGATCTTGTTTTGGTGATTTTCAAACCAAGTATGAGGATGGTGCGGATTGAATCTTAAAATCATCCTTATTGAGTTTCGATCCTATTTTGGTTCCACTAAAGGAAAATCCGTCCACCTTTTCCTCCCACCGGTCTGAACTTTTTTCTTTTCTAGCTCTCACTTATGCCATCTTAATATCCCATTTTTTTGTATCTAAAATAGTTTGTTTTGTGTCAGGATTGTTTCTTAGTTGTGTTTTTTCTAATATAGGTTATCATACGTAGTACATTCAAATTAGAAGATTATCTTTGATGACTGCTATCTTGAATTACCAACTTTTCATGTCCAAATCCTCTCCTTCGTGCCTCTTTCCGCTTACCACCTGGATATCTTTTGGTTACATAACTTGTCTTTTCGACATTTTCACTACCTCGATGTCATCAATTTTTAGGTTTAGTATTTTAACCAAAAAACACACTACACATCTAAAAACATCTATGCCTCTTACCTTCATTTAAATTTATAATTATCTCTTTTCACCCTCTGGTATATAAAATGTGTTGATTGTTAGTTAGATGTAGATCTTACATCTGTGAACCCTTCTGTATTGGTTTGTGGACTGACACATTCTTTGTTGCACGTCATATACTTTAATCAATTTCCAGCATCTTCATATTGGGCTATTTAGTCCCCCTTCGGTTTTTGTGGGAATTTCATGAAATTTAACCTTAGGAGCATTTATTAAGAAATAATAGATCATACCTCATTGAGACAACTTTGGCAACTTTCTAACTCCTCATTGTAAACAAGCAAAAAATGCACTCCGAGAGCTCCAAAATTGTGGAAATAACGTCAGTTGCACCTCCATTAGGTAATCATTCTTTTGCATGTGATGTTAAAGTCTCCTGTAGGGTGTCAAGAGTGTTTGATCTTCTCTTTCGAAAAGTAAACATAATGACTCTTTTCCAATGTACTGAGAAGTTTTTGAAACTTTTCATCATTTGAAGTCATTGTTACAAGCAGATTGGCAAGGTTTGCTTGTTGGAATCTATGTTATATCATATCACATGGTGTGTGAAAATGATTGTGGCAGTTTGATCCCTCTTCGGAGTATTGGTGAAGTCAATGGTGCACAACGGTGCCCATGACCTACTAAATTTGTTTTGTAGGAACTCCTCCCTATACTACAAAGGTTCTAGGATTAGTTCAGAGATTACAGAGCCTTTCCGATGGGAGAGTAGAAAGATTGATATAGACTCAAAAAATCATTTCCATTGAGGAGAAGTAGTCAAGAATTTTTAGACCCAAATTCGAAGAAGATTCAAGACCATACAGAAGGATTAGGACCATATAATTCTATAGAGCCTAGTTTTATGGTTTTGACCGGGTTGGCAATTTTCTAATTTTTCTATATCCGTTTCGTATATATGAGCATCTTATCCTCCGATCATCTTGTTTCATTGTTTTGTTGTGGTTTGGGGGGCATTTTATATGCTTGCCCGTAGAATTTCGCCTAGATTTCCCAAAAATCAGCTAAGTTAAATTCCCTCTTTGGTTAGATGTTTATAATTTTTCCTAAACTCATATAATGACTTTGAAAATCTTATTTATTGATTTGTGTAATTTATATGTTTGGAAGTTGATTTGAAATCAAGATATCGCACATAGTTTCTATCGAGTTTTCATTCCTTTTGTTTTTATGTAATGTTTAACTATGAACAATTAAAACTTAAAAATGGCAATGAAACTAGAATTCCAAAAAGTAAAATCATTTAGTTACCGGGACCTTTCTAAGCTAATATCGTATCCTGTATACCGTTCGTTGGTCTTTAGGATTTTTTAGGCTTGATGTGTTTTTTTTGGGATCATTTTGTTTTGTCATGTTTTTGTGCCTTTTGGGTTTAGTTTGCTATATTCGATCTTCACTAAATCAGTAAAGTCCCTCCTATCCTTCCTAGTTCTATTCTATCTGGTTGTGGTTGCGAATTATCTGATGGTTTTTTGATTATTTTTGTTATGGTTTAGTCAATTTAGATTGAGGACACAGTTGAGGATGATGTTATATGAGCCTACTACATGTTGTGTTTTGGTTTCTAAGTCTAATTTTATACTTGTTATTAGCACTTTTCTCATCATTCACTTTAACCTATCCATAAGTTTAAAGATCTAATAAATTTTTGGAAAAACATTTAGCCCAGTACCTTCTTGAATATGAGGAACATTATTTTTCAAACTTTCATTTCATTGAACATTCATGGGCCACATTGACCTTATCCTCTATTTCTACAAGATATTCCGCTTCAAACACGTTCTATCGAAAACAGTCTATTGTGCCTACTTCCTATGGTGTCACCCTCATAACCCCTATGTACAATGGTCGTCTATGTCATTCCTATAGCCACTATTTGGTATTACCTCTCCGATCTTTCACCATATGATGTCTCACATAAATATTCATCTAGAAAATAGGCTCTTGTATTCCATTGTTCTACGTTTTTTGGTTCTTTACACACACAAATCTTACAACTGTATAGCTAGGGGTCTCTCATGAATTCTAATATACTCGTGGAATCTTCTAAATCATTGCATAATCCCTTTTCACTTTAACAGTTGTTTTTCATAATCCTTTTTCCTTTTGGCTTTGGTTACAGTCTTTAGCTTCCTATTCTATTGATGGCAAGGGTGACCCATCTAGAGCATAATAAGATAATGGCTATGTTTCTTTGTTGAGTATGAATTCCATATATTATTTTGTTATTTCCTTAAGCTCTTCCCTAATAGTCTAAGGATTTTCTTTAGTGTTTTGTATGATCTCCCCTACTTACATTTTGTGCGCGTGCCTTCTTGACTCATGGGTTGTGTGTTAGAATTTATTTTTTGGCTGAATTTTTACATAAAAAAAAATTTTTGGATGAAGAGGATGCGTTATTTGCAAACTGGTTCAAACTAACAAATGGACGAGAATATGCAATGATTTATTGTTTCATGATCGCACCTTGATTACTAAGATGAACACCTATATTAGATGACATGTTAATTACAACTACACACTTTTTTGTTGTTTCAAAGTTTTTCTTCCTTTCATTTTGGTCAATAATTTTGTTTAAATCATGTGTGTTTGGTATAAGTTTCCTCTTTTTACCTATCTGATGTCATTATATGCAGTTTACATTTTAAGAGTGTGAATGCTAAGCTATTGCACATGACAAGCTTAAGTTATTTTTTCTAGCTTCTTCCTAATCCCATCCATTTTTCAAGTTTTCAAATGGAAAATTATTTAAGAAAACTATGACCTCTATAGGGTTACTGTATTAAGACCGCTACATATTAAAAATCTTTGCGCACATACTAACCTATAATTATATTTTTTAACCTCATGTGAAAATGTACATAGTTTACCCCTATGTTTTTATTTTGTCTTCTACATATAGTCTAAAGTAATTTTACTTTACTGCAATCTTGCTAGCTCTCCCTCCACCATTTTAGGTATACGAACTATGTCCTCAAATTAAAGATTTCTAATGCCTAATACTTTCTTTGTGATTAACATAAATGTATTAGTACTGTCTATGGATAGATGTCTTTTATGTTATGCATCATTTAAATGATATCACCGTGTGACTCTTATGCTTTGTAATGACTCGATCCTTTGATACAATCTTCGTACTCCTACCTTAAGACCAGACTAAGTTGAAATAGTCAATGATCCCTTCCTAACATAAAACATTCTACTTTTTTTTATTTTGTAATTTATCGCATCTAACTGCATGTGTTTCTCATCCCACTTTCCCTTCTTATTGATAATCCACTGATTGCTAAGATTGACTTAATTATACTCATATGAGGTGCTCTAACATCAAATCATTTTTCGTTCATGATTCTTATATTAAGATGGCTCAAATTGGGAAATGAGGTCATTCTTAGTCCATTTTTATGATGCCATTCTAATCTTATTAGTAAATGATTAGTTCCTAGTGTCTTGGTTACCCTACATGTACATCGTACAATGTCATGTTGATGGACATTTTACTTTAGTATCTTTCATTCCGTTAGAAGTCTCTCCACAATTTGAATTTTATCCACATTTTAGATGCATTACGCTATCCAAGCAAGTTAGATTTCCATCACCTACTACAACATCATTTTTGGTTGTGCTAATTCATTGTACTCAATGAGTATTTGTGGTCATCTTAACATTCCGTGGCTACATGCTCTTAGGTCTATTGCATCTATCCATTCATCAATGTATCTAATGTGTATTAGTCTTAAAAAATTTGTTACTATTGTGGGTAGTCCTTTTTGAAGGATTTTGTTCTCCTCACAGATCTTCGTCGATGTTTTATATGTTTTCTTAGTGTCATTCTATGGACATGCCTATTATTTCACATACCACTCATATTAACACTAACAGTCCTCCTAGTATCGTAATAGGCCTTTTGGTTTTCTGCCCATTACCAAACTTCAACAATGATCTAGTTTTTTCTCTGTTTTTTGTGATATGAGTGAATTTTATTGCATGGTTTACCCACAGAGTTCTTTCACATTCTCTAAGTATTTTCCCAAGCATTAGTTTCTGGGACCCGCGTGTGCCCAGTCTAGGTGTGCTCAAAGACTCGTCGAGACATTTTACATGGCAAGGGATAGTGTTCGGTCGGCTTGTTCTTAGCAGGGCGCTTCAGTGCTCGTTGCTGCGAGTAGGTCTTAGTGAGGGATGTCTCGGACGTCTTCAAGGTCTACCATATGTCGTGGCAGCGAAACAGGTGCATGTCTAGGGGACCGGCGTAGGTGGGGGGCTGTTACGACATATGTTTTTTGGATTCTGCGCGGTCACGTGGGGAGTGCCTTTCTCGTGACACATGATCACGTACAGGGTGTTGAGAGTACGACGTCAGGGCAGGCGTTCTAGGGGGGATGACACAAATTTCAGATGGCTGGGAATAAGTCATGCCTGCTGCTACTAGTTACTTGTTACGGCGGGGGGGTGGGGGTCCGCACATACGGGTTCTCGTGGAGTAGGGGATATCTGGGCTATTAGTCGCCATCGTCGTTCTAAGGACAGACTCTATTATAGTCAACTGGATTATGAGGGAACATTCTAACACCGAAAACTTCCCCACTTTATTCTTGTGCGCACCCGGCACGCACAACAAACACAACCACACATCACACATTGTGGGGATATATTGATCCACATATTTAATGCATAATCTCTTTCTATTCCCCTTCACGGGGACATGCTTGGACCACCCCTTCCTTCTCTTTGAAGAATATGTTTTCATCTATTTCCCTCATAAATAAGGATCAAAAAATAAGATAAAATATTTGCAAAATATAAAAAAAATCAGGACATGTTGTTGATAGGCAATACATTATGGGATATTTATTTCGAAACTCTCCATCGAGTGGACAATACCACACGAAAGCATAAAATCCAGTTGTATACACGTCCAGTACAGCCTCCTCCGAGCAATATTCGACGACACTTGGGGTGTCTCATGTAGATAAAATACAGTTGATGTCAAAGAACAACAAGCATGATAGCTTCACATTGTGGTAGATCATGAAAGGCGGCAGCAGGTGGATCATATATGAGCGTCAGGTGGGGTGCGTGTGCCCGGGACCGAACTGCGTAACCTCGAGGGTGCGCTAGCTACTGTGGCATACGGGACGGAGGGAATATCATCAATAATAATCCAGTAATAGTTGCCAGTATTCCGTGAGATTTCTCAGGACGTTGGGTAGAGAGCGAGAGGGGGTGGAGGGACTAGCTGTCCAGACTAGGAGGACGAAACAAAATGTATTGGGGGGGAGGCGTGCTCCACACTGTCTATCGTCGAACTAGCGCGGGGGGATTAGACGCTCACAAGCCCCTCAGGTGGGTCCTCACAGGGAGGCGCACTGGAGGGGCAACGACAGGCGGCGGAGGGGGGGGGGGGAGGCGTGGGGGAGCCGGGGAGGAGGACCGCAGGGACGTGAGGGGGCGGGAAACCACCGGGGGGCCCCAGAGGGAGGACAGGAGTGGCAGGGGGGGGGGGGGGGGAAGCGCGAGGGTGAAGGCGGCAGGGGCCTGGATGTTATGGGCAACACCATGGTGTCCCATAGTTGGAGGAGGGGAGGCCGGGGAGGGGGACAGTGGTTCAGGGTGGCACGACGAATGCATGAGCGGACTGTTGTCGAAAAACACACTTGGGGCTATGGGGGGAGGGGGGGGGGGGGGAGACAGGGAAATGCGCGTGTGAGCACACGGCGGAGCGGGTGCGAGGAGGGGGGCCATGGGGGGCGTACCAGGTGCACCACTGGACAGAGACTTTTGCGTCGAGGGGGCCACCCACACAGCAACGGGCCACCCAAAAGGGGCGAGAGAGTGGCAAGCACTCGACTAGGAAGGGGGCACAGAGGGTAAGGGGGGGGAGGGGGCGGCGCAAAGGCGGCTCACAAGCCGCAAAGAGGGAAACAAATATTGGGCGCGGGGTAAATACAGGTGTGAGAAGGAACATACAGAGGGGGGGGGGGGGGCACAAACATAGGGAGGGGTGGTAATAAAAATGGCCCTCAAAATTGGACTCAGCACAGGAAGGTGTAAAAGAGAGAAACTCACGACCGCATACATCCTTCCAAACAGACCAATGGTTCTAACCCGATCAGATAGTTGTGCCAGGGGGAGGGGAGCCAGTAGGCCAATAGCAAAATGGGTGTGCATCACGGGGATACATAGTATCTGGTTGTAGAACGCAGAGTGAGGCAGTGTGGGAATAAGGGAGGGGGGCAAGGAAGGTCGTTATCTCGGGCTCAGGGAGAAGCAACGGGACTGCGGGCGGGGGAAAAATGGGGGGCAGGGGGTGCAGGGCGGCACGTAGATTGCATCAGTGAGTAGGTATCATTAGTGTGGCGAATTGCTACTGGGGGCAGGAAACATAGAGGTATGGGGGGACTTATCCTCTTTTCTATTGTGCTTATTAAGTATCTCAAAAGTGAGCTTATAACCATCGACATCGTATGGTCCATCGGGTTTACGGAGGGTAACAGAACAACGAAGTATTTTGGAAAATATTTCCTATCATCTTTGTCACTTCACGGGAAGATATCATATTTTTTCCATGGATTTTTATACACATTCTTCCTCTTGAAAGAGGGTTCAGATCCTCTTTTTGGGTTCTTCTTTCTCTTCAACATTCATGTGTTTGGTTGGTACACAACCTAGCACATATACTTCTCCTCAAACAAATTTGGGTACTCGTCACCCCCAAATATCATCAGAGTTTCAAAAAAATCCAAAGTATCCCAAGCACAAGAAATGGGAACACATTCCCTCTTTACACACACAATCTTCCCACGTAACAATTGTTCTCATAATCTTAATACTATGGGAATCTCTAAATCATGCAGAATCCACTTTCACTTAACATTGTTTCATACTTTTTCCTATTGCTTTTGTTACATCTTAGCTTCCTATCTATGATGGCAAGGGTGACCCACAAGAGCATATTAATAATTTGCTGTTTCTTTGTGAGTATCAATCTCAGGAATATTTTAAATTTTCTAAGCTCTTCCCTAAGAGTCTTAAGGATTTTTCTTTGTAGTGGTTGTATGATCTCCCCACACATTTTGTGCGCCCTTCTTACTACATTGGTAAATTAATTTTTGGCATAATTTTACATAAAAATTTGGGATAAGATATCTTATGTGCAAATGTTCAAACTAAAACAAGGATATGACGAGAATATCAATGATTATGTATTACATTATCGCACAATGATTACTAAGATGAACACCATATTAGATGACAGTTAATTACAAGACCTTTTTGTTCAAAGTTTTCTTCCTTCATTGCAAGAATCAATCATGTTTGATAAGTTTCCATCTTTTTACCATCTATGTCATACAGTTTAAGAGTGTGAAGCTAAGCTATTGCACATGAAAAAACTTAAGTATGTTTCTAGCTCACCTAATCCATCCATTTTCAAGTTCCAAAGGAAAATTAATTTCAAAGGAAAATCTAGTGACCCTAAGGTTACTTATAAAGACACTATAAAAATTCTTGCTCAACCTACTAAACTATAATTATAACCTACAATGTGAAAATGTACATAGTTACCTTGTCTTCTACATATAGTCTTAAAGTAATTACTTTACTGCAATCTTGCAGCTCTCCCTCCACCATTTTAGGTTGATACGAGCAATCCTCAAATTAAGAGATTCAATGCTAATACTTCTTGTGATTAACATAAATGTATTAGTCACTCTATGGATAGATGTCTTAAGTTAAGCATCATTTAAGATATCACCGACTCTTATGCAATTGAATGACATCATCCCTTTGAATCTTCTAATCCTACCAATACCAATACTAAGTTGAAAATATTCAATGATCCACTTCCTAAGCATAAAACATCTACTTAATAATTTTATCGCACTAATCATGTGTTGCCACCACTTCCCTCTTATGATGATCCACTTGATGCTAAGATTGACAATATAACTCATATATTTGCTTCTACATCAATCATTTCTTTCAATGATTCTGATATAGATGGCTCAATTATCTTATACATTTTATCCATTCTAATCCTTATTAGTAAAATTATTATTCCTAGTGTCTTGGTTACCCTACATTACATAGAAAATGTATGTGTATGGACATTACTTTAGTATCTTTCATTCCCGTAGACAGTCTCACAATTGAATTTTATCCACATTTTTAATGCATTACTCTACCAATCATAGTTAGATCCATCACCACACAAACCTCATTTTTGGTTTCTAAGTATTTTACTAATGGAGTATTGCATCTAGATTCCCTTGGCTACATGCTCTTAGGTCTATTGCATCTATCATTCATCAGTGTATCAAGTGTATTAGTCTTAAAAAATTTGTCACTATTTGAGGTATTCCTTTTTAGGATTTTCTCCTCACATACTTCGTCATTCTATAGTTTCTAGTGCATCTATGGACATGCCTATTATTTCACATACCACTTCATATAACACTAGTCCTCCTAGGTATCCTAATAGGCCTTTGGTTGCACATACAAATTCACAAGATTCTAGGTCTCGTGATATGAATTTTATTGCATGTGTTACACCACATAGTTCTCAATTCCCTAAGTATTTTCCCAAGCATTATTTCATGTACATTGCATCTAGTGTCTCAAACTCTCAAAACACTTTACACAAATATTCTAGCTTTCTAGCACGCTTCATCGTTTCTCATAGGTCTTATAGGATTTCTCACTCTTCAAGTCTACCATATAGGCAACAAACATCATGTCCTACCTAGTGCTTTACTATTTTTGATTCTCCTCATAGTCCTTTCTCGACACATATCACTACATGGTTTGAATTACACTCAAGCACGTTCTATGACAAATTAGATGCTTAATAATTCATCATCTTCAATAGTTACTTTACCTCATCATAAGGTTCTCTTGGGATAGATATCATGCTATTATCCCCTCTCTTTCTAATGACAGACTCTATTTATATGTTCAACTTGATTATTGAGGGAACAATTCTACACCTAAAACTCACTTTATGCTTGTGCGCACGCACGCACACACACACACACACACACACATTGTGGGGATATATTGATCCACATATTTCAATTGCATAATCTCTTTCTATTCCCCTTCACGGGGACATTCTTGGACCACCCTTCCTTCTCTTTGAAGAATATGTTTTCATCTATTCCCTCATAGAAGGATCAAAAATAAAATAAAATATTTGCAAAAAATAAAAAATCAGGACATGTTTTTATAGCATACATTATTTTCACTTTACATTATACATAGACAATATTTATCCTTTACACACATACGTTCACATTGTAAATTGAGTCTGATGCAATACATTCATAGAGGTGTACACAATGATAGGTCTTGGCTTGCCCTTTACCTAGACTGCTAACCTCTAGGGGCATCTACTTTTGCATACTACATGTAGCTGTTATATTTCCATTATAGTTCATTTATTTCCTCATTACGTTTGGTTAGATATCTATATTGTGTATTTACTATCTTTCAGACTATTAGGACTAACAAATGTATTTTGTGTAGTGCTTACAATTATTACTAGCTCTTTTTATATCACATGCCCCTCATTTGTCACATTTAGCTACACTTGATTTTAATACATGCTTCTTAGTTGTGTGTATGCTTTTTGTATCCTTTGATTATGACCTAAGGGACTTGATTTTCTTGGGAAACCACGGGTGTCCCATATTTATGACATGATTTCATGTGTGTGGTTGTTAATCTCTAGTTTGAAGGCTCATGGGCCTTGATTTTATTGCAACACCATGGGTGTCCCATATTTGTAGGATTTTTTACCTTTTATGTGACATTGTTTGGCATGTTTTCACTTACTAATTCATTATATGCACTTGTTTTCTAAAAACACACTTTTTTCTATTGTTGTTATTGTTGTTTTATTACATTGAAATTACTCTTGTTATCACACTTCTTATTCTTGTTGCTATTATTTTGTGCCATGGTTTCTACCATGTGCATCCACTTTTACAGATACTTTTTCTTCTTGGTGGCCACCACATCAACTTTCCAAAGTTTCTATATATTTTCAGGCACTCGACTATGAGTGTGCATATTTTATTTTTGAGTTGCGTGCTCAAATTCTTCATCACAGATGCCTCAAAAGAGGGAAAAAATATATGGGATCTTGTTATACATTTATAGAAGGAACATACATATTTTTGGGCACAAACATATGTAGTGGTAGGTAAAAATGCCTCAAAATTGGACTCAAGCACATGAATTTGTAAAATATATAGATACTCAAGACCGCACATCCTATCCAAGACCATACAAATGGTTCTAACCCTATCATATAGTTTTTTCCAGGGGGATTTTATCCAATATGACAATATCAAAATGTTTTTCATCACTGTTATAACATATTCATATGGTTTTATACTCAGATTGATTCATTTTGGAATAAATTTAGGGGGCATGAAGTGTTTCGTTATCTCTTTCTCCATGATAATCAACTTTACTTCTGGCTTTGGAAAAATTGGGGGCATGGGTATCCTTTCTTCACTTAGATTTCATCATGTTATTAGTTATAATTAGTTTCTACTCAGTTGCATGAAACATAGGAAGAGTATGGGGGGACTTATCTCTCTTTTCTATTGTGCTTATTAAGTTACAAAAGTGAGCTTATAACCATCTACATCGGTATGGTCCATAGGGTTAAGGAAGGTAACAGAACAACTAAGTTATTTATGGAAAATATTTCCTATCATCTTTGCACTTAAAGGGAAGATATCATATTTTTTCAATGGATTTTATACACATTCTTCCTCTTTGAAAGAGGTGTTTCAGATCCTCTTTTTGGTTCTTCTCTTCAACATTCATGTGTTGGGTTGGTACACCTAGCACATATACTTCTCCTCAAAACAAATTGGGTACTATTCACCCCCAAATATTCATCAGAGTTTCAAAAAAATCCAAAGTATCCAAAGCACAAGAAATGGGAACACATTCCCTCTGTAAGATAAACATGTGTATTCTTTTCCATTTTTTCCATCTCTTTTAGATTTTCTTGTTGTACATTTATTTTATATTACTTCTATTCCATTTTGAGTTAAAGTTTAGTTTCCTATCTTGAGCATTGACTGCACTCTATGTTGCAGGTTTCATTTTGTAGTGTGTCATCTTCAACACAATGGGATAATATAAAAAAAGTTATTGCAAGAAAATATAAAGTGTGTTTACAAAATCATGTATCTTTTCCTTTAAGCATGTAATTTTCATGTCTTTCCTTAAAGGGGGAAATGAAGAAACTCAAATTTTGAAATCTACCCTTCAAAACTGCCAATCTTGACATTGCACACTTGAATGTACAAATACACCTTTCCCACTCATTTTTTAACACACCCTAATAGCTCTTCAATTATCGATTTATCTTTGCAAAATTCTATTTCATCAGTTTATGATGTTTAAAAACATAAAACGTATCTAGAAACATCTATCATTCGACCCACAAAGTCATAATTATCTTTTATGCCTCCATTCCAAAAATGTTGGTTAATGACGGGATGTAGATCTACATCTCGACCCTACCACACATTTTTAGATCGACACATTGTGCACTCAAAATTTCAATTCCATCATTTTCATATGTACTGATATAACCCCTTTGTTTTCCTTTCATTACATTTTAACCTTTATAAGAATATATAAGCAAGAAAATCATACCTCATTTAAGAACTTGTCACTTTAAGAACTCCTCATGTAAAAGCAAGTACAAAAGGCACCCTAAACTCCCAAAACTTTGAAATAACTCATGCACATCCAATAGGGAAACAATATATATATATAGGTCTGAAGTTTTCTTCTAGGTTTAGGAGTCTTCATATTCTCTCTACAAGAAAGCAAAGTGACCCTTTCCAAGTATTCAAGAGAAATCATGAAACTCAATTTGAAGCATTTTCAAAGCACGATGGTAAAGTTTTGATTGTGATATGATATATATCACACGATAGGAGAATGACATGCATTTTAAGCCTTCTTTGGATTATTATCGATGTCGATGGTGCATAGGGGTGCCCACAACCCACCTAACTCTGTTTTGGAGTGACTCCTCTTTATACTACAAGGGGTATATGGTTTGAGTAGAACTTTCAAAGCCATTCTGAGGGTGAGTGAAGAAGACCAACAGAAAGTGAAACTCATTTCCAAATAGGCAAAGTACTAAGTAAGTTGTAGAACTAGATTTCAAGAAATTCCAATAATATACAAAAGGGTCATGGCCATAAAAATGCTTTATACCTAGTTGTAAAATTTTGATTAGGTGTAGTTTCTAATTCCAGTTTCTATAACGAAGCATTCTCATCCTATTCCTACATTCATAACACTTAGAATACCCCAAATTTACATAGAATCAACTAAATGCATTCTTCCCTTTTGTTTTTGATTATTTCTATATTAATAGTCCCTTTGAAAAGAATTATTATGATTTATAAAATTAATAATGGAAGTTAATTAAATTAGAATATCCACCTATTGCATTATTTCATCCTTTTTATGAATGCTAACTAGAAAAACATTAATACTCAAAAGGGAATGAAATAGAAATTCTTAAAAAAGTGAAATCAATACCTATCAACCACTTTTTTTTGTAACTTATTATAAATATTATTATTTTTAATATGATAAATACATGAGTTGTAACAAAATTTATATAAATTTAATATCTATAGTAATTTCTATTGCATTTAATTATTATTTTATTTTCTAAGATACACACACACCACAACACAAGGAGAGAGGACTGATGAGAGACCGAGGAGAGAGGAGGAGAGAGAGGAGGCAGAGATGACGAGTGAGGTGATGCAGGAGCGCGAGAGAAGAGAGAAGAGTAGAGGAGAGAGAGCGGAGAGAGCAGAGAGAGAGAGAGAGAGAGAGAGAAGGAGAGAGAGAGAGAGAGAGAGAGAGAGCACGTACACACACACTTTTAGTATCCAAAGAGAGAGAGAGAGATCATGTATACACACACACACACTTTCTAGTATCCCAAGTTACTTTAGAATCCTCATTCATTGTATTAAATGTAACAAATTATCAATCCTAGATAAATATATCATGGTGTATCTATTTTCCAAGTTGTTGTCACCCTCAAATTTCCTTTTAATTTCTAAGTCTAAAATTGCAAAATTTTGAGTTAGTGCCCTTAAAGTATGCTTGAAAGAGGTATTTTGAAAATTGGAACTTTCCAAGGAATTTCAGAAAAATCATTGCATTAGATGGGAAATTTCTTCCCCTTTCCAAAAAGGTAAAGAAGTCCTCCTAACTCCTTGTACTTTTTAAGTTATGGCTCGACGGGCCTAAGTTGGAAACTTTTCCCTTTGGCGGACTGGCAGAGATGCGGGGGTATTTGTGCACTTTGATCTTTATTTTGCAAAAGCTAAGTTTGCAAGATTTGGCCTGTGAGCCCGCGGAGAGAATTGATTTTTTTTTTTCCTAAGGACCGCAACCAATCAAAGGCTGTCATGTGTCCAAAGGGAGGATCGAACCTACTGGATGATGGAGAAATTAAAGGTTTTGAACCTTTTTCGAAAAGGTTCAAAAGTGTTAAGGTAAGATGTTTTCCCCATAACCCGCAACAAATCTAAGGGTGTCACGTGTCCAAAGATACGATGCGGAGTAGCGGGCTGATGGAGGTAAATGAGAGTTTGCGCCATTTTAGAGAAAAGGTCAAAATGTTACAATGAGAGCCATGCACCCATTTCAAACTAGATTGTGCCATGTGTCCACATTAAATCGGAGCAGCAGGCTAGTGGAGGTAAATGAGATTTTGCATTTTTTTTGCAAAATAGGTCAAAATGTTCAGAATCGCACCGCGACCCCATTTCCAATCACACCCCACCACGTGTCTAAGTAAAAAAAGCAGAGCGGGGCAGTGGGTCAATTTGTTCCAAAGTTCCAAAACACAAAAATTCATGAAAATAGAAAGGATATTCCCTTGCACCCGCTCCAATCTTCTCCTTCCATGTGGACGGTCCGATTTCAACGTTTTAACAACAAATCAATGGTTCATATTGAAACTGGAAAATAAAATAAAATGTCTATGTATTTACACAAATTGGTTTTCCACCATGGTTTTTCTTCATGATTGGATGATTTTTGAAGGGCACGAAGGACAAAATCTATTTGCAAACTGTTTTTCTCACCTTGAGGAAGTTATAACCATTTTTTGCGAGCTATTTGATGGGTTCAGGAAGCCATTGTTAGGGTTGGAAATTCTGATATGTCGACACTGTAATTTTGAACCGAAAAATCAATAAAAGAGCTTCTTTTTATTTTTCCTCTTTTTCCCTCTCTCCCTCTGCTCTGTTTTTTGAATCATTTGATCAAATAGAAGCTAAGAAAATTTGTGTTCTTCAAAATGCAATTCTAAGAACTTTGTGTCTGTGTAATTACACCTGGTAAAAATGTGAATGATTCTTCTCTGTAACTTAGTTATCCAATGCAATTAGGGGTTCTCTATACAATCTCTTTTCCCCGAAAGTATTTCCTTCTTCTACCTTCTCTTTCCCCTTCATTCTTCCATTCTCTTGTGCTAGTGTTTTTTCTTGAAGAAAACACATTTTCATATGTCAGGATACCACATTTGATGAAAGTTGTAGATTTGTAAATAATCTTGTTTCTGGATTTCAATAAGGGAACCTCTCCCATCAAAGAGGAGGGAGTTGTTTGTCCGCTGACTATGGTTTCACCTAAAGTGCAAATTTGAAACCCAATAGTTTTTTGCAACTCCTCTGGGGATTCATTTTCAATGGATTCTTGTTTTCAATGAACAGTTTCTTGATCATTTTCTGATATGGCAACTCTAAGGTTTACCAGTGGTAGGTAGGCTCTTGGAATTGAAGATTCTTAGTTTCAACTATTGGAGCAGCAAGGTTTTCCTCTAAATCTTTAACAGGGAGAAATAGAAGAGCTCATTCTATAAGCACACCCCCTGTTGACGATAGAATCCTTGGGAGTGGAATCCCTTAAGAGCAACTCAGCCCTAATCTCCATGCTTTGATTCTTGCTAGTGTTTCAGTTCCTATTCAAGCATTTTTTCCAAGGATGGTAGTTCCATTACCTTGGGGCCACTGAGTCCATTCCTTGGCTCTTCCAAAACCTTTACATGAGTTACCTAGGGGTAATAGAAATATTTTTCCCAAATTCAACAGTGACGGGAAAGTGCAGCCTGATGAACACATTATAGCCTTCATTGTTGCATGTGGAGTCGTCGGTGTGGAACATGAAGATGTCTCTGTTAGGCTATTTGTGGAGAACTTATAAGACAATGTAGTAGATTGGTTTTACCATCTTCCTGCTGGAGAAATTACTAATTGGACCACGATGAGAACAAGATTTGAGAACTGTTTCAAACCTGTAGAAAATGTACATGCTCTGCTTACCCAAACTTCTCAAATAAAAAAGAAACCACAAGATCCCATGAGAGAATTTGTGGCTAAGTTTAATAAGCTTATTAACAAGATCCCATAAGACACCAGACCCATTGATTAGATCCAAAAATGTTTCTTTTTGAATGCACAGCTACCTGAAGTAAGCTATGCTCTGAGGAGAGCCAATTTAACAACTTTGGATGATGATTAGAGGCTAGCAGTCAGCATGGAAGATGAATTAATCATGTCAAGAAAATTAAAAAGAGAATCCTAGAAATCCAAGACATCATCTTCTCCCTCTTCTCGTAGAGGTAATTCAAATTAGTTGGTAAAAAAGCTAGCCAATGACCTCATCGCAATCAAAAAACAATTGGCTCAGCATAATCCATACCAGGATGTTCCAAGGAAGAATTTTCATCCTAAGAACAGACTGCATTTTTCTCAAACTAGGTTGGCAATTAAAGGTCCACCTCTCAAAGTTCCTATCAATGCAACATGTGAAGTCCTTGAACTTGATGATGAAGAATAGAATGAATTGTATGATGATCAAGAATAAGATGTTGATGAAGATTTGGAGTAGCCTGATGATTCTAGAGTCAACTTCCTCACCAATGAAGGTGTTGATGATGAGGATGATTATAGTGATATAGTGGTTGACATGAACAATGAGTCATATGCTGTCATGACTTAAGAACAAACTAGCATAAAGGAGAAAGTTATGCAGCCTACAAAGAAATCAAAAGAGTCTTCCAATACCATTCCAGTGCTTGCAAAGAGAGGTTCTCTTATCCCCACCACCTCCACACAAAAGGTAAGCTCTGCTAGTTTTTCTCCCTCCAAATTTGCTTCTAAAGCTTTTACTATGTCAAATGATAAAGCTGGTAGGTCTAAGGTCTCTTATATTCCTTATAATGATACCCCATCCACATATGGATCCTTTGATATTATTGATCACATAAAGAGAACTAAGGTTCAGATTTCTAAGGTGGAGTTTTATCAAAACCATACCAAAGCCTTTGCCAAAATGGTTGATTTTGTCAACTCCAAATCTAAAATCCCATCCCATGTTTCCAAATGTCTTTTGCCAAATCCTTCTTCCCCTTCCCAACCAAATATTTTAGCTGCTGTCACATCACCTAATGAGAAAATCAGACCTTTCTATGTGACTCTCCTTATGGCAGGCCACAAGCTTAGTAATTGTGTTATTGATTCTGGAGCATCTAACAATGTAATGCTTGCTAAAGTAGCTCATGCATTGGGCCTCACTCTTACCCACACATATGGTTCTTGTTATTCTATGGAGAGTAGGGAAGTGCCTTTAGTTAGGAGAATCAAGGATGCACAAGTAGCTTTTGCTGCTTGGCTAGAGAAAAAGGTTTTAGCAACCATCTTAGTTGCTGACATTCCTCCTTCGTAAGGCATGCTATTGAGTAAGAAATTTTGAAAGGATGTTGGATGGGAAATAAAAATGGATTGGTCACATGCACTCATCCCAGTTAATGGCAAGATGAAGAAGTTGATGCTTGAGAAACAAGCTAAGTATATTGTGTAAAAAATAGATGATCCAAGAGCACATATTTTGTATGAAGACATTGGGCATGGGAACTATATGATTATGTCATCGGATGAAGCAAGTCCATCAAAATGAGTATTGTTTTATCCTAATGATGTCTAGACATTGGAGTTTGATGGCAGCTATTCCTCAGCCGGCTCTGGAGCTGGTATAGTGTTGATCTCTCTTGAGGGTAAGATTCACCCTTTTGCTTATAAGTTTTAGTTCAAGAATACCAATAATACTGCTGAATATGAATCCCTCATTCTTGGGTTGAATATGGCAAAGGAGATGGGAGTTAAGAAATTTTTTTCTCATGGTGATGCTGAGCTTATTGTAAAGTAGGTTCGAGACCTTTATCAAATAAAAAACAGAAGATTGAAGCACTATAGGAATCTGGTCTGGGATTCTATTAAATTCCTTGATGCTTTCTCCATTGCAGCAGTACCAGGAGGAGAAAATACTAGGGCTGATTCCCTGGAAGTCTCTGGATCTTTGTTAATTCCTCATCCTGACTTCTCTCAGGGAAAATTCTCCATTGAAATGATTCACAGGCCTAATGTTCCTAACAATGCCAACAATTGGAAGGTTTTCAATGATGACCAGCATGTACTCTCTTTCTTGGAGTTGAGAGATAACTTTGATCAGTTGTATTTTGAAGGAAGTAATAACTTTCCTAGAGAATGCGTGTTTTCAAATGAAGAAAGTGTTAAAAAAGAGATGGATCATGATGGATGTATCAGACTAAAAGGAAACAAAATTCCTAAGGGTTTGGTGAGTTTGGAGGATCTTTTTGATAAACATGATAGATATGTTAAGTCCAAGGCTTCTCAAGGAAATCAACATTCTTCTAAAACTGAAAAAATAAATATCAGAAGTATGGAGGAACCTAAAATGGTTTACATTGGAAAGTGCTGTACTCAAGAAGAAAGGGAAAAGGTGGTAAATCTTTTGAAAAGGTGTGTTGATGTGCTTGTTTATTCCTATAAAGATCTCAAGGATTTCAAACCAAAATAAATGTAACATTCCATACCTCTTAAGCTCGAAATTAAGCCTTTCAAACAAAAGAAAAGGTAGTATAATCCAAATATTGCTGACACTATTTTTCAAGAAATACAAAAAATTTCAAAATCTCGGATCATATTTCCTATCCATCATTCCACTTAGATTGCTAACATAGTCCTTATTAGAAATAAAATGGGTAGATTAGAATCTGTGTTGAGTTTAGAAATCTAAATCAGGCTTCCTTGAAAGATAGTTATCCTCTTCCCATGATGGACCAAGTGATACAAGCTATCTCAGGCTTGGAGATGTTATCAATGTTGGACGGATTCTCAGGGTACAACCAAGTAGAGGTAAACACCACAGATCAGCATAAGACCACCTTTACCACTCCTTGGGACACTTTTTCCTACAAGAGAATGCCTTTTGGACTCATCAATGTTGGTGCTAGTTTCTAGAGGGCTATGGATCTAGATTTTGGTAGTTTGAAAGGGAAATGCATCGTGGTATACCTAGATGATTTGACTGTCTTTTCAAAAATCAAAGCATATCATGTTCAACACCATGAAAAATTCCTACAAAAATGTAGAGAGCATGGAGTTTCTTTGAATCCTAAGAAGTCCATGTTTTGTGTAACCAAAGGTAAGTTGTTGGGACACATTGTCTCAAAAGATGGAATCAAAATTGACCCAAAAAGAATTCAGGACATACAGCAGATTCCTCTTCCCACAAGTAAGAAAGGCATTCATTCCTTCTTTGGTAAGATTAATTTCTTGAGGAGATTCATACCTGATTTTACCGAACTTACTATGAGCATTACTCACATGATGAAAGGGAGGCAGACTTTTGGCTGGTCCTCTGAAGGAAAGCTTGCGTTTGAAGATATCAAATTAAAAAAGCCATTGCAAATACTCCCACTTTGGCATGTCTAGACTTCAGCAGAGATTTTATTATATATTGCTATGCCACTAAAAACACTTTAGCCGCTGCTTTAACTCAAAATAATGTTAAAAATCATGAATTTCCCATAGCATTCATGAGCTATGTTTTGAAATCCCACGGAATGAAATACACCATGATGGGGAAACATGCTTTTGCTCTTGTAAAAGCTATTAAACAATTCAGGTTTTATATTCTAAATTCTCATGCTGTTGTGTTTGTGCCTGATACAAGTGTCAAATCAATTCTCACACAACAAGAACTTGGAACTAAGAGAGGTACTTGGGTGGAAAAAGTGCAAGAATATGATTTGGATATCAAGCCAACCAAGCTGGTTCATGGTAAGGGCCTTTGTGAGCTCATTGTTGAAGGTGTTGATGAAACATTGTCCAAAGATGAAGTATATCTGCCCATGGTTTTGTTTCTCAGCTCGAAAGATGTATGGTACGTTGATATTTCTCATTTTCTGACCTATGGTGAATGCCCATCTCACTTGACTGTAAAAGAAAAAAAATCCATTAAACTTATAGCTGCATAGTATGTTCTTTGGGAAAATACTCTTTTCAAACGAGGTGTAGATGGAAGGTTTTTAAAATGTGTAGATAAAGAGCAACAAAAGAAATTATTTTTTGCTTTTCATGATCAATCTTGTGGGGGGCATTTCTCCTCTACTATAACAGATCAAAAAATCCTTCGTGCTGGCTATTATTGGCCCACTATATTCCAAGATGCATCAAAGTGGGTGAGTAAATGTGAAGCATGCCAAATGTTTGTTGGAAGACCAAGGTTGGTTGCTTTTATTATCAAGCCAATAGTGATCGAGGAGTCCTTTCAACAATGGGGTTTGGATTTCATCGAAACTCTCAATCCATCTTCAAGTGCTGGACATACTCATGTGTTGACTTCCACAGATTATTTCACCAAGTGGGTAAAAGCTATCCTAGTCAAGAGTACTACTTCTGAAGTAGTATACAACTTCATATAGGAAAACATATTGATAAGATTTGGAATTCCAAACAAAGTTGTGACTGATAATGCTTCTAACTTCTCCTCTGTTGAGATAATGGTTTTTTGTAATGGATATGGAATATATCTTGCTCACTCTTCTGATTATTATCCTCAAGGGAATGGACAAGGTGAATTAACAAACAAGAATTTGGTGACCATTGTCAGGAAACTTGTGAATGATTCTCAAAGAAATTGGCATAAGAAATTATATGATACACTTTTGGCTGATAGGATTACACCTAAGAGATCCATTAGAATGTCTCCTTTCCAAGTAGTGTATGGTGTGGAAGCTCAACTTCTGGTGATGGTGGAATTGTCAGCTTTACATTTGATGAGAACTATTGAAGATTCAAGTTTCAGCAGTGCTCTAGACAAGAAAATCATGTACCTTCGAAATTTGAATGAAGATAGATTGCAGGTGGTTGATAGAATAACAGCCCATCAGTTGAAAGTGAAGGCTTTGTTTGATAAGAAAGCCAAATCCAGAGTTTTCTAGGTGGGGGACACAATGTTGCTATGGGATAAGAGACATGAGCCTCGAGGAATCCATGGTAAGTTTGACTCACTTTAGCTTGGCCCCTTCAGAATCAGACATTTTTCTAGTGAGAACTCTTTTTATTTGAGTTACATGGATGGATCTTCTCTCGCACTCCCTTATAGTGGGTAGTACTTAAAGTTGTTTAGGTCCTAGGTGATTAGGGAGTCCCTTTGTGCATTGTGTATTTTGTTTTTTTTTTGGCTTGTTTGTTTCCTTTTATTCCTTGTTGTGTGGGGTGTTTGTTTTGGGCCCTCCTTTTTGGTTTATTTCTTTTCCTTCCTTGTGTGTGTGTCTTGTATCAGTTTTTTGCCTTTAACTCCTTTTACCCAATGCATAAGGCACTAGTCTTCATTTCCCAGAGTTTGTTTTTTGTTCTTGATCTTGCCTTGTGCCTTTGTTTTAAGCCAAGTCATCCCCAGAAAGACCTAGCTGTTGTCACCCTCAAATTTCCCTTTAATTTCTAAGTTGAAAATTACAAAATTTTGAGTTGGTGCCCTTAAAAGTATGATTGAAAGAGATATTTTAAAAATTGGAACTTTCAAAGACTTTCAAACCCATGAAAATCATTGCATCAGATGGGAAATTTCTTCCCCTTTCCAAAAAGGTAAAGAAGTCCTCCTAACTCCTTGTACTTTTTAAGTTATGGCTCGGCGGGCCTAAGTTGGAAACTTTTCCCTTTGGCGGACTGGCGGAGATGTGGGGGTATTTGTGCACTTTGATATTTTTTTTGCAAAAGCTAAGTTGGTGAGATTCAGGCCATGAGCCTGTGGGGATAATTGAAATAAAAATATCGTAAGGACCGTAACCAATCAAAGGCTGCCACCTATCCAAAGGGAGGATCGAACTTGCTAGACAATGGAGAAATTCAAGGTTTTGAACTTTTTGCCAAAAGGTTAAAAAGTGTTAAGGTAAGCTGTTTTCCCCATAACCCATAGCGAATCTAAGGGTGCCACATGTCCAAAGAGCCAATGCGGAGCAGCGGACCGGTGGAGGTAAATGAGAGTTTGCACCATTTTGTAGAAAAGGTCAAAATGTTACAACGAGAGCCGCTCACTCATTTCCAACTAGATTGCGCCATGTGTCCACATTGAATTGAAGCAGCAGGCCGATAGAGGTAAATGAGATTTTGCATTTTTTTGTAAAATAGGTCAAAATGTTCAAAATTGCACCGCGACCCCATTTCCAATCATAGCCCACCACGTATCCAAGTCAAAAAAGAAGAGCGAGGCTGCGGGGAAATTTGTTCCAAAGTTCCTAAATACAAAAATTCACGAAAATGGAAAGGAGATTCCCCCACACCTACTCCAATCTTCTCCTTCCATGTGGACGGTCTGATTTGAATGTTTTAACAGAAAATCAATGGTTCATATTGAAACTGAAAAATAAAATGAAATGTTTGTGTATTTGCACAAATTTGTTTTCCGCCATGATTTTTCTTCATGATTGGATGATTTTTGAAGGGAACGAAGGATAAAATCCATTTACAAACCATTTTGCTCTCTTGGAGGAATTTATAGCCACTTTTTGTCAGCTATTTGATGGGTTCTGGAAGCCATTGTCAGGGTTGGAAATTATGATATGTCAAGACTGTAATTTTGAACCAAAAAATCAATACAAGAGCTTCTTTTTATTTTTCCTCTTGTTCCCTCTCTCCCTCTACTCTATTTTGTGAATCATTTGATCAAATAGAAGCTAAGAAACTTTGTGTTCTTCAAAATGCAATAATGAGAACTTTGTGTCTGTGTAATTTCACCTGGTAAAAACATGAATGATTCTTCTCTATAATTCATTTATCCAATGCAATTAGGGGTTCTCTTTGCAATCTCTTTTCCTCGAAAGTATTGCCTTCTTCTACCTTATTTTTCCCCTTAATTCTTCCATTTTCTTGTCCTGGTGTTTTTCTTTGAAGAAAACACATTTTCATATGTCAGAATACCACATTTGATGAAAGTTGTAGATTTGTAAATAATCTTGTTTCTGGATTTTAATAAGGGAACCTATCCCATCAAAGAGGAGGGAATTGTTTGTCCCCTAACTGTGGTTTCACCTAAAGTGAAAATTTGAAACCCAATAGTTTTTGGTGACTCCGCTGGGGATTTGTTTTAAATGGATTCCTTTTTTCAAAGAACAATTTCTTGATCATTATCTAATCTGGTGACTCTAAGGTTTACCCATGGTAAGAAGGCTCTTGGAATCAAAGATTCTCAGTTTCAACTCTTGGAGCAGCAGGGTTTTCCTCTTCCTTCAATAGGGAGAAATAGAAGAGATCATTCTACAAGTACACAACCTGTTGAAGACAGAACCCTTGGGAGTGGAATCCCTCAAGAATAACTTAGCCCTAATCTCCATACTTTGATTCTTACTGGTGCTTCAGTTCCTCTTCAAGCAATTTTTCCAAGGATGGTAGTTCCATTACCTTGGGGCCACCGAGTTGGTCCCTTGGCTCTTCCACAACATTTGCATGAGTTACCTAGGGGTAATAGAAATAATTTTCCCAAATTCAGGGGTGATACGAAAGTGAACCCTGATGAACACATTGTAGACTTCATTGTTGCATGTAGAGTCCTCGGTGTGGAACATGAAGATGTCTTTGTTAGGCTGTTTGTGGAGACCTTACAAGACAATGCAGTAAATTGGTTTTACCATCTTCTTTCTGAAGCAATTTTATTAGGAGATTTATCTCCAACTTTTCTGAACTAACTATCCCAATCACTAGCATACTGAAAAAAGATCAAAGTATCAAATGGGAAGAAACAACTATTCAATATTTTACTGGAATCAAAGAAGCATTAAAGAATGTCCCTGTTTTAGCAGATCTAGATTATAAGAAGTCTTTCCAAAGATTTTCTTTTTCTTTAGAAAGTATTATTGCATATGCGTTGTTGCAGAAGGATGATGAGGGAGATGAAAGACTAATTTCCTTTTTTAGTAATGCATTACAAGGGGCTGAGCTAAAGTATACTACCATGGAGAAGAAGAAATTTTCTTTGGTAAAAGCAACAAAGGTCTTCAGGACATATATTCTTAGTTCCAAAGTCATTTCTTATGTTCCCCACACCATGGTGAAAGATATCCTATAAAAAATGGAGGTTTCAAGAAAAATATGCTGATGGGTAAACAAACTACAAGAGTATGATATGGATATCCAAACAAAAAAAATGGTAAGAGGTTTGGGCCTGGTAAAACTTATGGTAGAGAGCAATTTACAGACAATTGAGGTAAATGAAATTGAAGAAGAAAGGATAAATTTCCTTGAAAAAATGATAGATTCTGAATGGTATAATGACATCATTTTTTATCTCAAACATCTGTAGTGCCCTGAATATTTGAGAAATAATCAGAAAAGATAACTTAAGTTAGCTTCCCAAAAATCTGTCATTACTGATTTTGGGTTAGCATGGAAGAATCCTGAGGGAATTCTTTTAAGATGTATTACTAAAGATGAAGCCCCTAAAATAATTGCCGATCTCCATGGAGGAGTGTGTGGGGGAC
Organism: Taxus chinensis; assembly: GCA_019776745.2. Classification (NCBI taxonomy): domain Eukaryota; kingdom Viridiplantae; phylum Streptophyta; class Pinopsida; order Cupressales; family Taxaceae; genus Taxus; species Taxus chinensis. The sequence continues at coordinate 600,629,695 of CM034152.1, read as the reverse complement.
ATTTTGCTAGAAGAGTCACAACTCATAAGATCTCAAGGGCTAGTTATTCGTGGCCAACTCTTTTAAAGGATACAACTTTGTTGGTAAGAAAATGTTAAAGTTGCCAATGCTTTTTTGGAAGACTGAAAGCTTCAGAATCCCTTCCTTTACAACCTGTATCAGTTGAAGCCCCATTTAGGAAATGGGGAATGGAATTCATTGAGGATATTTCTGATCTCTTCAAGTGCAGGCCATAAGTGGATACTAGTGGCCACAGATTACTTCACCAAGTGGGAGGAGGCAATCCTCACCAAGAAGGCAACTCACCAAATTGTCATGGATTTTATCTTGAATTATATCATTTGTAGATTTGGGTGCCTGTAAAAATAGTTGCTGATAATGCCATGAGCTTTCAAGCTAAACCTTTGGTGGCTATGTGTCACAAATATGAGATTAATTTGACATATGCTTACAATTATAATCCCCAAGGAAATGGACAGGAAGAGTCCAGGAATAAAAATATGTTGAAGATAATTAGAAGAACTTTGGAGTTGAACAAAAGGAAGTGGGGTGAGCAGTTGAAGTTTTTTGTTTGGGATGATCGAATCAATATTAAACGAGCTATTGGAAAAAGCCCATTTGATTTGGTGTACAGAACTCAAGCCCTGCTGCCCCTGCATATGTAATTATCTTCATTTAAATTTCTTCAACAACTGGAAGATCAAGAGGTTAGTCCCTATCATCCTCACATCAATCAGATTGTTGAGTTAGATGAAGAAAGAAGGGCATCCCATTAGAGGCATGCAAAATTTAGAGAGAAATTAAAGAAGTTGTTCAATAAGAAGGTAACTCTAAGAGCTTTTAATGTGGGAGATTATGTGCTATTATGGGATAACAGGCACAAGAATAAGGGAAAACATAGAAAGTGCGATGCATTTTGGATGGGCCCTTATTCAATTGACATTCAAATTGGTGAACATACCTTCTTCTTAAAAGAGCTAGATGGGGAGTTTTTTGAATTACCTTTTAATGGCAGACATTTGAAACATTTCCTTGATTGATTTCTCAGAATCGAGGTATGCACCATTGTACAATGTATAGTATTTTGGTTTCTTTATGCTTTCATGTTTTTCTATTTTGGTTCGTCCTAGTCCTTGGCAGCCATTTTTATTGGTTTCTCAGTTTGTTCCTGGAAGGTTGGCTCATGACTCTTTTGCCCAATGGTTTAGTTTTGGCACATGGTATGCTCTATTTTTCTTGCCACACTCGCAGGGAGTGCCTATCCCCAAGTTGGAGCCAATGTTGGTGCTCAATTTGATCTCACCCTGTTTGCTTTAAAAATTCTTCAATTTGCGGGCTCTGTTGTATTTTCTATCTCCCTGAATGGATGTGTGATAAGTTTTCTTCATTTGTATGTTGTTGAAAGATCCTTCTCCATGATTATGGATCACATTTGGGCCTTATATCATTTCCAAATTCTTTATCCTTAATGAAAAATTCATCTCCGGGTGCAAATGGTGATTTTCCTACATTTTACAATTTGACGGGTGTGTTTTCCCTGTCAATTTATATCTCAGCATATGTGGAAATGCGGTCCTTTCTGTTGGATGTGGCTTGGCAGGGAATTTTGAAACTCTAATCCCCACTTCAACTCAAGTCTTGTCCACATGGAGGGCCTGTGCTCATCTGAAAATTCACCTCTTGGTTTGACCTTTGGATCACATTTGGGCCTTATATCATTTCCAAATTCTTTATCCTTAAAGAAAAATTCATCTGCGGGCACAAATGGTGATTTTCCTACATGTTACGATTTGACAGGTGTGTTTTCCCCATCAATTCATATCGTAGGATCTGTGGAATCATGGTCCTTTCTAATTGGATGTGCCTCGGCAGGGAATTTCAAAACTCTAAGGCCCACTTCAACTCAAGTCTTGTCCACGTGGAGGGCCTGCGCTCATCTGAAAATTCACCTCTTGGTTTGACCTTTGGAGTTATGCCAGGGAGACATGTGGAGGTTTCCGCTGGCCCTACCTAGACTTAGACATGTTTTTTAATGCGGCCAGTGCAACTTTTTCAGACCATGGACACGTGGAGGGCCGACGCTCATTTGAGGATCCGCCTCTAGGTCCTACCTTAGAAGTTGTGCCAAGGAGACACGTGGAGGCTTCCGCCAGCTCTTCTCTATACTTAAACTTTTCAAGCAACTTTCTAAGGCTTGGGACACGTGGAAGGTCCGTGCCTGTCTGAGGACCTACCCCTGAATTTTATTATTGAAAGAATGCCAGGAACACACTTGCAAGTTTCCACTCACTTTGCCCTATCTTGGAATTTTCAACGGCCAAGGAAAACTATTTCGGACCCTAGATATAGGGTGCCTTCCGCTAGTCCTTAAATTTTTTCAACAACTTTGTTGGACTATGACACGTGGTGAGCCCGCGCTTGTTTAGGGTCTCCACTTTTGGGAACCATAGCAAAAGTGTGGCAGTGACACACGTGGAGGCTTCCACTAGCTCCTTTTATACTGAGACTTTTCAAAGGCCAAAAAGCATTTTTCTAGGGCCTAGAGCAAGTGGAAGGCCCGCACTTGTTTGGAAACTTGCCTATGTACTTCACTTTTGTAATTGCACCAAGGAAACACGTGGATAACTCTGATATAAAGTTGAGAAAGGGGAAAATTGATGGTTTCTATGCATTGCATCTGATTTTGCCACCATTTTTTGCTCCAAGACTCTTAGAGATGTGAATATGCATTGTTTTTCATTGTTTTTTGATGAAATTAATTTTTGTTTTTGTCTACAAAGTGCAAATTGAATGGATTTAAAGCTTAATTTGTGAGTCCATGGATTTTAAAGGCTGATATTTTGAAGTTGGAATTACTCGGGAACTTGTAAAAATGTGAATTACCAGAGAAGTTGGATGCGGATCAGAGTTACAGAAGAAAGAATGGGAAAAGGGTGAAATGATGGAGGTTGCAGGTGCAAAGGGATGAAAAAGGTGTTGCCTTGAGGGTGAAAAGGATTTCGTGTTAGATCCAGGTATATAGAGCCATTGGAAAATGATTAAGACGAGGATTTCTTGCATGAAAGAATAAAATGAATGATTAGAAGGATTGTCAAAAAGTTGTGGCATGGCATCCCAGTCATTTGTCAAGAGTATGAGAAATGTGATCAGTTCATGATTCGTCCACCTGATAGCTGTGGGTGTAAGTTTGTTAAACATCACTTTCTGAGGAAAATTGGTAACACGCAAAGGTTCCTCGAATATTCTTCTTTTTTTTTGGGGGAAAATTTAGGATGAGTGAGAAAGTGAAATGTATAAATGCAATGAGAATACTCTTGCAAAGGGTCGGGGGTTGAATTCTTAAAAGAAAAATTGAGAAATCCCATCTTCCTAAGAGACCATTTGAGAAACCTATCAATTTCTTATGTTTTAGATTTCAATCATGACAAGTTGGTTGCAAGTGTACAACCATTGACAAGCTCTTAGACTGTTCAAATAAACTTTCCCCTGGTGATGAATCTAATCAATTTCTAATTAATCTATGTCAATCTTGGGAAAATTTATGTTTGCTTTATTTCAAAATGTCTGCCAGTAGTTTTTCTTGTTCCTATTTCAATCTTGTGTTAAATTCCTTCCGAATCACATAGGATCTCATATTTGTGATAGTTTATTGGCATTTACAATTTCATTATGAGAAGAACCTTAATATTGTAATGAGATAAACACTTTAAAATCACTTTACTGTCATTTTTTGATAAAGATTGTTTGTAAGCCTTTGAGTGTATCTTAGGCATGAGGAACTAGAGGTATTTGATGTTTAATTGAGTCGTTAGCTCAAGCCTTCGTTTTAAATTCTTGATGATTGTGTGCAATCGTGTAAATTTGGCCTCCATTGATGCACATCCTTCTGGTTGAAGGAATATTTTAACTATTCTGTAGCATTCTGTCATTTAGTCTTTCAATTGTTGTGAAGTTTCTCAAATATCTAGAAAAATCAAGTTTATCCTACTTAATCTCCCACCAAAATTATTCAAAAATAATGAATCCCACCTGAACTATCCCTGTTTTCCGTGTATGTCAACAAATGATTAAATTATAGTGCCAAAATATGTAGAAGCAATCAAGATTCCATATTTTCTTTAGTAACCTTACTCCTGTTTAGAAAATATCACCATTCTTTAGAAGTGACAACTCGTGAGAATTTGAAGAAGTTGTTCAATAAGAAGGTGACTCCAAGAGCTTTTAGTGTGGGAGATCTTGTGTTATTATGGGATAGTAGACATGAGGATAAGGGAAAGCATGGAAAGTACAATGCATTGTGGATGGGCCCTTATTCAATTGACATTCAAATTGGTGAACATGCCTTCTTCTTAAAAGAGCTAGATGGGGAGTTGCTTGAATTACCTATTAATGGTAGACATTTGAAACATTTCCTTGATTTATTTCTCAGAATCGAGGCATGCACCATTCTACTTTTGTGTTTTTCTATTTTGGTTCGTCCTAATTCTTGGCAGCTATTTTTATTGGTTTCTCAGTTTGTTCCTGGAAGGTTGGCTCGTGACTCTGTTGCCCAATCGTTTATTTTTAGCACAAGGTATGCTTTATTTTTCTTACAACACTCGTAGGGAGTACCCATCCCCGATTCGGAGCCAATGTTAATGCTCAATTTGATCTCGCCTTGTTTGCTTTAAAAATTCTTCAATCTGCGGGCTCTGTTGTATTTTTTATCTCCCCGAATGGATGCGTGAAAAGTTTTCTTCATTTGTATGTTTTTGAAAGATCCTTCTCCATGGTTATGGATCAAATTTGGGCCTTATATCATTTCCAAATTCTTTATCCTTAAACAAAAAATCATCTCCGGGCACAAATGGTGATTTCCTTGCATTTTACGGTTTGACGGGTGTGTTTTCCCCGTCAATTTATATCTCAGTATGTGGAAACGTGGTCCTTTCTGATTGGATGTGGCTCGGTAGGGAATTTTAAAACTCTAAGGCCTACTTTAACTCAAGTCTTATCCATGTGGAGGGCCTGTGCTCATCTAAAAATTTTCCTCTTCGTTTGACCTTTGGAGTTGCGCCAGGGAGACATGTGGAGGTTTCCGCTGGCCCTGCCCAGACTTAGACATTTTTTTTCATACGGCCAGTGCAAATTTTTTAGACCATGGACACATGGAGGGCTGATGCTCATTTGAGGATCCACCTCTAGGTCCTACCTTAGCAGTTGTGCCACTGAGACACATGGAGGCTTCCGCCGGCTCTTCTCTATACTTAAACTTTTCAAGCAACTTTCTAAGGCTTGGGACATGTGGAGGGCCCGCACCTATTCGAGGACCTGCCCTTGAATTTTATTATTAAAAGAATGCCAGGAAGACACTTGGAAGTTTCCGCTCACTTTGCCCTATCTTGGACTTTTCAATGGCCAAGGAAATTTGTTTCAGACCCTAGACACAGGGCACCTTCCGCTGTCCTTAAAATTTTTCAAAAACTCTTCCAGACTGAGACACGTGGTGAGCCCTCTCTTGTTTAGGTTCTTTGATTTTGGGCACCATATCAAAAGTGTGCTAGTGAGACATGTGGAGGCTTCCATTGGCTCATTTTATACTAAGACTTTTCAAAGGCCACAAAATATTTTTCTTGGGACCAAGGCACATGGAAGGTCCACACTTGTTTGGAAACTTTCCTCTATACTTCACCTTTGTAGTTACACCAAGGAAACATGTGGACGACTTTGATATAAAGTTGAGAAAGGGGAAAATCAATGGTTTCTATGCATTGCATTTGGTTTTGCCACCATTTTTTTCTCCAAGACTTCTGGAGATGCGAATACACATTGTTTTTCATCATTTTCTGATGAAATTCCTTTTTGTTTTTGTCTACAAAGTGCAAATTGAATGGATTTAGAGGTTAATTTGTGAGTACAAGGATTGTAAAGGTTGATATTTTGAAGTTGGAATTGCTCAGGAACTTGCAAAAATGTGAATTACCAGATAAGTTAGATGCAAATCAGAGTTACAGAAGAAAGAATGGGAAAAGGGTGAAATGATGGAGGTTACAGGTGCAAAGGGATGAAAAAGGTGTTGCCTCAAGGGTGAAAAGGATTTCCTGTTAGATCCAGCTATACAGAGCCATTGGAAAATGATTAAAATGAGGATTTCTTACATGACAGAATAAAACAAATGATTAGAAGGACTGTCAAAAAGTTGTGGCATGGCATCCCAATCATTTGTTGAGGGTCTGAGAAATGTGATTAGTTCATGATTCATCCACCTGACAGCTATTGGTGTAAATTTGTTAAACATCACTTTCTGAGGCAAATTGGTAACAAGCAAAGGTTCCTTGAATATTCTTCTTTTTTGGGGGGAAAATTTGGGATGAGTGAGAAAGTGAAATGTATAAATGCAATGAGAATACTCTTGCAAAGGGTCGGGGGTTGAATTCTTAAGAGAAAAATTGAGAAAGCCCATCTTCATGAGAGACCATCTGAGAAACTTGTTAATTTCTTGTGTTTTAGATTTCAATCACGTCAATTTGGTTGCAAGTGTACAACCATTGACAAGCTCTTAGACTGTTCAAAGAAACTTTCCCCTGTTGATGAATCTAATCAATTTCTAATTAATCTATGTCAATCTTGGGAAAATTTGTGTCTGCTTTATTTCAGAATGTCTACAAGTAGTTTTTCTTGTTCCTATTTCAATCTTATGTTAAAGTACCTCCAAATCACATAGGATCTCATCCTTATGATAGTTTATTGGCATTTACAATTTCATTATGAGAAGAGCCTTAATCCTATAATGAGATAAACAATTTAAAATCACTTTACTGCCATTTGTTGATAAAGATTGTCTGTAAGTCTTTGAGTGTATCTTAGGCATGAGTAACCAGGGGCATTTGATGTTTAATTGAGTCTTTAGATCGAGCCTTCATGTTAAATTCTTGGAGATTGTGTGCAATCATGCAAATCTGGGCCTCCATTGATGCACATCTTCTGGTTGAAGGAATATTTTAACTATTCTTAGTATTCTGTCATTTAGTTTTTCAATTGTTGTGAAGTTTCTCAAATATCTGGAAAAATCAAGTTTATCCTACTTAATCTCCCACAAAAATTATTCAAAAACAATGAATCCCACCTGAACTATCCCTATTTTCCATGTATGTCAACAAATGATTAAATTCTAGTGCCAAAATATGCAGAAGCAATTAGGATTCCATAATGTCTTTAGTAACCTTAGCCCTATTTAGAAAATATTACCATTCTTTAGAAGTGACAACTTGTGAGAGTTAAATTTTGGTGCATTGATCATATTTTATCAAGGTCCCCTTTAAAATTTTTGCAAAGAAGGATATCTCCATTTTCCTTCACCGATAGAGGTTACAAAATGGGTCCTCTCACCCTAGTCAAAATTCATGGCCTTAAAGTGAGGATAGATCAAATCCTTAATGAAGGTGCTATCCATTTCTCTGATCCCTAAGTGACAAAAATTCAGATGAATCCCCTCCCCAGCTATAAAACGACTCATAATATGATCCGTCTATCTCTCAGTGTCTTGTTAAATCTGCGATGCTACTTGATTTCTAATGGAGAATCAATTTGGATTCCAACGCATGGGAAAATGGTTTCATTTATCTCAAAGGGGTTAAAATTCATTTTTATGAAGATTTCATTATGGAGGTCATAGGTATACCCACATACACACTTAAAATATTTGAGGATATGTTTCAATGGAAGGAGCTGGAAACTATTTTTCATCAGGATGAGAGCAATTTATTTATGGAAGATGGGATTGGGTGACTTCCATTCCCCAGAAGATGGATAGAAATATATTTCCATGTGATGAAGTATGTAACCATGAATGGTAAATTATGTAAGCTTCATACACACCACTTTTCTTTACACAATCATTTAAGACATCAAAATTAGATGAGAATTCCTTCCTACTTCTATCGATATTTGAGCTCTTATGTAAAGTAACTTTAAGATGAGAAGGTGGCAGTTCCCCTCCACCAAGGCCCCATTATCTTACTTTTCAAGGGTGGTTCTCCTATCCTTAGTGCTAGCGATAATTTTTTTTCTCATGATGATTCTTTCGGTGATCACCCATAAAAATTACTTCCTCCATATTCTCATGTCTTGGGTGTCAGGGATATTTTTTTTCTTATGATGATTCTTTCAGTGATGACCTAGATGATGGTAAATGTCGTAAGATTCATACACACCTCTTTTCTTTACTCAACCATTTAAGACATCAAAAGCATAGGATGAATCATTTTTACTTATAACACTCCTTGAGATCTTTTGTCAATGAATTTCAATATGAGAAGGTGGTGGTTCCCCTCTACCAGGGCCTCATTCTATCAATTTTCAAGGATGGTTCTATTGTCATGGGTGCTAAGGATAATTTTTTTCTCATGATGATTATTTTGGTGATGATCTAGATGACTTCCTTCCTCTATCAGAAAGAAGGAAGAAGTTGAAGTGGATAGCTAACCCTAGTAAAGATGATAGTGTAGCGGAAGATTCAGTGCTACATAACATGTCCTTGGGTAGAATACCTAGGTATGATCATAGTCAGGAAGGGGATGAAGCTAGGTTTTATGATCATATGATTAAGATAATGGAGATCTTGGAACATTTGGTGGAGACTTTAACTACGGATAAAAGTAACATGGTTCGTATGGTAAAAAATTTAAAAGCAGAATTTGTGCTCTAAGGTCAACATCTTGTTGTAGTTAGGGATAAGTTAGCTAAAGGGGAGTTCGGAGAGAAAAATTTAAAACTGGTGATCATCAGTTCAAATGAGGAGGTAGAGGATCACTCTTAGAATCATGATAATAGGGAAAGACCTAGTTTTATAACTAGGTATAGCTCTAAGATTTCACATCTATAGCGACTTTTTTACTGCATTTTTTTTGGATTTCTCTCCCATGGTGGATTTAGGTTTGGGTTTGTCTTTTTTTAGTGGGATTTGTCTAGTTATTTTTTGTTGTTGTCTGAGTCAAGTCTGTTTGACTCTTCGACATCTGTTTTTTTTTCTCTTGTGAGATTTATTGTAAATATTTCTTGTAATGGCCCGTGGAGACTTTCCAAAACATACCAATCAAAATAAATAAATAAATAAATAATGTGCATAAAATAAGGAATAAAAATCATTTTTTTTAAAATTCATTCTTTTTCAACCAATCATTGCCAAGTATTCAAATTTTATATTGTTTATACTATAGTTTTGAGAAAATAATAATATTATATCTATATAGAAATACCATTTATCTTACATTTAATTGGTTTTTACATTTCCTCTTATTCCAACCTACACCAAAATCAAGAAAAATGATGTCATCACATTATTACTCTTATTTTATTACACGTGACTTGGAGAAACATGAATGTTCATTTATCACCAAGGTAGGGATAATATAGTATTCACCCAAGTTAAATACTTTCTTAGATTTAATCAAAGAAATATGTTAAACAAATTATTTCAATAGATATAAAATCTGAGACTCATTTTATTTTATAATATTCCTTATATGCCTTATTATGGAACATTCTTTTCAACTACATTTATATAGATATAATATCCACCCACTTATTTCAAGACTAGTTTTAAATAATTTTTTATTTACCTATTATTTAATTGGTGTCCTATATATTTAACAACATTTGATATTTTTTATTAGTATTACAATAAATTAGAGAATTTTCACTACAATTAAAATTATATAAATATAATACACATACACTACTTCCAATGACTACTTCTAATTTGTTTATTTACCAATTAAATAAATATCGTTCTATCTAATCCATCAAGTAGAGATGTAATGATACTTTGTGTCTCTTGTAAATGAGGGGTCTAAGGTTCAAACCTCAGTCTATGTTAAGGAGGCTCACTACTTCATGGATTCTTTGTTGACGGGACACAACACTAAAATGGTTCAATCTATGGGAACACTGTGATAAGATGGCTAAATTCTTAAATTACCATCCTTTGTATGGGTCAATGAATAGTGTGGGCTAGTAGTCCCATTTACCCTTAGAAAAAAAAAAGTGACATATTAGATTTATTTATTACTATTTTTATAAATTAATACTATTCTATAAATTTTTCGAGAAAAGCTTCAAATGTCTGGATTTTTTTCCTTTCTTTTTCAATGACCTTTTAGACTTTGTATCACATTTTGAAAAAGTAGTCTAGATAATTGTTCACCACATGTCATAAATCTTTCTTGGTTGATTGCAAAAATAATCAACGAATAGGATTTGAGAGACATTTTTCGTAATTTTTTAATTTCCTTCATTGAATTGGATGTTTCTATTTAGTTTTTTTTAAATTTCATAAAAAAATTCAAGAATTTTAATAGCATTTTTTTTGTTTCCAATGGCACCATTTTACAACAAAGTCTTTTTATTTCCTTGTATTTACCCCTTATTTTTCTAATCAAATGCAATCAGGGAAATGTGGAGTTTCCTGCAATAATAACTTAACTATCAACGATAAATATTAATATTAATAACAAAGTAGTCTTGGATCTTCAATTTTGATGAATGAAGCTGGGATATTCAATTCTTCAGGTCATTTTATTTAAAAACAAAATAGTTTTATTTTATCAATTAACTTTACTTAATGTTTAGGCATGATAAAGATTATTTTCCTCATCCTCTAATCACTTCAATGCATAATAAATCACTAATTATAACTCAATAAGAGAAGGGTAGTTACATTGTGACTTTGTTGAAATTAATAGTATAACTAATATTAATTTTTACATTTATTAGATAACATTAAGTATATAGGTGCGTGGGAGCATACATGTATTCACACATTTATTGTATTTGTAGAAAATTTTCTTTTATTTAATAAAATTTTCCTTTTTTTCTAACAAAAACATATGGGTGAAATTGGGTATCAATAGCAACTAATTTTAGTAAAGGTTTCCCAACACTATTTTTAAAATTCCATATATTATATTAGATATTATCTTTGAATATATATTTTTAAATAAAGCATCTTATATTTTGGAGTATCAAATATAATTTATATTTTCAAAACACAATTTGTTATAGATATGAATAATGCTTATAATTTTTCAATTTATTATATATTTAAGAAAGTGTATCATTTTAAGAAAGTGTATAATCATATTTTTCTGGTTGGGAACACATGCCTTTATCAATAAAGGAGAGTGATATGTCTTAGAAACCAATTTGACTAAATAGACATTTTATTGTTATTCTTTTACTAATTAGTACATACAATTTATTATTACAAATTTATTAATTAATTTTTTTACAATGCAATGTAAAATACTATCTAATAAAAATATTAACATATATAAAAATAATTTTAAGGATTTTATCTTGGATTTTAAATATATTTCATTGATTACCAATTTTATTATATTTTTTCATATTTTTTACTGACTATCATTTGTAAAACAATATTTTTAAAACAAAACTCCACACTTTATCGTATAGTTAAGATATTACATTTTTTTGACTGAACTCCTAAATTTGTAAAAAAATTAAGTGAGTGAAACGAATATTAAATTTATTGTATAAAATTAAAATGTACAAAACCACACCGTTACATCTAATCAACCGCTAACATTATAGAATTCATATCGACAAAATTAACATAAATTGATTATGTATATGTATGAATCAAATATGCACTTCTATATCAAGAAACTGACATTATACTTCATAGAACCTTGGAGATAGGAATCCGTTTTCATACAACCCTTGTTTAGATTGCATTTAGTTGTAATATAAACATTACAATTGTATAATTTGAAAAACAAATGTAAAACCAATTCAACCAAAATTATGATGATACTAATTCTCTTGCTATTAAAAGTAATACGATGTTTGTACTTATATGTTGGTGTATGATTCTCCATATGAGGTTTTTTACTGGTGCTTGCCTTGTGTTAGAACTTCACTCATCCAAACTTCAAGTTTCTGGTATCTGCTCATCCCTCCAGATTACCAAAAAAATGACACATAATAATTACGTCTTTCATAATATAAAATATATATAGTGGAATGTTCCTTATCATAGATATTTATTTTATAATGGATCAAAATAGATTTTTGTGATACGACACAATAAAGAGATTTGAGTACCATGATATGAAGTGGGGAATAAGCCATCAAAAAATTCCACCAATCAAAAGTTAGATAAATACAAACTAATAATTAGTGTAAAACATGAACCTATGATAAATAATTAGGTAAAATTGGATTCAGTAATTTATATACTTTCTATCACAACTAAACACAATGTATATAAAATACAATATTACGACCTAAACTAGTCTCTTGATGATCTTGTTTTAAAGATCTTTATCTTCAATTTCCTGTTTACACTCACACTACTATTTACATAATAAAAGATAATGCTAGAATCATACGCCAAAAAAATTTGCTGGAATAAACATCTCTTAATCCTTAAAAACTAAAACCCAGAATTCTTAACCTCGAACAAATATTTAGATTCAATAATAAAAAATTCTTAACTTTCATACACAACCAAACATGCTAGAGGAAAGTAGACTATGATACCACTAAAATATCCCTTTTAGGATATCACTTAAAACTCACAAATTTATAAAAATGCAACAAACTGTATTTATGATTTTTCAGGACAACAAGGTACAAAAATAAAGAATTTTTTATCTTCATTAATATTCACTTCTAACAATACCCAAAAGTTTAAAAGGAAGTAGGAAAATATGGAGGACAATGCACAATGGAGAAATACTTTTACTGCAAAAATTTGATTTAATTTAATTTATTTTAGGGAAGAAAATGAGAGAAAAATACATCTGACCATAATTCCCAGAATAACAATGGAAGAATGATGGAAATGAATTCTAGGGCATCCTCACAATGATAACAATCTCTAGCTCCAAAATCTCTAGAAAAGAGCCACTAGACCCCTCCAAAACGTTGTTTGAAATCCCAAGGTAAGTTGCCCCACTTGTGGGGGTCACACAACTTCACCAAACTGAAAATAAACAGACACCCAGATGATGGTTGGTTGTCCTCTCCTCTATCCCTGAACCTATGATCAAAATGGTCAATATATCTCTAATCTTTGCTCTATGTTTGCAAGTCCGAATGGTGCAAACAACAATGTAGGGATATGAGATGGAAATTCTCATTGAAGAATGCACTTCCAGCTAGGGATTGACCTCTCACCATTGAAGCTAGGGTTATTATATAATTTTACCTCCACAAGAAAAATGGTTACAAATAGCAATAACTCCAAAAGTATGAATGTCTGAATGAATGCCCAAATGACCACAGGGGCGACCGTTCCTCGAGCAAGCATACAACTAAAACCCGGGCTTACTTGGTTGATCTAACTGAGGACATCCCTTCCCTCACTATATAAAATCCAGAAGTTGAAGAATATTTCAAAATTTTTACACGGGGTGCATTTGTGGGTAGGTTTAATGGATTTTGGCCTTCCTCCATAGCTCTATACCAGTGGGTCTTTGAAAATTGGCCCAATAAATGTGAAATATATCTTTACTCCAAGGGTTTTTTCGTTGTCCATTTTAGGGAAATTGAAGATTACTAGCGGCGTTTGATAGATGGACCTTCGTTCTAGGGACATGCGAGTCTATTTATCACTCCATGGTTCCTAGATTTTAATTTGAATACTTATTTGGTGACCAAAACACCAGTTTGGGTCAGGCTTCCTAACCTCCCCTTACATCTATGGTATGCCCTGGAATATATTGGAAATGTTTTGGGAAAATTTATAAAAGAGGATATGGATAGAACACATTTGGGCCTGTGTTCATTCACCTGAATTTGCGATGAACTTGATTTAAGTAAAGGATTACCTGATCGAATCAACCTTAAATTTGGTAATTTTCAACACACCTAGGTCTTAGACTATGAGAATACTGCATTCTGATGTAGACTATGCAGAAATGTGGGGCATTTTCAAGCCTCCTGTCCCTTCAATAAGAATCAAAAATCGAAAAAATAAAATGGATCAAAATCTTTGAACGGATGGGGTTATGTAAACCTAGATTTGGTTTCTACATATAAATTTAAAGATAATCCATATAACCCTACCTTCGATGGTAAAACGGTTATAGAAAAATGATACAGAGATGGGATTTCAGGAAGAACACTTGGTTCAAGGTGGCATAAAAAATGGGACATACTTCAGAAAGTTTAGAATCAGATCAAGATTCCGTGCCAGGTAATTTGATGGCATTGGTGAACCCCATCGACTTTGCGCTGGTTAGCTCGTCGAATCAAGGAAAATGAAAATAAGTAAAGAGGCGTAAAAATAAATAAAGACGCACAGGCAACATTGTCGATTATTTTCCATCCCAGAGGAGGAAGTAATTTAAGGATTGCTCCATCTATTGTAAAGTTGGTATGCAACCATTTTTTGGCTTTTGTATCCCTATTGTTCTCCTGAGGATTTAGTGTCATCTTTTAAATAGGGAACGGGTCCCTTCAACCCACCATATATATATATATATATATATATATATATATATATATATAATTTATCATTATAAATTTATTAGTTCACATTTTACAAAACAATGTAAAATATTCTCTTGTACTAAGATAAATATCTTAAATATATCTATTTAAATAATATTGATATATATCAACCTCAAGGATTTTATTGTGGGTTTTAAAAATACCTCGTTGATTACTAATTTTGTTATATTTTCTTCATTTTTTCATTGGCTACCTTGAGTAAAACAATCTTTTAGAAACAAAACTCCACACTCTATCGTATAGTTAAGATATTACAATTTTTTGATTGACTGCCTAAATTTGTAAAAAACTTGATTGAGTGAAACAAATACCAAATTTATTGTATAAAATAAAAATGTACACAACCACAACATTACATCCAATCCACTATTTCCATAGTAGAATGTGTATCCACATAATTAATATAAATTGATTATATATATAATCAATTTATACATATGGATCAAATATGTACTTCTATATCAAGGAATTGAAATTATCCTTCATGAAACTAACACCTTGGAATCTTAGGGATTAATTGTCATACAACCCTTGTTTATATTGGATTTAGTTGTAATATAAACATTACAGTTGTATAATTTAAAAAACAAATATAAAACAATTCGACCAATATTATCATAATACTAATGCTCTTGCTATTAAAAATACTATGATGTTTGTCCTTATATGTTGGTGTATGTTACTCCATATGAGGTTGATTGGTGGTGTTTGCCTTGAGTTAGAGCTTCACTCATCAAAACTTTGGGTTGTTGGTATTTATTGATCCCTCCAGATTACCAAAAAAACCACATAATAATTAATTCTTTGATAAATATAAAATATATATAGTGGAAGGTTCCTTATCATAGATATTGCTTTTATAGTGGATCAAAATATATTTGGGTGATATAACATAATTAATTGATTTGACTACCATGATATGAAGTGGGGAATAAGCCATCAAAACTTAACACTAATCAAAAGTTAGATAAATACATTTCCATATATTTTTGTGTGACAAATATAAAAGTTATAATTTTAAGACATAAAAAAGTCATTTAAAAAATAAAATGATATAAACTAATAATTAGCGTAAAACACGAAGCTATAATAACTAATTAGGTCAAAGTAGATTTAATAATTTACTTTCTATCAGAACTAACAACAATGTATATAAAATACAATATTACGACCTAAACTAGTCTCTTGACGACCTTGTTTTAAAGATCTTTATCTTCAATTTCCACTCTACATTGACAATATTGTTTACATAATAAAAAATGATGCTGAAATCATACCCCAAATGAATTTGTTGGAATAAAAATCTTTTAATCATGATAAACTAAACCCCAAAAAACTTTGAATTATAAAAAAAAAGTTTTAATACCAATCAAATAATATCTATATTCACAATATATTGAGATGTGTTTATTCTACCTAATCAAATAATTTATATAAAATATAGTCAGGGTATATTGAAAGTGTGTTTATAATATCAAACATAAAAATGTGACAGTTAATTAGCGTGAGCTATTAGAAGTTCTAGCCCAATTGGTGGATAAGGCTAACTTTTAAGACCAAATTCCATTTTGGAGGTGAAAGCAAGGTATTTGTTTTCAAATGGATTCCTTATATCTTATCCAACTAAAATGGCTCGATCTATCCACAATTTGTTTTTTGATGGACGTCGAGACAAATAAATCACGTTTGAGCTTCCCATGTCATCTGTTTATCTCGTTATCCGTTTGTTATTGTATTTTAACGTTCAGTACCTCACTAACCCAATCCATCCAAAAGTTTGTTTTCAGCCATATCACAAGAGGCCAACTCGGATGAATAGATCAAACCCTAAATGAGAGAGATATTTGGATGGAAGTGGTATATGATGAAATTCCTTTCCAAAAGAACTCTGCCACTAAAGAACATGACTTACCTATGGTCGACAAGTTCAATCATACAATTAAAATATGACGATTTCAAATAATTTGGGTGAATCACACTTATTTTATTAGGGTCTTCATTTGGGTTGTCGCCTTATTCATTTAGGAGTTAGCTAATCAAAATTGTCATTATGTGGACACACAAAGATTAGCAACGAGAAGGTTATTCCATATATGTTGTGGTGGAAACACTTCTAAGATGCAACATTTTTTTTCCTTACAAGAATATTAGCGATTCCTAAATATTTTCTTCAAAAAAGTGGTAAAGCTACATGGATTTCTATGCATTATTATGCTAGGGACATCATGTTTTTGGATATTTTTGAAATACAACATTGAAGCATTTGAACAAATAATTGTAATATATGTGAGCATATCATTCATAGACATATGAAAAAACAAAGGTGGTAAATAGAATCTTGTGGATTTAATTAGATGTTTGTTAGGGGATAAGTGAAGGACATGGGATTTAGTAATGGTATGCGTAGAATTTTCATATAATAACTTTATCAATAGAAGAATTGGTGAAACACCATCATAAATAGTATATGGTAGTATCCCATGAATAATGGGAAATATGTGAAATGTCATTAAAGGCAAAAGGAGTGTTGAGGCTAAACATTTTGCAAAACACATGAAGAATGTGTAGTGACATATGCACAAGAAAGTGTATGGTACAAACATATTTTAGATGTGAATATGAGTTTCACGTTGGAGACATGGTTTTAGATCATTTACAAATGGAAAGATTTAGACTAGAGGCACATATAACAAGTTGAAGTGGAAGAAAATATGGACATGTAGAGTATTGACGAAGATCCAACAAACACATATGAAATTAAATTTTCAAAAGGAATCAACATCTTGAATATATATATATATATATATATATATATATATATATATATATATATATATCACAAGGAGAAGAAAGTTGTAGAAGATAAAGAAGATTACTGGAGACAATAGATTCCAAATAAGGTTTATAAAGAAAAATAAAGGGTGATTGATATGAAGATCAAGAAGATACACAATAAGGAATACACAAAATATTGGTGAAATGGAAAAGAAGAAAGGAAAAATACACGACTTATATAATTTTCATCTAAGCTATAAGGAAGTAAAATATTGAGGAACATGCATGAGGAAGAGCTCATGTTTTTTAAATTTACTTAGTTATATGATGTATGATGTATAACATATGGGTTCATGGGAAATATTATATCAAAGAAATGTAGTTACAGTAGATTGTTGAGTTCTATTGTTGTTTTCCATGGTGTACCAAATTATATTATGGTGGGCCATATACACCTCATTGGTACCTATGGATGTCTATGAGATCTGCATAAGCTTATGGTGGGTGACACACATCTAGTTTATGTTGCACTTGTCTATAATAGTTGCACTAGTCTATGAGAACCTCAAAATCCTAGTTGATGTTACAAAAGTCTAAAATAAATGTGCAAGTCTTCAGGAAGCATAAAAGTCTCTTGAATACATCGATAGTAGTTCAAAGCCGAGCATAATAACTTTATATGGGTTATTTCGGACTTAATTGTGTCTTAATGGGTAATAGGTAGTTAAAATTGAGGATGCATTTGGGTAGCTTACATGCCTATATAAAAAAACCCAAAAACATTGAAGTAGAGTGATAGAACTAGTGATACATAATAAATTAAATAGAATCTATGAGTTACTATACATTTATTGATGGAACAAATAATCTAATACATTCCCAAATCTGATTGTATGTATCACTTTAGAGATATTTGAGGCTACACTATGGGTTGATTAGTCTATGTTTATGTGATATTTAGATTCAATAACAAAATTTCCATGTTTCTATCTATTATATTATGTTATGTGTGTTAAATTTGAGGGCTATGTGATTGAAGGCCTCTCTTAATTTGGCTCGTGACTACATCTGTATCAATCAAATTCATGGAACCAAATGAATATATAATTATACAACATGATAATAAGCTATTCAGAATCATATAAATGAGGATCAATCCCTTATGGAGGCACAAATCTACACCATATAAAAATTAGTTATATTTTTTAAATGTCAGTACTGAGTACAATACTCATTTTGAGGATTTGATGCATTGAATGCAAGTAATAGAACAAAAAAATAACTACCTGAATAACATTGTGAGGGATCTATTAATATTTTACAATATATTTCATGAAGATCATGATTTATGAAATTTTCTAGTATTAAACATAAACCAAACAAGTTAATGTGTCATCAAGGGGTAGATTGTGTAACTCAAGCACATGTGACTCAAAATATTTCAATAAATTATCAAAGAGGAATGAAAGGAATTGGAGAAAATATTACAGCAAGCCATCTTAGACCAACCAATTATAATAGAGGGGTATGCATATGGGTGCACCTATAAAGGTATGGGTGGAGAAAGGGGAGGTGGAAGGTTTCCCCTGGGCACATTTTGTAAGTGTGGTTCACCTAAACAATAACCATGAAATTGTCTGACATATACAAACTTTGGATATTGTAGAGTCATGCACATGACCAAGGAGTGGATAAATATATATGATAAAATAACTAACAAGCATGATAATGCTCCAAAGGGTGCATACACAATAAAATTAGAATTTGGGAATTGAAAAATTATATACAAGACCCAAAAATGGGACCAAAAGTAAACATTAACACACACATCGAGGCTCATACCGAGGCCTAAAAAAATGGAGGAAATCAAGGAACATAGATTAAGAATGATTGCAAATTTAATGGACCACACAAATGATGCCCTTTATAATTTAATCTTATAAGATTTTGACATATGTCATAAGGAAACCTAAAATGAGAGGTGTAGGAGACAAGACATATCAAGGACTAGATTCAAGAGAAAGAATGAAGATCCCCTTTACGTAAAACCTTTTTGAGTTGATAGAGATATTGGTTTTGATAAGGACTAATGAGGTACTATTTATGATGAATGAATGGTAGGTGCAAGCCTTGGTTAACTTACAATAGATAGAGAAGGTGGTTTATTTCAAAATTAAGGCAACCAAATAAAACACATTATGACCAAGGGTTTACTACTCGATCCCAAAATCAATGGGAAAGAAGTGCATGCCATATTGGTCAATATTGGGGATAAGGTAAAAAACTTAAAGAATAATTCCTTGAGAAGGATGGGAAGAGAACATATAGAACCTATCATAAACTTATTATTCATATAAATAATATGTAAGCTATATCGATTGGTACACTAAAAAATGTGACCCTCGAAATAATGGGGGTGAATTTCATAATACACTTCAAGATGATTGATATTATAGGGGTTTGATATATACTTCACTCTAATTGAGAAGCCTTGATGATTTAAAAATAATTATAAAATTCACTTTAAAAAGCATTACATGAGCTTCGAGAAAGGAAAGTGTCATGTGGTCATTTGTTGACACAAATCAAGGGACTTCCCTTTTTCACATCCTTTAACTTTCAATGTAAATTCCAAAGTATTTATCTCAAATTAGGACTTTATGCACTTTACATGATTTATCCCCATGTCCACATGTCATACACTTGTTCATTTTTCATGAAATGAGATCCCAAAAACAAAACCATCATTTAGTCATTTTTAAAACAGATTTTCCTACTCTATAAGAACTATGTGAGTAAAATCCTAACACATCGTAACATAAAAAAACAAGTGTCTACAATAGTATTATCACTCAATTTTATGCATGAATGTCTCACTTGAAGCATGGTAAAGTAATTTGAGACTCTTATTATGGTAGAGTATCACAACGATTAGAAAAATGTATGATAAGTTACACATGAAAATGAAACATCAAACATTGACTTGAGAACTATACAATATGCATAAAACATCATCATATCCAAAAATATTAACGCACAATAATATTGATTCATAGTAATATCCTTTTGATGTATACATATCATCCATATTTTAATAATTAAAATAAAATATGATACAAAAAACATCTTAATATACACCTTATACCACTGCATTATCTAAGTATTAGATAGAACGAATCTACTAATGCATCATATACGTACAATATACACATAAACATCCACCAAAACTTAGGATTTTATGATTTTATTTATGTAAACCCTCTCATTAAAATAACCTAAGTATCCCTCCCTATTTGAATTTCTATAGGGAAAATTTTAAGGAACCCCCCCCAAAAAACTTATAAAAATCATGGCATGAATATCCTTGTAACCAGATTCATGGTTTTGGCAAATACCTTAAACATGTTTTGTTATTTTGGAAAAAATGGTACAAATATATAAAAAAAATTGGAAATCGAATGGCGAATCTCCTATAACTAGTTTGTTGAATACCATCTATCAAATTTGATTGGAATAAGGTCCAAAAATTCATTTCAAAATTCAATTGTGGGTTTCGGCTCATCAGGGGCTTGTTTTTCATGCCTTACAAATGATACATAGAAGATTAGCATGGACCATTCTCATTGCGCAAGGATGAAACACATAAATCGAGAAATGGTCAAAAATTTCGTGCTCAAGATTCACAGTAGAATATTTGATATTGAAAAGAATCTAGAATTATCTTAAAGTCTCATATTTTGATCCCATAGACTCCTCAGTTCACGTGGATGTCATTAAAATATTTCATTCATTAATTACCTTGGTACTAAGTCATTTAAAAATCATTCTCAAGTTTCTGGAATGTGTGACATTTGACCGCTCTTAGGAACAAGAAAATGACATAGGGCATCTTTTGATTACTCACTGTCACTCTTCCTTACCTCACCAATACCATGGACTCGAAAATTTATTGACTCGGTTCATTCCATGGGTGTGGATTCCACAAAATTACTTTGTGTTGATGAGGCCCATAATCTTGCCATGTGGTCAACTAATAAATAATTTGTATCATTCAATATATTAAGATCAATGACGTAAGGCTCTATTTCGAGACAAAGACTTGACACACTTACATTTTTAATGGAAGTTCTTAGAATACGCCTAGCTAAGTGACAATTGTAATCCAATGAATGAAATTTGAAAAGAGAC
The DNA here is from genome assembly GCA_019776745.2 of Taxus chinensis. Classification (NCBI taxonomy): domain Eukaryota; kingdom Viridiplantae; phylum Streptophyta; class Pinopsida; order Cupressales; family Taxaceae; genus Taxus; species Taxus chinensis. The sequence continues at coordinate 600,608,215 of CM034152.1, read as the reverse complement.
TAAATTTTACAGTGAAATTCTAAAAGACGTAATCATTTATAGTGATGTGCTATTACTTGCAAGTTGTGAGCTGATTATTGATATTAAACGTCCATTGATGATTGAAATTTTGTTTCTGGAAGGAATACTACAACAAAAGGCATAATAGATTTATTGAAGTGGGGGACCATGTAAGATTCAAAATTTTCATTTTTCCGAGTAAGTGTCATCCTAGATTTGAATCTTGATTATTTAAATATTATCTTATCGTAAGTAGCAATGTATAAGCCTTTGATTTTAAATATTTCAATATAAGCAGTGAAAAATTAGGGTTGATAGTTTCCAAAATACAAAATTCCAAGAATGTATACTTCCACAGGAACCCAAAATAAAATTAAAACCCAAATCCCATATGACAAATTGCTTAAACCCCTCGTTTTATTGATGAATATCATGATATTTATGATCTTGTAATTGACACAAGAAATTCACAACTTAGATACATATATGAGAATAAGGAAAATGAAAGTAAATGATTAGACCCATCGGATAAAAATAAAGGTTGGATAACATGGGGGGTTAGATTGGGATGCATGATGCTCCACGAGGTTTTACCCTACCCTGATTTTTTCATTCTATGTCCTTAGAATTACGATGCAAAAAAAAGTAATTGTTACAAATGGGACTGGAGAAGAAACTTTGTCTATTATGGATGTAAATCTTGGCCATTCCTTGGGGTTTGAATGCAAATATTTAGGAACCGTTAGCATAAACCTAGAAAAAATTGCTAGTGATTATCATGCCACCACTCAATATGATAGAGATGAATTTTTGAGAAAATTAACAATTAATGGAATGGTACGAAAAGGTAAGCCTCCTATGTAATTGAGATGTTTAAATAGTGGTTTAGAAATACCATTTCTATGCTAGTATTTTGCCTTGGATTCGATAGCAATGAGAAAGTGGATGAAACAATCTTGGAAATGGTATATAATATCCATTTCGTTTCTCCACCTCGTGCATAAATATTTTTTGAGCACATTGCTGAATATAAGCATAAAAAATTCTTAACAATCAAAGAAGGCTTTGGCACTAAGACCTTTAGGTTCACTACCTACTTTTTCTATTTAACTATTTGGCAGTTTAGTGAATGGTTTGACAAAAAAAACTTATAATTCAGCCATATAATGTTGAGGGCCAGCCAAAAGTGTTACATCCAGTAACTAAGTGGACCCCTAATATAAGGATGTTTGATAATCAAAGGACTACAATCAATTTGTGGATTATTTTTGGGATCCAATTTATCAAGCAATTTCAAAAAGTACATTACCTAGATTGCCTATGAACTATAGAGACTACCTTCAATTGGGACCAGAAAAACATTTAGTTGGATGGTACTTCATGGAGGAATATAATATGAGAAGGTTTTATGGTTCAGGAGTACAACCATGCAAATTTTCAATACATGTGACAAAGAGGGTTTTTTCCTTGGAATATATACGACAAATGGAAAGTAGAGATAAACTGTATTTTTTTACTCAACAAAAGTGGAGCATATTTCCTTTGTTACCATTTTCATGTGGATGGTTCACATTTGAAATAAAGTAATTCAATGTGGCACATGAAATCTTAATTTTTAAAAACTTTGATGTTGACTCTCACTGGGTGTATGACCCATGTGAGGTGATTAAAGAAAGGGTAGTGGCGAACAAAAACTTTTCCACTAAAATACAACATGAAAGTAAACCCTTGCTAGAAAAATTGAAAAATAATAAATCTTGGGATGAAGTAAAAAAATAAATGGATAAAATTGATGTTGACAAAGGAATTAGTTTTCAAGAGTTATCAACAAAATTTTTGGGATTTCCTGAGCCTCCACAAAAATAGGGAGAGGATTTTTAATATGCCAAATTTTATGTAAAATATGATAAAAAGTACTCTAAAAGAATGCCAAAGCATATATATATATATATATATATATATATATATATATATATATATATATATCATGAATTTCAAGATAAAAATTAGACAAGGTAAAAAATTACTACCTTTTGGTCTACGAGGTAGGACCTAGGCCATCCAAAATCTGTTTCAGAGTATGGTTATATTCCAAACGATGTAGATTTCAGAAAATTGTGAAATGAAGTGCATCCTGCAGAGAGAAGTATTGATGATGACACTGAATCTAAGGAATTACATACTCCCCCTAGCACATATAAACTAAGTCTTGATGAAATCTTGAAACAAAAATATTCTATAGGAGCATTTATTGCTGAAAAGATGGGTTCTAGTGGAGGTGGTTTGGGTTCAATAGGACAAGGAATTTGGCTTCCACCAAAGGCATAACATATAAGAGTTTGTGATAGGTCAGGCCTTGAAGCTTCACCTTCGAAGAAAGGACCATTATATAATACAACATCTACAAGTGGTAATCCAATGCAATTTTATCTAGAGTCAAATCCTCAACAAACAGTTTGTCCACACGCTGAAAATCCTATAAGAGGAGAAGCTGGCCATGAATTTGCTAGTATTGTTAATGTTGTCAGTTCTAGTGATGATGGTAGTAGTGGTTAGAAAGTATGACAAAAAAATATTATTGTAAAGAGTCCAATATAGAAAGTTGAAGTTCCTATTGTCTAACAAGGAATTGAGAAGAGGAAAAAACCAGAGGTAGACATAGATATAATTACTCATGCCTCAAGGAAGCTAATTATATAACTAGAAGGTAGTGCCACTACCACCCCTAAAAAAATTTCCATTCCATAGGGAAGTTCTTCCCAAAATTTAATTACTCCTTCTCCATTCAAGGTGAAATAGTTCATTCCTACAAAGATGTTAGGTTTTGATTACAAAGCAGAGTTTTCCAATAAATCAGAAAGAGATAAAAAAACAAGAAGCAAATTCTACAGACTATTGTAAGCTTAGATTCTACCATAATGAAGGTATTTACAACATATAACCCACTCACAGATACAATGGAATACATGTATGTTGTAAAACCATATAATCAAATGGTTTTTAGTGACTACGATGTAACCTCCCTTCAAATGGATTTTAAGGGAATGAAAACTTCTGAAAAAATAAATGTCTAAAAAAGGAACAATGATGTGGTTTACACAACATTTCTAAAGGCAGAGAGGGAGAAAAATAATTTTAATAATAATATTCATAAGTTAGAGGTTGACCTGATAAATGAGAAAGTAAAAGGAAAGGTGGCACTTAATAAGACAAGTGAGTTTGAGAGGAAGATAAAATTATTTACGTCTATGACTGCAATTGTTGCGAATGAATAGGAATAGGTAGAACTAGAAGAAGCTGAGAAAAAGTTAAAGGAAATAATGACTGCGAATGAATATGCACATGTAGAACTAGAAGAAGCGAAGAAAACGTTACAAGAAATAATGAGTAAGAATAATAGATTAGAACAAACATTGGGACAATTGAAAGTGGTTCTAAAGGAAGAGAAATTAAATGCTAAAAAATGCAAACAAAGCCTAAATGGAGAAAGAAAACTTAGGGGAAGAATGCAGAAGGAAGAGGAAAAAATGAAATATTGGAACAAGAGTTGGCAAAAAGAAAAAAAAGATGTATAGTCTTCTAACATTAAACTATCTTAATTTTAAAAGGGCATTGATTAATATGAAGGATAATGGTTAGGGGGAAATAAATCAAAAAATTTATGATTTGATTAGATTGTTTGAATTAATGGCTGATCTACAGAGAATCTATGATAAGCTTCAGGAATATGTAATTGGTAGCAGAAAAGTGATAGATTTAAGAGAGGATATAACAAGGAAAAATTTGAAAGCTATTTACAAATTCAGTGACACAGAACTGACATCCAGAATAATTTAGAACTGGATTGATACCTCAATAAAGGTACCATCTATCATTTAGAAGTGTTTGATGCTAGGAGAAGCACAAAAATTGCTAAATAAGTGTTAACGAATGTTACAGGAGCTGCATGGAAAGGTAGAGGAGTTTACAAAGCTTGGTTTTCTAACACCTTTTGACAAAACACACCAATCCATTAAGAAGGATGCATTCCAAAAGAACATGAAAGATAAAATGATGTAAGAGAAGAACCAAATTCTTGAGAAGCTAGACAAGACAATTTTTTTGGCTTTGTTAAACCATTTATAACCTTGTCAGTAAGTTTGCATATAATAGTAAAGGAAAGCTCCACTCTCACTTGTGAATTACTAACAAAGTTACAAGTTAGTTACTTTGATTTACAACAAATTGTAATTCCAACAGATGAAGAGTGGAGCATGTTACAGAAGATGATATAATTAAAAGTAATTTTATTTTGATTTTTTTTCATTTATTGAAATATTCAAATTTTTCATACAAGGTATGTCTCAAGAAAGTTAAATGAGAAATAATGATATTTTTAAATTTTCATTTCAGTAATGATTCAAGCAAAGCCACTTCTTTTATCTCAAAATTAAGTACCACAAATCTTATATGCATAAATTATATAATAATGAAAATGCATTGTGATTTAATAGCCAACCAGCCACGATGTATGCTTTCTATAAAAGTGATCAACAACATTGGTGTGAAATTTATTAAATACTCATTAAAACATGACTTTGTAATGTTTTAGCAATAAAAATGGAAATGGAATCAATAGGATCATAGATTGGAGCTGATGCAATCCTTACAAAAGAGATCCACATATCTCTATGACATCACAATTACCATTTACACATAAGAAATAGATTTGAAATGGTTGAATTTTTTTTATAAGACACTCACAATGATAAATTACATTTAAAAACAAGAACCAACACCCTGCATAGATGAATAAAAGCTTACACCACTGTAGGAGACAAGATTATTACACTTACATGTAATGACACTTGTTAAAGCACTAAGAATTATCTTCAACCTTTATACAAAATCTTTGGAACTTGATACAACACTAACCAGACCCCAATTTGCTAGAATTTGTCGTGAAACTAGATAAAAATATCGTTTTACTATGAAAACTGACATGGTGTAACTCAACTGATAGAAAATTCTCCTTCCACACTTAACAAAACCATGAAATTACTTTTGTGAAAATGGCGTAAAGTAACCACAGACATTTCCCCAATTTGTTTGCAATTTTAGCTGGTTATAATTTGAGAATCGATCAAATTCTTCTTAAGAACCATAGGGACATGATTTTCTCAATTGTGCCTACTTAAGGCCTCTTAAAATTCAATTTCTCACTCTCAAATTGATGATTTTTTTTGAAAGAGTTAGGTCTTTATGATACAAACTTCCATTTGTTTTAAACAAAATGAAACCTTGTAGAAATGATTGATATGACATAGCATAGGGAGGCTTATAATTTCAAAATCCTAGATTGGAATACACAAGCTTATTCAAGAACTTCACGAACTTTTCCTTGATAAATAATTTTAAATATCTCTTTGTGTAAATACTTCAAGGTTCAAATTATGCTTGACTAAGCCAGAGATATTAAAACCTTAACACACCGGTCTAACCAATATCAGAAGCATATACGTAGTTATCAAGGGATATCTTTTCATATATTCTCTTTTTCTTGATTATATTTAAGAGGAAACTTCAAAGGGATTCTGATCATGTTATTCATCAACCTGACTATTGTTTTACAAAGATATGTTTACGATAAAAGTATAGATTTCTTAATAAGAAAGTGGAAGGCAATTTAGGATCATTGAAAGGTAAAGTTAGCATTTGAAGAAGTATTACCATTTTTCATGCTGAATAAGAGTTAGAGTAGGTTCCCTTGATCCTATAAAATATGATTCACAACATATAAAACCTCAAAAAACCTATTAGAGTAGGTATTTACCTTAGCTCATGTTCACCTAGGTAGTTTATTTACCTTTATTATATTTATCCTCACCCACTTATGTGTGTGGATATTTCTTTTATCTTATTTAGATATTAGGAGATATTATCTAGTTATTAGGTATAGTTCTTTCCTTGATCTATGGTATTGACTAGATCCTTGATGTCTAGTTCTCTCCTAAATCTATGGTATTGACTAGTTATTTCCTTGATTCATGGCTTGATCTACGACCTTGACTGGTTCTTAGATTGTTATTCCTTGCCTACTTAAGCAAGGCCCATTCTCAATGTATTGCATTGAGTTCCATAATAATATATGATATTGTTGCTCATTTGTTTGCAAATATTTATATGTAAAGTTATTCTAGAAAATTTCTTTCATCTTATTGATTGTGGTGTTTGATTAGCATTTGTGTTCTTGGCTTGGTATGATTTGGTTATCGTTCCTTTCAAAACCATTTCACGGTGTTTCTTGATGAGGAGACACAGGCTTGAAGTGTTTGCTGAAGGACTGCTTAGTTATAGATTTCCAGATCAAGTTCATATTCACATGGAAATTTTTTAAATTCCTATTATCATGACTCATAGGAGGTTTTCATGCTTTTTAGGAATTTCAAAAACTTTTACAAGTGATTTTGAAACAAATAACTCACATTAAGCTTATGAATTCAAGGAGAGATCCTAAAGAGAGAGAAAACCATCTAGAAGAATGCTCATAACTTTCTTAAAAATTATCCAATTGACCTAAAACATTTTGAACTATCTCAAGCTTGGAGTTCTATAAAAAAAATACTTCTATGATTTATCAAAAGGATTCAGTCTATTTTTATGCACCTTATTATGCACTTTTCAAAAATCTTGTTTTAGAGAAACTAGCACAACTTTCACATACCTTCTTAGAACTTGATGAAATTTTGAATGGGGTACAAAATCTCACCCCTATATTTATTACACAAGACAATTTTCCATAAATATGCATGTAATTTTCTATCCCATCTCATTTTCATAAACCTGCACTGTAAGTTTTGAAGGTCACTTTCTATGCACTTTCGAATTTTGACTCCACAAGCTAAAATGAGCCTTGTTTTTTTCTCAAAAATGATGCAAAAAAAATTACTAGGATTGTAACATAATCTCATGAATTTTCCATGATCTTTACCAACTTCTCACATCCCATTAGGCACAAGAAATAGGCCTAAATGGGCCAGTTTCAACTACAACTTCCACTAGATGACTTGAAACAACCTGTGAGATACCTTTCTCATGCTTAAAACACTATTACTGACCTATAGACCATCTTAAACCAAAAATTCAACCTATAATTTTCCATTAGAGACCAACCACCTGTCAATTTGAGTTTGTAGCACCTTGAAACCAATCCGAATCATGCCCAAAGCTACCTAAAACCAACTTGAACCATTGAGCACCATTGAATACCACTTGACCTAAATAATATTTCAATCTCCCTTTTCCATTAATGCCATGTGACATCAATGAAAAAAACCACCAGTGTAACAGGGTGCAACAATGTGTTGAGGAGGTGGTTGGATACTCTGTTTCAATGCTATGATCTATCTAGGAGGACATCATGACTCCCCCTCCTAAACAAAATCAACTAATTTGTCATTTAAATTTGGGATATATTTTCAAAAAATATTTCATAAATTCATGTAGGTTTGTTTATTTTTTTCCTTTTTGATTTACCTTTAGGAACATGTAAGTTTGGGGTGAGTGTTAATCTTTGTTTGAGGAATGTTAATCTTTTTTGAGTAAGTTGTAGATTGTAGTTTTGGCAAGGGATTAAATTTAGGTTTTTATTTGTTTTTTAACTTACAAGGGGTTTTAAGAAGAGGTTTTTACTTCATTCTTTAAGTCCAAAGTTGGATGGATGCATGCTAATTTTAGTACATACTACAACAAATCAATGCAATGTATTTCAGGTTTCATTCAGAAGACTATAAATTGACACAATGTTTAAAAAAAAATAAAAATAAGGAAAAATATACTATCAAAAAAACATAATGAATATTTGAATATATTAATTATTATATGAACATCTATATCATGTGATATTCACAAATGGAAGCTTACAATTTTATGGACCTGGATCATCTCTATCATTTGATTCACCAGATCTCTGAGACTGACTCTCTCTTCATTGATAGTCAACTGTTGCAATAGGGTCATTTGCCGTATTTGCACCATTGTTTTCTACCCCTCTCCTTTCATTAATCGAATTCTATACTAACATATCCTTCTCATAGGGAACATTATCCACATCATACCGTGATGCATAAATTCTCAAACAACTTTCCAAATTTTTATCAAGCTTGTTTCACAATTTCGAATTTATAAAGGCCAAGGAACTAAAAATTCTCTCATCTTCAACTGAACCCAAAATCATTATTTGACATAGATTATCCAATGAGAAAAACTTAGACATTGTTTAGTGTAAAATAGTACTTAACCTAATTTTTTTTCCATTGCCGGGTTATTGCTCCACACTGTAAGGTACTATCCAAACATTTGAATTTATCAATCACTATAGAGGAGAATTCATGGGATAGATTAATTAAAATATCCTTTCTTAAAATACCTAGAATATTCATTCCATTGATATCAATAAGATTGTACAAAAATACTAAATCAATGTAGTCAACCTCTTGAAGTAGTCTTCCTGTAAATATATTTCATTTGGGATAGATTCCAAAAGGTGGGATTTACTACGACCATTTCTTCAGGTAGAGCATCCTTTTTAAATATATCCTTTAGTTCTTCTAGTACGGAAACTAAAATTTCTCTTAACCTCACCCTTGTTGATACAATGTTATCAAATAATGACCCTGTGACATTTACCTTCTGATCCTTACCAACTATTACTTTAAACATGTACATTGGTATCTCATATCCACGTACAGAAACAAATTCTTCCCTAAACAATTTGAACTTTAGAAAGCTACTTGAATTTCCAATATTTATCAAATCATTCCAACCATCAAACTTTGGACCTATAAAATAAGTTTCATTAGCAAACAAATATTCTATTTCCAAACAAACTCGTTTCCTCAAACTAGAAAAATAAACAATATAGATAGTTATTTGTTATGGTTATTTCATTTAAATGATGCATTTCTTGCAACATGGGAAGGAGACCACAAAACATCAGAAATGAATTTATATAAGCGAAACGATGTTTCAAATCCTTGGCCTTGTCTACTTCCATGTGATTATGCCACATCTCTCCGAATAAGGATTGACACTCATTGTACACCCTACAAACTAGTTGGTACAATGAGATCCACTTGGTGTTGACATATTTTAACATTTTACACCCCATTTTTTTATTCCTTCTAAAAATATTTTCAATTTCATGAATCTTATAGGACTACAAAATAAATAAGAATGCACCTCTCGAACAACGTTTTCAAATTTTTGCTATAGGTTTAAATTTGCTAACTATTTTGAAAGTTAGGTTCATTATATGAGCCATAAAATGAATGGAAATAATATGTTTGGAGTCTTACACATAGGCCATTATGACCACCTTGCATTATATATGCCCCATTTTCCCTGACACATATAAAATTTTATATAATTGTAGCATCATCCATGTCACCGATCTCCTTCAAACTTTTTATCACCAACTCACAAATATTTTTCATCATTAGAGTTCTCTCTCATCTTGTGAATGAAAAGTATGTGAGGATGTACCACATTATTCTCAATAGTATACACATGCATAAAGACCAAAGAAGTATTATATACAATTGTAACCTCATCAATGGACAAAGGTATGTATTGTGCAAACTTCAGTTTCTCTTTCAAGTCTTCTTTCTCAACCATGTCTAGGCATTTTTCCCAATCCCAAATAATAATTTATGACCAAAGAGAATGAAGAAAGTGTGGGACACCAAGAAAATATAACATCTTCTTTTGTTCAGAAAAATCTATTATAGGATGACTTCTTTTCAAAATGTGAAAAATAGCAGTTAGCTGAACCTTTTTACCCAAAAGACTGTTTTGAATGATCTTGTTGAATTGAGAGGTAATTATCCCTCCATTCACTGCAACTGTTCTTTTAGTTCTCTTATGCTCTTAAAATTATTTTTAATACATAATATGCAAATTATCATCTGTAGTTTTCCATGTGACAACATTCTTCTCAACGTCATATATAATCATATTTTCATATACATTTCCTACATGCTTGTCAATAGTATCTAACTTAAGTTACATTGTCTTGTCCCTACCCAATTTCAATTTATAGATTGTACATTTGCATTATTTGGGAGGTTCAAATTTATTCTCATTTTCAACATGTTCAATAAATTGAAAACTTAGAAACCCACTCTAACCTAAAAATACTTCCCAAGTCCCATTTTTCTTTCCTTTCTATTTCTTATAGAAATAGGTGTCCACTAGGTATTTTCCTTGGTGGAAATTAAATTTCATTGACATCCAGAAGTTTCACCTCCAACATTCAATTAGGCAACTGATGCAGTGTCATGTTCATTTAATTGGGCAAGTGGTACAGTGTCAAACCTAACATAATTCAATGGAATGTCTTCAAGGGGAGGAATTCAATTATTGTTGTCATTGACAACATCAAGAAAATAAAAAATGAACACATTATCATTCTAAGCTTCATTTTGAATGTAATCATTATCCCTTGATTGTGATGGTTCTGCTGGAGAAGGATGGGTTTCCTTAGATGTTTTATCGAAATAAGATGCTATTTTTTGAATGTGAGTATCACTACCAGGAGGAATTGGAATAATTGTTTTTTCATGAGGCTAAGCTTCTCTTTTTAGTTTCCATTTTCCTAAATCAATGAATCCTGTAAAATTGAAAGAAAAAAAGATACAACATGTTAGATTAAATGATATTAATATGTGCATAGAAATATCAACATGAGAAATATTTATAAAGAAAAACTATTACACATGCAAATACATTCAGATGAATTGATTTAGGTAGAAAGACAAAATAGATAATAAATTCATCATGAAGCATCTCAAAGGAACTCTCATTAACTGATTGCTAATGCTAACATTTATTACAAAGAAGTGATTTCAATATCCATAAATCATGTTCTCAAAACACTAGATAATGCATATCAAGATGTAATGGATTTCAATTGAAAAAAATGCACAAAATAATGACATATGAGAGGAGACAACAATCAACATTGCATCTTACAAGAAACAGAAAAATATGAAATAATAATTATAAATAAGAGTCATCATGGAAACATAGAATAAGTTTAGATGAAAAATTCACAAATTGAAGGAGAAAAAATGTAACTAATCCCAATGGAATTATTTAAAAATATTTCAATGCTTTTCAAGTGATTTTTGATATGGGCTATATAATATTGTGTCACATAACATGTACTAATTTTTGCAAGAGTGTTGCATTAGTATAAGAACAAATTAAAAAAGTTTTTCCACAATATTTCATGGTTGCTTGATTGATATGTAACATTAAATTGGATAATGATTTCCTACTGTAGACACCAAATTCGTGTCTTACGACCCCTTGTGACCCGCATCCCATTTCGCAACCTAACCTCATTACCTAAACCTTACACAATTATTTATTAATTACCTTGTAATTGATAAATCCCCATCACCTCACCTGCCACCTCATTTTGCCACCTCATCATGACCTAGCCCTAATCCTAAACTAACCTAATTAAAACCTAAAACTTGGTCTACACCTACACCCATGATGAAGGACCCCTTTCTCGCACCTAAAACCGACATTCTAGTCACTTGACCAAGCCCGCAACTAATCTCTCGGGAGAAAAGCAGGGAAGGTGGGCTATTTTACTAAAAATAGCCTACTTTTTCCTTACCGATGCCGGTTCCTACTCGACCGCCGTCGGTTACGTAACCATCATCGGTTCCCTGTAAATGGGCTCCCCAAACCCAAAACAAAGGACCGGAATTTCATTTTTGGATTAGAGGAAAGGATTCTTTGAATCAAGAAAGAGCATCAGGAGCGATCAAGAGAACCCGGATCTTTACTTGACTGAGCAGAGACAAGTGAAGAGACAAGGAGAGTAAGCCAAGGACTGCAACTGGATACCAGAGCCCTGTGATACTCAGCTGATTTGATCTGCTGTGTGCTAGACCATCCTACCTCAGTTCTGCCTTTGCTATCAGAGCTCTTGGACCTGCATCTCCGTGAATAATCAGTAAGTTACATCTTGCATGTCCTCTTTAATAACATTTCTTCGACTTTTTGAATCATAAGTCCCCACAAATCCATTCTTGGATCCACTACCCAACGTGTCATTGCATCTAACTATCATTCATCTACCTCTCATCACCCTATTTCCTAATATCACCTATATACAGCCCTACAAATAACACAACTACCAAATAACACCACCACCCCACTAAACAACCAACCTTCAGATCCTAGACTCTACCGATATCGGTCATCAGTAACCGCCCATCGGTTTATCAGTAACCGGCATCGGTTTATACTATCTATAACCAAATAACCAGCCTTTCCCCTACCCAGTTCAACCAAGCAATTTAATTGATATCTTATAGTCTTTTGTGTTAATTCATATTAGCAGGGGAACTGACCACCTTCGAAAGGAAGTTTATATTTCTTGGGCCCAAGGCAGTTTCCTCATTTATTGTCTAATTAAAATCTTGTGGTCTTGTGTTCTTATTTGCAGGTAGTCCTTCCAAGACAAAAAGGAGTTCTTCGCAGTCAGCCTGATCTTTCTCTACGGTACGCGCAAACCATCTCGACATTCTATAGGTATTCCTCCTAGCCCCAACCCTTATCTGTTTCTAAAAGGAACGAAACATTCCAAGTGAAACATTTTGGCACGCCCGGTGGGACCCATTTGGGTTTCTGTTTCTCTTGCTTATTTTCATTTAGGAAGCATACTTGTTGTTGCTGCTTTTGTTATATATTTCGTAAATAATTTGTCTTGCTTTCCTAGTTTCGCATTAGTGAAAAGTCATCTCTCTTGCTTCATCGAACATAATTTTTGATTTGGGTTTAAAACACGTGCATTGCATTCCTGCTTGTTGCTTTTCAATTCTAGTGACGTAATTAAGTAACAGTCGTAAACGCCATGCGCAACTCTTCTTCGTAACCATCCCGATTGCACCAAAACAACCTAAAGTGGTTATTCACGGACCGCTTTACCCCATTCTTAATGGGAGTTGCCCACCGAACTATGACAAACAGCTTCACCCAATCGCCAGTAAAATGACACGTATGATCTCATTCGACTTCTGAAGCTCATCGACAAGCTCCGTTGAGATCTAAGGTGTAGGGATAGAGGTTTTACCTAATAAACCTTGCCTGTTACCTCTATTCTAACGCCAATAATTGTTGCTTCACTCATAAACAACCTATTCCCCAACCACTTCGGGCTCTGTACAGCAAGCAGCTGCTGTCAGTTTTCCGAAGATGAAATTATCGATTTTGTTACTGAAGATCCTGACCTACTCGTTTCATCAAGGTACGTTCGGGATATCCGGGTACGTCGTGTTATGATTGACGGGGGTTCCACGCTAAATATCATCTCTTAAAATCCTCAACAAATGAGTATCCATCCAGTTGCCATTGTTGCCAACAATAATGTTGCGATCATTCATGATGTATTACTTCCACTGAGGCACCGTGATCCTTTAACATTCGTGTAGGGACACGTACGTACCCAAACTCTTCTATGTCCGGAGGGAGGAGAGAGTTCCAAATACAATAGTTGTTAGTTCGCCCTTGGATCTGGGCTATGGGATGCGTTCCCGCAACATCCATTAAGATGCATAAAATTTGAGTAAGTATGAGGGGAAGTCCTACAATGTACAAGCTGATCTCCCCCCTTTTAAACAACTGCAATATGTTCTACCGCCCTCCCTAACGATGTGCTATACCAATCAAGACACCAACATTCAAACCAACCATCCTCTTCACATGACTCAACCATCCACCCCCCCCCCCCCCCCCCCCCCCGACGCACATACCACCTTAACAACTGATGAAACCACCGTCGCAAAAACCACTTCCCTTCCCGAGCTAACATCTCAAGCCTCGACTCCGTAGTAGATGTTTTTCAACCACCTTACGCGGGGGGAGTACACGTATATAAGTTAGTTCTTTCCCAACCCCGCAGGAGTACGGACAATTACATGCAACATCCACCTACACGTCGCCGGTGGGGGAGGTAATCTATTACGGACCACCCCATTGCAGACACCCAACCTAGTATGGGGGTGTTGACGCATCCTCCATACCCATGAACCTCCTCTGGTGTGGTTTACATTCCAATCTGATTTTCAATACTGACCCAAATCGTCGTTTCACCCCACCTTCTTGAATCGCTGTGCTTGGAAAGGCTTGGTTTGAGTCTTTACGACCAAGGCCGACATACACTAATTCCCGTGACTAACCGCAAAACATAATTGATCGCAGTGGTTCGGGTTTACGGAAACCCTACACAGGAGACACCTTCGATGTAGCTGTTATTCATAAGAAGACGAGTAACCCCTACCAAACCATCATCACCCACTGTCATCATCACCCACAGAATCATAGACCCTGAATCTCCCTATCACTCCTAACTTTTTTTTTGCATAAATGCTATCTTCTAGGTCCTTACTGATCAACGGATAATGAGGACCCATCTTCTCTTCCCCTTCTGTATCCAGAAATGATCGAAGAGGGATTCTCCTTTGAGTAATGTTGTTGAGTTGCCGGATGAACGACTCCATCCGCACTTACCTTGGGCGGATTGACTCCTAATTCCTTTTTCACGCGCCTACATCTTAAACTCAAACCGTGTGATGAAATCGACTATAGAAATCAAAAAATCACCATGGAGGAGATATCCTACACATTGTGAAGATCGGGACAATCACCTAACATAGAAAAAGCAGCCTTTACTTAACCTTTCTCCGTTACCCGAACAACCAAGGCTTTCGATTGGTCCTACGGGAAATGCCAGGAATTGATCCTACCATTTCTGTCATCACATCACTCTAAACCCCGATCCCAAGCCACTCAAAAAACAATGAGAAAAAGCACCACGCAGGCAATCTTGGTCAAAGAGAGCTTCAACGACTTCTTTCTGTTTTCCTCATCTTGCCTATTGACTATCCTCAATGATTCTACATCGTACATGTCACTAAAAGCGACGGGGGGGGGACTTTCGGATATGCAGGATTTCGAGGACCTTAACCTCGCTGCCCAAGGATGATGACTTCCCCTCCCAAGATTGATCAACTTGTTTGATCTCACTGCCGGGTCAGAAATGCTTTCTTCTCATGGATGGCTTTTCAGGATACAACCAAATTTTTGTGCCCCTGCCCGACAACAACAAAAACTACTTCATACTCCTTGGGGAACCTTCTGTGATCGTTCATGTCGTTTGGCCTTAAAATGCTGGTGCTACCTCATCAACGGGCTAGGACTTACAGTTTTCATGACATATGACCCTTCCTTGAGGATAGTCGATGATCTTTTTGGGTAAATCTAAACTCGCAGAGTGAACATCTCGATGTTTTAACCATTATTTCGATCGCCTGTGTTTTGTTGCCATCTCTGTTCGTCCTTTAACAAAGAAAGAAATGTGTCTTTGGTGTTCCTTTCGGGAAAAATTTCTTGGCTTTATCTTCTCTTTGCGTGCGCATTGAGGTAAATCCATCTAAGTAAAAGCTAATCCTAGAAATTCCCCCCCCCCCACCCAAAAACCTCAAACAAATTGCGTAGTTTGCCAATGGTAAACTTCATCCATCCGGTTTGTTAATCTCCCAACTCTCGGAGCGAGTGTCACAATTTTCATCACTTCTTAAAAAAAAAGATGTGGCCCTTTCAAATGGAGTGAGGCGTCACAAAGCCTTCGAAGCTCTCAAATCCTATCTCTTGTAGGAACCCGTGATTATCCCATCCCGGATATGACGCCTTTTACCTTGATCTTCCGCCACTGACAGCTATAGGAGATATGCCGCACATCGGGACTCGGCACACGAGAACAGGCCGTTATATCTAATTCGGTACCCTCGTGGATTACGGACGAGTAATAACACATGTAGAAAAATTTGCTGCCTGCCATATCATTCTTTAGCCACAAATCCGACATACCTCCTGAATCACAAAACTTTTGTCATCACCAACACGGACCCATTCATTATGATGTACGCCAAACACATCTAAAAACCACGCATCGCGCGATGGCTTAGCTCCTCGCAGAACCGCGACTTTGCGTTTTTAACAAACAGAAGTCAAGCAAAGGACAAACTTTGTAGACACAACTTGAGGAGGCCCCTTTAACTGGGGAACAAACTCACCAATTTTAATTTCCCTGGACGACTCATCGCCATCTTGCACTGGGGAAGAGTCGTATCAAATGACCCTTCTCTTCGATGTGGATCTAAATGCCACGCGGCAGGGAGCCGGCGTTGTTCTCATCCCTATGATGCTGTGCAAACTATGATCTTTCATTCCGGCGTGAGTCCCCTGCACACTAATATAGCGGAATACGAGGACCTTGTTGGGGGGTACTCCAAGTTGCGATACACGTAGGTATCAAAATCTATCCCTATTTTCGGTGACTCTCAAGTGGTAGATCAATCAAGTTATGGCATCTACAATGTAAAAATGAGGAACTCAAAAGTACAAACATTACGTGAATCACTTCTAAGCCTTATTTACTCACTATTCTATCCAAACCATTCCCGCTCCACTAACAAATTTGCGGATATAGGCTTGCTTAGCCTCGCAAATTCCAGACTTCATCAACTGATTGGAATTATTCACGTGGGTCAACAACTTTTTGCCCATCCTACTCAACCACTGGTAGTGGTATAGTTTGTATATAAATATGTGTTACAATTCGACGGATACTGGGGTACCACCAATTTCACGGACTATCTTACAATCTCTGTTCGCCCAACTGACCTTACTAGTAACGGCAACGTGCTTCTTAAAGGTTTCGCGTTATGTTTGGCATGGGGGACTCTCTCTATAAACATGGCTTTGATGGTATCCTCCTTCGCGTCGAACCGGCGCGGAGGTCACCTATACATCCAACAAGTCAATGAATGGGATTTGTGGTGGACATTTAGTGCCATTGCGTGGTAAAAGAATCCTTCGCTAGGTTTTATTGGCTACTCTCAATAATGACTGCTACGAATAGGTAAGAGGTTGTGTTATGTGTCAACAACATGCTAACCTCAACATACTCTAGCCATCCGCTCAGGTATCGCACGAGATCTTTGGCCTTTCTCAAATGGGGTTTAGACCTATGTGAGATTCACCCGTCCTCTTTACAACTCACCGATGGATAATCACAGCCACGAATATTACACAAAAGGGTGGAGGAGCCCTTCCACTCATTTCAATCAAAAAGCGAAAAAAAAAAATTGATCGATTCATTAACATCACATTATCTGTCGTTTGATTCTCATCGCCTAATAACAGTACTGGTAAATATTTTAACAAACAAGTGTTACACGACTTGGTGACAACTTTGGTATCAAACGTAGTTTTCATCGCCTACTATCCGCAGGCCAATGGTAATGTGCTTGAATCTTCTTAAATAAAACATAACCAAAAATCCTAAGGAAAAGTTGTCAAGAATCGGAAAATTGGCACGATCCATTCCCTTTTCCCTTTTGGGCTTATCGTACAGCATTCGGACCTCCACTAATGCCACACCTTTTCTTTGGTATATGGTACCGAGGCTGTCTGCCTATCGAAGTCCAAATTACCCTCCCTGTAGAATATCTCTTCAGGATTTCGCACCAACAGATGATTCGCCAAGAGCGGTTAGCAATTGGCTTCTTGAGTGCATCGTCTTTACAGGCCTGATCACCTCCAAATCTATCAGAACAGCGTATCAAGCGTGCTTGATGATAAGTGACTTCATGAGCGCACCTTTAAGTGATGATCTTGTCCTCAAAGAGAATAAAAATGAACCAAAACTAGAAAAGAGAGGGGAAAACGGTTAAATTTGCTCCTAATTGGATGGGCCTTATATAATCAATCACACGTTAGGGATCGGCACTTATCGTTTAGCTTCGTTAATGGTAAACCTGAGGCCGGAACCCCTTAATGCCTGCATATGCGACCATTCTCACTGTGAATTTAAGTGTTATATCACTTTTTATCTACCGAATTACTCGTTCCCTTTGAGCTATTTACGACTACACATTTTGTTTCCTCATCCCAAATAAATCAAAGTCACTTACTACCTCCCCTCAAACGATGCCTTCCCCTTTTTAGTCTCGCCTGGACTTCAAAGTATTAAAATACCACCTTCTTATGGGATTTTCTTGAGTCAAACTTCCTACCAAACTAGATGCTTCATGCCAAAATAAACATATAGCTATCTAACTTAATATAGACTGTTCCCCGAAGGACAGCTAAGAGCCAAATATGCTTGCTATTTCTTCTATATAGACTGCTCCTCGAAGGACCAGCTATGCCACTAAAATATATTGCTACATCTAAATAGAATACCACACCGAAGGACAGCTATACATAGTCAGCCTTTATCAGAAGCTTCCGCATGATCAGGCTTTGCGAAGGAAGACCTCAAGATAGTACAATCAAATATCCTTTGTAGACTTCCCACATCGATCAGTCTATATTCAGTCAAATAAAAGCCTCATTCAAAAGAACGTTTTGAGTATGGACTTGTCTAGTTAGGGAGGTTTCTCTTTCGTTCCGAACACTCAATTTGTAACAAGTTTCTGGCTACGTAGCGATACATCACACCCTAACCTCACCATTTGTTCAACTCAAGGGACGTAAAATTACACCCGATTATATTGTGATCCTATAACTTGCACCATGACTTATCGTCTATAAACGGCCTACTTTCGTCCTTTCTGTGGACGGTACCTAGGGCTAAAGCTCGTTCTACGTTGTGGCGTTTGTTTTAGCTCTTTACCTATGGAGCAAATCTTTCTGCTTGCCTCGCGCATCTAGGATTGTGTTGTTGATCTGAATAGGACATGGTCCCTTCTACTTGGGTAGGATAACTTTCTGTTTTTGGCTTCCCGTTATACCTGTTACAACAGCCACCAATTCATTAACGACCCAAACAACCGGACTTACCAATATCAATATCAATCTCGTACCACCAAGCCAATTGCCTAAAACATACCAAATTGCCTGAATTCGCTCTCCCGATCCTAAGGGAGAACTACATAGAGTCTGAGGCCCTCCTGGGCTGGTGCATGGCTATGTAGCACGCACTAGGAGACATGGCGTCTCCAAAGTTTAGCTCGGACCATCCCCGAACACACCTATCATGTGTGCAGTTAAAATATAAATATTTTGTGTTGTTATTTCTATTTCATCACCATTCCTCTTTATCCTTTTTCAAAACACCGAAAAATCAAAACAAAAACATTCTTATTATTATCGTAACTCAATCAACATACATATTAGTTTTATGTAGATGTTAAACAAATACATCTTCTCTATCATCGACACGCAGGTCGACATCTTTATTTTTATACCTCTATAACATTTACTTAAACCTCACGAATTCATCCAACCCAGGTGATGATCGTGATCGTCGACGCCTTTCAACCAGGCCTCTCTGTCCTCAAGGGTACCACGGCTATTGTACCCACCCACTGATATGCCCAATCTCTCCTTGTAACATATGAATATGCCGCCTCTCGCATGGAGGAATCAAACTCTAGTCTCTCTGCCCATGACTCCGCAACCGCTAACAATCCTCTTGCCTCATTCCTACCTGCGTTTGGAGCTGCTTGAACTAAACTCTGCAGACGATCTCTCTCTGCTGTAATCACGCTATGTCAGGGTGATCACGTACACCTCGCAAGCTCTGCTACCCACCATAACCTATAGGCCTCTGTCGTTCCTACATCCATTACACTGTGATCGGCTGCTATCTCCTCTAGCCCTTCTGGAGGGTGTTGGCCGGGGAGGTAGGATGCTGCCTCGGTGTCGATCCTCATATTGGTCTATAAGCCTGCGGTAGTCTTACACCAAATCCCAATAGTCGTCGCACGTGATCAGAGGAGAATCCTCTCATACTCACCTAGCCTGTGCCCTGCGATCCACCTCAATCACTCTACACCCCTCAACTCCTCAGCTATATTCTCTGTTACCATATAGTTCCCGTAAGGCCGCCAACAGATATCAGCAATCGGTCACCCTCTCCCATACCTGCCTGTAATACTCAATGTCACCCGTCACGGCCTTGAGGATCTTGCATCTTGTTCTGTCTGGACCCATCGTCTGAATCCCAACCTCTGTACTCTGGTTTCTCCTGACTGGATTGGATCGGCCTACTGGTCACACACAAACAATGTGCTCATAGGCCCAACAGTGTAATAAGTATGAACAATCCAGTGTCGTCCTGTGATTTCGCCTACAAGCCCATAAACCCTGTATAACTCCGCCAAATATGCAGGTGCCCATGCAAAAGTCACGTTCCTTTCTATCATCTCCCAGATAACACACATCAATGCCTTTGGAAATCTTCCCCCTTCTACCCTCGGTAATGCATAATACCCTACCGCTATCATTAATATCATGCTAACCTTGTCTCCTTAGGATGTGCTGCATACATTATCCCATACGTAAATGATAAACCATCGCTTGGTGTCAATCTCATGCGTATGGACCAAATACTGCTGTTATCGCTCCCCGCGCCGCACTAGGTAATGCCTGATATACTGGTTCTCCTGTAATAGGGAGTCTCAAAATACGGAACACACATCTTCCAATGTTACTGTCATCTCCCCTGTTGGCAGATAGAAGGTATTTGTCTCAGGATTCCATCTCTCAATCAACGCCTGTAACATAGCATGGTTACGTGCGATTCGTGAATAATAGCGGATTGCACTTAACCCCAAATGATTTATCAATGTCCATTCAGCTGGCGTTACATCCGCTCGGATTCGTGACAGCAGCGCTGGTACACTATCATTCATCCTCAACCCTGCTTCTGCCTGCATACATCCAAATAACAAACAACCATTCAATTCCTCAAATCCCCTCGGGTCTTTTCTCAAATTCTGGAAATTCCTACAGCAACCGGTACCGTTTATAGCTAACCGGTACCGGTTGAGTAACCGATACCGGTTATCCCTAACCGATATCGGTCACTGTTACTTTCATACACCTTGCCTAAACAACCACCTACGACAATAAATTGCTCGTTTATTCCTCTCTGTATACACAGACATGCCCGAAACCCTTGATTACCTACCACGTAACACTCACCTCATTTATAACCCTTGTTATCATCTTTTCTTTCTCATATCTACCCACATACTCTCCCCCATCTTATTTCACAAAACATGCAGAAATCAAATCACAACCAAAACGTTTACCTTTGGAGTTGCAGCAGCTTGAGGTGGCCCTTGTCTTCCCTCTCGTCCCTGCCTGCTGGATGCTTCTCCTCGTTCTGCCATGATCACCACCCCTTTTCAAATTCGCCCTTTTCTGCCTTCTGAATCTCAGAACACATTCACTTTCCCGTCTCTTTTCTCCTTATCACTCAAATTTCTCATGCAATTACCTGTCTCAGTTGTAAAAAAGCGTCGCGTTCGCGTATTTAACTTCTTGCATGGCTCTCAAAATTAGAACTTAAGTTGCCACCCTAGCTTTTTTATTTTTAGAAAAGCTCATACCTAAATAACCGGTATCGGTTATGTAACCGATATCGGTCTACTAACTACTGCCGTCGGTTATCTAACCGATATCGGTTACACACCTGCCTTTTTGAAACATGGTTCTTTTCTTCGTTTTTTACCTAATTTTTGTTGCGCCCACCTCTTTTCCTGCATCTCATCACCATTATCCATATTTGTCCATCCACCACACATAATCATTACAATTTCATTAACATCATCTATTTTACAAAAACAAACAAGTCATCAACTAAGGATACCAAAACAAAACAAAAAACTATCTATCTATACATCATTTGGATCCAACTCATCAGATACATATATAACAATGTCCCAAAACCAGCACTAAAACATGCAACATTTCATCATATAACATGTCAACATCATCCATATATCAACATGTCAATTAAACTCATCATACATTCTATATCATAAACCATCGACAAAATACTTAAAAACATTTTGAACACAACATGTGGATCAAAACATCATCTCTATATATATATATACAAGTTTCAAATATACAATGTGCCCTGCATCGGGGCCTTTGTGATCTCATCATCCAACAAAGGCAGCACGTAGGCCGCAATAAAGGTCAATAACCTCGACTCGGCTCGCAGGCCGGTCCCTCATATCAAAAATATACTCGGCTCACAGGCCGGTATCAACTATACAACCTGTACTCGGCTCGCAGGCCAGTATACAAAAAAATGAATGAATCAATGAATAATATGTAGGTACGCAGGCCTCTATCAACACAACCGGTTCGCAGACCAGTGCCCATGTCTATATACAAAAACAATGCAGGGATCCCTTAGCTCTCCCCACCGCCCTCGGCACCTCTCCCTGCTGGTCCCTGTGGCGCCTCTCACCTCCTGCTTGTAACAGACACGCCGGCTGTGGCTGCACCTCCCTGCGATCTCTGACTATGGGAGGTCTCTGCTCTATAAGCTGCATATGGCTGATAATCAGCTCCGGTACCATCAAGAACATCTTGATAGTACCGGGCCTCCGCTCTCGCCTCCATATATCTGTCTCGTGCCACCGTAGATGTTGGGGCTGGTCCCCGGACTCCTACTACCAGTGCCCCTTGTGCCTGTGATGGTGCCGCTGGTTGTGCCTGTGGCCATGGTGGTATCTGTGGCTGTACCGCTGCTGGTGCTGGTACCTGTACCTGTGCCTGGGGCTGTGGCTGTACCGCTGCTGGTGGTGGTGCCTGTGCCTATACCTGAGCCTGGGCTAGCTGCCCCTGTAAAACACCTATCTGTGCCTGTGCAGCAGCAAGCTACCCCTATAATAGCTGCACCTGACCCCTGAGCTGATCTCGCTCTGCTATCACCGCAGCCAAGTCTGGCTGTGCAGGCGGTGCTATCCTAGCTGCTCTCTGACCAGCCCACCACACCATGTATGCTCCCGTACAACCAGCATCATCTACACCATCATCTGCCGACCTCTCAGCAACCCAATCTAGATCCACGGGCTGTGGTGCAGGCAGTGGGGCCTCTACATCATCCCTCCTGTACTGAGGGAAGGGAGATGGTTCGTCCTGTCACAGCCGCATCTGCCTGCGTACCCTCTCTAAGGGTATCCTCTCGTACTCTCCCGGCCTCCGTCCTGCTATCCAGAAAGTGTACTGGATCAAGTGTAACTGTACTCGGGCTCCTCTGTGCAGGTGATGACCTCTGTAAGGTCTCCATACGATATCTACTGCTGTCAGGCCCTCTAATAAATGTCTATAATAAGTAACGTCCCGACCTGCAAGCAGTGCTCGTGGCTGCCCCACGACCCCCAACCACCTCTGAAAGCCGTATCTGTATATGACTTGTGGCCCTGGCTATTGGGGTAACCCTACTGGTCTGATGCATATGATGTGCTCATATGCCCAGCAGTGAAGTAAAAAGGTAGAGCAAATCCCAAATCACCTCATCCGGCGATAGCCCCGTAGCTCCCTGTATAACTACACCAGGTATACTAGTGCCCAAGCGTAACAGGTGTGCTCCTCCACCATCTCAAGCAGCACCCCCATCAATGCCCATGGAAAACGGCCTCCTTCTGAGTCCGGGAGGGCGAAGCAGGTGATCCCAATCATCATCAACACGGCCAGTCATGTCTCGTGTCGGTGCGCACTGTACATGTCACCATACCCGATACTCGCGCTGTGATAGGTAAGTAGCGCGGCTACATCTCCAAAAACCTGCAGGATGCTGTCCATCGCCGTCTCCGAATCTACCTGGAACACTGCCTCTCCCTCGATCGGCAGTCGAAGGATGCGATACACATCCTCCAATGTGATAGTCATCTCCCCAGTCGGGAGATGGAACACATTGGTCGCCGGATCCCATCTCTCGATGAGGGCAACCATCAGGCTGTGATCTCTATCAATAGCTCTGTATCGCTGGACTCCGCTGAGTCCCACGTCGCGCATGATAGCCCAGTGTGCCGCGGATACGTGTGGCCGCATCCGCACCAATAGCGGGGGCATCCTATGCCGCATCGTCAACTGCTGACGTGCCTGCAAAACCAACCCACAACCTTAGACCAACTCTTTATCACATCATCTACTTTACCCTCTATACCCCCTTTTATCCCCCTAACCACACCCCGACTCTCTAACCCCCCCCTCTAGTCACCTACCTTTTCCACTATCTCCCTCCCATACCCAACCCCAAACCCATACAAACCCAACCCCAAACCCATACAACCCACCTCCAAACCCATACCAACCCAACCCAAACCCAAACCCACACAAAGCCCCAATAAACCCACACAAGCCAAAACAAACAAACAAAACAAACCAAAACAAAACAACACAAACACTACGGACCGGTACCGGTCCCAAACAACCGACCACGGCCCTCTTCCCACCGACGCCGGTCAACTACCGACCGACGCCGGTCAACCATACAGAACCCAGCCCCTAAAATTTTGCGACCGATGCCGGTCGCTTAGCGACCGACATCGGTCACTGTCATTTCCCGGAGCCGAACCCCCGCGCGGCCCCCCCACCTACATTTTTTCCTTTTTTTTACCTACAATACCCACCCAAACACCCTACAAATCTACCCACCTAGCCACCTTAGCTTATTTTACCTATCTACCCTCTCCTTTTTTCAAATCATTTCCATTTTCTCATTATTTCCTAAAAAATGTACATTCCTACCCAAACCCCAAATCTAGCTTAATACCATTCAAATGCACAAATTAAAGAATTTCGAACCTACTCGTACGACGACACGTCGTCGTGGTGGGATGGGTGGTGGTGGTCCAGCTGGTCCAACGCCTCTTGCTCCTCCTGCCTGTGCCATGGGTCAAACTTGGCTTTGCTGGGTCCTCTACCAATCAAATGTTGCCTGCTACTCACTCAGGCCCACCAATCAACTCACTTCACCACTCAACTAGTGCCACCTCAGCCAACAAATGCACCACTATCCAAAATCCACCTCAGACAACTTAATTGGTTTCTAAATTGCAAAAGTGACAATGACCGGCCGTATTTTTGGTTTTTATAGGTTTTTACCATTGAACCGACATCGGTCAGATCATGCCCTAAGGAACCGGCATCGGTTACATAACCGGTACCGGTCATCACTAACCGATATCGGTTTTGTCTTTATTCACCCAACTTTCTGCCCCTATTTACTAATCGCCCCTTTCTCCCCACATCACCTATATCCACCTTGCTGAACCCATTTGTTCATCTATCCGGCCCGACCCAAGGCCTCACCAAACCCATTTGGCCTGACCCAAGGCCTCGCCCTACCCATTTGGCCCGACCCAAGGCCTCACCCTACCCATTGGGCCCGGACCCAAGGCCTCACCCTACCCATTTGGCCCGACCCAAGGCCTCACCCTATCCATTTGGCCCGACCCAAGGCCTCAACCTACCCATTTGGCCTGACCAAGGCCTCACCCTACCCATTTGGCCTGACCCAAGGCCTCAACCTACCCATTTGGCCCGACCCAAGGCCTCAACCTACCTATTTGGCCCGACCCAAGGCCTCAACCTACCCATTTGGCCCGACCCAAGGCCTCAACCTACCCATTTGGCCCGACCCAAGGCCTCACCCTAACCATCCGGCCCGACCCAAGGCCGTAACCCAACAACTTGGCCCGACCCACGGCCGTATCACTTCAATACCATACCCACAATCAACGTTTTATTTTATCCATCCATCATGTACCTTTTGCTCAATCGAGCTCACCTGTTCGTGTTTTAGCATGATTAGGGTCCTTGACTTGATCTGTCGACCAACTTTGCCTAGACCTAGACCGAGACGTTTATCTCAACCAAACCAACCATTTGGTACTGCCGAACATGCCTAAACGTTCCTGTACCTTACCTGTTATATACCCTGGAGCTACTTCCTATGCCTTGGATACCAGGATTATATCACCCTTGTTTGGATAAACTATCGACCTTTGCCTATACATTGCTGGTTTTCTAGTCAAATCATGTACCCTAGTCATACTATTACATTTCAACATGCGTCTGCTTCCTTGGACCTACCCCACCACCTTACCATCCTCTCTACAACATTTACCCTTTATCAACCCTATCCCTGATTTCCCGTCGCTCAATCTGTGCTAGATTTGAGGGGGATTACCTATATCCTTAACAGGAGAAACCACTTCATATTATTGTCCGCGCAGCTTTACACAACACAAGCTACACGACAATAATGGGCTAATGTAGACACCAAATTTGTGTCTTATGACCCCTTGTGACCCGCATCCCATTTCGCAACCTAACCTCATTACCTAAACCTTACACAATTATTTATTAATTACCTTGTAATTGATAAATCCCCATCACCCCACCTGCCACCTCATTTTGCCACCTCATCATGACCTAGCCCTAATCCTAAACTAACCTAATTAAAACCTAAAACTTGGTCTACACCTACACCCATGATGAAGGACCCCTTTCTCGCACCTAAAACTGACATTCTACTCACTTGACCAAGCCTGCAACTAATCTCTCGGGAGAAAAGTAGGGAAGGTGGGCTATTTTACTAAAAATAGCCTACTTTTTCCTTACCGATGTCGATTCCTACTCGACTGCCGTTGGTTACGTAACCGTCATCGGTTCCCTGTAAATGGGCTCCCCAAACCAAAAAAAAAGGACCGGAATTTCATTTTTGGATCAGAGGAAAGGATTCTTTGAATCAAGAAAGAGCATTAGGAGTGATCAAGAGAACCCGGATCTTTACTTGACTGAGCAGAGACAAGTGAAGAGACAAGGAGAGTAAGCCAAGGACTGCAATCGGATACCAGAGCCCTGTGATACTCAGCTAATTTGATCTGCTATGTGCCAGACCATCCTACCTCAGTTCTGCCTTTGCCATCAAAGCTCTTGGACCTGCATCTCCGTGAATAATCAGTAAGTTACATCTTGCATGTCCTCTTTAATAACATTTCTTCGAATTTTTGAATCATAAGTCCCCACAAATCTATTCTTGGATTCACTACCCAACGTGTCATTGCATCTAACTGTCATTCATCTACCTCTCATCACCCTATTTCCTAATATCACCTATATACAGCCCTACAAATAACACAACTACCAAATAACACCACCACCCCACAAAACAACCAACCTTCAGATCCTAGACTCTACCGATATCGGTCATCAGTAACCGCCATCGGTTATCAGTAACCGGCATCGGTTATACTGTCTATAACCAATAACCAGCCTTTCCCCTACCCAGTTCAACAAAGCAATTTAATTGATATCTTATAGTCTTTTGTGTTAATTCATATTAGCAGGGGAACTAACCACCTTCGAAAGGAAGTTTTATATTTCCTGGGCCCAAGGCAGTTTCCTCATTTATTGTCTAATTAAAATCTTGTGGTCTTGTGTTCTTATTTACAGGTAGTCCTTCCAAGACAAAAAGGAGTTCTTCGCAGTCAGCCTGATCTTTCTCTACGGTACGCGCACACCATCTCGACATTCTACAGGTATTCCTCCTAGCCCCAACCCTTATCTGTTTCTAAAAGGAACAAAACATTCCGAGTGAAACACCTACCATTTATTTAGTTTCAATGCACTTGATTTGTATTGGTCGAATCTACATGTTTTAGTACAAAAATCACAAGGTTTGACTCTTTCGAAATAAAAAAATTATATAGAACAAAGTGAAAGGATGAGGTGATATTTTTAGGTACCTCTCATATAACTTAGTTAGAAGGAATAAGAATATTAATATAGTAATAATTATAGCATACATCAAGCAAATTGAATATGTCTCAGAGGTTTGAGAAGAGAACAAACAACTTAGATGATTTTTTGAGCAGCCAAAGACAATATAATGATAAGAAACTCTAGTGATAAGAAGTCTCTATTGTAGCTAATCAAACATGAATTAGGTGATCTCAAGGTTTGTGATCAATTTGAAATAGAAGTATAGTATGTATCTTCTCATGAAGGAATCTGAGTTTAGTGATTCATCCAATGTATTATCTATCTTTAGCTGATTAATAAAGGAATCTTGATGACCAAGCTCTGTCATGTTGTATAGAGGTTCTAAATGTTGTCATCAAGTGAAATAAGGTATGCATATTCTCACGACGAGATTATTAATTTATCAGAGGTATGAGGTATATCATAAGAAGATCTAATTACCAAGAGTGTTCATCATTTCAAAGGAGTTGAGACAGAATATATGGTCTTACATCTAGGAATCATTTTAGTATGATATTGTGAATTCAAGGTTGAGAGTGTATGCCGGTTTATTTGGCTTGACAATGAAATGTCAATGTGTCAAAGCTATCTAAAGTATCATTAATCTTGAATGATTTGATATGATGTTTCACATATGATACAACTATGATAAGGATATTATTTGTATACTATCGTGTTCCTACGTAGAGAATATGTGCAATAAACTTGAAGGATATTTCCACAAAGTAACTATGATAGAAACATGAGCACATTGATTACAAGATTTTGAAGAGAATAGTCTAGACTGCAGGTAAGGGATCAAGGTTTTAACATAATCACAAGTCATGAAGCTTTGTTTGTACCAATGAGTAATGCTATAATTCTATAAAGCTTTTTCAAGTTTTTATACCCTTGAGTAAGTAGAATTAACAATTTGTCTAAGGCTTGATTCATTTATGATGAGCATAAAAAGAAATATGTTGACTATATTATCAGGGAATTTTTTGTCTTAAGTTTGAGTATGAGAGGCTTTCTGAAGTCAAGAAGGTGAGAAAAATACTTTTAAAATTTTTTAAATGTATTATTGAAAGATTGACATAGTAAAAAAGAATAGTCAATAAGCATATCATGTGGCTAGAAATCACTATGACAAGGTTGACTCTAGTATCATGATGACAGTTCAGGTTTTGATCACCATCTTGGAAAGACCACAATGTTTAAAGACATGTTGATGAAGATCTACAAGAAAGTATCTGCAATATGAAGGCATGATCAAAATAATAACAAAAATGGAGAGGTTTTCATGGTCTTAAGGAGATTCAGTCACTTTCATGAAACTTTATTGAGACTTGGACATGATGAGCATTTGTGAGGATCTTAAATAACATAACAAAGTAATGTATCTTTAAGAAAGTTGTTACGAAAACCTAGTGACAAGATAAGAGGTACATTATGATTATTTTAGAAGTCTATAAGTTTGGTTGCCAAAAATTACTCCTAGATAAAGGAACAAAGTTATCATCTCATTATTACTACCATTTTCATATTAACACTATGAAAATATTATTAAAGAAAAACTAATTTTATTTTACAAAAAGCTAAGTAAGTGAGAATGAAGTCCTTAAGAAGAGAAATAATGTCATCCACTTATTACAAATTTCATTGTATGACTTTTTTATTTGTGTAATAAACATGACGCATTTTGATTAATATTAAATAATTCTTATTTTTTCATATTATCTTATTTATATTACACATTTTGATGATTTTTAAATGCTTCTCTTCCTATCATAGAATGCCATCTCTATCATTATGGTATCCCCAAACATTTCACTTGGAAATATTGGTATACCCCTTTAATATTTTGGTCTCTTTAACTTGTGTTGATTTTCTCAGGATTCCTTCAAGAGATTGTAAGAGGTTGCTTGCTCCAAAAAGGTCCAATAATGGATTGTATGAAAATAAGAAAAAAAATGCCACCACTGCAGAAAGCTCGAGAAAATATGCACT
Organism: Taxus chinensis; assembly: GCA_019776745.2. Lineage (NCBI taxonomy): Eukaryota > Viridiplantae > Streptophyta > Pinopsida > Cupressales > Taxaceae > Taxus > Taxus chinensis. The sequence goes on along the minus strand of CM034152.1, from coordinate 600,578,581 downwards.
TTTAGAAAAAAAACAACACCTAAAATAGAGCCACAGAGTGAAAGTTATGGAAATAACAAGTTTTTGCTACTACATCTTCCTAGAACCTTTCCAAAAATTGAAAATTTTATTCTATTCTTGTGTTTTCTTCACCGAAAATCCAAAAATTGAAATAAAATGCTGCTTAGACCAAAACATAAAAGTGCAAGATGCCTTCCACATCAAATTTCCATGCTACATTAAGTGATGAGTTTTCACACAATTATTAAAAGAAATTTGCATACAAGTCGCACTTTTTGAAGATGCCCTTCTTCTTGGTTTTCCATACCGATTTTGGGAAATTAATTTGAAGTTCAAGTCATGGAAATTGGAGTTGTCCGACAGGTTTGAATTTAACGTCAACACTTAAGTGAAAAGTGTGGAAATTAGAGCTTCTTGGCTGGTTGGAAACTAACACAAATCACTTAAGTGAAAAGTTTGAATTTTGGGGATTCTTAGAAGGTTGGAAATTAACAAAAATCACTTAAGTGAAAAGTGTAAATTTTGGAGCTGCCTGGAAGGTTGGAAATTAACACAAATCACTTAAGTGAAAAGTGTGAATTTTGGGGCTTCCTAGAAGGTTGAAAATTCACACTTCCTTTCCCTCATGTTTTTCACACAAACGAGAATTAATTCACCCATGCAATTCACACTTTTTGGGGCTTCTTGGAAGGTTGGAAATTGACACAAATCATTTAATTGAAAAGATTGAATTTTAGGGCTTCTTAAAAGGTTAAAAATTCAAACTTCCTTGCAGTCATGTTTTCGACACAAAAGAGAATTAATTCACCCACGAAAATCTCACATTTTGAGGCTTCTTGGAAGGCTGGAAATTAACACAAATCATGTAAGTGAAATGTGTGAATTTTGAGGCTTCCTGGAAGGTTGAAAATTCACACTTACTTAATTTCATGTATTGCACATGATTCCTAGCCAAAAATTGCGACCCACTTTGGCATAGTTGCATGCTTTAAAAGGGATTTGTTTTAATTATTTTTAGAAAAATTTGGCACCAAGGATAGGGAGGAACTCATTGCATGAAAAATCCCTTTTAGAAGCTTGTGCATGTGCTCCCAATATTCCATTTGAGGCCTTCATTGAATTTACTTATATTTAACTTCACTTGGAGTGCTTTCCAGAATTCAAAATTTCCCCTATGTAATTAAAAAAAAGGATGATAATTTTTTATGAATTACTTACAACAAACAATTCACTAGTGCACATACCAGAGAATAACTGCAAAATCTTCAAGGATAAAAGGATAAGATGGGTCAGAGGCAACACCCACAAGAAAATCATATTCAACTGCTTATAGATACAGTTTGGTTAGAATCAAAGGAAAATAGTCAACCACATGTAGGAAAAAAAACATCTTAGATTCAAGGTAGAGATGTCATCCAAATCATTCATGATGTGGAAGTGCTATACAGGTTAGATCAGCATGTAGAGTATGGAAGATGAACAATACTAAGAGTGTTGCAACTTTCTTCTAATTTCTTCTCCTCTTTATTCTTCTTTGTATTATTTTCTCCAACAAAATAATTGAGTAATCAACTGAATTGTAAGAATTAAGTGATTGGTGTAAAAGCCATTAGTTCAAGCTACTAGAAGAAGTGAATTACTTGGAAGTAGGTGGAAAACATGCAGAATAAAAGGTTTTATTTTCAGTTGTAAACAATGCATGTCATGAAAATAGGGATTATAGGAGAAGTATTTCCAGTTGCTTCCCTTTGTCATAGCTTACACATAAAATAATTAATTGAAAACATCCTATTTGTCAACACCCTCTATGCAATATAAATAGATCTAGAGCTTATGGGTTAACAGATCACAATTTGTTCATCAGTATTTTGTTTAGTAGAGCATTCTTAAGTTTTCAAAATTTTTGCTGGATCCTTTGATGTAAAATTTGGGGATTGAATACAACGTAGATTTCTAAAGAACTTTGTGTCTATGGTGTTTTTCTAATCAGTTCTTTTTGAGGTCTTAGATAAACTATATGTTATCTCAAATCTAGGTTAGAAGCTTTTTCTTTCCCTTCTTGTTGAATTTTGTGAGTTTTTATCTGTTTATTTAATTTTTTTAGATGAGATAAAATATGAAAGCTATTGGTTAAGTCAACATATCTTCCTTTCTTCTTTCAAAAGTTCTATTATTTCCCCCTTATGCAAATATTTTGTAAGAGATGCTTACTTGTTGCCAAATTACCTAGATGTGGTTCATGAGTTATGGGAATTAGAGTAAAGCCCATGAGAATAGTTATTAGGATTCACCCTTACCAAATTGGTAAACATATTACACAGAAGCCTCACCGTTAAATGAGGGATATTTATCTCATGACTTCCTAGGTTTTATGCTCTGCATAAAATCTAGCTAACCGTTTTTGGAGACTCGACTAGACAACAAAAGTAAATCAATAATTTGTGATTATCACATGGGTGGGTCAAAAAAATATTTGAGTTACTGCTTGTTAAAAAAAAATATGTGAATCCATTTAGAAATAAATAAAAATTACTGGTGACTCTATATTTGCTTTGTCGTACTATTTCTTTCCAGGGTCTCACTGGAAAGAATTGCATACACTCAATAGTAATTCTCTACAAATAATATTCATGGGTTTGCAATAACCACAAGCTATGGTTCCTTAGGATTTAGCTATTGGCCCTCTTGCATTAGTTCAGTATTTGCATGCATTATTTCATGGATCACGAAAGAATTTTCCAAAATTCAATGGCGATGGGAAGCAACACCTAGATGATCATATAGCTACATTTTCTATAGCTTTTGGAGTTCTCGGAATTCTCCATGAAGATGTATCTATTCAACTGTTCATTGATATGTTTTAGGGCATTGCTCTAGAATGGTTTTATCACCTTCCACCTGCATGTATCACCAACTGGGATAATATGATAACATGGTTTGAAGCTAGATTCAAACCTACAGAATATTCACACGATTTTTTATCATAGCTCATCTAGATGAAAAAATAACCATATGAACACATGAGGGATTTCATTACTAGGTTACAAAGGATTCTTTGTAAGATTCCTCCTACTACTCCTCTTAGTGATGAGAATCATAAGGTATTTTTCATTAATGATTTGTCACCTGAAGTTGGTTATCAGCTGTGTAGAGAACATATTGCTAACTTATTGGTAGCTCAAAAAATTTCTATCAAAGTAGATGATGATCTCATCATGACAGGTAAAATAAAGCTTTCAACTCTTAAGTTTACAGGTTTTACTTCAGCTAGTACTATAGATCTGTTGCTACAAAAGTTGGCCAGTGATATGCTACTGATAAAGATGTAAATAACACAAGTTAACAATGTTGGAGTGGATGTAGAAGATAATTATGATGCTAATTGTTATTCACTGGAATAATTTGATTTTGTAGAACCTGCTATTGAATCCAACATTAGCTACTTAAATTATGAATCAGAAATGTGGTTGATTCCTTATCAGATCTAGAAGATTGCATAGAAGAAGAAGAAGCCACAGAAATCACTGCTTATGCATTCTCATAATCTATCTTTGAATACCAAAAGCCTCTTGCTATAGAGAACTCCCAAAAAATAGTCAAAGAATAACATACTGATCAAATAAATCATCATGAGGAGAGCTATGATGAATCAATTAGAGAACCAAAAGTCATGTTGGAAAAGGAAGAGTATTTTGCTGAGTTGTTTGTGGAAGCAGAAAATGGATCAAATCGACTTGTAGGAAACTTTATTCATGGAAAGGAAAGTCTGTAAAATGTCCTCATTCATGAGGATGAGCTTCAAAGAAATGAGCAAATCATGAGGAGTAGGCGTTTCCAAATAAGATATCTTGCTAATTTAGATCCACATGAGAAGTTGAAACCAATCATGCTTATTTCAGAGCATGAGGATGAGCCATAACAAACCAAAGATCAACCGCAATGCCTCTCAAATCCAAATACAAAACAACCAAAAGAAGTATTTATTTTATTTATTGATATTTTGGTAATAAGGGTGGAAAACCAACTTTAGGATAGTTTTTTTCTCTTGTTATGGACCATGTTTACTAAAAAATAGACTACATGGTCTAAGTTTGTGAGGAAAGGATGCTATTTCTCCTTTCCTATTGCAGGATTCATTTGAGCTTCCTTTGCATCTAGCTAAAGTAGTGTAGGTATTTTTGTTTTCAGCAAAATAAGTGCTTTCACACACTCTGCATGTTTCCGCTTGAGACATGTATGATTTTACATGTTTGTATACAGTTTCATTTCCATGTTTGGTTCTCTTCAGGATCAAATTAAATAGTTGGAGTAATTTTTGAGCTTTATTAAGAGATCCACATATCAATTTCCAGCTAGCAATCGTCAGGCAGTTCCAGACAGGTGCCAAGTTCGTCACAAATTCAGGACACATCTTCTTATAGGGAAAGATCAAGGTTAAAATCAAATCCATAACCCAATGGACAAGACACAAAAATAGAGATGCTGTGATCTCATCTTCATTTCTTCCATTCTGGTAGAAATAAATATGTCCATAAACGGAGCCAACTGGAGTCTCCAAAAATTTCACTTGGAAATCTTGGGATACCCTTTTAAAATTTTGGTCTCTCTGACTTATGTTGATTTGATCAGGATTCCTTCAAGAGATTACAAGAGAATGTTGTTATCCCAAATTCACCCCATCAGAAAATTTGGTCAAGAAAACCCCGCACATAGAGAAAATATGAAGGGAAAAATGTTTCGGACCTAACGAGCTCCCATTCCAGAACAAGGCAAAGGAAAAAGTCAAAGTTTGAACACTGAGTCAAAGCCAAAGCGGGGGTGGTAGAGGAAAAGGTGAATTTTTTCCTTTTCTCAAAAGGCACAGACAAAAAAGGTGAAGCGCATCCCCTGGCCAACCAAAGGGTGCCATGTATCCAAGCGGAGCTTCAGGGCCGCGGGAGTTTTTTTTTTTGAGTTTTGTGTTTTTCATGCACAAAAGGGGAAAAGATAAATTACAGACCTGCGACTCCGATTTTTGCTCTAAAAGGGGGTGCCACATGTCCCATCTCAAAAGGGGGACCCATCTTTCAAAATGTTTTCCTGCCCATTCGTACGGGACTCGATACAAACTTCAAAGGGCCATATCTTTCGACTCAAGGGCTCGAAATATTGCAAATTTGACACCGTTGGAAGTGTCTCGACATCTTTTACACCATGGAAAGATAAAAAAATAACTTTTCTCAGGCCCTGGTAGGTGAACCATGGAGAAATGTCTTCAGGCCTTTAAAACAAAATCCGAATTTTCTCAGCTACTAGATCTAATTAGATTCGATCCGCCATTCTTCTTCAACACGCTAGATGGACAGAGGGAGCCAGAATCGACAGATTTGGGGCGGATTTGAAAGGGGGCATTGATTGATGGCGTTTGAATCTTCAAGGCAGGATTTAATGCATATCTTGGGGTGGTTGAAACAAGATTCGACTTTTCCCTCTTCCCTCTCTCTTATTCTTTCTATATATTGTAACACTTCTCATTTTGAGAAGGAGAGACATTCTGGGCATAGAGAAACTCTGTCAGAATTTGTTTCCCGGTGACATTTTTGAGTAGTGAGACCTTCTCCTATGCCTGGAAAATGTATTTGTGCCTCTATTCCAGAAATGTAATGGTCTGTGCACCTTCTAGAGCAATAAAAAAACGTGTTTTTGTGGTGTTCTTCAACCCTTTGCATCATTTTTTTGTTTCTTTGTGCCTCTACCTTCCAGATCTTATTTTTTTGTGCATGTATTTCACATTTGCAGGTGCAGGATGTTGTGTTTCATGGAATTTAATAGCGATAATTTGAAGATCTGGGTCCAGTGTTACTTATGTCTGACCTCCCTCGTCTCTATTTTTTCTGTTTCCTTCTCCCTCAACAAAATATCTCGCTTCCGTTTTCTTGGTGCTATCACCTACTTTAGTGTAGGATTTCTTTGTTTTCATCCCTCTTTCTCTCTTCCTTGGTCCCTTGGAATGGTTAGATTAGGAGTAGATTTAGTCACATGTCTGCACTTAGAGTTAGCTTAGTGGCTAGGTAGTTTAGGAACAAGAACCAACTTTCTCTGGAGGATCATTCCCATTTACAAGTCCCACAGTTTGGGGAATGATCCAATGTTATGCAAATCACACCAAATGACCCTGCCTTAGAAACTTTGATCCATAACTAATTTGGGGGTGCTGTGATTTCGCACTAATAGTTCTGGTATGCCCGGTGGGACAAGTCTGAAGCACCCTACCACTTCACTTCATTAGGTTCAATGTGCTCTTGGTGAAGGTTTCAGCCTTTGGAGGCACTTTCAAGCACATCCGGCGACTCCATCTAGTCAACAAACCTATCCTCTGAGTTGCAGACCTTCTTCCCATCCATTTCCACCCGTTATTTCTTCCACCTCTTTCATTTTTTCCATTCCATGAAGTTGTGCAATCATGACTTCATTCCCTTCATGGAACTCACACTTACATCAACAAAACAATCCACCCCCAATATGTTTTATAACTCCTTCAAATCAGCATTTTGAGCAAAGGAAAAATCAGTATGTCTACCCCTATGAGAAACAATGCCAAAATAAGTTTGGCTAAGGAGCTTCCCAAGAGCAGGGGTATGCAAACAATGAAGACAATTAAATGTAAGATGTTGTTCAGCTAGAGAAGATCCAAAAAATGGAGGTTGGCATGGTTCAGTCAAGGAGTATATACAAAAATGAAGGAATTCAAGATTGGTTTTAGGGCACCTTATCTATGGGAAGGCCCTTTTCCAAGAAACTACAACCCTCAAGAGAATTCTTGACTTCATGGTTGAAATGTTTCCCCAACTTGTACAATGGATTGAGGAGATAGAAGCATATGAGAAAAGTCTGAATCAACCTTTTCAATGGGTAATTCATTCAACAGATCCTTGTCATTATTTTTCTCTCTCTTAAGGCTTTATCGTTTCAGCAGAGGCAAGAGTCAACCCCCTCACTTTCTGCCCCAAGTGTTGATTTCATTTCTCCATCTTCTAGTCTTCCATCTCATTTCCTTTCCTCTTCCCTTTTCCCTTCCAAATCTGTGTCCCCCCATAAGAGCCAAAAGAAATGCCTTCCCCTCCACCACAAATAAGGAAAAAACTAGTGGAGACCCCACCCACCACTCCTCTTGCCTTCCCAAGTCTATGTTGGGAAGAGACTCCAAAAACCAGCTAGGGAGAACATCAAACAGAGGAACCCAATAGAGAAGAAATGATAGAAAATATGAAGATTTGGGATGCTAAATTTGAGTTTTCAAAGGTTCCCTTGTTGGTTAAGCCTATGGAGGAGGCTGAGGTCAAGACGCAAGTGGTGGAAGCTCCAGCTACAGTACAAGTAGGGGAAGAAGGAGCTACTCCTAATCCAAAAGAAGAGGAGTACATTCTGGCTGTGGAGGAGGACCATATAGTTTCTGAGCCTCCAAGTGCAGAGCAGGCCATAAAAGAACCTTCAGTTCTTCCTCCCACTTCATCCCCTTCAAGCTCCGATGTTGTGGAAGAGTTTGAGCTTTCAAACTTCATGTTTGAGGATGAAGGGAACTATGGTGAGTAACTTGTAGATCAGGAGGACACCATGAAGGAGGTTGAACACCTGCAACAGGACAACAAGGAGGCAAATTACCTATCTTGACTTGGAGGATTGCCTTGATGGAGGGGAACCCATGGAGATCACATCATTTTTTCCTCCATCTCTCACATCCCAAGCACATGAGCCTACTACCATGGAGGAGAAAATTCAGGAATAATAGCCTGTACTTCATATCAGCCCTCTGGAACCAATATTGGAAGACATGACTCTCCCATGTTCTTCACAGGAGAAGGAAGAGAAAAAGTAAGAAGATGTCGTCATCCCTCTCACACCATCCATCCATGATATTCAGCAAGAAGGCTCCATTCTTGGTGTTAGAGTTCAGAACCATGGGTAGATTTAAAGGACCATACCTTGCCTAATAAGATACTTGGCTTCATTCGACCTAAAGGAGAAGCCAAAACCAGTCATGCCTACTCCAGGCATGAGGATGAGCATCAAAGTACCAAGGGTCCTCATCAACACCTCCAGAAGTCTGATGCAAGTCAGCTTAAGGAGGTATTTTCCATTAATGTTGATACCTTGATGATTTGGGTGGAGGATTGGGCTTATTGTAAGTTTTTCACTCATCCAACCAGCCATGTTTAGTGCCAAATCAGTTGCATGGCTGCCATTTTTGAGGAAGGGAAGCTATTTCTCCTTACCAGTTGTAGGATTTGTTTGAGCTCCCTTTGCTCTTGGTTAGAGTAGTGTAGGTAGGTTTGTTTTCAGTAGAAGAAGTGCTTTTGCACACTCTGCATGTTTCATTTACAACATGTATGATTTTCAATTTGTAAATAGTTTTTAGTGCTATTGCTCTTGCACATTGCATTCAGTTTGTTTTTGGTGAATTCCAACTTCAAGTTTCAGTGGGTTTCCAAGAGGCTCAGAGGTCATAATTTTAGAGTTCAGATCAGAATTAGTTTATAAGGTTGGACTCCACACCCAATGGATGCCAAAAAGGCCACTGGTCTCTTCATCTAGCATGCAGATGTCCCTGTGAGTCGCCAAATTGTTATCCCAAATTCACCACGCCCAACAAATTTGGTCAAGACAACCCCACACATAGAGAAAATATGAAGGGAAAATTTTTTGGACCTACGAGCTCACATTCCAAAATGGAGGCAAAGGAAAAAGTCAAAGTTTGAACCCGAGTCAAAGCCAAAGCGGGGAGGCAGAGGAAAAGGTTAAATTTTTCTTTTCTCAAAAGGCACAGAGATTAAATGTGAAGCGCATCCCCCGACCAACTAAAGGGTGCCAGGTATCCAAGCAAATCTTTGAGGCCGCGGGAGTTTTTTTTTTGAGTTTTGTGTTTTTCACACAAAAGGGGAAAAGATAAATTATGGACCCGCGAGTCTGATTTTTTCTCTAAAAGAGGTGCAACGTGTCCCATCTCAAAAGGGGGGACCCATCTTTCCAACTATTTTCGTACCCATTCATATGGACTTGATACAAACTTTGAAGGGCCATATCTTTCGACTTAGGGCTTGAAATATTGCAAATTTGACACCGTTGGAAGCATCTCAACGTCTTTTACACCATGGAAAGATAAAAAAATAAATTTTCTCTAGCCTTGGTAGGTGAACCATGGAGAAACGTCTTCATGTCTTTAATACAAAATCCTATTTTCTTAGCTACTAGATCTAATTTGATTCGGTCCACCATTCTTCTTCAACATGCCAGACAGAAAGAGGGAGCCCAGAATCGACAAATCTGGGGTGGATTTGAAATGGGGGCATTGATTGATGGCATTTGAATCTTCAAGGCAAGATTCAATGCATATCATGGGGTGGTTGAAACATGATTCAACTTTTACCTCTTCCCTCTCTCTTATTCTTTCTATATATTGTAACACTTCTCATTTTGAGAAGGAGAGACATTATGGGCATAGAGAAACTCTGTCAAGTTTGTTTCTCAATTGCCATTTTTGAGCAGGGGACCTCCTCCCATACGCCTGGCAAATGTATGTGTGCCTCTATTCCAGAAATGTAATGGGTCTGTGCACCCTCTAGAGCAATTAAAAAACGTGTTTTTGTGGTGTTATTAAACCCTTTGCATCGTTTTGTTGTTTCTCCATGTGCCTCTCCCTTCCAGTATTTGTTTTTCTGTGCATGTATTTCACATTTACAGGTGCAGGATGTTGTGTTTCATGGAGTTTTATAGCGAATTTAAAGATCTGGGCCGTGTTACTTCTGTTTGACCTCCTTCATCTCCATTTTTTCTGTTTCTTTCTCCCTCAACAGAATATCTTGCTTCCCTTTTCTTGGTGCTATCACCGCTTTAGTGTAGGCTTTCTGTTATTTTCATGCTCTCTTCTCTCTCCTTGGTTCATTGGAATGGTTAGATTAGGAGTAGATAGTAGCATTTGCCTGCACTTAGAAGTAGCTTTAGTGGTAGGTAGTTTAGGAACAAGACCTGAGCTTTCTCTTGAGGATTGTTCTCATTTACAAGTACCCACAGCTTGGGGGAATGATCCCAATGTTATGCAAAATCACTACCAAATGACCCTGCCTTAGAAAAATAGATCCATATCTCATTTGGGGGTGCTGTGATTTCACACACTAACAATTACTTGGTCAAAAAAGGTGCAATAATGAATTGCATGAAAATAAGAAAAATACTGCCACCACTATGTAGCGCTCAAGAAAAGATGCACTTGTAGATATAACAAAATCTTAAATGGAGGCACAAAGTGAAAGTTATGGCACTTGCAATTTTTTGCTGCTACATCTTCCCAGACCCTTTCCAAAAATGGAAAATTTTAATCTATTCTTATTTTTCCTTTAACAAAAATCCAAAAATGGAAATAAAATTATGCTTAGACGAAAACATAAAAGTGCAAGCTACCTTCCACGTCCAATTTCCATACATCCTTATGTGATGAGTTTTCATGCAATTATTAAAAGAAATTTGAATACAAGTCACACTTTTTAAAGCTTCCCTTCCACTTGGTTCTCCACGCCAATTTTGGGAAGTTAATTTCAAGTGCAAGTCGTGGAAATTGGATCTTCCTGACATGTTTGAATTTAATGTCAACACTTAAGTGAAAAGTGTGGAAATTAAAGCTATTTGATAGGTTGGAAATTAACAAAAATCACTTAAGTGAAAATTTTGAATTTTGGGGTTGCTTGGAAGGTTGGAAATTAACACAAATCACTTAAGTGAAAAGTGTGAATTTTGGAGCTAGTTGGCAGGTTGGAAATTAACATAAATAACTTAAGTGAAAAGTGTGAATTTTGGGGCTGCCTGGAAGGTTGGAAATTCACACTTCCGCACCCTCATGTATTTCACACAAAAGATAATTAATTCACCCATGCAAGTTGCACTTTTTTGGGCTACTTGGATGGTTTGAAACTAACACAAATCCTTTCAGTGAAAAGTGTGAAGTTTGGGGCTGCCTAGAAGGTCGGAAATTCACATTTCCTTGCCCTCATGTTTTTCACACAAAGGAGAATTATTTCACCCATGCGATTCACACTTTTTAGGGCTGCTTGGAAGGTTGGAAATTAACAAAAAACATTTAAGTGAAATGTGTTAATTTTGAGGCTTCCTGGAAGGTTTAAAATTCACACTTCCTTATCCTCATGTTTTTCACACAATTCCTAGCCAAAAAATGTGATCCACTTTGGCATAGTTGCATGCTTTAAAATGGATTTGTTTTAAATTTTTTTTAGCAAAAGTTGTCACCAAAGATAGGGAGGAAGTCATTGCATGCAAAATCCCTTTTAGAAGCTTGTGCATGTGCTCCCAATCCTCCAGTTGAGGCCTTCATTGAATTTATTTATATTTAAATTCACCCAAAGTGCTTTTTAGAAGTAAAAATTGCCCTTATGCAATTAAAAATAAAAAATGATGAGTTTGTGTAAATTGCTTATGAAAAGCATTTCACTAGTGCACATACCAGAGAAGAAGAGTCAGACGCAACACCCATGAGAAGATCATAGTCAGCTGCTTCCAGATCTAGTTTGGTGAGAATTAAAAGAAAAGAGTCAACCACATGCAGGAGAAAATGCATCTCACATTCAAGGCAGAGATGTCATCCAAATAATTCATGAGGTGGAAGTGCAATACAGATTGGATCAACATGTAGAGTATAGAGGAACAAGAATGATAGTGTTGCAACTTTCTTCTACTTTCTTCTCCTGTTTCTTCTTCTTTATCTTATTTTCTCTGACAAAGTATTTTAGTAATCGATTGAATTTTAAGACTTAAGTGATTGGATTAAAATTCATTACTTTAAGTTATTTGAAGAAGGCAATTACTTGGAAGTAGGTGGAAAACATGGAGAATAAAAGGTTCTATTTTAAGTTATAAACCATGCATGTCATGCAAAGAGGGATTCTAGGAGAATGATTGTAAGATGCCTCCCTTTTTCATAGATTTGACATGCGAAAATTAATTGAAAGATTCCTATTTTTCATTGCCCTCTATGTACTATAAATAACGGAAGAGCCTACGGGTTAATAGATCATAATTTTTTCATCAGTATTTTTTTTAGAAAAACATTCTTTATTTTTTAGACTTTGTGATAGATCCTTTTATGTAAAATCTGGGGATTGAATATATGGTATATTTATGGAGAAATTTGTGTCTACGATGTTTTTCTAACCACTTATTTTTGAGGTCTTAGATAAAATTTGTGTTATCTTAGATCCATGTTAGAATATTTTTCTTTCCCTTGTTACTGAATTTTGTGAGGTTTTATCTGTTTATTTAATTTGTGTTGATGAGACCAACTTGGAAAGCTGTTAGTTAATCAACATATATTCCTTTCTTCTTTCCCAAATTATATTATTTCCCCTTTCTGCAAATATTCTGTAACAGCTGCTTACTTGCTGCCAAATTACCCAGATGTGGTTCACGACCTGTGGGAATTAAAGTAAAACCCCTAAAAATAGTTATCAAGATTCACCCTTACAAAATTTATAAACATATTACACAGGAGCCTCACCGTTAAATGAGGGAGATTTATCTCATGACTACCTAAGTTTTATGCTATGCATAAAATCTTGGAAACACATTAGCCATATTTAAATAAACTCTTCTTTTTGAGCTGGATTATCAAAATGATGCCACTTATATTATTTTGTCAAACATTGATGAAAAAAAGGCTAGGTGGGAAAATTTTCACATGATGAGGAGATCGATGAAAGAGGCACAAATTAAAAATATCCCTAGATGTAATTGGATCAAATAACATAAAATAGTACATGATTTTTGTGCAGGAAATGGATCACACCCAAAGACAAAACAAATCTTTAAGAACTTACATAATTTAGAAATTGTCTTTGAAGATGAAGCCAACAAGTTACTTCCACTAAATTTATTTTATTAAAATCAATAAGGAAAAATTGAAGCCAAAATTTTGAGAAATAGAACCTTCAAATGAATTTGTTCTGAATGATAACTATAGAATTTTTGGTCTCGTGGACGTTATTAAAATACTTCATTCATTCATTCAAACTTGTTGAAATTAATGGTTATGTAATATTGAGCCACGTGTCAAAATTCCATTAACCTCCCAACAAAATCCTCCCAGCGGACATGAACCTCACGGAATGAGCTGTATTTGATAAATTTTCAAGTCTAGAGTAGGAGGTCTATACCACGCATCACCATTCCACCAGTCTCCCAAGGAATGCCACTAATGTATGTGAAACATGCAGAATGTGCCGCATTTTATATATCCTTTGGGTCCATTGTGGGACAAGTGACAAGGCAGTTCTAACAATTAGTGATCAAAGGTCAAAGGCGTGACATGCAGCAACATTCTACCACACTTCATAGTGATGGACTCCAATAGACGTGATGTTCGTGGAATAAACCATATTGTGTGTGTGTGTGTGTGTGTGTGTGTGTGTGTGTGTGTGTGTGTGTGTGTGTGTGTGTGTATCAATAGAAAAAGAGAACAAAAAGAAAAAGATTCAAAGAAGATACAACAAGGAATATATATATATATATTACATAGGTGTATCTAAGATGGGAGAACTAGTTATCATTCTCTACATGCGGAGGAATATTCTAGATGACATAAAACATCACAGTGGTTATGAGGATGAGGATGTTTAGGATTTGTAACAAAATAAAATAGGACATGATTTAGAAATCACATGTAGGATACATTTTATGAAAATTATAGCATTGAAATATATATTTAGTGCAATATAAGTACAAATTTTGAGTTGGTAGAGCTATGGGATGAAAATAGACAAAGACATTATAGTGTCATGACATTTGTAATACCTTAAAATCAAAAAATGACATAAATAAATTAGAAAGGTAGAATCACAGATTAAAAATGTGACATGAATTAAAAAAAGTTACAGGTCTCAAATAGACTCACCTAAAAAAAGTGATTCTAGGATGCAAATTGTAATGCAGTAGCCGGGCCCCAGAAAGACCTTGATTTATTTGAAATATTGTAAGAAAACTGCAATATGATGGTTCGCTAAATCCTTTTCTACTATTTCGCAAATTCACAAATTGGAAAATCATGGGAAAACATCTACATAAGGAAAACACACACATGCACACACACATGGTGGATTTAATCACATTCCTAAAAACCTCCCGTGCATGTCGGCGAATGAGTCAAAAGGAACCAATAAGGTTCCATAGATTTCTTGGTGAAACAAGAATGTTTTAAAATCTTGACCCGTCGATCACATGACGATTCAATATTAAAATATACATTGGGATTAGATATACGTTGGATATTCATATGGGACAAATTATTGTTTGTAAAAATTTTGTGTGAAACCTAGGCACTGACATGACTATTAAATTTGCAAAAATCGAATTCTGGAAATCCTACTATTCGCCAATCTACGAATATTAGCCAGTAAATTTTTCCTTGAAGTCCTCGGAAATTTAAGAAAAATGTGCCAGAATTTATTAGAAGTTGTAATTAAATATATATTTATATAGTTTATGTGATAATTAGCTTCTATAACTAACACAATAATACAATTTAGATCTTATCCCATATTCCTACAGGCTTCCTAGTTGTTTTTAGTTTAAACACACCTTTTGGTTTCCATTAAATTCCATTTATTCCTAAAGTTGTTTTTTATTATCCATGATCATTTGTGGCCTTGTCTAGTTTTTACGCTCCTACTGTATTTTTGTGCATAACTTATTCTCTTGATATTTGAGGTATATTTCATGATTATTCTTGCATTTTTATCTTTAAATCTCCCTACCAAATGGTTAAATATTAATCAAATTTCTTGTGTCTCACTCACATGGCTTGGGAATTTAAATGAAGGAAATGAGATTTTAATTTAGGTCAACAAATAATATATACATAAAGGATATTTTTAGGTGTCTATAACAACTAGTTTAAATAATTCGAATATATTTATTTAAAAATATTGAGAGATATTATTCTATATGTACCTATCTTGATATATTTTTTAAAGTGCTATTTTAGTATTATATGTATGTTTATCAAATAAATATTTGATTTCATATAAATATTACAAATAATATCATAGAATAATTGTTATATGTTGTTATTTAGAGTTGAAATTGAGTGGGATTGGAAACAACCCACTTGTTAAGACCTATTTTTAACACGTGGTTTGTTAATTTCTATAGTGCTAGTGTATTTACGTGTTTATTAATTACTGACCCAATTGATACTGTTAATGGAACATGTTCCTTGTGTCAATTTTTTTATTGTTACATTCCATTGCATCTCTTATCTTTTTCTCCCCTTTTTGACCTTATATCTTTCCCTTTTTAGAAATTTTATCCCTATTTTACCTATCCTTGGTTTTTTTCCGTTTACCTTATTTTTAGCTTGATATGAGGTTATTCCTAGAAATGTGAGGTTTTAAAAAAATGTAGACTACATTTCTAATTATTTCTATGTTTTTGATCATTTTCTTCTATGGTATATTTTGAGCCTTGGTTTATTTTTGGTGTTTAGGATTTTTGGTCATATTTTGTACCTATTATGTGTCATTTTGCATACCAATAAAATACTAATTTGAATTCAAAAATTATATAAATAAAATTTTCCATTATTTTAATTAAGTAAAAAAAACACACTATTATTTTTTGGACAAGGGTGATATTCAATTTATAAGAAAAAATAAATTTATTTTAAAAGTATCCCCATGAATGTTACACACAATTCTATTTTTGCACAATAGTAATATTGAATTTATTGACATTTTGGTCATATTATAAAAAATTTAAAATTTAATAATATATTTATTGGATGGGAACTAAATATATACAAAAGATATCCTGTAGATAAGGAGTCTACCTACATCAAAAAATCCCTACATTTTCTCTTCTCAAACTTATCTAATGATGAGTTGTTTACAACTTGTACATCTCATTATCCACACATCAATCTTTACATCATATATTATGTGACATAATAATAATATTCTAGAGTGTATAAGAAAATAATATATTATATTTTCAAGTACCTGTATTGAAAATTCAAAATTAAGAATTTAGAACTTCATTCTAGCCTTTAGTAATTGTTGGAGGCATTTAAAGTTAAAGGTTTTAATACTCACATATACATTAATGATTGTTGAATTATATTGAGTGTTTCTTATGACTTTGTAAAGGCTTGCTACTTCATGCATTTCTTGTTAAAGGGGCACCATGCTAAACCGGTTCAATCTATTGGCACACCACGAGAATATGTCTAAGTGCTTAAATTTCCATCCTTAGAATGGGTTTGTGACCAATTTGGGTTAGTGGTCCTCTGTACCCTTAGAAAAAAAAGGGACATATTAGCTTTATTTATTACTATTTTTATAATTTGACATCATTATATGGATATTTAGAGAAAACGTTTAGACGTCCAAATTTGTTTCCTTGATTTTTGTTGGCATTTCAAATTTTGCATCACATTCCAAAAAATTGCATTATACAATTTAACTCCACATGCCATTATTTCCTCTTTGAACACAAACATAATCCACTACTAGAATTTGAGAGACACTTTTCTTATAGTTTTTATTTCCTTCATCGAATTATATATTTGTATTTAGTTTTTATTGATTTTCTAAAGTTTTAAAGGATTTTTTTGTAATATTTTTAGAATTTTTTTCATTAACCTCATATTACAACAAAGTTTTGTGATTTCCTTGTAGTTACCCCTTATTTTTCTAATTAAATGCAATAATGCGAATATGGAGTTATTAGAACAATAATTCAACCATCAATAGTTAATAACATCTAATGAATGAAGTTAGGATCTTTAATTTTCAAGGTCATTCTATTTAAAAACAAAATAGTTATATTTTATCAATTAAATTTACTCAATGTTAAAGCATGGTACATATTATTTTCCTCATTCTCCAATCACTTCAATTCATAATATAATTACTATTTTTCTCAATTAAAGAGGGACTATTTGCATTACGACCTTGTTAAAATTAGTAGTATATATAATATTACTTTTTACAGTAACCAAAGAACATTAAGTGTGTGTGTGTGTGTGTGTGTGTGTGTGTGTGTGTGTGTAATTATATGTATACATGTGCACATGCACATATACATATACATATATGTGTGTGTAGATATATATGTGTGCGTGCGTGCGTGCACACATATATATCTACACACACATATATGTATATGTATATGTGCATGTGCACATGTATACATATAATTACACACACACACACACACACACACACACACACTATGTGTGTGTGTGTGTGTGTGGGTGTGTGTGTGTGTGTGTGTGTATACAGATGCATATAAACAAATACATATATGTACAGAAACTATATTTGTATAACTATTTTCTTTTATTCAATATTTTTTTCCTTTTTTCTCTTATGAAAACATACATGTGTAAACAGAGGTGACAAATCATATAATAATATTTATATTCAAATTGAAACGTTTACTATTGGGGTGCTATTTATTATAGTTAATGTTTCTAAAATTATTTTTAAAATATCATGTATTATATTAAATATTATGTTAAGTTGTGAAGCTAACTTTTGAATAAAACATCCTATATATAGTAGTATAAAATACAATTTACAATTGAAAACAAAATTTTGTTATAGATGTGAATAATACTTATAGATTTTCCATTTATTTTACATAATTTTAACAAAATGTATAATCTTACTTTTTTGGTTGGGAATGTGTTTTTGTACACACACTCTTTTTCACACATGCCTTTATATATATTTTTGTAATCTAGAGGGATCATCGAATACCTAGTGGCTTAGATCTTCAAGAAGTGAGACTCTAATATAAGATGAGTGCCATTAATTGACCTCATTTGGAGTAGCATACATTGTAATCTCAAAGCATGTTACGAGGAAAATCAAAGGATTTGAACCCATGACCTGAGCCAATCCCAGGGGCTCACATGCCTTTATCAATAAGAGAGAGTGATATGTATTAGAAACCAGTTTTCCTAAAAATACATTAATTATTATTCTTTTACTACTAAACATATACAATGTATTATTACAAATTTTGTAATTCAATTCTTTACAATACAATGCAAAATATTAATGTATATGCACTAGTAGAAATATATCAAAAAAATTATGAGTAATGTTGATAACTATCAATCTCAAGGCTCTTCTCTTGGATTTTACAAATATCACATTGATTACTAATTTTATTACATTTTCTTCATATTTCTCATTGGCTAGTGACAAAAAATCCTTTTCGGGAAAAAAGCCATGTACTCTACTGTATAGTTAAGATATTACAATTATTTGATCAATTTCTAAAACTTAAAAAAAAATTAAGTGACAATCAAATGGAAGCCAAATTTATTGCACAAAATGAAATTTTACATAGTCAAACCATTACATCAAATCCGCTACTGCTATTGTAGAGTGTTTATTGTTGTAATTAACATAAATTAATTATGTATATGTATGGATTGAATATTTAATATCAAACTTGTCATCATCATTACAACAATTAACACCTTGGAGATAGGGATTTATTGTCATACAACACTTGTTTAGGTTGCATTTAATTGAAATATAAGCATTACAATTGTATAATTAAAAACACAAGGCAATAAATTGACTAATATTATCGTGATACTATTGCTCTTGTTGCTAAAAATACTAATGATTGTCTCATGTTTTATAGAAATCTTAAAATTCGATTAAAAAATATTAAATAAATATATTAGAACCCTGTCATGATTAATAAGATATATAATATTATTACTTTTGACTATATATTTATGAGAGGTTCCTTGTCATAGATATTGCTTTTACCATGAATTAATAATAGATTTGACTATCATGACATGAAACGGGGAGTAAGACCCAATGTTTTCCACCAATCAAAAGTTAGATAAATATATTTTCAAATATTTTTTGGTTACAAATATAGAGTTAAAATTTTAAGACCTAAGAAATTCACTATAAAAAGATTAATACAAGCTAACGATTAGTTTAAAGCATGAAATTATAAATACTATTTAAGTAAAAGTGGGTGAATATATATATATATATATATAAAAGAGGTTCCTTGTCATAGATATTTCTTTTACCATGAAACAATAATAGATTTGACTATCATGACATGAAGTGGGGAGTAAGACCTCAGCGTTTACCGCCAATCAAAAGTTAGATAAATACATTTTCAAATTATTTTAGGTTACAAATATAGAGTTAAAATTTTAAGACATAAGAAATTCACTATAAAAAGATTTATACAAGCTAACAATTAGTTTAAAGCATGAAATTATAATAACTAATTATGTAAGTGGGTGCAATAATTCACATCTTTTAACCTGACAAAATTGTATATAAAACACAAAATTACGACTTAAACTATTCCCAAGTTACGAATTTGTTTTTAAGATCTTTATCTTCAATCTCCACTTGCAATATTGTTTACATAATAAAGGGATGACGCAGGGATTGAGCCCTATACAAATTTAGTGGAATGAATTTTTTTCAATTATTGATAGCTAAACCTAAGAATAATGTCCACCTAACCCGTACAAATTCTTGAATTCAATTAGAAAATCTATGTATATACCTAGTCAAATAATATAGATAAACATTTAATGTATATATATGAAATGTGTTTATTCCACCTAATCAAATTATATATATATATATATATATTCCACTATTATTAATATAATAAATATGCCAAAAACTTCAGGAAGATTTGTGTCACGTAGAACTTCAGGAAGATTTGTTCCACGTAGAACTAAACATAGAGTAGTTAAAGGAGTTATTTACGCTCGAGTAAGTTTTCGAAATAACATTGTTACTGTTACAGATACACAAAGACAATAACAATGTTATTTCAAAAACTTGCTCGAGCGTAAATAACTCCTTTAACTATTCTATGTTTAGTTCTACGTGGAACAAATCTTCCTGTAGTTCTACGTGACACAAATCTTCTTGTATTTTTCGAAACAAATCTTCTTGTAGTTTTTGGCATATTTATTATATTAAAATAGTGGAAAAAAAAGTATAGAAGTATACTTTTATATATATATGAAAACTTTTCAATTATTGATAACTAAACCTAAGAAAATTGTGCACCTGACCCTTACAAATTGTTGAATTCAATTAGAAAAACCTATGTATATACCTAGTCAAATAATATAAATAAACATGCAAGGTATATATATGAAATGTGTTTATTCCACCTAATCAAATTATATATTAATGAAATATATAATTTGATTAGGTGGAATAAACACATTTCATATATATACCTTGCATGTTTATTTATATTATTTGACTAGGTATATACATAGGTTTTTCTAATTGAATTCAACAATTTGTAAGGGTCAGGTGCACAATTTTCTTAGGTTTAGTTATCAATAATTGAAAAGTTTTCATATATATATAAAAGTACACAAACTATTTTAATTTAAAATAGTGGTTTCTTCTCACCGATAAAAACAGACAAATAAATATGTTAATTAGCGTGAGTTACTCCCCTAACTAGAGGCAAAAGTGTATCTAGCTGTGGATAAGGCCAACTTCTACGACCAAATTCTTGAAGACATGGTCGCGAGTACGAGTCACGAAACTGATAGATTCTGCAATGAAAGCTCTCATCTCATTTTTTACAGGTATTTGTTTTCAAATGGATTTCTTTCTCAAACCCTACCCAAGTAAAATGGTTGGATTTGTCGTTATCAATTTCCATCATTTTATCAACAATTTGTTTTGTGATGGACGTTGGGACAAATTAAATCGCGTCCGTGCTTCCCATGTCATCCGTTTTTCTCGTCATCCGTTTGTTATTGTATTTTAGCGTTCAAAACCTCCCTAACCCAATCCATCCAAAAGTTTGTTTTCAGCCATATGCCAAGAGGCCAACTCGGATGAATAGATCAAACCATAAATGAGATATATATTCGGATGTAAGTGGTATATGATGAAATTCCTTTCCAAAAGAACTCTCCCACTAAAGGACATTACTTACCTATGGTTGACAAGTTAGAATGTTGGATAACTACTACTTTTTTTCCCCATTAGTTTCGTACATTTAAAATTTGATGATTTTAAATAATTTGGATGAATCACATTTATTGTACTTTACATGGTACTTATTTTATTAGGGTTTCCTTCTGGGTTGTCACCTTATTCATTTAGGAGTCTGCCAATCAAACTTTCTATAGTGGACACTCAAAGACTATCATGCATTTGTTTTGGCTTTACAATAATGCATAATTAGCCTGGACATGGATCCACGAGTCCTTCAAACCCTTTAGGTCGAAGCCTTTTATCTAAAACAATATTCTTATAGGAGATTGGCCCATGCTTCCTACATAGTACATACCGTTTAGCATATAATTGGAGTGGAAATGCTTTTCTTTATTTGGAAAAAACAGAAAATCTATTGTCTTTTCTAACTCTGATGTTGATTCTCAATTCTCTTCTTCTAATAAATCTATGGTTATTTCAAATGTGTGTATGAAAATTCAAGTGCAAACCAACAAAATATCTATAAAGGTTACTCCACTTCAGACCCTCTTAGACCATCATTGCAATGTGTAGAACATTGTTACTTGTGTCCTTCCTTCTTTGCCCTTCAAGAAGGGAACCTTGAGAGAAAGATGGCATCACAAAATATATTCTCGAAGGCACTTCCACAAATTAAATGGGTGGTCTCCTCCATGATGTTTCTCTCCACCACCTTTTGAGTGTAGTGATTAGTCTTCTTCACCTCCATATTGTGACAAGTATACACCTTTGCCCCAAACATACAAATTTCCCTACTTGGCATTGCGAGTTTCACCTACCTGAGTTCTATATGAACACATGGAGGATAATGTAGAAGTGGTGGATGTTGTGAAAAATGAAAATATTGGCTAGGATCTCATTCCTAAGGGGAAAGTCCTTCCAAATGGTGGTTGGTGCAAACCAAATGATGTAAGGATTTGCCTCCTCCTAGTCTTTTTGTTATGAGTTACTAGTGTTTTCTTTTAATGCTTTCAGATAATCTATTGTAGACTTGTTCTATTTCTTGTTTCCTAGGTTCTTTGGTGTCCTAATGTGGTAGCTGACATGGCATGCTCTCTTATAACTAGTTTGTTTTATGAATAGATTGTAGTATTTTGTTAAAGTTATATAGCTCTATTTCATCCAACATATATTTAGCATAATTATAATCGTCTCTAATTTTTGAATACATCTATCTCAAAAACATCTTTGGATATCAATTTCAAGGTGACATGTATTTAGGATTGATATATGTTATTAAATATCAATAGTTTTTTGAAGGTTATTGTGTGTGTGTGTACACATACATGTATATTGTTTACATCCTTGCTAAGATAAATAGATTATTTGTTATGGAATACATAACAATAAAAATATATGTAATTTTTGGAAACTAGGAGTTATTCTTATTAATTAACTTCCAACATTAATTATACAACATCAAAATAACATATTATTTCTTTTAATGCATGCATCCAAGCTTGAATACACAAAAGGAAGAGAAATTTATCTATACAAAGTTGTATAGGAAGAATATGAGAAGTCGGACTGGAGAATCTAGGAGCTTAAAGCCTCAAGAAACTTCAATGTTGTAACTGTGACTTGAAAATTCCATGGTGCAGTATCGTACAATATGGTCAAGATGTATCATCTTCTCCCCCCTTCTGAATAGTTTTGTTTCCTTCAAAATGGGGTTATATAAATTTCTAGATCCTTTGGTGGCCTAGAAATGTACGTTGCTATCAAATCCTACTTGTTGGGCATAATCTCGATATCATTTGTAATAAACTGAATCACTCTAAAACGCTAACTATAGGTAGAATACCTAACAAGTATGTTTGTGTTTGGGTTCAGGGGCACCTCATGCATTACCTACGTCAACACTACTCCAAAGAGGCCTCAAACCACATGTAGTTCCCCACCTAGCATGTAACATCTCTATGAATGCAATTGGATGACAACTTGAACCTTGTCGATCATGATTGCTAGAATTTTCCTTTTGGTAAGACTTGGAAGTGGGAACTTGGTATGCATGGATTTGAGGGAAGCTAAAGTCATTGACTTCGTTGAATGCTTTATAACTATAATAGTGGCTTCCCTAATGGATGCTCATCATCTTTGGAAGGATTTAGGAAGCCTTGAGTGTCTCCTGTGCGTGTCTCCTATGAGTGTTGTAAGTGATTGTGTCAATATAAATACACACGATTTATAGGTTTGTAAATTAGGTAATATTAACATGCTTATATGTAGTTTTGGAGGTAAATTATCAAGATAAGGATGACCTATGAATATGAAAAGACTAAACAAATAATAGTGCATTGAAAGAAGAATTGGAAAGGGTGTCAATGTAGGAAAAAATTATACAACCTGACTGAACCATATGGTTTTGGATAGAGAAGATCTAAGTAAAATTTAACATTTTCATCTTAGAAAGTAGAGTTTGAGAATTGGTGTTATGTATTAATATTTAGAGTTTGGAGACATAGGTGCATGAAAATGAGAAATTTAGGAAATAGATGACAATATGCACTAAGTGGGAATATGATGTGGGTATTTTTCTTGGAAAATAAGAACAATTACAATAACCAATGTCATAAGTGTAAATTACCAAATTTGAGTGTCTAGATTTCCCCCATTTTTAAGTATGAAATAAAAATTTCATGCTAAAAGGAAAAGATACCTAACTGTGTAGACACACTTTTTCTTCGCTCGAAGTTTTTGTTATCCAAATGTGTTAGTGTTGGCATGCTCCATGATGAAACCTACAACATAAATTATATTCAATGTCTATAGTATAAATTAAAATATATCCCAATAGTAATAATAGAATTCGAACTTGTATAAAGTGAAGTGAAGAGATGTAATGAAATTACTTGCATTAATCTAATTATCACTAGCATTAGAACACTAAATAACATATAATTATAGATAAATGATCTCAATATGCAAGTAGAATAGCATAGCCACTTTGATGGGGCAATCTCCAAACCATACAATAAGACTCAAATGCTCAGTATGATGATTAACTACTTCTCACTACCACCTATATATACCAATCCTAAGATTTGGAAAACACCAAGGCCGACCTACTAAACATATGAAAGCATAAATGAATAACATATGACAAGTAGAGAGATTATGTAAGCCACATGTCAAAACTACATATCCAATATAAGCTATAAGACTAAGGGCGCAACATACCCGTCCCTTTCAAAGAAACATTGTCCCCAATGTCGGGAAGCCCTAGATGATGCTACACAAATGCTTCATCCTCCCATGATGCATCCTCAATATTCATATTCTTCCACTTGATCAGGTACTCGGTAATGACTATTGTCTTCGTTATTTTGGTGGGTGTATGAAGAATACCTTCAAGATCCAATATGATCATTCGTTCCTCATCCAGTGCAAGAAGTAATGGATGGGTGGAAATGTGTTACCCAATGAATTTATTCAAGTAAGAAACATGGAAGACTAGGTGTATTTTACATCCTAGAGGGAGCTCCAACATATATGCCACACTACCAATTTTCTGCAACACCTCGTAAGTACCATAGTATTTAGGAGCAAGCTTACTATCATTCTTCTATTGTTTTAATGATAACTTCTTATATGTATGACATAAAATAGTAAATTCACCTTTCTCAAAGTGTCATTCACTACGATGTTGATCAACCCATTTATTTCATGTAGTTTTGTGCCCTTGCAAAATTATCTATAAGACTAAAGAGTACCTCGTGATGGTGATGAATGTGATATTCAATTACTATAACCTTTAGTTTGACCTTAAAGATAAAGATGAGTGATGGAGGATGGTACCCATAAAGTGCTAGAAATGGAAATATTTTGGAGGAGGTATGAAATTAAATAGTGTACCACCAATTAGCAAGTGACAACCATTGCACCCATTGTTCTTGTTTATTTGAAGTAAAACATTAAAGATATCCCTCTAAACAGTATTTTGCCACCTCAATTTTTCCATCTGATTGAGGATGGTAAGATGAACTCTAGGTCATTTGGGTACCCAAATAAGAGAAGAAATGAGTCCATTTTTTAAAAAAAATATTGGATCACGATCACTTACTATAATTGTGGGCGTGTCATAAAGCTTTTGAATTTTGTTAATAAATGAGGAGGCAACTATACTAGCTATGAGAGGATGAGTCAGGGCACAAAAATGAGCATAGTTGGTAAGTCTGTCCACCACGACCATGATGAGGCTTTTCCCTTCTGATTTAGGTAATCTTGTGATGAAATCCATCGATACCGCTTCCCATATCTCACTATGAATACACAATGTTTGGAGGAGACATTGTGTCTTAATGGTATAGCCCTTATTTTGTTGACACAAAACATTCTACCACAAATTTTTAGACATCTCCTTTTAAACCCTCCCAAAAGAAATATTTCTTAACTCTATGATAAGTTTTCAAGAATGCAGAATGACCACCTAGACATGGTGTTTAAGTGTAGAGTTCTTACAGAAATATAACCTATCTTTGTACCATAATGTATCCCCCTTCCATATATATTTTTTGATATGGGTGGATCTTCTTAGAGATTCTGAATGAGGGTATGTGTTGTTAAATCTTTCAACCAATCTTCCCTTGCTTGATCTACATAATGTTCCTTTAGTATAGATATGACACATGTAAAAATGCTTCTATGGACTCATCCCTCCTAGATAGAGAATAAATGACCAAATTTTCCTTCCATTTATTATATAAACAATCTTAAAGTCATACCCCAACATCTTAGTGACCCATTTTTTTTGTTCTTCATAAGATAGTCATTACTGTAATAAGTATTTAAAACTATCATGATCAGTTATTACCTTAAAGTGCCTACCCATCAAGTATGGTCTCCATTGTTTGATTGCATGTAATATTGCCATCATTTCCTTCTCATAGGTGGGATTCAACAAATTATTTCCTTTTAGCTGTCATCTCTCAAATGTTATAGGATGTCCTTATTTCATATGTACTTCTCCAATCCTATTTCTTGAAGCGTCTCATTCAACTATGAAGGTCTTGGAGAAATATGGAGTTGCTAATACTGGAGTAGTGCACATTTCCACCTTTAATTTTTAAATTCGCGAAAATCTTCCTCATTCCATTGAAAGGAGTCTTTCTTCAATAATTTTGTAAGTGGTGTTGCTATGCTGTCATGGTTTTTTGAACATATGTGATAATATCCTGTGATACCTAAGAAACCTTGTTATTTCTTGAGGGTTCTTGGGAATTCCCATTCCACCATGAATTGGATCTTGTGAGGGTCCACCTTAAAAATTTCATGATAGACAATGTGGATCAAGTCTTCCACTTCCTGTACCTGAAAAGAACACTTTAAAGGATTGGCATATAGTTGATGTTTCTCCAAGACTTATAAGACTATATTGACATGTTGTTAATGTTTCTCCCATGATTTTCCATAGATGAGGATATCATCAAAAAATACTAAGAAAAAATTCGATAGGAATGGTCTAAATACTAAATTCATCAAACTCTGAAATGTGAAGGGTGTGTTTGTAAGACCAAAAGGCATCACTAGAAATTAATAATTACCAAGTGATGAGTTCTGAATGTTATCTTATGAATATCTTCTTTCTTTACTCTAATTTGGCAATATCTAGAACACAGATCTAGTATTGTAAAAGAAATTGCACCATGCAACTCATCTAATAAATCATCAATGAGAGGAATAGAAAATGTATCTTTGATAATGTACTTTTTGAGTTCTTGGTATTCGGGACACATGCACCACTTTCCATCCTTGTAATGAACCATTACCACTGGAGTAGAATAAGCACTCTAACTGTGATGAATAATACCCATTTCCAACATTTATTCTAGAATCAATTAAATGATAAGATCATGCTCTATTTTAGGAGGTAATCCTCTAGGATCCTTGAAGACAACCTCATGTTGATGAATAACCTTCTTAAGATTAGGATGCACTACCGTCATTGGCAGTTGACCTTCTATGGAGAACAATCATGCTACAAAAACTTCAGCCCCCCTTTTAAGAATTTTTTTCATTTGGTGAAAACTAACCACCTGAGGAATTTTTTCTTGTAGTCCTCGAAGTTCAAACTATTTACTTTGAGAATGAAAGTGCATGAACAATTCCTTGAAATTTATCTCAATGGTGCCAAAAGTTGTGAGAAAATGAAAACCTAAGATAATATCAAATCTAACCATAGGAATAACAAACATAGTAGATTCCAATGAGTAGTCACCATCATAAGTATAATTTTATGGTATTTACCTAAATAATGAACTATGCCACAATTTTCAATCATTACTTGAAATTCAGGTGTTGGGTAGATGAATCAATTTAGTATTGCTACCAGCTTATGATTAATGAAATTATGTGTGTTACTTGAATCAATCAATAATGCCACCTTTAGGTTCTTAAGATAACCCCCAACCTGAAGGGATTGTGGAGTACTAATACTTGATAAAGCATGGCATGAAATAGTGGGCTAGGGATCTTTAGATTCTTCCTCTAATTTTTCCACTTCCTCATGTGATGTTTCCTCATATTCTTACTCATCACCAGTCCCTTCAATGTAGAATAATTATTTCTCATAACGTTTATGATTTGGTCCATATTTGCTATCAGAGTTAAAACATTACGCCTTTGCTCTTTTTTCTTCAATTTGTTGAGGTGTCAACCACTGAGGGTATGATGAAGGAAAATTGTTACGATATTTTTTGTTAGAGAAGGATTTCATTCTGTTGGAAATAAATTTTTCCTCTACCCTACGTGCCATGATAATATAATTAGAAATATTGATTTTATTAAACATGCACACATCATGCTCAGTGTGGTCCTTAAGACCCCCAAGAAATAGGTCATCCAAATACTATTGTGTAATATCCTCCACACACAAGGAAATATTTTGGAATTAATGGAAATAATCCTTAACTGAACCTATTTTTAGTAACTTTTCTAATTCACTAAAGGAATTATCCGAAACACTAGAAATATAGTGTAATTGAAGCTCTTCAGTGAAAACTATCAATGTGAAATTTAGACAATTCTTCTACCTTTGAGCGCATAAGACATGATAAAAAACAAATAGGTGAGGTTCTAGGTATAAGGATACCATGGTTACATTTTTTCCCAATGGGATCTAATGGAGATAAAATAAATTATACATTCGGGTAAACCAATTGAAAGGATCCTTTCCATCAAATTTATGCATTTCCACTTTTGGAATAATGCGTTGCCATTGGTGAGGAGATCCACCTAAATTAGTAAAGGAGCGTCCTTGATTGGAGTGATTTGGACCTATGTAAGTATTGCTAGAGTAACCCATATAAATGGAATTGGGAGTTTTGTTTGAAAGAGAAAACAAAAACCCCTTCTTCATTGCTTGAAAATACCTCTGAAGTTCTCCCCTAAGGGTGCATTTCAAATGAAGAAGCTCATTATTAAGGTCATCCTCACTCACCATATTATTTACCCTTTCCTGAAGTTGGATGACCACCTAAGATACTCCTAAACCAGAAGATTCTAAATCCATATCTTAGGGAAAATATTAGTGGCGAATATTCGTTAATTCATGAATATTTCAATTTTTAAAATTTTAAATTGAATAATTTTTAGGGTACAATTTAGGACCAGTTAGCCAAAATTTTCTAGGTACAAGTTAATTTTAGGGGTCAATTCACCATTCCTGTGAAATATAAATTTGAAAAATTCTCCTGAATATAGTTAGTCAGTAGCATATGTTTATGTTACTAGATGACGACATATAGTATGTTGTCATCCAGTAGCATAAAAAAATTATTGGTCGGTAGCATTATTTATGCCACCGGATGACAACATACTATATCTTATCGACCGGTAGTATAAAAATATGCTAATGACTAGTAGCATATAAAAAATATACCATCTAGTAGCATTTAAGAGTGATGTCGTGATGTCTAGATATTCTCCATTCATGCTAAAAATAATTTTCACAGATTTTCCAAATATTTTCTTAAGTCTTTTCTTCATAGGGACCCTTAAAATTTTTCTTGTTAGCATATCTTCCTTATTTGGGGTCATTCCTAGAGTTTCTCAACCTTTTCCTTTTCCTTGGATTGATCTACCAGTCATGATATAGAGTTTGGGACTCAGGGTAGACAAAACATGGAAAATTTTAGGGTTTGATGTTTCGCAAATTATAAGGCCAAATAGAGGAAATCATAAAACTAAAATCCTAGCTAATTTTCAAAAATATTTCTAAAAATTTAAGAAACTTTGAATTTTTTGAAAAAGTGTACCCTAGGGAGCCGTATTATGAAAAAACATAAAACCACTATAGCGTTTGCAAAACAAGTCAGAAATACTTGAAATTTGGAGAAGAGCTTAATTGAATGATTTTTCCACACTAATAAAAAAATTGTAGAAAAATTCTCTCTTAAATTTGATATATAGCCAAACCTTCACAATTATGGTTTGACATAGTGATGGATGAGATCAGGCTCTAATACCAATTGTAATGAAATTACTTATATAAATATGATTATCACCATAATTAGAACACCAAATAACACAATATTGTAGATAAATGATTTCAATTTGCAAGTAGAATAGCTTATCCACTTCGAGGGGACAACCTATAAACCTTACAAATAAACTCAAATGCTTAATATGATGATTAACTACTCCCCACTACCACCTATACATACCAATCCTAAGCTATGGCCAACACCAAGGATGAGCTAATAAACATACGAAAGGATAAATGAATAACATATGATAAGTAGAGAAATTATGTAAGCCACATGTCGACATTACATAGCCTATATAAGCTATAAAAATGAGGGCGTAATAAGATATGACAAACATGGAAATAGTACATCTATTTGTTTTGTGAAGAGAAGATCTTACAATTCCTTGCTTGAAGTTGGAGATTTAGATTATGTTGCTGATTTTTTTTGAAATATTTGGGGTGATCAATCCCTAATTGTGCTGAAGAAGAAAATATAGTATTGGATGCAAAGAACCCAACACAAAATGAAAGGTAGAGAGAGGATAAGAGAGAGGTACAAATGCACCTTGTGCAGGAATAAAACCATGCATGAAATATTTTAGTAAATTTGATTTCATCTCCTTTAATAATGAGGAGAGGGAATATTTCTTAGGAATAACTTAAGCACTTCACCGCTTTCCTAAACCATGAATCACACCACTACAGACGAATCTAGGACTAATGTATGAGTATATAAACATAATGTTTAAAGAGAATGAGAACCCTTATGTTCTTCATGTGTGATGTATTTCTAAGTATGAGTATGTAATATGTTTAAACATCAATGGAGAAGGATATCCACCCCCTTGAAATATTTGTATTTTACAACCAGAATTGAGTACTAAAGATGAGTGAAATATTTCATGTCTTCTGTAAACTAATCTGAACCATGTAAACCGAGTCTAAGATTGTGCCAAAAACATGTATTTATGCTAAGGAATATGAAACTGTAGAAAAATATGGAATTTTCTCCACCAAGGAAAAAAATGTATGGTATGGTAAAGACTCTCCATACAGTCTTGACCTTTCTGCATGATTTTGACCTTATCTATTTTCTTACCAAAGTTTATGTCTGGAGTTGTTTCTGAATATCCTTTTCTTGTGAAAACCTATGTATGAACCTGTGATTCTACTTGTAAGTGTAGAATATACACTGATGAATGCTCCCTCTTTTGAGGTGTGTGTGAAAAACCATTTGAGTGTGTGACTCAAAAGAACATGTGTGCTGATGCATTATATGTCTAAGAAAGTGTAGGAGAGATTAGAAAACTAAAATAATTTCCACCTTAGAGAAATTGTTCCTCCAAAAAGGGGGTTACACATGGTGGAAACCATTATGTGTAAAGAGAAAAACAACCATATCAACCTGATAAATAATAGTACTAATAACAAAAATAACAACAATAAAAAATAATGTAAATGTAATTAAACTATAATAAAGAAATGAGAACAATCAAATCAGAAGCACAAGAAAAGCATGTAAAATAGAGTCATATCAAGGTATCAACATGAAAACATGGGATGCCCATGGTGTCATAAAAAAATGAAGGAACTTAGGCTACATACAAGAGAAACAGTTTCACACAAGGAAGGTATAGAGCCATAAATATATGACACACATGGTGTCACAAGATAAGTAAGGAACTTAAGATGTATACAATGAACAAGAAAAGTAGTAACACACACACAACTAATAAAAAAGTACTATTCTCAAACAATGAGAAAATGAATAAGCAGTATGAGATCACATGAAGCAAGATATGTCAATTATAGACATTATAGATGTGTTAGTCCCATTATTTCAAATAATAACATATACACGACATATATATAAAAGCTTAATGAGGAAGTAGAAAGGAACTATAATGAAATAATAAAACCTCTATAGTGTGGATGGATGCCCCCAAGAGAAGAATGTAAAGTACTATAGTGTCTGCTATTAGCATATAACAATGTATTTCTTGCATCAATCTCAATATACCTTGTGAATGCATGTGCGTAAAGAATAGAAAGGATATGTTATAAATCAAACCAAAGTGACTAAAAACATATGTAAAGTGCTTATAATGCAAGCTATGTGTATAAATATTGGTTTTGTTTTATTGCAAATATATCAATGTTTTTATATTATTGATTTATATTTATGTATAAGGAGAGGGGAAAATAAGAGCTATCATATGAGGGCCTTTTGAGGAGGAAGAATTGAACCATGAGATATGAGAGACACTGGTTTCAATTGTGTCAATGAAGAATGATCATATACAAGTGGTTTCATAATAGTATCATGTGCCTTCGAAACCTAGGAAGGAGAGTAAGATGTACTAGATTCACGAAAGACTATGTGTGATGGGGTAGAATTTTGAGGTGGAACAAAGAACGAGGGCCACAAGATATGAGGTGTGCACTAGAATATTTATGAGTAATCCTAAGAGGGAAAGAACTACAAGATGTAATATGTGTGTGAGAAGAAATTTCAAATAACTTAGGAGGGATAGAGCTACTAGATATAACAAACAATGTATTTCTTGCATCAATCTCAATATACCTTCTTAATGCATGTATGTAAAGAATAGAAATGATATGCTATCAATCAAACCATAGTGAATAAAAACATATGTAAAGTGCTTATAATGCAAGCTATGTGTATAAATACTAGTTTTGTTTTGTTCCAAATATATCAATTTTGTTTATATTATTGATATATAGTTATGTATAAGGAGACGGGAAAATAAGAGCTATCGTATGAGGGCCTCGTGAGGAGGAAGAATTAAACCATGAGATGAGAGACATTGGTTTCAAGTGTGTCAATGAAAAATGGTCATATATAAGTGGTTTCATAATAGTATCATGTTCCTTTGAAACCTGGGGAGGAGAGTAAGATGTACTAGATCCACGAAAGACTATGTGTGATGCGGTGGATTTTTGAGGGGGGACCAAAGAGCGAGGGCCACAAGAGATGAGATGTACACTAGAAGACTTATGAGTAATCCTAAGAGGGAAAGAACCACTAGATGTGATATGTGTGCGAGAATAAATGTCAAATAACTTAGGAGGGATAGAGCTATTAGATATAACATGTGTGTTAGAGGTCATATCAAGATACTTAGGAGGACTAGATCCAAAATCTATAAATTTTTTAAAATAGGGCCTAACAAGATACCTAGAAGGAGGAATTATAAAATCGTGAAAATATAACATGGGAAGAGAAGCTTGAGAAGGAATACCTAAAACAATAGAATTTTTTTTCTAAATGAACTTAACAGATTGGTGTAAAATAGAAGGAACAACCCTAAGATTATGTAACCAAGGTATACTTAAACACATGCCACCTAATCTTAGAGTAGAATCAATGAGGAATGGGACCAGAGTAATAACCAAACTAACAATGATGTGTAGAATAATTTTCCCATAAGAAAAATTAGAATTGCATGCACCATGATTCTTAGATTAACTAAGAGAGAAAATTATCTTTAAATTACATAGATTGTCCTTGTTATTTGGATAAACCAAAAAACTATTGATGGAGATTGATTAATAAATGCACTAGTGTATAGAGTATTTGAAATAGTATTATCATCCATATTAGAGTCATTAAAAGTAATAAATGGTGTAGAAAGTAACATATGGAAAACAATTTCAATATTGCATCTAGTAGGTGATCAGAACAACGTGGAGGTGATACCGCACAATAAGTATTATTAGCTTGTGAATTAGATTTGTTAGGGTCATGACTAGGAAATGGGCCATTAAATATTTTTCAGCTTTGAATTGCCATTAGTAGGCCTAGAGGATTCAGTGGGCTCATCCCATTAAATTTACTTGACATCAATAAGATATTGTGTAACATCTTTTAACTTATACAATTAACTTTGAGATGACATATACATCTATGATAATCGTAGTAATAATTAGAATTAAAACTCTTAATGTGAGGTTTTCTTGCATCAACCTTAAGTGATAGAGGGAGAGGAACAATATTGCATTCAAGTAATTTCTTTATCATAATGTGGGGGGGCACAGGGTAGACAAGTGAATTTCCTTCTTGTAGGTTGTAATTATATCTTAGTAGATTGGGATATGACATTAACTGCATGTGCTTATTATTATCCCTATTATCAATAACTTTTCCTTTTAATGTAGATTTGGATTGAAATTTGATGTTAGATGTAGGAGAGGAGTTAACATTATAGTTAAGCTTATGCATATGTAGTTACTTGGCCTCACATTCCTTTAGGGTATGACGTAGATGTTCAAATGAGAAAAACTTGTCAAAGATAAAAAAATATTGCAAGGGATTAAGAAATATTTGTGTAAAGTGGTATTGAAGTTCGCTATCAGCTAAGGTATTATTCATTTTGTAGAGAATATTCTTATAGCAGATAACATTGTAACTGATGTTTTTATTAGACTCTTGGCAGACTTTAGAAGTTTGAGCATATGAAACTTTATCATCAATGTTAATAGAGAACTATGTAAGAACTGATTTTCCAAATTGGAGAAAGATCTCTTAGAATGTGTTGGTGAATCATAGAATAATTAAAGGACAAAGTACTTAAGAATCCTAGGTAAAATATTTTTGAATATGTTGTCATGAGAAATGTAGTCAAAACAAGCCACATGGAATGATCGAAGGGGCTATGAGGGATAATTATTGCCATAGTAAATATGTAGCTTAGGAGAAACAAAACCAATAGGTAATGGGTAAGAGGTCACTTCTATAGAAAGTAGACTATAAATAAATTGAGTGGAATCCATAGTGTGAGAAGTAACAGATTTACCTTGTTGTAATTATAAGATTTGATCTTGTTAAGTATGAACAAAGGGTTTCAAGGTCTTGCATGCTAGAGGAATAAATGTGAGAATCACTATGATTTAGGATTATAAATAGTGACTGATGTAAGAATAGACATAGAAACATTGTGGATTTGGGAACTTTGTGGCCCCATAGATGTAGGAAGACTCAAACGAGGAACATTAGATGTCTATTTATTATACTGAGAGGTATGCTTAAATTTCTCTAGGGAAGCATATAAAATGATATCAATATGAGTAGGATTATCTTGTAAAAAAAATTCCAGATATTGTATGCCTCATCCTCAAGAAGATCATGTTAATAATTTTCATAGTTAGCATTAGACCCTTCACCTTGAACATGGTTGAGTGATAATAGTCAAAAGAGAATTACCAAAGATAAAAAATATATTAGCAATAGAATAAGAGGCAATAGGTAGGTACCATGGTGTCATGTTGTATATTGCCAACATTAGGGGAATACTATCTCATTGGTAGTGGAATAATGAAGAACCCTGAGGCTTAAGGCAAATAGTTTATAAGGGTTGAGGACTAATCATGATGATAAGTGATAGAAGGAAAATTACATCATTAAGAATGAATGAGAAATGAGCATACTGACAAACTGAACCCTAGGGAAGTTAGGGTTATAGAGCATCAAATGATTCAATTCTAGAAGTCAGGTTCACCAAAAAATTTACACCCTTTTAAAGTTTAATAGATTATTTTTTATGGAATACACAACAATAAAAAGGAGTGCATAACATTAGGAAACTATGATATATTTTAATAAATTAACTTCCAACATTAATTATACAACATTAGAATAATGCATATTGGTTACTTATAATAAATGCACAAAAGCTCAAATATACAAATGGAAGAGAAATTTAGCTATACAAATACTACACATAGAGAAATTTTGGAAGACAAATTGGATAATTTAGGAGCAAAAATATTCGAGAGGATTAAATATTGAAAAATTGACTTGAAATTTCCCTAGTGTAGGACCATACAATTCGGCCATGACATATTATCCACTCCTACCCCTTTTGTATGGTCTTACAAGCCTTTAACATGGGGTTATATAAATTTTGGGTCCTTTAGCAGCCTAGAAATTTGATTTTCTATCAAACCCTAGTTGTTGTATAATATTGATACCATATCTAACAAATTGAATCACTCCAAAACCATAACCATATGTAGAAGAACCTATGAGAAGGTTAGTGTTTGGGTTCAAGTGCACCCCATGCAATGTCTATGTCAACACTACTTTAAAGAGGCCTCAAACCACATATAGCTCCCCGCTTGACATGTAACATCTCTATGAATGCAGTTGTTTGGAAACTTGAGCCTCTTCAATCATACTTGGTACAATTGTGCTCTTGATAAACCTAGAAGTAGGAACTTGGTGTGCTAGGATTGGACATAAGCTAGACTCCTTGACTTGGTTGAGTGCTTCATAACCATAGTAATGGTTTTCCTAATACACATGAGTAAACTTTTAGAGGCTTTAGGGAGACTTGAGTTCCATTTTTGAATGTTACAAGTGAGTTTGTCAATATAATTCCATGTGATTTATAGGAGTATAAATGAGGTAATGGTAGATTACTTATAGGGTTTTGAAGGTAAATTATCATGATAAGGATGACTTGGTAAGATGAAAAAACCCAAAAAATAATACTGCTTAAAAAACAAAGTTAGAAAATGTGTAAGTGTAATATCGTATAGATCAATTAGGACTAGATTATACAACCTGACCAAACTATACAATTTTGGACAAAGATAAGCTGATTGAAATTTGAAATTTACATCTTGGAAAGAAGAGTTTTAGACATTGGTCTCATGTAAGTATTAATATTCAGATTTTGTCTGACACATAGGTGTATAAAAATGAGAAAGTTAGGAAATAGATGGAAATTATTCACTGGGTGGGGATTAGGATGTGGGTGTTTTTCTTATCCAAGAAGCATCAATTATAAATAATTATAGCATCAAAAGGGTAAATTTCCAAATTTGAGTGTTAAAATTTTCCCTATAATTATGTGTAAACACAAAATTGTGCACTTGGGTATATTTCTTGATCCATGAACACATACTAACATTCATTTTATTCCTAATCAAGAAAACTAGTAATTGACAACTTTGTTTGCCCTTTGATATTTGTTTATTGTTGTTTATCTATTCTTACACGCACTATAACTGAGTTAGTACTTTAATTTTTTTTAATCTTTTATGACTTCGGACATCAATGCCCATCTAGGAAACCAATGTCTAGGTACCCTCATCCTCTTTGGGAACCCGTGACCTCTTTCAACCTTACTCTCTCTTTTTGGGCTTCTTTTATCTTTTTCAAATTATTTTTTTGCTTATGGTTCAACCTTCCATTTGTCAATTATGAAATTCAAATAAGGTAATCATATATATATATAAAGCTATGTGACAAAAATAAAGGACCAAGCTCTAAACATATACTACCATCATCTAAGATTGCATGTAAAGGAATCTAAGAGAACTAAAGGCATCAATCTAACATCTATTCAAGGGACAAGGGACTCCATTTTTTGCATACACAACATAGGAAGGGGAAGTTTCTTTATTCCATCCACACATCTATTTACATTTGATACATCTAGCTAGCCCACTATCAAGTGCACTTGCACAAGGGAATCCTAGAGTTCAATTCATTGACACACGAGAATAAGAATTACATGAGGTTTAAGATGTAGTACAATGTTGGGTTATAAGTTCACTATATCGGGTGACCACTAGGGTTAGTTTGAATCCCCATATTGCATCTTTCTTTTTTTGGATTTGATGTGGTATTGTGAGTTTTATAGGTGAATATTTGTAAATTATAGGTAATAGGTACCTCGAATATCTTATTACAAAACACTGGTGATCAAAAGTGAATACTTGCAACACTTGTGTGACACTCCATAAATCAGGTTCTGATGTAGCCTAGAATTCACTGTGAATAACCTAAGCACGCTGGCACATCACTCAGCCTAAGCTGAGCACTCATCTAAAGCACGCAAAGGCACTAGGTCCCTCTTTATGGTTGTTTATTGAAAATGTTAGTATGATGGTGCATATATGTATTTATATTCATAACAAATAGTAAACAACACAAAGTGCATAAAAAAATCTAGATCTTATAGTGTATGTAAGATGAACTAAACAATGATTATAAAAATATTTACCATGCAAGAACCAAATTCAGTCATATTCAACACCATTATCTAACCAATATGAACCATTGTATTAAATATTGTGAAACACAGAAGCATATTACATTACATAAGTATTTCCATGAGTCATGCACGTGACAAAAAAAACAACATAACTCTACAATTTGAGACACACACACACACTATAACCTTCACCACCTATCCACTTATCAAAATAGGTCACATGCTAATAATAGCCATTTGCCTTTACAAAAGGATGTTCAACATGCAAATGATCTTAAGAATAGAATTCCTATGGTTAAATCTGAGTTTAAATCATATTATTAGCTTAAAATATGCATGGCGCTCAGCGATTGCTTGTTCCCAAAATACCATTGCATGGACCAAAAAGTCTTCATGTCTTTGTTTGCTCAACATGATAACTCAAAAAATAGCCTTTAAAACAGAAATGGCTAAGTCCTGATCTTGGGTGTTTCAGATATATTGTAGTGCTACGTGATCTTCCAGTGCCCTACATTTGTGTGCCCAACAGTTAGGGAATTTTTTTCCATCCAACATTACCCCACACTAAACTGGATTTCCACACCAACAATGGGTAATCACCTTGTCCCTCTAAAGAATATAGGATAAATGAATGAAAGAACAAAGAATAAGGAATATGGTGAGTCATCTTATTGTGTACCCTTTTCTTCTTCTAGCGGAATGAACTCTAGATATTCACTTTGAATTTATCCCTCAAATTTGTATTAGTCCTTAAGTGCTCCATTTTTCTTTTCAGGGATGTCAAAAATGATGCCATCTAACTCATCAAGAGATATATTTCCACCCTTAATTTTCAAAATTCTAAGGATGTTGGTCGTACCTAAGACCATCCTTTTCAAGACATTCAACTTCACGGTAATGAGTTTCCCAATGCCCTTGATCTAATCCATGTGATGTTTCCTCATAACATCCAACGCGTCACATTTTGTCTCTACCAAGGTAACTCATTCTATGTGTTTGAGTGTTTCATCCTTTGCTTCATGTAGAAATTAAGTCTCCTCTTCCTTTGTCCTTTCTTGTATTAAGTTATCAGGCATTGTACACATGGCCAATACTATATCTTCTTTCCTAATTTCATTTTTAAGGCTTGCAAAATAGCCTCATAGCTATATATGCTCCTTATAATCAAAGCCTTGGCCCTCGATGTTACTTCTGTAACATATTTTGGTTTAGGGAGAGGCATGCTGGTTTGTCTTATAATCACAAACAAAACTATTGTATGGAGGTTATGTAGGTCTAACTTGAACTCCTCTGATACCTTCTTCTGAAAATCGATCCTTTTCTACAAGATTTCATCAGTAATATTCTTGGCCATCTTTTAGACATTCCTTTCCTCAACCATTACATTATCCCAATCCTGGGTGATTCATTTGATTTATATTTGCTTATCTTTCTTATCTTCCAAGAGGACCCGTATTATTATTTCCTTATCAATATTCATCAAAAACTTATGTGGGTTTGATGGTCATATGATGCATATGTGGCACCTCCTTATATTCTTTGAAATACACATCTCCTCGCAAACTTCAAAGTCAGGCTAATCCATGTGATTCTGCATACACCTAGATATCATTTTGTGAGTGCGTGTGTTAGCCATTTTTTACGTCCATCTAATCCCGACCATATAATTATATATTGGGCAGGGTGGTTTGGATGCGGGTGCGAATGATTTTTTCTTGGTCATACAAGTAGCCCAAATTTTGAGTTCCCACTTCCACTTCACTTTATGCCCACCCGTGTGTTCACCAACATCCTCATGAACATACATGCCCTCTTCTTGCTCTACTGCCACACCTCCATCCTGCTGCACAGGGCCTCCGAAATTTTTGTTTAATTCTCCCAATTTATCTTCTCCTTCAAGCGTGGGGCATTCTAGAACTTCTATATCCCCATTGGCACTGCTTTCCCCTTAACCAGAGTGCTGCTCATGGGTACTCATATTGTCATCAATGGTTTCATATATAACTGGGTCCCTAATGTTTTCATCCTCTTGCATCTCAATGCTATGGTTTTTATCCTTCTTCTAAACACTTCGCTGTGGGGAATCTTCCTCCTCACTATCCTTTACAAGAAAATATTTTCAGCACTTTCTCCTTTCTTATTCCTCATTATTCGCAAGAGTTAGGAGAGGTGATATTCTTACCAGCTGCAAAGTCCCTGTGCCAGTGTCTCTAGATGTGTGCTGTTGCCATAGAAATATTCTAGTATACACAAGTATGATGCTTTCTTCTAGTTCCTCTTACTCCAGGTAGTTCTCTAACTTGGTAGGATCTAGATCTTCCTGAGTACGGGGCACTGATGTAATTTTCCTTGAGGTTCCTACTGTCTACCCCTTCTTTTTAGGTCCTAAGAGTGTCATATCCATTCCCTTTAGCACCTTGTCATCATTGAACCTTGGCCTAAGATAAATGTACACATGCATGGGTTCAATTTTTCCAACCACCAAATTATCCATCTTGATTTACACATTTCTTGATTCCATTGTTTCCACATAGGTGTCTTTCTCTGACCATACATAAGTCTTACAAAGAATGTGGATATTTGTATCTACTTTATTTGTGTCAAAATGAAGCTTGCGCATGTTGTGGAAAATGTTCACCGAATCCTTAAAATATCTAGCAGTAAAAGCAAAGGGAAAATTACACCATGGGATCTTACCACCCGACTGCATATGTAAGTGTCCCAAGTAGAAGTGTTGGTAGATTGTAAAAACTAGCTTCTCCATTTAGTAATTTGGGTTGCTTGCGTGGAATACGCCATCCTCCTTCAAATTCCCTGCACATTATCCTGAACCACCTTCCCATGTGCTCCTTATATGTGTTAGAAATAGTTCCGCGCAGATTGTATTTGGAAAATTTCTTAACTGGGGATTTATTCTCAAATGGAAACTCCCAGATGTTATCTCTAGGTTTTTCGTGTACTCTAATTTCAATAAATATAATCAATATTAGGATTTCACTCCAAGTAATGTTCTCAGATTTATCTTTTTAGATGCGTGTCTCATTCACCAAGATTTATGCCATGTACCTGACAATGTTGTAATATGTCTTTTTGACCATTTTATGCACTATATGTAACTATCGCATATTGCACTTGATTCCACCATTCAGTGGTAACCAACTTGCTTCCTGTCAAGCATGCTACAACCCTGGTGGCCATGTCTACAATGTTGGTTACTTTGAAGGCTCAACCCCCATTTTTTATATTGATGTAGGGTGACTATGGAATCAATTCCCTCATCATCTGATAGATCTCCCGTGATCTCCAAGCCCAAGTTTTGCAACCCTATCACCTTCGTAATCAACTTGGTAGTGATCCTCATTCTCCTGCCTGTGAAGTTGAAAAAATATTCATGGAAGCATGACACGAGCCATTGATACAACTACTTGGTCTTGCCAAACTAGGGTAACTCTAGAATTTTCATGACCCGCATGCTTTCAAGTAATTTCTTCACAAAGGTATCCAAAACCCTAGTGCCATCTGCCGACCACCGATTTGTCTTCCTGTAAAAAGTTTGTTGTGACATCCTTGAGAGATTTCTTAGTGCAGTGGTTGACTTATAAAACCATACATTATGTAATATATCTTTTCCACGGCCTCCCCTCAACAAATTCTTCCAAATATAACATCTTAACCAACCACTCCTTTGCTGGGTCATCAACCTCTTCCACAATTAGAGCCCTTCTTGGTGCCACTATTCCCCTTGATCATGTGAGTGCAAATGAAAACCCTAGCTTTCATGAAAATGAAACCTAAATCACCCTCCCGTCATGCACACACACCACCACTTAAATCCTTCTTCTGTACCTGGATGCTCAACAACGTGCTTTGAAATGCGACATGTTTACTCGCTCTACAGAGTGATTGTCGTCTCCAGTTCTTCTTTGAACTTCTCACTTTTCTTTGAACTCGCAAGGAAATAAAATCTATTGCAAATGCTAGCTTTAATACAAGATTCAAAAATACCCTTCATGAATTTCTCCACCTATCACCATACATGGTATTAATTCCCTTTGAGCACGTTTTACACCTCTTTATCCTTCGCCCTAATATATCGCACCCCAACCTATCGCACCTTATACTTTGGTGCCTCACTCATAACTTTCTCATGCGTCAATACTTATTTTTCACAGATCTCCTCTACCCACACTTCGTTACTATGAAGAATTTATCCAATGTGACCCAAACATACATAGTTTCAAATACTGCAAACTCCTTGAGTTATATTGAGTGCTCACTGCCTTACACATGGTATTTAACTTTGAGCAATCCTCTTGAAGTTTTTATCTCTTATCAAAACCTGTTCCCTTTATGGACACCTGTGAGTTTATTTCTTTTCTATATCAAACTAACCTTTTTTATCCACAAAAACTAAGGGCATGTGTGGTCCTCTATGCATAAAAACACTTGATATTGTAATCAGATTCTGGAATGCAAACGTGCTTATTATCCATAACACTGAACTAAATTGAGAAATCATAGCGATGAGGAAGGAAATACAGTAAGGGAAATCTAATCTAAATGTAAATACTTCCTTATTACAAACATGAAGAAGACTTATTTATAGTAGGGCTTTAGCTTACTCCCGTTGAAGTAATTGAGCAACCGTGTTCCATCAAGTGCCTCTAGCTAGCAAGCGCCTGAGTCAAGTATATGAGTGATAACATACGGTCCCAACCAATGTACCCTAATATTTCTTGGGTGATGTAGACATTTCAAATCATAAAGAAGTACCATCTACCCAACCTCAAGCTTTGTGTCCTTGATGTTCCTGTTGTACCATGCCTTTTTCCTAGATTTTTCTTACTTCTGACTCCATCATGTTTTTGTGCACCTCTCATCTAGTTGTATCAACTTATCAATGCTTTCTCATCAAATAGACCCCTTGCATGCACAATATGCAAATAAGATAACATAAATTCCATGGGAAGAACTAATTCTGTGCCAAAAACCAATTGAAAGGGTGTTTCCTTATTCAACTATTTGTAGTTTGTTTTATATGCCCAAAGTATAATAGAAACTTTATCAACCCAATCTTTCCTTCCAACATCACAAATTTTTGTCAAAAGCGGGCTCAATATCTTGTTGAAATCCTCATTAGTCCCATTTTCCTGAGTATGATAAGGTTTTGTCTTATGGTGTGCAACCATAAATTCATCCAATAATATCTTGATGGTCTCATTAACAAAATGAGTGCCTCTATCACTTGTCAAAATTAAGGGAGATCCATACTTGGTAAGAATATTTTCCCCCAAGAACCTTGTTGTTGTTGTTGTACAATACTTTGTAGGTGCCACTTCCACCCACCTTGTAAGATAAT
The DNA here is from genome assembly GCA_019776745.2 of Taxus chinensis. Lineage (NCBI taxonomy): Eukaryota > Viridiplantae > Streptophyta > Pinopsida > Cupressales > Taxaceae > Taxus > Taxus chinensis. Next base: position 600,535,678 of record CM034152.1, on the reverse strand, counting down.
CTATACATTTGATGATGTAGCATAATCTAGTTTTGCGTGCAGCTGGGAAAATAGGACCTAAAAATTCTATTGCCCATTTGTCAAAAAGTTCTACACTAGCAATAGGCCTAAGAGGAATTTCATCTCTCTACCCAGGTTTTCCAAGGCATTGACAATTATCACACACCTTACAATTCTCCTTGAAATCCTTGTACAAGGTATACCCACAAACCAACAAGTAGAATCTTGCACATGGTGGCGTCACCTGCATAGTGTCGACCTGCAATATCGTCATGAGCCTCCTGCATGATTTTCATGCACTCATGCTCCAGTACACACCAACACAATACTTTATCTTGACCTAGTTTTTATAAGTCACAAGTGATAAATATTAGAGGTATGACACAAATTGCAAGTTGTTTCTTTTCCAAGGCCTTCATTCCTGCAGTCAAGTCTTGTCGATTTCCAATATCTCTATGTAACTCCGCATTAACATACCAAGTGCACGCACATCCTCACAAGGAAAAATAAAGTTTGTGCACCCATAACGAAGGTGGTAAAGCTTCCTACCCATCTGTCCAAAGTCTCTCACATTGCTGAATGTGATGCTGAATAGGATTATTACCAAGATATTCATAGATTTGAGTAGTTGCAGTACTCCTCAGAAACTGGGGTGATAGAGCAATATCACTTCTCTCCATTCTATGAGATTATCCCTATGAACCACCCACCAGCACATTGTTGTCCTACGTAGGGTTTAAAATAACATATTCCTTCTATCCACTTAATCCTTCAATTTTACTTCCATGGCTCACAGGAATACCTCAAGGTTTCCCTCGCCAGTGTACCAGGGTACAGAGTTGTTTCCCAACTGCCTAACACAACACATCCTACTTATGCATGCAATTGTGCTTCTTACCTCACACACATCAATCTTGTAAGTGCCATGTGCCCAATTATCATAGGAAATAATTGTAGTATCACTGATGGAATGTGCATCATCCCACTAGATAATTCCTTCCTTATATGGCTCAAGTGCTTCTCGATCTCGAATGTTGTGCACATAAATTCTATTCAGGTCTTCTTCACTTAAAGGATCAACATAAGGTGAATATTTCTAGTATGTCAAAGGGATAATAACTCATTCTTCCTTGTTCTCAAAAATAATATATCCCTTATTGAACCATAGATCAAAATTGTTTACATATCACCAAGGGCGTAAAAGTAGAACTAGGAATTTTTCCTCTTCTACAAGCACTAAGACCTCAAAGTCCCCAATGAATTTGGCCCCCTGAATAATAATGACTGCATTATTTAATACTCCAATTGGCATGGCCTTAGTCTAATTTTCCATATACAACACATTGGAAGATGGTTGCAATGGGGGTCTGACCATCTGAACCCATGCATCTAAAGTAAGCACATTCACTTTCGTCCCTGTGTCAATCAAGATATTACTGAAAAGCCATCCATCCACATCAACATTTAGAGTGATCTCCTTGTCATAATCCAAGCTATGGGGAGGGAGATTATCATGCAGAATCTATTGTCCATTCTCAATAGCAGTGCATAAAGTGTTTCCTTTTAACCAACTCCTTAGTAATAGAATAATGTTCTACTCATGCAACATCTTGCTGAGTGGAAATTCTCAACTACTTTATTCTGTTCCAACTTCTATGATTATCCCTTTAAACACTATATTTCACCCTACAAATATCTTAGTACCTCCATGGTTTCCTAATAAATCTCCTTCTGATGTGTAGGGTCTGGATATTTTGTATGTAGAACCTCCTCCTTAGTAATGGTATGATTTTGTTATAATGTTTCTCTGGTGTGTAAAAACTCAGTGTGTGTAGTAATCTTCATAGGCACTACCTCAGGATCTGATGCTGACTTTGGCATCCATTATTTTTCCATGGCATGTTGTATCCTAGCCATCTTTGGGTTCTTGATCTCCTATTTGTTCTTCTTGCTCAGATGTCCATATAAGTCTGGGAACTCTTCATAGTTAAGATTATTTCTGCAAAAAGAACATATAATGTTCTAAGGACATTCACACCTGTAATAGTTAGAGGATCTACACATATAACATGTTCCACAAGGGAACTCACTTCATCCACCGCCACAACTTCAACCTCTGAATCCACCATGTTATCCTTGACCTCTACCATGGCCTCCCTCAAAGTGCCCTTAATTTTGATCATAGCGTCCTTGAGTTTGATCATGATCATGTTGCTCACTTTTATCCTTAGAGTTATTTGAAAATCCATTCTATCATACACTAATATCAATGAAATCATGGATTTGATCAACCAACCTACAATATTCAGTATTGTGAGTTGTGGACTGGAAACTTTTACAGTAGCAGGACACGTTCTTTCTTATCATACATTACAACAATGGAAAATGGCTTGCATCATGGTATAAATGATATATCTCACATTCGAGTAACAAGGAGCACACTGATCTGTAGGGACAATATCCTTAGTATGCCCCTTTAATTCACAATCTGTGTACCAAATTCCACTGTGTGTCTCATGTGATGTATTTCATGATAGTTTCTCTAACTTTTTTTCCATTTCCACAATCTGAGCTTCTAATAATGGGCTCACTCCAGTGTCTATGCTCTCGACTGCCTCAGTGCAAAAAGCTAATTTTAGTGCCTCACGTGGGTCTGTAGAAGTCTTATGTGAGATATACCTTATAAAAGGCGTGCTGAGGCCTCCGAAGAACCACTATGCATGATGACTTACATGGATACCATATGATAGTTTAGACAAGAGTTTTTTGAAATGAGCATCATACTTCCAGACACTCTCAGTAATGCCCTACTTGATATCCTTGAGCATGCTTATACTTTTTTTCTCTAACTCTAGGACATACAATTATTTATTGAAAGCATCTCCTAATGTCGTATAATCCACATAAGTTTGATCAGGGTCAAACTTCCTATACCAGCTATGCATGCGTCCCTGTAACGTATTTACAAACTGAATGGCCTTGTACTCTGACACTATAATTCATTTAAAGAACCACAATATCTCACAAATATGGACATGATAAACAACATCTTCTATTACCATTTTCTATGGGAGACGAAGTGACATCTACATGTAAATATTCTGGGACTGGTGATGACCATGCCCACCAAATCCATAACCTCTTGTGTTACCCCTGCCTCCAGATCCACCCAATTCACCAGATCCTGAGTTACTTGTCCCTCCTGACATCCACATGTGGCAGGAATTAAAAAAGAGGATGCCCTGCCTTATTTCCCAACAGTGGTGTGCTAAAATGAACTCCTATAGTATATAAAGTTGAACTACTCCATATTTGATTCCAAAGTTCTATGCACCTGTGTTCTGTGCCGATGACACACGTGAAAAGGTTCCTCCTGCTGGTCCTCTGAATAACAAGGAAGACGTTTTCTCACACATAAATGTATTTTTTATTTGATTCACTCTTGAACTCTTTGATAATTCAACTCTACCTCTTGCTACTATACTACCCACACTAGCTTACTGATTACTAGATGTAATAGAAACTAAAAAACCAAGTGCAAGGGCTAGGTTTCTAGGTACATTCAGATGCGTGCCTACAACCCATGTTGTTGCTTTTGGAACAATCTCATAAGAGGATGATGAGGGTTCCATGTCATGTTTTCCCAAATGGGGGAGTTCTAGATGATTTATCTCCACGTCCTCTATGTGAGATCTAAATCCTTCACAAACCATCTTTCTCCTCAATGCCATCCATTCTAAAAGCTCACACTTCGTCTCTAAATCCATCTCGCGTGCCTCATTAAAATTAATATGCCTTTCCTTTCCTTACATCTTTATTGCTAGGTTTGCCATCCTTCACCACACCTGCTCCTTCCTCCGCACATGGTGGGGTTTAGCTAGCCATCGAATTCTCTTCCAAATTAAGGGTTACCATAAAGATCTTGATCACTAGCAGAATTCCATGCATATATGCTCCCCTGGGATAATGTAAAAATTGAAACTCATCTACCTCCTGAGAAGAGTAAGTGGAAATTGAGTACTCCAAAATATACCAATTTAGAACACCATAGAACCAAGTATCCACAATGGACATCCAAATTAGATTAGAATCATAGAGAGCCTAAAATTCATCTAGTGTCTAGACAAGTGTGCGAAACCTCCAATTCCTTTTAGATGCAGAAACAACCAACCACTCGTATAGTTTTATGGGGAAGATAGAAAATAATATTTTATATAATAATTCATATAGATTTCAATCCACCCACGTGCGTGTGTCAAACTTAGATCAAGTGTTGAATCTCTGAGTGTACTCTTCTTCTAGATCTACTATCTACTCCTCAACACTTTCTAAGGTCAACCGGTATGTCTTCATCATGCAACATTCTGAAAACAACTGGAAAAGAGGTCCCAGAAATGGAACCAATAATGTAACCTAGAATTCACTGTGAATAACCTAGGCATACTGACACATCACTCAGCTTAAGTTGAGCACTCACTTGAAGCGCGTAAAGGCACCAAGTCCCTCTTTATGGTTTTTTATTCATAATGTTAGCATGATGGTGCATATAGGTATTTAGATTCATAACCAATAGTAAACAGCACACAGTGCATGAACCAAATATATATCTTAGAGTCTATGTAAGATGAAATAAACAATGACTATAACAAGATTTACCATGCAAGAACCCGATTTAGTCATGTTCAACACCATTATCATGCAAATATGAACCATTATATTAAATAGTGTAAAACACATAATCTTATCACCTTACATAAGTATGTCCATGAGTCATGCACATGTTAAAACCAACAACATAAATCTATAATTTGACACACACAAACACACACCAAAACCATGAAAATCAATACATACATACATACATATATATATATATATATATATATAGGAGTAGGGACTTTCCCTTCACTACTCATACACTTCTAAAAATAGGTCACATGCTAATAATAGCCACACTCCTTTACAAAAGGATGCTCAACATGCAAGTTCTCTTAAGAATAGACTTCATATAGTTAACTTTGAGTAGAAATACTATTATTAGCTTAAACTAGGAATGACACTTAGTTTTCACTAGTTCCAAAAATACCATTGCGTGGACTGCAAGTCTTCATGTCTTTGTGTGCTCAGCATGCTAACTCCAAAAATAGCCTTTCAAACAGAAACAACTAAGTCCTAATCCTCGGTGCTTCAGATATATTGTAGTGCCATAGGATCTTCCATTTCCCTACATTTGTGTGCCCAACACTTAGGCCGTTATTGTTTGTCCAACAGGTTCTGACCATTTTCACAGTCTTAGGCACACAATAGAGGTCGTTAGCACCTAGGTGCCCCTGTCCTGCCATGGGTGCCTGTGTCTCTCCTATTTCATGACCTATAAATTTATTCAAAGAAATATAATGACAAAGATCACTTCATGTTCAATAGTTTTCCCAGTTTGCATCAGTCCCGGTTCACGCATAAATTGGTTAAGTCCATTCCTATCTCTCTTGCACTTAGGGTTCCATATTCTATTAGCTTATTGCTTATGTAAAATTTGTTTTTAACATTTAATTAACATACATTACATTATAATTATAGTTTAACATAAAATCCTATTTTCAAAAAAATCATTATGAAATGAAAATTGCATTCTTAAAGAAAATGATACCAGAGTTTCTTGAAACAATTTTTATTCACTCAAAGTTTTTTTTTCCTAGTGTGTTGGTGTTGGCACACTCGATAAGGGAAATATGCAACAAAAAGTGTAGTCAATTTCCATAGTAGAAATTGAATTTACATATGTATGAATGTATGTATATACATATATAAATATGGACACATATACACATACATAAAATATCTATATACATATTTGTATAAATGTATATATGTGTATGTGTATACATATATATGTATATAAGTGTATATATATGCATGCATATATATGTATATATGTAATATTGTAAACACCAAAATTTGGTACAAAATTAGTTATTATAGTACCCAAATTTAGACCAAAGGCATTTTAAAATGATTATTTGGCATTTATCCCAAAAATTTATCCTTTTCACATAATTGACTTATTTTTACATGGACCTCACTTAAAATAACACTTCATAACAATTAGGTCTTGTTTGCTACCCTACTTTGAACTATCATAAACCCATGCACTAGTTATGGAACACATCTTCAGACACAAAGACACCCTTTCCAATGTACAATTGACTTTTGATACTTCCAAGCTGAAATCTCCTAGAAATGTAAAAAATAGATGACTACTTTTACATGGTTTGATGAATTTTCCCTCTCTTATTGCAATATTTTTTTTTAAAAATGGACAAGGTAGCTTGGTCGGCTTAGGGTTCCTTGAGTGGGAAATATTTTTAAAAAGTCTTATATAACAAGAGATATAAGTCATTCATTACATGAAAATGATATTTGACATGTAGGGGATCCCACACATACAAAGAGAAGAGCTATCATTGAAAAATTATTCTTGAAGAACATCAAAAAGTTCCTAAGTTTAAACACATCCTATGTTGTTTCAATAGATCACACTAGCATTCATATCACAAACAAAAGGATATTGTCAAGTTATCAGAGGCATCATTCGGGAAATTATCAACACATTGAAATTGGACATCTTGCACACATACATAGAGTGGGATATGTATGCAAGGCATGATCTCTCTTTAGAGTATTGGTACATAGTGTAACACTCATTATAATACTAATACTAAGAAAGGTAAGTTCAACACAATCAAATAATCCCCTTTTTTAGGTCTTCAAGAGTGTTAGGGTTTTAAAAAAGGAGAGTCCTTAATCTCTTTCATAGATGTGATTTCCATAATATGAATAGAAAATACAAAGATAAGGTAACATAAGATCATATCATTAGAGATAGATTTGAGGGAGAATCTTCATAGGTCAAAACATTCTAGATAGATCAAAACCACTTGGTGATCCAGACCACTGATTTCATCCTCTATAAACTTCCAGGTCACCCAATCTTACATAGAGTTATTTCTCTTCTTCCATAGTCTAGATGCATCATCATAGTCACTTAATCATCTTTTAGAAATAATGAAGTGGTATGATATCTTGTAACCCTAACCAATACTATCCTTTATCATATTTTGGATTTATGTTTATTTATGTTATCTATTATTTGTTGATTTATGATCAATATAATATTTAATGTGCTTTCGTATTTCTAGTTCTAAATAATATTTACACATACTATTTATCTTAATTAGGAATTAAACCTAATTTAGATGTAGTTTTTGGTGAATTCACTTTTATATAGTTACATGTAACCTATGCTACCAGTTTGTTCCGCTAGGGTTTCATATTTCAGATATGGTCTTTAGTGTCATATATACATTTTGGGTTTTTCTTAAGCCCTAATATATATTTATATCTTTCACACACTTCTAATGATTGATATCAAAACATACTCTTCTATGGACCTACCTATTGATCATGATGGTGTGATGATACAATAAAAAGAAAAATGTATATGAGAAAATTCCATGAAAATATTACCCAAATACCCCATTTCATAAACATTTCCCAAAATCAAAAGGCAATCCTTGATAAGGATAAGATAGGGACAAATCAAATATCCTCATCTATTGAGGAAAACCCCTCGTAGTGAACCTTGGGGCTCTCCTCCATTATATGTTATTGCATACATGTTTAATCAAATTATACCAACACTTACAATGGGGACATCCAACATGATATCCCAATATTTTAATGCTTCTCACATGGCCCAAGCTCATATTCCTAAAATGCAACTACAAAAACTTCACAATTAGCTTTCCTCTCATAATATCATTCAAGTTACTATTGTTTCTCTTAGCTTACTTAATAAGCTGTTAGTACGTGATATCCTAAATTATCCACTAAAATAAGGACTAACTCCACCTATGTTTTCTTTCTTTGATGGTAAATTCTATCCACACCAGCACCTTCATGCTTTCATAGTCTCTTGCATAGATTACATACACAATGATGCATTATTAACAAATCGTTTCCTTTATATTCTTAAGGAATATGCAATTTTTTGGATCTATACTCTCCCAATATGATCTATACGTGGTTTTTATGCTTTATCTTATAGCCTTCTCACATTTTTGAATCAAAATTAGGAAATGATTATCATTTACAAAAATATCTCAACATAAGACACAATCTAATGAAAGGGTTGCATATTATATTTTGTGTTATAAGATCTATATTTCCCATGGGCCTAAACAACTAAATGAGCATGAGCTAATTGAAGTATTCATTATTAGCCTCATCAAAAAATTAAAGGAAATGGATAAGCACACTAAATTTATATATTTTAAGGACCTTTTCCAAATAGTTAATAAGGTATATGAAACTAATCTTATGGAAGCCAATACTTACTTATGATAGCACATGCTCATATAGAAACAATAAGTTTCAAGAAAAGACCTCCTACAAAGGAAAATCTAATGAAATAAATAAAGTAGAAATAATCAATGTGACATAACAAAATCCAATTACAATTCTTACAAGCTCTCCTAGGTAATGATGTAATTAGTTACCACAATATTCTTATGTAATTTTATGCAAGATACTTGATTAAAATTTGATCCAACTACTTCTACCTACCATTGTGGAATTGTGAAATAAACAATATATTATGTTAGATGAAAATTCATCTTGTGATTGCCATTAATGTATTGAGCATTTTAGAAATATATGCTTCGTTTTATGGAAGAAGATTCAAGCGATAATTGACTAAAAGACTATATATTTCCTAGATTTACAACCACATCCTAATACAAATATCACATAACGTAATTCTTGGTTAAATATTTTGGCTAATCAGTTTTCAAATCATTTAGAATCTAATAAGATAGATGATGTGCATAAGGTCTATCATAGTGTACCAACTCTTTGGATCTATGAAGTGGATGCACATCCTATTGAAAAAATCATTAGCGTTACTTGTAGTACATTTCATATGACACCACCTACTACAATTTAAAATTCATACATATTTTAGGATGACGATGAATCATCTAGACATACATTAATATGTGTACATGTTAACTCACAACCTATATAAAGCATTATGATAAATGTTTTCTTTAGAAAAAATCTTTGCATGATGACACTTCTTACCTATCGTGGTTACAGTATATGATATATAATGAAGACCATTGATATATTCATCATCTTCGATGGTTAGAGATAAATCCCTCTTTCAGACATAGTTTTGTCATTACAAGTTGGACTTAATAGAATGGCTACTATGTTCATTTGTAAATTAGAAAAGCTATAAGAATTGAAACTAAACACCTATGAGTTTCAAAGATTTAAAATAACCTAAAAATAACCATCAAGATAAGAGCATAGGGGGCTAATTTATTTAATATGCATATAAATTTTAAAATAACCAAACTCACATGCCTAAATAAATCCCTACTCTTTGAATGTTAACTTTTAAATAAACCTAAGAAGGTCCTTAGCAATAATATTTGATTATTAGTATGATCTCAAGGTTTGATAATGGAGTATTACCAACAATGGATACACATCCATATTGGTTCTCTCCATATTACTCAAGCTTGTGTTAACGGATGCACTATGAAGATATTAGCTCAATAAATGGAGAAATTATCAATATCCTAATTGCCTATAATTAATGCTAGAGGAGGAAGTGTGTTATTAGAAATGGTAAGGAGGAGGATTATATTTATAGGTTTCACATTCTAAGAATGGTAAAAACTTGGTGCTTGTGGGACAAAATGTAATTCCAAAAATCACTTTATTTTAACAGAGTTTAAACATGCCTTAGAAGAGATAATTTTTTTTTAGGATAGTTAAACTTGATTAACAAGTGATTAGTAACCTATGAGAGTTTGGGAGGAGTCTAATTAATCATATGTAATTGATTAACAACATAGGAAGCTTGTAGAAGTTGTCAAGAGGGAAATGGGGAGATTCTGAATAGTTAAAAGGCAGATATTTAACTAGTAAGAGGATATATTAGCCAAATTAGCTGATTATAGAGGAATTATAACCAAGTGAATTTCATGAATGGGAATCCGAGAATGGATCGAAGAATAATTAATTGATGAAGTGTCGTCAAGTGACTATATTGAAGGAAAAATTAGATAATTAGTGAGAAATCATCAATTACAATGGGAAGTTAATACAATTTTTAGCTATAAAACTGTGCAAGAGAATTTTAGGTGTCTACTTTTTCCCCTCTTTATGGTGATGTACAATACGTGAATTGAAAGATAGTAGACAAACCTAAACAATTAAATTTTTTGAAAGGGTAGAAGAAAATTTAGTATAATGAATGATGCCCCCTCGAATGTTGATGGGATGAAGAAAGAGGTCGATCAACAATTGAAAAGATGAAGGTAATAGAAAAAAGAATAATTATGGGAGATGTCTCTTGCAGAAGAGAAAAATAATGCGAAGAGAAGAAAGGAAACAATATTAGTCTTGTTGATACTTAGTGCCAATTACCCATAAAATTTAATTTGTCATCTTTCATTGGTGTTGCTCATCTTCCACAACATACTAAATAACCAAGTTGATAGGGGAGATTCCCGTTTGAATGGAGAGACACAAAATATTTTAGATTTTTATTAAGAGTATTGTGTGTGAATGTGGAGGTTGAATGGCGAAGCTGAGTACGATGGAGAGATAAAGGGGATATAGAGGAGAATAAGTATGAGGAAGGGGGATTGAGCTAACATATATCCAGTGCCTTTTAAATAACTTTATTTTCATCATATTTCTAGTGACCTTTCTCATCGGTCCTTATTAAAAATGTAAGAATATGACATAATTTTATAATGACATGAAAATCCATAGTACGACCAACTATCTATTGCTAAAGCACCAACTCCATGCAACATACTGAATGCAATGCAATACGAGAAAGTAAACAATCCTACCTAAGAGGGAAACAAGTACAAACACACATAATTAGACCAAAAATGTCTAAGATAGTTGCATAGATGTTTTTTTATCGAGATTCAGTTCCAACCTGTGTGAATTAATGAAAAAGGTTAATGAATTTTCCCTAAGCAAGGATGCATGCAAGTGGAATAACAAAGGACATAGGGGTATTATGAAAAAGCATTCGTGCACTATGAAATAGTACCTAGTAACTCATTATGCTAAAGGCATACAAACATAACAAGAAGACCAAATTTTGTTAATGGAAGGTAGATCCAAATGATCTGTGAGTTGCGCACAAGACCAGGTGATAATATAAGAAGGTGTTTTGTAGGACAATTTTGGATGTTTTGAGTACGATGTATGTGATACAGGCTTCAGCTGCGTGCATGCTCATTACCAATTTTTTATTAGTGTGATTTTTTCTACTTTTTTAGTATTGTTATGAAAGTTTGATATTGTTTTTGAGTTTTTGAAATTTTTGAAAGTTTTCTAAAACTGTGTACATGAAAATGAAGAAACATAGATGCCCCTAACATTAGATGGGATATACAAGGGAAGAATACCACAAGTAGAAGTTGGATCAAAGGAAATATGGATAAGTTCAACATGAGGATGAACTTGAGTCAATGAGGTGCCAAGAAGGAGAAAGGATGCCCCTAGTGTAAGCTGGCCAAGAAGCTCCTTATAGATAAGAGTAGAATATTGTTTATTGCAAGAAGGAACAGATTTTTCCTCAAACATAGTAAAAAGTAAATCTTATACAGATGGATGTTTTGAACGAAGAATAAAAATCGTGAATGCTATAGAAGGGTATGAAAAATGTAACTAGAAGCTTTGCAATGAAAAGGTGATTATCCGAAGGTAAAAAACATGAGACAAGATAAGTAATAAAGTAAGAATCTAAACAAGGTCCAAAAAAAGACACTTGGTAATGTACTAATCTAGTTTTCTTATTGAGATCTAGTGTGTGCATATGAAAATTAATTACCTCTTGAAGGGAAGATTTAATAGACAACAAGTGAAGACACCTTAGACAATGTGTAGGAATGATTTATTTATAAATTTGATTTATGAATAGAGGGTAAAAGGGGAGTCGTACATTACTCCACTTCCAGTCAGGTGTTCATAGCCCTGACAGACATGTATTTGATTCTAATTACAACATTTATCTACTACCAATTAGGTGTCTATAGCCCAAATAAAGATTATTGGAAATATGCCAAGAGAGAGTTATATATCGAAATTCCTCCTTATTTTGATTTTGATTTGATTGATTTTCTTTGCTTTCTGAAAATTTATTCCATCTCTCTTGATTTTTCCGACAAGGGGGTCAAGAATTAATTATGGCCTGATGGACAGATGCGGAAGTGATTGTGATGACAAAATTGGCTAGTTTCAATAAATATGTCCAAAAGTTCTTCACAAAAAGTTTATTAGATGTATATAGTGATAGGATCTCTATGATTTCATTTGTTCTTTTATTTACTAAGGTGATGAAAGACCAAGGTCATATGGATACCATAGAGATAAATGTCACAAAATGTGTGTGAATAGGCTAACCAAAATATCATTAAAGGGATGAAAATGGAAAATTCCTTGCAGAGGAATGGAAAGAAATGGAAGAAATAACATCCATGCATATGTTAATACTTGATTGTAATGTTTTATATTTGTACCTTTGATATTTTTTTTGTAATGTTTTAACGTTTTAGCATTTTTTTGGATTTTGTCTTTTTTGGAAGGTGGCATCAACAAGTTCACTTTGTGTGATAAGATCTGACAACAATGTTCACAATTTCCTTGATAAGGGAGATTATTCATGTTTTCTTATCAAGAGTCATGTTATCTCCAATATCAGTGATCATGGTGACCTCATACTTAACCAATTATTGTGACTTATCTTGAAACATGGATTTTGTATACAGGAGATTGAGTTCCTTATCCATAAGTTTATGCACTTTGCACCATACTTGATGGTTTCATTGTTGTGTATTCTTGAATTGCATTTGATTTTTAAATTTATGAATATTTTCTTTGTTAATATCTTTGGAGCTCTTTGAACCTTTGATCTTAGCTCGATAAATAAAATGTTTGGGATTTGTATAAGCCAAGGTGTGACTCATCTAATCTCGAGAAGTGGGAGAAGAATGTGGATGTTTAGGATCGATGTCAAAAATTATGGTGAGCTTACCACAATCATTGATATGATGATGATACGATGGAAAAAGAGAATATGATTCAACGGTTAAAGAAAATGGAGGGCTATTAGGATGCGACCCAAGAATAGAAGATAATGGGATACCTGGAGGTGACACATAAGTAGAAAATAGAGGGCTAATATGATGTGGCTTGAGAATAGAAGATAATGGGATACCTGGATGTAACCCACAAGTAGAAAATGGAGAGATACTATGTGGTGGTACATACATAGGAGAAGATGATGGGATACTACGAGGTGACCCAATGTGAGATTGTGATTGAGGAATTATGATAGATAAAGATTGTTAAGGTGACGATAATATATTCCATGGATCAATAATAGACCCAAACATCTCATCATGAACAAACGAGGCTGGAGATGAAATAATAAGCGGAGGATCATGTTACTCTTAACCTTATATAGGAATATCTTCATGTACCTTCATTAATTCTGTGATTGCTTCTTTATTCCGAAATGAATCAATCAGTATGGGTTGTTTTTCTTCAACAAAAGTAGGTTGGTTTGAAGAAAGAGGTCCTATAGGGGTAGAAGATCTATAATATGTTTGATGAGGGAAAGGTTTGAGCTTATTGTGTCCAAAAAGGAATTGGATAGTGCATCAAATATATATATTAGCACATCATTTCTTATGAATGGTTTGAAATGGACAAAAAAATCAATCTTTAGAAGATTTATGAATGTGGAATAAGGTATGATCAACATGACCCAAGGGACAAAGAGGGATTGGATTCTTATTGATAGAAGAAGATAACTCAAGAGATGAAGTAGATTTATATTGAGATGTCTCATAATTGTAAGAAGATGACTCGATAGATGAAGTAGAATTAGACTGAAATATCTCATGAGTGGAGGAACATGGCATTAGTTTACCGAGAAGAAGACATATTACAAGGAAAGAAATAGGACCATTCATCCATTTAGTAGATTATGACGTCGGGGTTGACTTGGATGATTGATTAGAGGAAATTTGAATTGGAGATCTCTTTGACAATGGAAGGGGTCGTTGATGCGACTGATAAAAGTGGTTATGCAAATAAAGGGAGGAATGCGACTCAATGGTTGAATAAGGTGTTTGATTTAATGGACTTGGAGTTTCATGGATATTCAAAGGAAGAGGATATGCTTCATGCGAATAATAAAGGGGGTCTTGTAAAGAAAGGGCGGACCATGACTTAGGACTTGAATTAGAGGAATATGAATAATAATTTGGATCATAATCATTAGAAGACTGAGGAGAACCAAAATAATAGTTTGGTCCAGAATCATCATAAAGAATGTTTGGATTGGACTCATCAAAATGTATCCATTAAACATGAGATGAAGGTGGGGAAATTTGTAACAGAACGCGTTATCCAACATGAATAACCAAATGATTTATAGTCGGGATGGGAATATTTTGATGTAAATGCCTAAAATTTTGATTGTTAATCATTATTGGCCATTTTCAGGTACAAATTCCTAGACCTAGATAGTGTGATTGAAATCCTTCAAAGGGAAGGAATTTCCATGTTGAATCGGGGAAGCATAATGAAAAACAACTAGAAATTTTGCAAATAAAGGGATGCTTGTGTGATTTTCCGAAGGGAATCTAAGGAAAATAGACATCGTGATTGAAATAATTTTTAAAATCAGTAAGTTTTGGCTAACAATTTGCAAGTGTAAATGTCAAAATGGTTTGATCAAAGTTTTAACAACACAAAGGCTACAAATTTTTCTCTTAATGAATTCAAGAATACAAAAATCCTAAGTAAAATGTGTGGCAATTGTCAATGTCATAAAAGAATGTCAACAATAATAAATCAATGGATAAGAGGATTGTCCTTTAAAAACAAATTTCAAGATAGATAACACGCAATGAACAATCATGTAAGTTTTGGTAAAACAATCAATCAATAAGAAACTATACCCTATGCTAATGTTTTTCAAAGATAGTTTGACACTATATGGTCAACACAATCTCAATACTAAAGTCATGTTTGAAATGAACAAGGCTTAATTATTAGTAAAGGGTTAACATGATCTTCAATCAAAGGATACTTGTGATGATCTTAGAGACAAGAAAGACCCAAAATCTAAAATGAAAATGGAGGTTATACATGTGAGCTACGCAAAAATACTACTAGGATACATTACCTAAGCTTTGTGAGAAAGCAAGGTATCAATATCAAACTAGTATTGATATGACACAAACAAAATAATAAAAATTCTTTCAAGACCAAGGTAATGTTTGAAAAAAAAATCACGTCAAATTATGTTAAGGGTTTGCTAAGCTGTGGGAAATGTAACATCACAATATGGACACTTACATTACGTTTACTAGAAACGAGATGTAAGTATTATTATTATGGTGAGGTGATGTGAATAAAATAATAATTATAAGGAAGATTAATGATGACTCAAGCCTAATTACGATGATAATGTGTCTCAATATGGATTTGAGACAAAGGGCCTACTAAAACATGAAGACGTACAATTTACACTTTCAACACTTGCATTCTAGCATTACAACCTAGTCATGCAAGTAGACTAAAAAGTGGTGGACATGATTTATTTCTAGTGGTATCCATGTGTGTTGTTCTCTTTTTTTCCAAAAATGGAAGACAAGATATAAAAGGTGTAGATAAAGTGAGGTTGAAATTTATTTGGCATCACTTTGGTAGAGTTTTGCCTCACCCTAGCGTGAGTGAGAAACTAAGACAAAGTAAGGATTCATATATCTTGTGATGAATGATGCTTAGTGAAAACTTGATTAGACTCTCTCTTTGTTCGATAAACAAGGTCTATACTCCTAACAAGTTCTTACTTTGCAAAATCTATATAGAACACAGTTGGCTTGATACAATAAAGTGAGGTCTATGATGATATAACCTCCGATTGCTTATCTTAACTAGGTTTCACAAACTCCCTTTGCAAGCTCGTGTTTCCAAGGAAGTCACATTGACTAAACCTTGAAGTATCCCTACTTTAATTTACCCCCTTTGATACAATGAGAAATAAATGCGTTCAATTGTATTTTCATTGGGGTCTTAATGGAGATAATTTTGACTTTAAACTCACAAGTGTAAACTAAGCAAGTAGGTAAGCGGAGCGCTTCCCATTTCGTCCCCAAGGTTCCCTCTTGCGTTGAATACTTTGGGGTTCTTAGGAGCATCCCTTTTTTTAGCTTAAGGCTTATGCCAAGGGGAGTTTCTCCTAGTATAAAGCGGATGGGTTTACCCTTAACTGAACCTGCAAATACAGTGTATTGAATATGGTGTTTTTTTCTTATCTTTTAGCTTAAAGTGGTTATTATCATAGACAATTTGGAAACCTACAAAAAACGTGTTAACATTCATTTAGATCCAATTATTTCACAAGAGATATGATCCTTCATGAAAATATTAGTAGTTGAAGGCATCATATAAAGAGTATTAAACGTTTCTTTTGATTTATAAGATCACCCTAAGACACGAAGGGAGAGAAAACACAATGTATAACCCAACTAGTTAGTAAACAATGAAGAAAGCCTATGAATCAAACAAATCATTCCATTTTTATCCAAATTAACATTCGTTCCCTTATAAAACTTTTAATGAAGTGTTTTTCAAAAGCATGAAAGAGGTGTTGGATCATTTATGTTTCCCAAGATCATCTAAAATGTGCAATGGATGAACATACATGATCCTATTCTCACAAATGAAAATGTATCTATGAAAAAACATAATGTAACTAAACTAGGCCCTACAAATAGTTAGAAATTCCAAAGAAACAATTTTTTTTAGTTTAACATATTTTTCAACTTTATACTGCAACTCATGCATGCCCTTTAAAACATGTGCGTGCACCTAACAGTGTATGTGTGTCCCTATCAAAATACATAGTCATCTTTTATGTATGCTTGGTTCGAGAGGAAACTGCACACCCTTCTTTTCATATGCACACTTCTGTGAGCGTATGTACATTTTTTTCAAAAATCAAGATAACACAGAGGAGGTTTTAATGCATGAGCATCTTCAGAGACGTATGCGCACGTTTTCAAGCATATGTGTTCCTTTCTTGGCATATGCGTGTGTGTGGAAAATTTTAGCACTGAGGGTCAAAACCAGAGTGAAGAATATGTGGGGGTAAGGAAACATATGTGTGTGCTTGGGAATGTATGTGCACCCCCTTCTAACACATACATGTGTACCTCAAACTACACAAAAAGTATGTAAAACTAATTTCTAGAAATGAAAATAGGTCAAAAATTTTCTATTTAAATCAATTTATAACATAAATCCATTAACTTTCCATGCAAAAGGAAGGTTTTAACATATATAATGTTAGCAAAATCTATTCAAGCCTCAAAATGCATAGAAGTGGTTAGAAAAAATGATGCAAATAATAAATCTTTGAAATCGACTTCTAATGACGATGGACTAAGTCACACTAAATGTTCCAAATGTGTTCATGTGTAAATTAGAAAAGATATAAGAATTGAAACTGAACTCCTCAGAGTTCCAAATCTTTAAAATAACCTAACAAGAACCATCAAGATAAGATCTTAGGGAGGATAATTTCTTTAAAATGTATATAGCTTTGAAAATAATAAAACTAACATGCCTAAATCAATCACTACTCTTTGAATGTTAACTTTGAAATGAACATAAGAAGATCCTTAGAAATCAGATTTGATTGTTAGTATGATCTCAAGGTTTGATAATGGAGTCTCAAAAATAATGGATACAAGGCCATATTGTTCTCTCCATATTACTCGAGCTTGAGTTAATGGAGGCACTATGAAGATATTAGCTCAGTAAATGGAGAAATGCTCAAGATCCTAATTATCTATAGTTTCTGCTAGAGGAGGAAAAATGTTCTTAGAAATGGTAAGGAGGATGGTTCGATTTATAGGTTTCACAGTCCAAGAATGGTATGAACTTCGTGCCTGTGGGACAAAAGGTAAGTCCAAAAAGAAATTTTTGATTAGGAGAGGATAAACATTCTTTAGAAGAGATAACCTTGGTTTAGGTTAGTTTAACTTGATTAACAACTAATTAGTAACCTATGAGAGTTTGGGCTAAGTCTAATTAATCATATGTATTTGATTAATAGCCTAGGAAGCTTTTAGAAGTTGTCAAAAGGGAAATGAGGAGATTCTGAATGGTTTAAAGGGGTATATTTAGCTAGTATGAGGATATATTAGCCAACTTCGCTGATTATAGAGGGTTATGACCAAAAGAATGTTGTGAATGGGCATCTGAGAATGAAGTGAAGAATAGTTAATTGATGAAGTTTCGTCAAATGATTGAATTGGAGGAAATGTTAGCTAATTAGTGAGAAATCATCAATTACAATGGGAAGGTAATATAATTTTTAGCTATAAATCTATGTAAGAGGATTTTAGGTGTCTACGGCTACATAGTTCCTAATAGTATCTAAAAAATAATTTTTTAATATGCTATTTAGATCTTGATAAATATGAGAGATGTGTTTTATTATGTATACAATACATAGATGCTTTAAGTATGTGCACATTAACATGATGGTAACTATTCCTATTATTCCATGTGATTATCCCATTCAACATACTTTGACAGTGAATGCATAAGTAGTGGTCCATATGGAGGCACATCCTTCATAGAATATTGCACTAATAATAAATCATGTCGTACAAAACATATTGATAGAGATTCTCGATGATAATGTGGTGAATCCAATTTCTCTTTTGACACTTTCTATGGCATCTATCCATGGGTGATGCATCATAGTTTGATAGCATCTATACTAGTATAAACCTCAAGGGACACCAATGTAGTCTCATTCACACTGAATTTCCTATAGTTTCTATTTTTACTCGAGTTACCTATGATGTAGAGTGATACACGACATTGAGGGTGAATAAAGTGAGTACGACATTATGTATGTATATATCCTAGATTCACGGGGTCAGTTATAATTTAATGACATGATGCATCTATGACATGGTATATGTTATCCCTAAATATAATTATTGGATAACTTCGAACACCTACTTGTATAGAATACTTGACATACATACACAGTGAGTTTTTGATTGAGATGTTACCCAATGATGAAATTCATTTAATTTTTATGATGTGATTGTTAAGGGAACAACTTCCTAAAAACATTCCCTTTTTTTTTATCGTTATAACCTCTATCCTAGAACCATTTCTACAAAATCAGATAAGTAAATTTTTATTACTAAAAAAAAAATCCTACATAATATGGACAAAATTTAAATTGTATGTGACTTATTTAGTCAATGCACGAAATTGATTATTTTGACCATTTAGATCCAAGTACTATACATATTTTATGACTAGAGCCCATGTACATTATGGATTTCACACCTCATACTTTGGGGTTCATGGACACCTTGGGAGAATTTTACATATTAAACCCAATTATATTTTATGTTTAGAAAATTTTAGCTTCCTAAAAATATCTATTTGATTGGATTACCACAACATTAGGGGCATACCTATACTAGGGGAATATACACATTTAGTTTATAATGAACAAATGTTTATAAAATAGTCCATTGCAAGAAAAATGTAGCTATTATTGACCATATATTACTATATAGAATGTGAAACATGTTATATTAGATTATCACATATCTTATGTCTATAGAGTGACCTATGAATTAGAGTGATACACAATATTGAGGATGAATAAAGTGAGTACCAAATTGTGTATGGCTATATCCTAGATTCAGGAGGTCATTTATCATTGAACAACATGATGCCTCTAAGACATGGTATAAGGTATCCCCTTAATACAATCATTGGATAACTTCACACACCTACTTGTATAGAATACTTGAGATACATAGAATGTGAGTTTGTGATTGAGATGTTACCCCCAAAATTCAATACATTTCATAGGTATGATGCAATTGTTGAGGGAGAAACTAAATAATACTCTTCCCTTTTTCTGTATTGTTTTACCCTCTATCCTAGGGAAATTAACATGAAATCAATTAAGTAAATTTTTATTACTAAATAAAAAATCGTCTATAGTATGGTCAAAATATAAATTGTATGTGACTTGTTCATTGAATACATATAATTTATTTGTATGATAATTCATATTTAAACACTATACACATCTAGTGACTAGAGCCCATGGAAATTATGGATTTTACAACTTCATACTTTAGGGTTCATGGCCACCCTTGGAGCATTTTACATACTGGAACCAATCACATTATATATTTCAAAAATTCTAGCTTCAATACATTATCTATCCTAGGGTATTCCCACCACAATCAGGGAATACCTATACTAGGGGAATATACACATTAAGTTTACAATGAACACATATTTATAAACTAGTCCATTGTAAGCACACCATAAGTATTATACACACACACACAAACACACACACACACACACACACACACACACACACACACACACACACACACACACACACACACACACACACACACACACACACACACACACACACACACACACACACACACACACACACACATGTTATATTTGATGATAAAAAATATTACTTCTATACATTACAACTTACACATGCTCCATTATTACTTGCACTTATCATTCACTTTTATTGTATTAGACACTGCTATATTGGTTGATTACTCTTAGCTTCAAGATTCTATTTTGGGTACTTGATTTCATTGCTTATTCATGCTTCTATTTGTTATATGACATGATGTCTTAATATAAATATAATTTATATATGATTTGTCAACATTGGAATCTTGATTTCTCTTATTATTATATGACTTATAAAAATGTATTCTTCAATTACTTTTTTTGCTACATGATATTTTTTCCATTGATTATTGTGAAAACTTCTACGATACATGGCTTATTTGATTTTTGATATCAAATTACTTTATAGTACACACACTTGTATTTTTTTTGTTATGACTATTATATGATATTGATTGTTGTCTAGTATAGGATATTTATTATTCAATGCTTTATTTATTTTATGTTCCAATATGATTATAGTCTTGTATGACCTATAATCTTGTATACTTTACACTTGTTTAATATTTTCTTTGTATGCTCAAATATTTTTATGTCATTTGCATGATGTCTCATTTCTTGTACATTTTATGATAACATAAATTAGGTTTATTACACCCATACTACTCCTATAACACATTGATTATTATATTGTTATATGGAATGAAAATCCTATGAAATATTTCTTATATTTATTGAGTTATTATCATTAGATATACATGGTTTATGGAAAAATTTTCTTATCACGCACTTTGTTGGTGCTCAAAATAGTCTCACCCCATTTGTGCCTTTGAAAAATTATTGATTTACGGCCTCTTTCATTTTATCCTTCCCTGTGTTCTACCTGGTTGATCCTTGTGGCCATTTTAATTGATTCTTGGGTTGTAAATCTCTTAAGGGTCTGTAATTTGGGTCCCCCATTCCCTATTCATCTAAAAACTTGGGTTCCCCCATGTGTTCTGTTATCCACAGTTGGGATTTGTCTTCCTTATCATTTCTGCCTTAAGTACTTGAAGAAAATGAATGGATGTATCCCTAAAGAATGTATTTGAGCCGTGTAACATTTCTAAACTTTCTGTCCTTGAAGAAAATTTCTTTCCCAGGCTCAAATGGTCATTTTTCTATATTTTATGATTTGACGGGCATTTCACCTTGTCAAATTTGCATCCTTATAACTACAAGGCATGTGGTACCTTTTTGTTGGACATGGCTCAGCAGGGTACTTAAGAAAATTCATGGAAAGCCTTAACTTAAAATTTGTCCACATGGAGGCACAAGGCTCATTTGAAGATATAATTTTTGGTTTTTCCTTGAGTAGCACCGGGAGGACACATGGAGGCTTCCACTGTTTGGCCCAGACTTAGACAAATTTTATGCATTTGGAGCAGTTTGGTGGAACAAGACATGTGGCAAGCTCGCGCTCATTTAGGGTCTCCACTTTGGGCACCATCTTGAAGAAGCACCGGGATGACACGTGGAGTCCTCCGCTCACTTTGCATTTTACTTAGACTTTTCAATGACCAAAATGAGACGGCCTTAGAGCATGACACATGGCATCTTCCACTAAGATTCAAGCATTCAGACTGACTTTTCCAGAATAAGACATGTGGCGATCCTGCGCTCATTCAAAGAATCAAATTTTTGGGACCGCCTCAAGGTGCGCCATGGTGAAACGTGGTAGTTTGAAAAGTCAAAAGGTGGAGAGGCAGACCATCAGAGGCAACTTGGATTTTTTTCCTCCTTAAGGATTAAAATTTCAAAATGTCCTGTAAGACTGATGAGGGAAATAGTCAATGTTTTACCCCGGTCAATAACGGAGGTGCGAGCTCTTGAGGGAAATTTGGAAAAAAATCCTTTTGAGAAATAAGATTCAAAAGTAAAAAAGGAAGTGCGGCCACACTCTAATCACATTTGGACACGTGTCAGGCTCGCTCCTAAGGGCGGAGTTTCGGGGAAAATTTGGAAAATTTTTCCTTTTCCAAAAATAGAGTAAAATGGAAGAATCTAGCCATGGTTTCTCTCTAATCACAATTTGACACGTGTCATGCTCATTTCTTGAGGGCAGAGGTGCAGAGAAAAATGGAATATTTTTCCATTTTTTCAAAAAGTTGTAAAAATTCAAAAGAAGCCCCCGTGTCTGTTCTAAAGATTGAATCTGCCACGTGGAAGACCTAAATTCAAAGTAAAAATCAATGGTAGCTGTGAGTCTAAATCTGATTTTTCCCCTGTTTCTCTGAAACACACTTGGAAGTGTGAGTCTTCATGATTTCTTGGTATTTTCTACATGCCAAGTAGAGAAGGAAGTTAATGTCTATATCTGAAGTTTGGTGGGAAGATTTGGAGGACGTCTTTCGCCATTAAAATGGTTTTGAATTTCGTGCCCGATTGGATTTTCCATTTTTCTTCTCCTAAGCATGCAAGGAGCCAGATTTGACAGATTTGGGGGTGGAAGTGGTTGGAAAATTGAAGGAAGAATGATCTACCAGAGCAAGAAGTGAATGCGGGAGATATTCGATGAGATCTACCCCCTCGAGCACTTGGAGACTTTTACAAATCTAATTATGTGAATCACGAAAGAATCATGGGTGAGCACTTATGCATTTAAAGTTTTTGTCTTTTAGGAGGAAGGGGGCTCTATTGTAAAATTTATAAATGGTAAAAAAATTTCATGCAAAAGGGTTGGGAAGTTAGAGGTCACAGTGCTAGAGGTTGAAGAAAGTTCCCAAGAGGAAAATTTGACTAATCCTGTCTTTTGAGAATCCATCTGAGAAACTAGGTTATCTCTTTTTGTATTAAGTTTTATTGTGTCAAGGTGGTTACAAGTGTACAACCATTGAAGAGCTCTGAGATTGTTCTGTGAAACTTTTCCCTACTAATAAACTTAATCAAATTCAAGTTATTTCTATGTTATCTTGAGAAAAATGTGTTTTTTTAATTTTTGAATGTCTGCAAGTAGTTTTTCTTGTTTTTGTTGCAATCTTGTATTAAAATATGATTCAATCACATAGGCCTCAATCCATGTGATAGGCCTCAATTCCATTTCTTATAAGATCTTTCATTTGGGATTGCAATAAAAAATTTAAAATCACTTTTCTCTCATGTGTTGACAAAGATTGTGTGTAAGCCTTTGGGTGTACCTTAGGCATGATTTGGCTTAGATCTTAATGCTTTGTTGGGTTTTCTAACTCGATCCTTCGTGATAGAATCTCTGAGATTGTGTGAAAGAGTGCTAATCTATGCCTCCATTGAAGCACATATTCTAGTTGAAGAAATAATTTGGCTATTCTATGGCATTATGTTAGTCTGACTTCCCATTTTGTAAGGCCCCTCAAGGATCTGGTGAATCTAGTTTCACCCTGCCCCACCTCCCACCAAAAATTCATTTAACAAAAACCAATCCTCCCATACTACCCCTATTTGTCATGTGTGTACACAAATGCATAAGCTCTGTTATGAAAACATGCAAATGTAATCAGGGTCTCAAATGTATTTAGCAACCTTTGCCTTGTTTTGAAAGTATCTCTATGATCTAGAAGTGACAACTCATGAGATTCAGATCTGGTGTGTTGATCATACTTTCCCAAGGTCCTCTCGATAAAATTTATGCAAAAGAAGGATTTCTCATTGTTCTTCAACAAACAAGAGGTTACAAAATAGGTTCTCTTACCTTGGTTGAAAGGTACAACCTAAAATAGTGAGGATAGATCACATCCTTTTAAGGGTTCTACCCACTGCTCTCAAAGCTTGAGGGTTAACAAGGCAGTTGAATTGCTTCCTCGGCTATAAAACGACATAAATAATTTTCTATCTTCCTCTGAGTGTCCTGTCTGATCCATGATGCTGCTCAACCTTTGAAGGAGGTTAAATTTGGGTACTAACACACTTATTTTAGAAAATATTAATTAATATAAAAACTTATGTTGTAGATATGACTACTACATTCTAGGCTCTAGGCCCATCAATTGATATAATTTTAGGTATACAATCATTTCTGTTTACACTTGGTTGATACACATTGTGACTATTTCTAACACATAGTTTTGGATATAAGAACACTAATGTATACATTGATTTATGCCTCTATGATTATATAACTTTTTGTTATATTGGATGATACATGATAATTGTTTATTACATGTTTTTTCCTTAGGAACTATGGCATATGAAAACTATGAATGTATTGTGTCTTATTGCAAACTTTTTCTAGCACGTTGATTGCATGTTTCTTATTTTATCTCTGTTCTCTAGGATCAATGGATTTATAAATTCTTATTTTTTCACAAACAAATATAATTATTTAAAACTAACACTATCTATGTCATCATGTCCTATTTTTAATTTCAATTTGATAGGACTATCATGTCATGCAATGTCACATGTCTCTATGGATCCAGTAGCTATCGAGTTGTGTGCATTTTTATGCTACTCTTATGATAACTACTATATTATATGTTGAATTGATAGAACTTGTTCATTATGTGCTACATCATCTCGATGATGACACATAAAAATGATATTGAAAATGCTTATATATTATGAAACTAATATTTTACTAAGTTAGTTGTTATATTATACATGGTTTGTATCATTGATGTTTTGCTATGCAATTTTTTTGACTAGTAATTTTCTCTTTTGTGCTAATCGATCCTTTACAAAATCCCTTATCTCAACATAGGGCATATATTGTGAGTTTGTTAACACATTCATGCAGATGGTAGATACAATTCTTCAATTGACACCTTATTATGACAATCACACAATATTCATAGTATGGTACATTGTGTGATGGTAAAAATCACATAACATTATATTTCATTATGATATGGAACGTGATAAATTATTGTATTATCACATATATAAATCATATGCAATTATGACATTATTACATATTGAGACATGTACATGATACTATGATATTTTGACATTTGAATAGTGACTATGAGCACATTTACCACTTTATATTTAGAAATTTATTCATGGACTGTGAATACATTGGAACGCATTGTGACATTTACTCATTTGACATTTATAAAATTTTAAATTAGAACACTATTTTGAACACATTGGATTTTTGGTGGGCTTATACACACACATGATGGATCAATGGTGGGCCCTATTACACATAGGTTGGCTAGTTATCTATCTAAAATGGAAATATGTTGCCTCATTAGGAGGCCCTATTCCACACAATTTATCTTTGTGGTGGGATCATATGTACACATAATGGATAGTGATGGTCCCAAAAATCATTTATTTTATCACATTCTATATTTACTTCTCTACATGAGACAATTAGGTGTACTCATATCATGATTTTAATTTAAATATTTTATTTTAATATTTTTATGTGCATCATTATTTGTCATTAATAAATGATTTTAACTATGGCCTATAGGTTCTTATACATGACACAAGAAAATGGAACATGCACACTTCAAACACATAAATTCCATTCCCATTGGAAGGTTCATATTCATGGCATAAGGAGATAAAACACAGAAAAGTAAGGTACGCATTTTCTACCCATATATAGGTTTTAATTTATTTACATTTACTTTTAAAATAATATTTTTTCATTTACTAGATTAAAATGGGTGGGACTGTAGTACCCAAAATGTGCCGAATAAAATTAAAAACAATTATTTGGAATTTGTTCAAGTAATTTATCATTTTACACGAAATTTAATAGTTATTTCATATACCTTGTTCAAACTATCACTTCATAGCCAACATCTCATGCTTGTTTTTCTACTTTGACCCATCAATAAACCAAACACTAGTTGTAGAACAAATCTTTAGACATAGGGACCCTCTTCAATTTACAAAACCATGTTTCAAAAATCCTAGGAAAAAATCATCCAAAAAGGTAAAAAATTGGTCGATGGTATAAAGTTGGGTCGAAAACTTCTCTTTCCCCTATTACAATGATAAATTTTCTAAATGCAAAAGCTATCTTAGTTGAATTATGGTCATTTGATTTGGAAACCTTTTGTAAAATTCTCATATGTAATAAAATATAAGTAATTCATTACACACAATGATATTTAAATTCTAAGGTCTCATACACGTACAAAGAGAATCATTATCATAGAAAAATAAGCCTTGAATCATATTAAAAAAGTTATTAAGTGTGAATACAAGCTATGTCATTAGCCTAGATCCCATTTTCATGCATATCACAAACCAGATATCATTTACACATTACCGAAGACATCATTTGGGAACATCCTAACACACTTCTATTGAACATCTTTCACACATACCCTAGGTGGGAGAATTAACTGGGGTTTTATACATCTTCATAGTATTGGTATATAGTGCAATACTCTTCACACAATGTGGGTATAGATTAGTCTAGATGAATTGACCTAATTCATTTTTCAGTTCTTCAATATATATTTGGTTTCGAAGGAATGCAAATCCTTAGTATTCTAAATAATCATGATTACTAGAATCTAAACATATAATATAGAACTAAGTACTTAGACATAAGCATATTGACTACAAATCTATACATGTAGAAAATGACTTAATAGGTCAAAACCACCCATTATTTTTACTCCAAGCCATTGATTTCATCCTATATATACTTCCATGCACATAATTTTACATAAAACTAGTTCCCTTCCCATAAAATCAAGGTCCATAATCAAAATTTCTAGGTTGAATTCTAAAAATAGGAAACCAATGTTATCTCTTCTAACCCTAACTAATACATTCCTTTATCAACTTCTAGATTGATTTCTATTATTTTTGTCTTTCATTACATGATTTAATTTTATAGATTTATTTTCTGTATTTATTGTTATAAATCATCTTTATCCATACTATTTATCTTAATTAGGAGATAAAATGAATTCAAATGTATAATTATTAGTCATAAAATTGCATTTTTATAACAAATTTATGTAGTTATTTATTATTGGTATAGATTAGGATTTTATTAAAGTGCTTTTAAATGTATATTAGTCATCTTATAGGATTTTCCAAATGTTATTCTCCACCCTCTCTTGTTTTCTCTCTTCCCCTATTTTTTTCGTTGCTCTGTGTTTCCCCTCAGAATGATTTAGTTAAGGTTTTAGATCCTACATAATCATGTATATATTAATCTAGATCCCCCCAGAATCTAAGTATATGGTTTTGTGGATTTTCCTTATGCATTCACATATCACCAATTTTGGGCTACTTTGGCATTTGGTCGGTCTTCATGAAATTTCATACCTATTTTATGTTTCCATGGGTGCTAATTGAATTGTAATTTGAATGTGATAAGTTCATAAATACATAGGTGAATTAGAAAATTTGAGAAATAAACATGAATAAGTGATAACATACCATCCTTATGAGAAATAAATTACAAGAATTTAAATTAGACATGTATAACATATAACATATATTATTTGTTGCATCAAAAATTTATTAGAAAATTGAAAGTGATAAGGGTTGGGTAATCGTATGACACTTAACTATATTCTTGATATTGAAATATACTTGTGTGATAGTTTCAATAATTTTATAACCCTAAGGGCTTGATAATAATGTAGGTATACCACAAGACACAAAAAATTCCTATTATATATTTTTTTCTTGCAAGGTGTTGTTTCTTTATTAGGGTTCAAAGAGATAATATAATTTTCCCATAGCTCTATACAAAATTCTAGGAAAGAGATTTTTTTTTTTTTGTAGCCTTGAAATTTAAAAACATAATCATCATATCATATTTTTAGCTCATAGTTTCCATAACTAGGACCTAATGTTCCTAAGCGAGAAGCATATCAGTTCTAGAAAAAAAAATCTATTTGAGTTGAGGTTTCTGTGTTTTTTGCCTCATTTTCTTGACCTTATCTACATACATTTATTACTTTTTTATTAAAATCTAGGATGCATTAAAAATTAGTTTAAAACCCAAGGTCATTGATTATTAATATTCTAGTAATATTTATTCATTTGATTAGGTATGATTTTATTATTTGAAATCTATTTAGGCATGATTGTAATGTTTATGAAAATATATGTAACATATTTGATGATATAATATTTCCTCAAGGTTCCCCTTGTTTGGGGTGATGGACAATTTTTTATTATTAGACTTCCATTTAAAGGGTTGGAGAAGGTAGTAAAGTCTTCTATTATTGTTGAAGTGTTTGATATGATGTAGTATTGTTTTTGGATGTATAAAATATTCATGGGAGAGGGGTAGTACATGATCATATTCTTTCTTCCTTATTAGTACACGCTCTTATGACTTTATTACCAACGTATCACTGGTAGGAATGTAATTTCTCAAAAAGATGACTTGGACCATTATGAAACATGGACAATTATAAGTTTTAGTAATAATCTAACCCTATTAATATTGCATGTTGAGAAGTCATCAATGTGGACTTGAAAAGGGACCAAATCAATATTAATTGTCAGGAAAAATGTTTCTTGAGTGCGAAGATAAAAAAGTATATATTCCTCATTTACATTGAAACAAGGAGCTAAGCTAACTAGGTTTATTTTTGAACTAATTTTTTTAAAGCTATTATTTATAATTTATATCACCATGTTATTTTGTTAGGAATAACCAAATAAGAAGGGTTTGTCTAATTTGTTTCTATCTTCATAACATTGTGTAGTAAGGTGTACTTTAAATGAGTGTATTATGGTTTCTCTTGGAGAAGATATTTCTTTACAATAATTTTAAAATAAAAAAATTATTTGATGGGAATTTCATTGACTATCCCTTGTGAGATTGAGGTTATAAGAAATGAGATAGTTGATCGATGATTACGTGAGGAAGTTAATATTTTTGTTTTTTCGGTTGATATCATTAGATTTGTTATCATTTTAGTTTAGGAGGTTTAATGGGATTCTAAAAAATAAAATTTGATGTCCATTGTAGCCTCAAAAAGAGTCAAACAATAAGCTAAATATTTAAAGGGATTGAATCTGGTATATGCCCTTTGTTAAAAAAATTCAAAGATCCATTGATTTTTTTTTCATTTTTTTTTTCATAGACAGTTCCAAAGTAAAGAAGTAACTAATTAACATGTAGATGAGGTGATGACCAACATATAGTGTGCCCATGGATACCATAAGAGAATGTTCTAGGATAGAGTGAAGTTAAAGATAATAACCTTCAGCCTAATCATTTGAGGGGGAAATATGATGGGAAATGAAATGCATTCCATGGGGTGCATTTTCCTCAAGTCATACCCTTGAAAAATTTTAAACCTAGAGATTTGATAAATTATACATATAACACCCATGTGCTATAACCTTTGTTAATAAGGGCCCGTTAACTTATATCTTAAATATCTTCATGCTAATGAAGAGTCATCAACATGAAATAAAATTTAGTATAACACCATTGATTAAAAGGGGAATCTAATTGATAGAGATTGGCTAATTATTTGATTGATATTAATAAATAACTTCTTATAGTGTAGCATTATTTTAAAATTTAAACTACACAATGGAGCCTCTATCCCCAAATTCATTGGTTTTGGGGGTGTTAATGTCAAAGAACATATTCATCAAATAGTTTTGATGTTTAGGGACATATACATAAATTCAAGAAAAATAATTACTCTTGGAAGGTAAAAGATTTTTAAAATAGGATCCTAATATTCCAAAGATGAGTTATGAAACAAACTAAACATAGGGGGTTGCATTAAAATTATTGGCACAATCAAGATAAAGAGAGGAATGATAACGTTATTTATTTATTTGTTTTTTCATTTCATTATCCTTGTGATTGACATATAATGGTTTTGACAACTTCTTGAGCCTTGTTGATGAGATTATGGAATCATATTTTGTGTTTCTAACTTTATGGACCTATAGAATGAAGTTTTTTGGGAAAAAATTTAAAACTTTGTATATTAAAAGAATTTTTGGATGATATATGACCTATAAGGTATGCTTGAATATTAAATTAAGTCTTAGTAGGTTTAGTGTTACAACTCAAGTCAAAACATGCAATATCATACTTCATGCATTGCATGTAAAAAAATATTCATCATTCAATGTATTATGATTGATATATTTTTTTATGATGTTTTTTATTGGAGAAATTTATTATGTGTTTTGGCTATTGTTATCATTTGAATGATTTTGGTTTTCATTCTGAGATTGATTTGGTAAATAAGTCGTATATATACCTAAGTGGAAATTCACTTGATTGATAACACAAGTTTATTATAATTTTCAATATGTTTGGACTCCTATAATATATATATATATATATATATATATATATATATATATATATATATATATATATATATATATATATACCTTGTTATGGATTCATGATGGAATATAAATCCAATGAGGAAAGCATATGCAAGTTCTTAAAGGGATCTACATTTTTCACGGGAGTGACCCCAATTGGTATAGAACCACCAATTTGTTATTTTTATTTCATTGGTGGTAGGTTTGGAGAGGTATAAATAACTTGGTTGATGTATAGGTTGATGTCATTTTTGTTACTACATTACAATAGTTCGATTTTTATCCTGGTTGAAGATGTAGAAGAAAGGGGCATGGGTTGGGTTGGGAAGGGGCTGTACTTTTAGAATTGTTAATTATATACATCACCTTTGTTGTAATTTTCAATGTATTTGTACTCCTTGAATAATTATCCATATATTTCCCTTATTACTGGCTCATGATGAATGATAGATCTAATAAGGAAAGCATATACAATGTATCAAAGGGATTGACACTTTTCATGGGAGTAACCCCAATTGGTATGAAACCAACATTTTTTGATATGCCGTTTGTGGTAGGTTTCAATAAAAAAAATCTCTTGGTTTTTGTCTAGGTGGACGTCATTTAGGTTTTTACTTTATAATAGATTGATGTTTATCCCAATTGAAGATGTAAAATAAAAAGGTCCTGGGTTGGGTTTGGAAGGGGATATACTTTGACAAGTGTTAATTGTGTAAATTTATATTCTAAAAGTGAAACCATGATCATGGATGTCAAAATCATGAACAATGGTAACATTGTATTTCATAGGTATAATAATAATTTAGATCTGATTTTTAGTTTTATGTATCTCAAGTTACCTCATGAGTTGGTTAGACCTATTTTCTTGGTTGAATATTTCTTCCATTTTTTTAGAGAGAATAAACTTTGTAATGCAGATGAGGTTCTAAAGACGTGGTAATTTTTTTGAAGAGAATTCCTTCACTCATGTTATTTAATTATTATTCTTATGATCAATCATCAACCAAAAAAAATGATAATATGAATAAAGATACCTACCTGTGGTAAACTCATAGGTGCATTGATCTCTATCATTGGCTTGTAGAATCTTGTGATATATTATTTGAGTTAAGCATCAATAATGATAATAATAACCCTAAGTAGACCAAACTTGGGGACTCTAATGACTAAGGATGACCTTGTTAGATCAAATCATATGTTTGATTCTTTGAAACTCAATTCTCTAATGATGTACTAATCTCTACTAAACCATTGGCATATTAACCTTCAAAGGTATATTTTTGAGTGAATAAAATTATTATTTTTGGATATGATATTGATAAATGACATGTGGGAACCATACATATATCGGTTTACACCCAAGAGTTATGAGTAATTTTTAGATAATGTCATCATTCCAACCAATGATGTTGGTTAAAACAAGGTTATGTGAAAAATAATTAGTTGATCCAAAGAAATAAATTATAGGTAATAAAGTGTGGAAGGAGGATTTTTTGAATGACTATAAGGAATGTTAGACTCATGATTTCAACTTGAGTAGATGAAAAAGTTACTTGAATTTCATATATGCTATTATAAGGTAATGGTACAGAAGATAATTGCCACAATAATATCTCAGAACATGCTATAAGTTGGTCCACAACAATATTTAATGGATTAATTCGTGTTTGGTCATGGTTGTATAATTGAATATGAAGTTGTTTATTGGTGTTCTATACACTTCAATAAAACACTAAAAAATATGGGAAGGGGTTTGAATTATTTATCCCACTCGTTTTAGATCCATATATTCAAATTTGGATTTAATGTAAAAAATACTCAAGGATGTTCAGATTCATTTAGGAAATATGTGACCTTGTGTTAACATGTGGAATGTACAGTGTGTTTGGGATAAGTACCTATTAAAATGTTGATTTGTGGATTTGAATTTTCTTAGATCTTAATTATCTTGGTATTAAATATTTCTCATACTAGTGATAATTACAATGACCTAATCCTAATTATATAATCCTAACTAAGTGATTAGAGAATTCATAAAAAGTCAAAAGGGAGGTAGGGTAGGGAAGAAACAAACTAGTCTATATCTCTCTCTCTCTCTATCACCAAGCACAACCAAAACCCTTTTATCTTAGCTAAAACACTCACAAAAGAAAACAAACAAGAAATAATTTCAACTCAATTCTTTATAATATTCAAGAATGTTAGGTAAAACCTTATTATATAGGTTATTTAACATTCTTATATCACCTTTGTCATTTTTACCATATGTAGACCTGTCTTTACCATGGTCATTAGTTCTTAACTTGTTACTATAGTAACTAGTAGGCTACTTAGGTATTTATGTGGTTTTATGTTATCTTTATGGTTATATGCTACAAACAATATATTTTTATATATTACATTCTTATTATGGTTCCTGGATGTATCTTGGAATCTATTGTAACCATGTTGGTTAGTTTGTTTTTGTCCAATACCTATAATTAGTATAACACTCCATTTGTTCTGTAATATGTTATTTTTCATATCAACAAAATCTACATAGCTTGCCTCCCTGTTTCCTTGGTTCCTCAACATTTGGTATGAACGTTGAGTTTTGAGGAGACTTTACAAGTAGAAAGTGTTGTAGGAAGACTACATATGAGTTAAAAGGTATTGGAGAATTTTCCTTCCATCGTAGAGAGCCTTTACTACCTTCAACATCTTCCCAAGCCCACCATTGCATCTCCACAACCTCCATTTCATTTTATAGAAGAAAGATTTTTTTATGCAGTAGTGCCTCCTACACCATGAAAATAAGTTGCAATCTAGGAAAATATGGTTCAAAAATCAGACAATAAACAAACCATTTTTCCCCAATTAGGGGTTTTACCTCTAATTTTAGAGGCTTAGCTAGCTATAACTAACTCTATCAACACTCTAAAAATTAGAGGTCTTGTTTAAAATTTTGGATGTGAAAAGTTGTGGACTGAGTTAAAAACCAAGCTGAAAAAAAAAGTTGTGGATCAAGCTCTTCATTTAGTATGACAAGCTAGTTGTTATTTCCACTGGCAAGCTCGGCCAGGTTTGCAAGCTACTCAAAGATATGGGTTTTTTACTTTGCAAAAGGGAAAATTTTCAAACTGAGTTGGTATTTGGAATCTGATATTTGTTTGAAAAGAGATCATAGACAAAGCTATTTGGTTTATTAGACTATATTGAGACCCTATTGTGTGGTGATAAATCCATCCTTCCGTGTTGCATTCTGACACACACCACTACACTGAAACCATGCATGCATCCAAGTAAGCCAAAGGGAGGGTTGAACCTTACATAATATCCATTTGTATAGGTCCAAGCCGCATTATCTGTGCCAATCTATAAGATTGGCAAGTTGAAATTTTTTCACATTTGAGCAAGATATCCATTATTGACCTGACAACAGAATCACTAAAATAAGCACAAAGGAATAAAAAAATGTCCAAACAAATACACAGATAAAAACAAATTCATAGAGAAGGAACATAACAAAGTACGATCTATTTAATCTATTATACCTAAACCTAAAACTAGTATCTTCTAGCTTGTACCAAATGGACATTTTGCTTACTACCATGTCACCTTTGGCTAGGTAGGTCAATTTCAATTCATGTTTAAATATTGATTCCTCCATTACATATTACATGTACTTAAGACACTATAGTGGCTAGTGAAAAATTTATAAGGTCTTGGGAGAGGGAGGTCTGTAGTTTGATCCCCTCAAAAAAATATCTTTTATATTTTTGAATTTCAAGGAGAAAATAGTGGTAACTACCAAAAATAATGGAAGAACCCCTCTTTAAACTGCATAACTGTAACTAACCCCCCAAAAACATTAGTTGGGAAAACCCTGTCTTTTGGAAACATTTTTCCCCACATAACTTAGAAACCAATTCTGAGCATATTTTGTAAAAGAAGGGGTGCCTGAAAGGGTTTTTTTTTCAGCATTTTCAGCTTTTTTTTGTAATTATTCACATTTTGAGCCATTTTGAGTTTTAGAGGCCAAAAGGGCCTCGTAGAACAATTTTTTTCCCGCCATTCAAATATTCCACACACTTGACTGTAATATTGTATTTTTAGTTTATTTTTTGCACTATTTTGTGCTAATAATCCATATAGTTAAGAATAGTCTAACCACCGGCTATGACAAACAATGCTCCAACATTCTTGTTTCCTAACTCGTACCTACTCTTTAGTGACAATTACGCCACTTGGATGACCAAAATTTAGACTAAACTTGAGTTTGAATATATTTTGTTGGTTCCATAACCAAAACAATAGATGGTACAACACAACATAGTAATTTTGACAAGGCCAATCAAAAGGTCAGGTTGAAAATACTGTTCACAGTACCTAATGACGTGAAACTTCACATTTCTGATGTAAAAAAAAACACAGAAGCATGGGATATGTTAATCACAGTTTATGAGGTCCAAAAAAAGAATACAATTTTGCATTCGTAGAGTCATTTACTTACATTAAAATTCAATCAAAATAAGGAGGTGGATGATTTGTTGAAGAGAGTTTTAGAATTGAGGAATTCACTTCTAACCCTAGGAGAGGAGGTTTCTAATGATTGTCTTGTTCCAATTTTTCTAAGATCGTTTCCTCCCTCTTAGTGCATTTTTGTGAGAACACATAAATTTTCACCTCAAATGATCCAATCTTAGAAGTTGGTGAATTTTCTATAGGAAGAAGAAGCACTTTATAAAAATAATGAACAAGAAGAGTGGGCACTATCTTCTCATCAGAAAGGGAAGGGAAAAGCACAATCTTCCAAAAAGTCCCAAAAACAACATGAGCAAGGGGATAAACAAAATAAGAAATTTCCTATCTATAAAGAAGGACATGATTTGAAATATTTATAGTACAACACATACACAAAAGGTTCATTGAGAAATTCTAGACCTCAAAATCAACAATCTTAACATGGAAAATTATACTACAAGAAAGGGAAGAAGTGGAACTAGTGAAATAAACCCCATCAATAAGGAAATGTAGCTGAGAAAGAATACCATTTAGGTGATGAGGAAATCATGTACAATAACCATACCAATTAACCATCCATGTCATCTAGTAATTTTTGGTACGTTGATTTGAGATCTACTTGATATATGACTGTGCACAAAGATTAGTTTACCACCACGAGGGTCACAAATTTAAATTATCATATTTCAGTGGGTGAAAATTATTCTTACATGGTACACGGTATTGGAATATTTCTCTACCTCCTAGTTCATGGCATTATAGATTATTAGATGTAATATATGTCCCTTACTTAATCAAGAATTTACTATCAATTAGTAAACTTCTAGATAAAAATTTTAAGATTGATATTAATAGTCATTCTGATAAGAAAGTGTGTTTGATTTAAGACAAATATAGAGGATAAAAAATTTCCACAAAATCCTCAAATGTGGGATGGATTTTCCATCTTTATTTTATTCACATGGATGATTAGGAACTAGTGGCTAATAATTCTTCCTTTGCATAATTGTGGCATTGAAGAATTGGTCACACCAGTTTTAGATATCTCGTTACACTTCACTGGTATAATATGGTGAGTCTTACCATCTCTCAAAAAGGATACATACAAGTTTCCTAATTTCCTCATTGGAAAAAAATAGAGCTTTATTCCAGAGCAGTAATTATCGAGCTCTAGGTAAGCTTGAATTCCTTCATACTAACATTTCAATTCTGATGCAACCTATTCATTTTGGTTTTCATTATTTTGTGCTATGTGTTGAGGATTATTATAGAAACATGTGGATTTTTTATCTTCGTAACAAAATGTGAAGCTTCAAAGAAATTCAAGAATTTCAAAGTGGTTGTTAAGAGTGAGATTGGTTGTCAAATAAAATATATCCACTCATATTGAGGGGGAACTCACGAGAAATGATTTCAAATCCACCTATAAATTCACGATATTCATCAAAAAATGCATCCTCTACACAAATAGTAGTAGAATAGTGTTTTTCAGAGAAAGAACTGTACAATCACGAAGATGGTGCATTTTATGATTGATGATTCTAGATTAGCAGATACATTCTAGTCCAAAGCAATGAAGACAATAGTATATTTTTTGAATAGAGTACCCATAATTTCTCTTGATGGAGTAACACCATATGAGGCATGGTCAAATTGGAATCCATACATTTCACACCTCAGAGTATTCATGTGGAAAGAAAAAATGCACATACAAAAGAAGAAAATAAATAAGTCAGACATGAAATCTAAGAAACTCATCTTCATTGATTATAGACAAGAGGAACTTGGGTATATATTAATGGATCTAAATATCGGGAAATTTTACACTAACATATATATTGAGTTATTTGAGAAGAAAGAAGCCAAGGATCATCCTCCAGACTCACTTGATGTAGATTTGACACATGTTGTGAAAATATAAGCAGATGTTCCCACTGCTGATGAAAATGATGATGTGAATGATGGTGATGATAAGACATGACCATAACCCATGGGAGAAGTACATTGTATGCTCAAGTGGTATATAAAATTGATTAGAGATGAAACATTTTATGATCCTAAGGATACATCTACCAATGGACCATGGACTCGCAGTTAATCTCTAGAAGAGGTAAATTTTAATTTGATGACTAAAGTTGTTGAATCTGTTGAGCCCTCTATTTTTTAGGAATCCCTACGATAAAAATATTTGAAATATTCAATGGATGTTTAAAATCATACAATGATGAAAAATAAAACAAGTGGCAGTTTCTCAATCTTCCACCAAGGAAGAAGCCCATTAGTTATAGATGGATATTTAAAACAAAGTGCAAATCATATAGGACTATTGGTAGTACAAAGTGAGACTTATAACAATGGGGTATGGATAGAAGTAAGGTATAGAATATGAGTATACATTTTCTCCCATAACTAAGATCGAAATGATCAAGATGATCTTTTATCTAGTTTCTTAGTTTTGTTGGAAAGTCATCAGATGGACGCAAAAAATGCCTTTCTGAACATATATGTACAAGAGTAAGTCTACATGACTTAACTTTAGGGTTTTGTCCTACTTAGAGAAGAAACAAAGGAATGTAATCTCATAAAATCTCTATATAGCCTTAAATAGGCACCCGAGATTGGTAAATCAAGATTAATGAGCATCTCGTTCAACATGGATTTTTAAGAAATCAATATGATTCCAATATATACCTCAAGAGGAAATGAGGAGAGATTGTGGTAGTTGTTATATATTTCAATGATCTAGTCATCATTTTCATAATAATGAAGATAATGAATGCTAAGAAGAAATATCTTTATTGATAGTTTGACATGAAAGATCTCATAATCATGCACTAATGTATTATATTGGAAGTATGGTAAATAAGTATCATGTCTTTGTTTCTCAGTTTAAATATACCAAGAAAATGATCAAGAAATTTAGGATGATGGATTACAAAATGATTTCTACACCCATGGACATGAGACATTAGTTATCTCGTACAGATCATCTCCTCTGGTAAATGCAACTCTCTATCGAAAGTTGATTTGGAGTGTCATTTACCTTACATATACTAGACAATATATCAAACTTATAATTAACTATCTTTCTAGGTTCTTACAGGAACCCAAATTTTGTCATCGTAAAGTAGTAATGCGTACCTTGAGATATCTCAAAGGTACCATGGATGTTGGTCTAAAGTAGAAGAAGAATGATCATTTCTTATTGACATGATATTCAGATTCAGATCATGTATGTAATATTAATGACAAGAAATCCACTTCTAGATTTTCTTTTTATTTAGAATCTAAATTGATATCATGGGGAATCAAGAAATAAAAATTTAATTTTCATTCTTCTACATAGGACTCATATCATGCTACAAGGGGAGTCGTGTGTGAAGTGATATGGCTACATCGCATACTTGAGGGTTTTGGAGTACCACTGTAGAAATCCACTACCTTATATGTTAAAAATGAGAGTGTTTCAAACCTCTTCACAATCAATTTTTTTATGATAAAACCAAGCATATTAAGGTACATGTTCATTTCATATGCGAGCATATCTTGAATCACAGTATACATCTTCACTTTTTCCCAACAACTTAACGATGAGATGATATTTTCACTAAGTCATTTGCATGTGAAAAATTTTGAGTGTTTTGGAGAGTTAGTCTCCTCATCCCTTGAGGTAATGAAAAATTAAGGTGGGTGTGCGAGGATGTTAGGTAAAACTTCTTATATAGTTAATTTAGCATTATTATATTACCTTAGTCATTCATACCATAGGTAAATCAAGATTTACTATGGTCATTAGTTTTTAACTTGTTACTATGGTAACTAGTTGGTTACTTAGGTATTTATGTTGTTTTATATTGGTTTTATAGTTACATAGTTGAAACCATATATGTGTCTATATTACATTTTTATTATTCTTCCCAAATGTATTTTGGAAGTTGTTGTAACTATGTTGATTAGCATATTGTTGTCCAATAACTATAAGTATTGCAACACTACATTTGTTATGTGATAAACTATTTTTCGTATCAACAAAATCTACACATTCTACCTTCATATTTCATCGGTTCCTTAACAAATAAATCAGTCAAAGGAAACAAAAAAGGGAATAATAACTCTACATCATATAATTAAATAACCACATTCAATTCACAAATCATATATCAAAGTGTAAGCAGATTAACTACTATCTAAGCTAACTAGATTCTATAAAAACATATTAATCTTCACTTTTCAGTATCACTAAATCACCTAAACTTGTAAGATTTCAAATCACATCCATAAATATAAGAAAGAGAGACACTAACCAATGAAAACGAGATTAACATATCTCAAACTCTTTACCCTACAAAACTCAACTAATATTTGACGTGCATTTTTTGATTTTGCTTAAAATACATGTGTTAAGAATTATATATTAGGATATTGAAACTCTCGTAGTTCTTGGGCTATTTTTACTCTATGTGAATACTTATAATTTTCCCTGTAACTATGAAATCCTTAACATCTATAATTATGCTAGATGTGTTCATATTATTCTTTCAAATTCTTTGGGACTTTAAGTTTCTTTAAAATTCAAGTTTTTTTAGTTGAGAGTATTAGAGGTGATGCCATGTTTCCTTCTTGCTTCGTTGTAAACCATAGAAACAACACCATACCCCATGACAATATTTTTTATTTGTGAAAAAATGAAATAAGCCAAATCAAAATTTATAAGAACCTATTTAAGAAAAGAAAGGGAGTAATCAAGAAGCCTTCAGTTATTAAAAATATTTAAAATTTAAGTGAAGTGCATGATCATTGAGGTTACAATATTGAAATCATGTGACTAGTTGACTTTTTAAAAACTAAATCATAATCAGTAATCAACGATTTATCTGCTTGATTTTCAGGGGTGTGATATTTTTTATAATAATTTTACAAAAATTGGGTGTTTTGTTACCTTTGGTGCAACACTAATATTGTAATGAATATCTTTATGATGATTAATGAAAGGGTGAGGGACCAAATAACCGTATTTTAAACCGATAAAGAAAAAGAGGAAACATAAGTGACCCCACTCAAAACCAAGATATCCTTTTATCCTAATGTTTTTTCTTTGGTGATATTCCAAATGTGTTTGGGGTCGAATTTATAATAAGGGGTAAAATTTTTACGAGTTTTCTACTAAATTTTGGGTATCCCTAGGTAGCTACGATCAATAAAACATCACCAAAATTTTCAAGAAATAAAATTTAAAAGATGTCATGCCTTTTTTTTCATTTTATTTAACATCCAATATCTACAAAATAAAACTTATCAAAATTTATAAGAGGGTCTCCACTTTCAAAAGATAGTAGCGATGGGTTATGTAGTAAAAAATGGTGACTAATATGGGAAAAAAATGCTATAAGTGTTTAGAACTCAGAATCTCAAGTTTTTCACTCTTTTAAAGCAAGTATTGTAACACAAAAGAATGGTTTATTAATGAATAATATTATAAACTATTTATTTTCTCACTTTCAGATTTACTTAGTTATAACACTTCCTAGAGTCATGTTGTGTGCTCATTGTATTAATCCATCCTTAAAACTTTAAATTGAGATAATATAAACTAATATAATGATGAATATTCACCATTTAAAGGTTTTAAATCATTTCTTTGTTGCTAGCTATGCATCTATAGCCTCAATAGAGGTATTTTTGGCTTCATCACCAACAAGGTTTCTACAGCCATAATGGAGATTTCCCCAAATCACCATTTATAGGATATTTTTATTATTTTACTTGTTTTTTATTTTTAAGGGAAGCTTTACTTCGATTTTTTGTCATTCAACTCATTTTCTCTTTGTTTATGTCTTGGAATAACTTATGGGGTTGGGAACCATGATTCATAAATAATTTTTCAGTTTATTTAAAGTAGGAAACTAATCTAAGAAAACATGAATCTATCCTAAGAAAGCATGTAACTATTCTACAAAATTATGAAACTAAATGTGAAAGAAAAAGAAAACTAATTGAGTCCTAAACTAGCAATGATGCAATAAAGATGGTGGATTAACTTGGAAAGTTTGAACAACACACCTCTTATTACAAGGTAATAACATATTTTCACTTTTAATGGTCATTAATAATCCATCTAAATAATTGTACTTAATATAAAAATCCATTACAAGAATCATCCCAACTAAAAGGACTATTGATTTCTTTTGATAAATTAAAAAAACACCTTCTATTGAAGAAAATTTACCTCAAAATCAAGCCACTACAATGCTTAGAACTCTTACTTTTGTCTTGGTGACATTTGGGATTGTAGGCTCTACTAAAATGAACTCCTATGGGTTATCTTTCTCATTTTATTGGTGCTCAACTCCATATAAAGATATTTCAAACACATCTTCCTTTATTTTGAACATTTTCAAACCAAATAGCTCTTCCATAATCTCCTCCCATATAGGATCTACAAGTGAATAAAAATCATGATCATCGTATTCATACCTAATGAAAACCACTATGTCCTCAAAGTATTTAATTATGGAGGAAGCTTCATCTTCCTATCCTTCATATGAAAAATCCAAAACCTTCACTTCTTCTTTCTCACCCTTTGTCTCAACTAAAATCATGGGATCTAGGAAAACTATTTTTTCGACATCCTTGTCAAACAAATCTCCATGTTTTTTCACATTAAGCACACAAAAATGTTTCTCTAAATATGTAAAAGAAACCTCCATGATATTCTAATGTTATTAATCCACAAAAGGATCTTCTAAATATGTAAAAATAGAGGCATCAACAACATTTCTTGTATAAAATCAACAACTTCTATCAATGAATTAGTTTCTAAAGTAAAATTAAAATTTAAGTAAAATTAAGGTACTATTTCTTCCCTATTTTCTTACTATTTATCCTCATGCATATCTTAAATATCCTTTGTATCATCCTCATAGTTAGAAAAATCAAAATAATTATAAATTTGAACACATCTATTTTCATCATTCATGACATATGCATTGAATGACTCAATAATGAGAGCATGAATAAAGTTTTGATTTGAAAAATTGATTAAGAGATGACTTAGATTTTGTTTGAACATTATGGGAACTTGGAAGAGATATTTAAAATGGAATAACATTGAATTTATTATAAGAAATTTTCCTATAAAGCATAACTACCTTTGTATAAGTAAAAGCTAATAAGTTTAAAAAAACATTTCCACAAATGTTGATAGCATTAGATCCAAGCTATGGATGTATATGTCTACTAGAGCTTCCTCTTATGGTAAATTAATGTTTGGCATGACATTAATAATTTCTTCATATTTCATATTAAATCCTTTAAGTGGCTCATGAGGTAGTCATTTGAGTGTGACTAAATAATTTATGATTATTTATGGATTAGTGGTATGATTAAATGTGCAATAAATGCATATTTTAACTCCTTGCAAACAAAAATTGAACTAGGGGCAAGACTAAAAAACCATTCATATTCAAGATCAAATAAAGTAAATGGAAAATACTTATAAGGACACATATTCATGTTTACATTTTAGAACAATTACAACATTCCTAAAAGAAATAACATGATATTTAGTAGTCCTACTACCATAAATTTTAAAGTAGACCTAAAATCATCCTTAGGAAACTCATGTTGAACCATAAAATCAATTATTGAAATTTCTCCCAAACAAGACAT
This sequence comes from Taxus chinensis, assembly GCA_019776745.2. NCBI lineage: Eukaryota > Viridiplantae > Streptophyta > Pinopsida > Cupressales > Taxaceae > Taxus > Taxus chinensis. The sequence goes on along the minus strand of CM034152.1, from coordinate 600,492,631 downwards.
ATTTTAGTTTTGTGATATTATACCTCTATGATATTAAGAATATGGGAAAAAACAAAAACCATGTCATTCAAGGCCGTCCTTGTAGCACCAATAAATGTTTACCAGTGTTTTATGCACCCCGAATAAAAAACTCAAAATATGGGAAAAAGGGGTTTTCAATTATTTCTACCACTAATTAAAGAGCCATAATTGGACATTTCAAATTTAGGTATGAAATAGTCTAGGGTGTATAGATCCAGTTAGGAATTACACGGCCTTATGTTAACCTATAGAGGGACCTATGCGTTTTGGCAAACCACCTATTAAAATATCTATTTATGGTACTAAATTTTCTTGGATATTTATTATCTTTATTTTGAATCTTACTCATCCTAGTGATATTTACAATGATCTAATCCTAACTAAGTGATTCGAGAATTCATAAAAAAAACAGAAGGAAGGAAGGGTAGGGTATAAAAAGCTAGACTCTCTCTCTATCAACACGCACAAACAACTTTTAGGAAAATCATGTTTTTGTTAGTGCTCATGATTAAATAAAATATGAATTTTAGAATTAATCTAAAAAAGTACAATAGTGAAATGTAAATGCTAGCTAATTAATTTTATATTTTAAATGAATTTCAAAATAATTGAAATGGGATGGAAAATATACTAACCTAGAAATGACTTACCTTGTCATGATTTGAGATTGATCAGGATGATGTACGGATGGAAAATTTTTTGAATGAACACCTCGAGAAATTGTAGTAGATGATGATTCAGCAAGACTGGGGCACCCTTGGGAGGATTAGGGCACCTGTGGTCACCTTGGTCTACAATATAGGTTCACTGGTCTATAGAACAATTTGAAACCTAAGTTTGAGGTTGTCACTATATCTTCACAATAACTCGGTATTTTTTGCGTGTATATCACATTAAATTTGTTGATTTCTCTATATATCTGTGATGAATAATCTCCTACAACACCCCACACAAAAGCATCAAACCCTAAAAAATAAAGATGCAAGTGAATGGGTCAAATTGTCCTTAACTTGCAAATGGATGGACTTAGGACTGAGAGATGCACTACATCTCAAAACTACAATATATCTATGTGCAATGTGTGTGAAATCATATTCCTAGGGTACCCTAGCGCCAATGACATAAAAGTAGCCGACAATAACTAGATGTTACATTCAAATAGTGGATGGAATAGAATGAATACAAACCTTCCTATGCAGTGTGTGATGCATAATAGTGCCCAAATTCAGTCCCTCACCTTAGTAGATAAATATCCCTTAGTATAAAGTATTCTTTATGTTGTGTTTATATAGGGATCTCTTTCTCAAATTTTGACAGTAATGACCAGAGATGCCGACTAGTACCTAGGGGAATGATGAGAAAAAACTACAATGACCAACCTCAAAACTCTAAATGATAACCAATTGTAACCTTGAACATGGAACCTAAAATGAGGATTGGGGCACCGAAGGGTGCCCCAATCCCTTCCTAGGTTCCCTAGTCAAATACTAGAGACAACCGTTGAGTAAATAATGACAACTGCAATTCCATGAGAGATGACCAGAATTGTGTGAGTAATTGACAATTGTGAAATGAAATTAATGAAAATGAATGACTAATCATATGATAGGACAAGGGGATGAGACATTAGTTAATACTTTTCTTACGTGAGATCCATATATAAAACAACATACTTGGTGGTATAATTATAGTAGTAAGTGTGTGATTTTGTTACTACATTTTCTCCCACTTTATGTTGATGAGAAGAAAGATTGGTAACATAAAGTAGATAGAGATGCTTACCTGAAAGAAATTTGGAGAATCCCATGCTTTAGTAAAATGTGCATATGTGGCAGTAGAATCATGCTAAAAGAACCATATAGTGTTTCAAACTATCAATTAGTGTTTGTCCATGTAACGTAGTGCAAAACGTAATAGTGTGATGAAGTACCCTAAAAAAGAGTGATTATTGTAATGCTGAATGATTAGTGATTTTGAATGAATATGATGATGATAAGATGGGGTAGAGAGTGATTAGCATCCCAACCCAATTGTGTGTATCGGAATAATTGTCCAAAGAACTTGGGTGTCCTTTTTCAAGTGGAAGAGTTTAGGGAGATAAGTGTTTTTTATTATCCAATATCTATCTACATCCTCAAGATCTATCCCCTACAGATGAAATTTGATCAAAATTTTATGGTGTTTGGATCTAGGTAATTTCGATCAAATAGTTTATCCATATAGGAGTTGTATTGGAAAGGCAATCTAGGCCCTATTCCACATGTTTTTTCATAATGTGATGGCTTCAAATTTTTGTCATCTAGAAGAAAATGTGAAATGTATGATGGCTTCCAAGTTAGGTCATCTAGAAGCAAACACCAAATAGATAGAATAAATTCCCCAAGTCAAGTCATCTAGGAATGTAATGAATGTAATTCCAAAGTTAGGTCATCTGGGAGACCATATGTATTATATTTTATTGATAAGATTATGGTTGCTAGAGGTTTTAACGCATTAATAGATTGATTGATTGTCTTGATTGGTTACTCATAGAAACATTTTATGCTATTTTCACCCAGGTTATATCATTAGGGGGAATTGATAAAAATTGATGTATGGAAATATTTTAATGATTTTTTCTCCTAGGTTAGGTCATTAGGGAAAAGTGATGAAATGTTGCACAGGGAATTTGCATGTTTGTTTCCCCTATGTTAGGTCATGAGGGGGAATTGAAGGTGAAATGTAACGCGGTAAATTAGTAAATGTTTTTAAATGATTAATTAATAGGATTGATCAAACACATAGTTATATAAGTGGACTTATAGGATGACCCCAATGACATGCCCCCCTTTTGGCGAAAGGGGGAGTGATGATAACAACAAAAGCTAAGCCAAAAGTAAGCACGAGATAAAACAGGATGTTTGATAAAGATTTTGGAAATGTGTGTGTATAGATTGAAGGACATTGTGAAGGAGAGATAACACATGTGAAATGTGTGCAATACAGTGGTAGGTGAAATTCTAAAAATAACATTGTAAACAGGGTAAAAATTCGGATTAAAAAATATCAAGATATGATAAAAATCGTGTAGTGCGTATTAGTTGTTTGAATATGTGAAAAATAATGACCATAGTAAAGTGGGTGACGAAAAGTAACTATAAGAAGTGAAGGGAAACAATGATTATTCACTTAAATTTTCTTTAAGGTGATTGTGAGATTGAGCACTAAGTGAGGAAAGATCCCGCGAGTGAGAGAAGTACATCTTAGCTGGTTTAAAATGGTGATGACTACTGTAACATCCCATATGACATCAAAGTTGGTAAGTGTGGTGTTTTTTTAGAAAAAATGGTCCAGTAGTCACTTCTGTTGAATTTTTTCAAGTGTGAGTTTGTTGATTTTCTTGGCATTTAAGACTTGAGAAGATTGGTGAGGTCAATAGTGACCCTTAGGATTGGAGTGCCCAGATTTGGGTACTAGAATCCTACTCCTATGCACCCCAGTCCTGTATCTAGGCACCGTGGACCAAAACATGTGTGTGTCCTATAACAGTGCAATTGTGATTTCTAGTGTATAGTAATGTAATGATTTGGTGTATTTGAACTTGTATAATGTTATAACGTTGTGTTTGTTGTCTTTCTGTGTTGTGTAGAGGGATATTCACTTGAGGGAGTTCTGCGGTGGTCATCATATGAATAGTTTTCTTGGGTTGGGTTTTTTAGATGATGAGTTGGATGTTTTGGACCGTGTGGACCTGTGACACATAGCTTGGATGGGGGATGTTCCCCACAATATTCCTATGTTGACAACATTATGCGAGAGGTGGTGTGTGGATATGTGTATGTTTTGGTTACCTATGGGTGAAATGATAGTTACTTTGGAGGATGTATATCACATACTAAGATTTATAGTTGTTGGGGAGAGAGTACATGTTATTCCCTTGGAGGATATGGAGAAATAGATGCGAGTAGGTAGATGGTTTTTTATGGGGACTCGAGTTCCTACCAAGTCCCATACCAGTTTGGATGTTATTTTGAGGTCTGGGGTTCCGCGATTGCAGAAGTTCATAGCCATTGTGATTACTTCATCTATAGTAGTAAAGGGAGGAGTTTTAGGCATCTTATATAAGATGCATATTATATGTTGGTGGATAGAGGAGGATAACAATAGATACTCGTGGTCATGGTGTATGTTGGCCCACTTATACAAGGATCTATATATTTTTACTCACAATCAACATGATGGTAGGATAGGAGCCACCACACTATTGCATGTATGGGAATATGAGTATATAGTCATGTTGAGGATAGTTGGATGTCCACGAGGAGTGTCTGCTAAGGTAGAGATATACGTGAGGATGTGGATTAATGTTCATAGGGCGTAATATGGACACTAATACTTATAGGGCATTAATAGATAGGATAGGGCCTAATATAGTTGTATGGAGGCCATACCATGATTATCAAGGTTTTCCAGAGCATGGTTTAGAGTTAGAATGTATTCATAGGACCATGTGGTTGGTATATTTATTTCTAGGGGTGTTCAAGCTATTCCAGGTGAAGAGAGTATCATGATAGTTTGGCATGGCTCAAGACATGCTAGTAGAGCCATATATATGGTTGTGAATGATTAGAGCATCAAGGAGGGATAGGGCTAGACTAGGGCCCACAGGAGAGTAGCTAGTACATCTTAGACTACATAAGGTAGACGTGGTAATAGAGTCAATAGATTATGGTGATACATGGTGCATAGAGGAGTACCACGCATGGTGGGAAACACATCGATGGGTTACTCATGTTTCCATTATTCACAAATGTAACAAGATTACTGCAGGGAGGAGGAGAGGGGGAATCCCCTGCTCCCAACAATGTAATAGTGACTATAGCTAAGTGTAAGTATTTATATATTTTTGTTGCGTACTTTGATTTTGGACTATATTTTACACCGATTATCTAAGTTGTTGTGTTATTTTTTTTATAGGTGACATGTATTGGTCCCTAATAGTAGAAAAATCCATCCGCACATTGATGTCGAATGTTATGACCGATGTAATTAGTGGAGGTATACTTGAGCATGTGGAAGATCGGGGGAAATCATACCCATTTATTTGAGCTAGTGGCCATAGCAGTAGTGATGTGTACTTTATTGCTAGGTGAAAGGGACGAGGCATGTGAGGAGACTAAACGAGCTAGAGAGGGCATTGGGTGGTGGTCCCTTAGCATAGGATGTATTTGCATGATACGTGGTTTTGTAGCATCATTTTTTAGAGAATTATATGGATAACACCTTATTTCATAGGAAATTGGAGAGGTATCGAGGCCATGAAAAATGACTCATAGTTAGTGGTGATGCATCTAGTTCTAGGGCTCTCGTAGTACCTGATAGAGATAGTGATGACGAGGTTTGATTGGTATTATTGTATATGACATGGGGGAGTTTCCCCCAGTGATGAAATGTTTTTTTGTAATGATGACTCTATTCGATTTGATATATGTTGAGTTTATCTCGTTGTATCGATGTTGTAATGTGATTGGTGATGTATGTTATTTTTAATGCATTGTATATTGTTCTTTCGTGTTGATGTAGACTGAAACTATAATGTTGATAATGAATGTGTAATAAGAATGATGATAAATAACATTTGATTGAGGATTTATTTGAGATGTTTTTTGAATGGAATTTATAATGTATGGTTAGTGTAATGATGATATTAGAATATATGTAAATAAATAAATAATACATGAGTGTGAATCTAACGCATTGCGGTGAATTAGCTAATGTAATATGATCACATTATGTTAGTATGGTGAAATAGAAAGGGGGGGGGGGGAATAAGTGATGACCCCCAATGTGTGATTGAATAGGATCATTTAGTTAAGACCCCTTATAAGTCAAGGATGATCCGTGTAAGCAAGAGTACAAAATTAGGAAATGATCCAGTGCGCTAGATGAATCGACAAAGCGAGTGATGAAAGGTTATTAAATAAAAATCCTTGGCAGTCATGTAAGAACTGTAAGAACAAAAGTATGTCATCGGGGGGGACCAAGTTGGTGCAAAGTGGTGGAAGCATGTGGGATGGAAGCAGTATGTGTGTATGAACTGAATTGAATGTCATATAGAGTTATAGTGAGATGAACAAATGTAGATGGCTGGGATAGCTGATGTGAAGCAATAACATGATGTGATAAATGATATGGATTTAGTGGATGTGGTTTATGTGATGGTGTAGTGATGGATGAATGTTTTGGAGAGTGTGCATGAGTGACAACTTGTGTTGTTGGACACATAATAACCTTAGTGTGAGATGGAGGATACAAGTCATTATGGGTAGAAATGTGTTGATGAGGTAGAGGAGTGAGAATCCTCTCATGTGATCGAGATTAGAGAAGATCTTGTTTGAGTTCTATGACTTTGTAGCAAAAGAGAGTGAATGACTCACACGTATCATATTGTAATTTTGTCTTAAGCATGGGAATCAAACCATGATAGAAAATGAATTGCTTCTCTAGATCAATAGGTTGGAATATTAGTTGATGTATATAAGCATTGGACCATAAGATATAATCCTTCATAGGTAACTCTAGCGGCATTATTGGTAATAAAACGATGGAGGAAAGTGTCCTCCATGTCATAATAAGTACTAATGGACCCAGATGCTAGATGAGTGTACCACTGTAAAGCCTCATCAATAAGACTGCGTCGAAAGGCCTTAAGTAATAACCTATCATTATAATAGGGTTCCATAGCCATGCGGTAATTTTGGATATGTGAATGAGGGTCGATAGTTCCATAAAAAAACATGTGAATGTGGGCATGATAAATTCCTTAGAAAATACAGTGATATGAATCTTCTTGGTAATGTGGTTTCTGTGTAATGAGTTGCTGTCAATAGAAGCATAGTAATCCCTACTTTCTGAAGTGAGAGATTTAACCTAAGATTGTAATTGACCTATGGCATGCATGAGAGATATTATATCCTATGAAGGAATAGTAGGAGATGGAAATAAGGTATTGAGAGGTTACAACTTTCCATTATGAGTGATCATAGGAATGTCTTGAGATAATATAAGAGAGATTCTGATGTTAAAGGTACATTAGGAGTGGGTGCCAAAGAATATATAGTAGATGATATATATGGAATATTAATAGTAGTGGTAGGAGTAGCTTCAGAAACATCCCTAGGAGGTGAAGCCACCAATGGAGATACAATGAGAGAAGGAGATGGAGAAACATATGTAGATGAAGTTATAAGATAAGATGAAATATTAGGAGAAGAAGAAGTAATAGATAGAGGTGACTCATGCACGGTACTAGATGTAATATTAGGAAATTGTAGTGATGGAATAGGAAATTCACACTTGGCAATGTAATAAGAAGCTGGACCACAACTATCAACTTCCTCATTACCAACAGATAGAGACTTAGAAATGAGAGTATCACTTAGGATGCTATCAATAGGATCATCAACATAATATGAAGGAGTATGCTAGCTAGTATGAGATGTATCAAGATCACAAGTAGGAGAATCATGAGATGGAACCATAGTAGTGAGCTGGCTAGAAGAAGAATCAACATGCACAGGTGAGTGATTGTCAATACAAAACATGTAATCGATAAGAGAATAATCTAGGACTTCCTTAGAAATATTAGGAGGATCACTAGTAGTTGTATAACATGGTGTAAAACGAGTAAAGGCTATGGGGTCCTCAACAATGCTAATGCCAAGATTAGAATTTTCAAAACTAGTAGGCAAATATAATTGACCATCTAAGAGTTGTTGGATGTGATATGATATAGTAGGATTACTATAGAGAGATCTAAGCTCAATGATGGAAAATTCCATCGTAGATAGGATTGACACTAAAAGGATACAACACAGGTTGAGAAGAAGATGAACTTTTCCTAGTCATTAGGGTTTTAAGCAGATCCTAGGAAAAAAATGTTCTGAAGTATGGGTTCACCGAAATGATTAACTAAGATATGAAATTTAGAATTAATCTAAACAAGTAAATCAATGAAATATAAATGCTAACTAATTAATTTGATATTTTAAATGAATTTAAATAATTGAAATAAGAGGGAAAAAATACTAACCTAGAAATGAATTACCTCATTTTGATCTGAAACAAATATGGATGATGTACGAATGGAAAATATTTTGAATGCATAGCTCCAAAAATTACAGTAGATAATGATTCAGCCAGACTAGGGTTCCTGTGGGAGGAATAGGGTGCCTATGGGTTCCTTGGTCTGTAGTATGGGCACCCTAGTTTACAAAACAACTCAGAACCTGAGTCTGAGTTGGTCACTAGATCTTCGCAATAACTCGGTCTTTGGTGTGTGTATGTCACATTAGCTTTAGAGATGCCATTTTAGATCTCCGATGAATAATATCCTATAAAACCCCACACAAAAGCATCAAACCCTAAAACAGAAAGATGCGAATAAATGGTTTGGACTTTCCTCAACTACTAAATGGATGGACTTATGACTAAGCACTGCACTACATCTCATAGCCAAACTAGTTATATATGCACGTGTGTACAATCATGTGCTTAGGGTGCCCTAGCACTAATGACTCCAAATTAACAAACAATAGCTAGATGTAAGATGTAAATGGTGTATTGAATAGAATGAATACAACCCTTCCTATGCAGTGCATGATGAAAAATAGTGCCTGAATGTAGTTCCTTCCTTAGTAGATAGTTAACCCTTAGAAGAAGTAGTCCACCCTTAAGATAGTGTGTATGTTGTGTTTATATAGGGATACCTTACTCAAATTTCGACACTAATGACCTGACATGCTGACTAGTACCTAAGGGGAATGAGGGGAAAAACCAAAACAAGTGACCTAAAAAATCTAAATGAGAACCAAGTGCAACCTAGACTAGGGTGCTGATGAATGCCAAAATCTCTTCCTAGGTGATCTAGTCAAAGACTAGAGATGACCGCTGAGTAAATAATGATAGTTAAGACTCCATGAGAGATGAACAAAATTGTGTGAGTAACTACCGACTATACAAGACACTTAGTGATAATGACTGATTAAACTGACGATAAGACCAGGAGATGGGCCATTAGTGAATACTTTTCTTACACAAGATCCATATATATAAAAATATACTTGGCGGTATAATTATAGTAGTAAGTGTGTGATTTTGTGATTACACCTAACATGTTTGAAAAAATATTATTGTGAGTGAGTATAAAATATATTATCTAAGATAATATATTATTGTGTGTGATAAAATAATGTGAGTTGTAAATTACCTAGATAGGATCACTAGAGATATTATAGGGATATATGAGAGAATCTTAAATAGATAAGATATATTATAAATAAGTGGCAAAATTTAGGGGATTGAAGTTGAATATTTTCATCACGATACCGATTCTCTATATATGCATGTAATCGCTCATATCTAAATTATCCCGTATGAATAAAATGTAGAAGTGTGAATTTATGGTGTTATAAAATTCTAAGCATTGATTATGTTTAAGATTGTAAACATTTGAGACAAATATAATATTTAGTATCAGAGTAGGTTTTTATGAGAGTAAGATGGTGAATTAATAATTTTGGGAAATTCAATATGTTTTATTTCATGTGCATGCTAGTATCTCTCATATTATTTCTATAATAGTTTCTTTTGTGTGGATCGGGCCTGTATAAAATTTAATTAGTCTTGGAAACATCTTAGTCTTGTATTCTATTCTTTATATCCATGGCATCAATATTGGAAAGATGCTTTGAGGATCATTATTATGCTTTTATTCAGTTGGATGCAATCTATTCAATTTTTCATACATTACTTTGGCTAAAAACTCTATATAGCATTGAATTTGAATCGATTCCTATCCTCATATATTTTCATTAGATTTCCACTTCTTTGCATCCAATGCATTACATAGTAAAATGACATGCAAGCCCAACATTTAGAACTTGTTTAAAATCTCTTGAACATTGATCTCGATCAATATGTGCCTGGATTCAACAAGACGGCTTTAACTTTATGCATTTAGTATTTTTAATGGATTTTTTCTCACATTTCACCTGCCATTTTGTATTGACAGCTATTTTATTGAAATTGGCATCCACCTCATGTTTTTTGGGTTCAAAACAACATTGTTTATTTGGCATTCATATTTGTCATATTGTATTAAACTTTTGATCAAACTTGCACTCAAGCTTTGATCGAATGAGTTGCATTGACATTTTTTTTCACTCCTCTCTAGATATGAATTCAATGTTGCATTAATGTATCCATTTCAAAATAACCCTTATCACTCACCATTTCAATAACATTGCATGCAACTTTTTCCAAAGTAAAAGGTGTGTTTTTTGTTTTAAATTTAAATAGAATTTAGTGTCTTCAAAAGCTTCTAATGATATGTATGATGAGTGGCATACTCAATTTTGTTAAAATATCCTAAAATTAGAAATTGTGGTGATAATTATTTTTAAAAAGGGGAAAATTATAAAGTGTTGTTGTCAAAAACATTGAATAAGGGGAATTTCATTTTCTAAAGTTGGAAAGTATTATAAGAGGTTATTTTTTCAAGATCCTTTAACCGGATGCATATCACTTGTACGTAACATCCATTTGTACACTAAGCTTCAATTTTAAATTTTATGAGTTACTAAAGAAACATCGATGAAGGATCATGGAAATGGAGGAAGGATGTTGAACAATGACCTCTTGTCAGTCACCAATGATGGGGACACATAACAACATTGGTGGCATTTTTCAGTGCATTTATTGATGTGTACATAAATTAACTTATTATATCTTCCATATGGCTATTGATTTTCTCATAAATGTGTTAACTAATGCATGGGGGATGTTCTAGATAGTTGTATCCTAAGTAAGATTTATGCATTTCTGTTGTTCTTGTCTCATGTGAACTAATGAATGTAGGAATTCCCATTACCTACCTTTGTGAGTAATGTGATGATGTGTGTAGGGTGATAAAGCATATTCTCTTCCAATTTTGAGGAGTAACAGTCAAGAAGACCGAGTCTTTTGCCACCATATCATTCTAGAGGATTTTCTCATAGCAGCCTACAAAAAAGGACCTTATTTTTAGCTATATTATGGGATTTCTTTGAGATTTAATGACATTTTTATTTAGTTAAATTTATTTCCTATAATTGTGGCATGTTTTGTAACTAATTGATTCTATAAGACACATTATTCAAATCGTTTCATAGTTAGTAGTTGGTAGTTTTCAATACAATTCTATATACTAGTTGATAGTTATTTACAGTCTTATGATGAAGCATGTTCTGAACTTATTCGAATCAATATAATCTATGTGTTGTTTTGAGTATCCATTGGTTTTAAGTATCTCAATCCCAAAGGAGAGAAAGGGCCCACTCAACTAAGGAGGTTGGAGGGTTGATGTTTCATGCATGATTGTTATTCTTGATAAGTTTAAGTTACAACACTTTTATTTAAATGGTTATTTGAATGCACTCTTATATTTCCATGGTTTAGCATATTTACTTACTGTCATTTCACTTTGTGAGTGAATTTCAATTTTTTTAAGCATTTCAATTTAGTTAAGTATTTCCTTTTGAAATCATTTTATTACAACAATGTTGTTTTAGTAGATTAGATTTATTTCCATAATTTTGTCTTTAATTTAAGTATCTTAAAGTTGTATTTACTTTTCGTAGTATAGAAGAGAAACAAGAGAGAAATGCTTAATGAAATACCCCAAAAGAGAACCACCACAACAATTGTGTTGCATACAAGTTTATTGCATACAGCCTAGGACACAGCTTTGGTTTGAGAACAACACTGACAATTGAATCTATTGGTTCAATGATTGGAAATTAAAATGACCCATCATTTTTTGCACCATTTCCAAGGAAATGATAAGCATAACATGTCATTCTATTCATCTTATTTGATATGGGTGTTAGTGAAGTTAACCTATGCAACCATTAAGAGTCTTAAGTCTTTTTTACACACGAAATATTGATACACTGGCCATGAGATGCTCAAAGGACATTTATACCTCGTAATATTCAAATAATATCTCCTAGGTAACACTGAGAGTGACACTGGATCTACTATAACACCCTGAAGTGATATTGAACAATCCACAACATCTTATTTAGAACCTAAGCAACTTTATGAAATGGGAGACAATGGGAATGAGGATGACAGACCCCTCGGTAGGACCTTTACTTATCCCATTGTCTTAGACAAGGATGATGATGCACCTATGACATGGTTTATTTTAAAAGACCTCTTGGAAATTGGAGGTGGAAAATACCTGGCGAATAACCCCAGAACCAGTTTCACTAAAAGAAGAATTTAACAATTTTTCATAACTAAATTTTCGCCCACATTTTTTTTGAGTCAAAAAGAATACAGAGTTATAGACACTGACACATGGTTAACACGTGAAACTGACGCATGTTTGATACACCTCAACTAGGCTTCTTGATGCACGATAAGAAAGCTTGTTAATGAGCGTCAATAAGGCTTGTTGATGCGCGTCATTGAGCTTTGTTGACATGCGTCAACAAGTCTCATTGATGCGCGTCAACAAATCTCGTTGACGCACATAAAAAAACCTCATTGACACATGAAAATAAGGATTCTTGACGAGTGTCAATAAGCCTTCTTATCGCGTGTCAACAAGGCTTGTTTACGAGGGACAAGAAGGCTTCTTGTCGTGTGTCAACAAGCCTTGTTGACATGCATCAACGAGATTTTTTGAAGTGCATATTAGCCTTCGAAACCTTGGTTTTGTCCTATAAATACCCTCCCACTGGTCATTTTCATGTTTACACTTTCTGGCTCTCGAATTTTCTTATATATAGGAATCCGTTGACGTACGAAAAGAAGGCTTCTTGACTTACGTCAATAAGCCTTCTTATAGCATGTCAACAAGGCTTGTTGACACACGACAAGAAGGCTTATTTATGTGGGACAAGAAGGCTTCTTGTCATGTGTCAACAAGGCTTGTTGACATGTGTCAATGAGATTTTTTGAAGTGCATATTAGCCTTCGAAACCCTGGTTTTTTCCTATAAATACCCTCCCACTAGTCATTTTCATGTTTACACTTTCTGGCTCTCAAATTTTCTTGTATACAGGAATCCATTATCCAGGTCAAGTACAATCAAGCTCAAGGTCAACTACAATGATGAATATAAGTGCATCTCAAGCTCAAGAGATAAATCAAGAGGAAAATCCAGTCAACCCAAAACCCTATCCATGGGAAAGATACTCTAAAGGAACCCTTTGTGCCCCCACATCCATACTGTTTTACAAATAAATTCAGAATACAAGGATTTGATCAATGCATGTGAGTTTGGTGGGCTCATTAAGATGCCCTATTTCGAAACAAACCATGATATTTTAAAACTACCTTTTCTCCTTGTATAATACAGAGGACATCCTATTTAATGTTACTTGTGGATGACAGTCGAATGTTTCAATTCGGTAATAACCCAGCTGATATTCATCAGTTTACGGGCTTCCCATTGACAAATTCACCCATTATTACAATGAAGGCAACACTCATCGAAGATGAAAAGAAATACCTCGAATCGACTTTTGGTTTCCATGTTGATTGTAAGTGTAAATTGTTTTCATTCGTCATTTTGTATTCAGTTTTTGATTTTGATACATTTCAAATTTATAGTAATTCCAATGATTTTTTGGAATTTGTAGCTCATGTCAATAAATCTAGGCATGGTGTGGATATGCAAGGACTTGCACACCACTTTCTTGTGGCTATGATTTCCTTATTTTAATCCAGAATAGTCTTGTAAGGTCGGCAAACAGATATACCAAACTTGGCCATTGCATACATTCTTGCAACTATCGCAAAGCAAAAAATTGATTGGTGCACATTTTTATCAAAAAAAAAGAACTGACATTACAAATGTAAAGCTTTCAGAAAAACCAATCATTCACACCACAAACTATATCCTTGGCCTTTACTATGAGGCTTTTTTAAATTTAAAAGACAAACCAATACCCACTTGCACAGATGAGTCATCGATGAATTTGTCAATTCCATTTCAACAACAATAAGTATAAACTATAAAGTTTGTATTTCAACATTAGAATGACAATAGGTATTAACTATTTACTGTTTGTAAAGAAGATATTTGGAGGCCCTCCCCAAAAAAATGTGGCATCAAGAGGAAGAGGCCAACAACATGCTGAGGTGTCGGGAGATTCACAATCTGAAATGGAAATTCACTCATCTCCGAACCGTTAACTATTTGAGTTCATTAAACACTAGAGAAGTAATACCCTTACATGTATTATTTACAAATTCCAAATTTGTATTTTCATTTTTCCATTTAAATTTACCATACTAAATTAACATACAATCATATGTGGATGACATTGCAGGGGCTTTGGACTATATGCGTGCTTCTCAAATTCAACCATCTTTCCCAACTCACTCAGTTCAGTCGCATACATTTTTTCCTTATCAACAACTGCCTCAGCAATCCCAGCAACAGATAGCTCAAAAACCACCAATTACTACTCCAACACGACCACCCCAAGCTCTACGACAAACTACCACTCAATAAAAAGGTACAAGTTTTGAATAGTACTTTGTTTAATTTCATAGTTTTTGCATAGTTTAATATATTTTCATATGATTTTTCTTGAACTTTTCAGCACATTTTAGTCCTTCACCTTCTTTACAAACAGTGGCATAGCCCCCTCCTCCACCAATAATATTCAAAATGCCAACCAAAGGATTAGGAAAAAAGAACATTAGTAAACGCATGCCAATTCCTCCAAACCCTAGTGGGACACTAAACATTTCCTTCTCGTTTAGAATTCTAACCCTCTCACTCGATTGCTTGCCCAGTGCAACAACCATATCAGTTTTAAATAATATAAATTTAGATGAAGATTACATGGGCATTGATAGCAATGACCCAACAAGATTTTTCAATACACATGAGATGATTCAAGGCCAACATGTATACTTGTATTTCAACATAATTTATTCAAATTTCATTACATTTCACTTTAGATTTATTTCTTTGAATATTGATTTATTTTATCACAAACAAGATCAGCCCACCCAAAGGTAGAAACAATTAGCAGTCGATCAACTCGAAAGCCCCCATACCTCTCTAGCGATATCATCTTCTTCAAATACAGATGGTGAACAATTGCTACATTTTCCCTTAGAGAACTTGATTGGTTATGATTGTCAATCCCATGTCAATGAGTTTATTCTACCTCATATCAGTTAACTCATAGAATGGGAGAGAAGGGCTAAAGTACTCATTAATGAGATAATAAGTCATTATGAAAATTATAGGCAAAGGGATAGTTTATATAGTGCAATCCATAATCAACCTTAGAAGATGGATTTCTTACTTACCCAAGTAAGAAGTGGGATTGTCATGTATAACACCAACTATAAAGATGACATTTTGGATAAGACATTAAACAAATTGGAAAATATTAGTGATGAGGCCCAGACATATTTTAAGAAATGGTCTAAGGATAAGGATCTGGTAGCAGTTACAAATGCCGAGAGAGATAGAGTGGTCATAAATATTATCACTTTCAAACAATACTTTTTGTTAATTTGAAGTTTTCTTATTTTAGTAATATTTTTAATTGACATCACCTTTTTGTACAGTTGAAATATGAAAATTTGAAGAATCAAGAAAAGGTTTTCCAAGTTCACTTGGAAACCATGAAGAACAATTTATCTGCAACGAAGAATTTAAAGGAAAATGTTATTTTGGTTAACAAACAAAATAATACACTAAAGGGGATAAGTAAAGAGCATGGCTTTGAACCTGAATTTTTTTCAAAACTAAGGCAACTGCTGATGCAAGTTTGCTATCCCATGGAGATGCTATAAAGCAAGAAGAAAGAATTGTAAAGAATTTAGACAGTGCTGTGGAAGATATCATAAGTTCTGGGATTATTCCTACCATTGGGGAAAGGGGGTACAGGTGAAGAAGCCATTAGGGAAAGGAGTGCAGGATTGGAAGTCATTCAGGATAGGGGTACAAAAAATTGAGGGTTGAAAATTTTCATTATTGAGGGTGGAAACTTGAAAAATAGAATCTATATTTGAAAATTTTAAACATTGAATGAGATGGTCATGGCATTTGAAATTTATTATGTGGATTTGAAATTTTAAACTTAAATGTGATAGCCTTTGAAAATTTGAAATACTATATAATCTTTAATTTTATAACTTCCTATATATTATGTATAGAGTTTATAGATTGTATATGATGTTTATGTTTATTCTCTACTTATAATAATGATTGCATTAGATGTGGATGATGACATTAGAATAGAATCATAATCTCATAGATATGGATTATCATGAATTGTATGTGGATGTAGATTTAGCTTCAAGCACGATCATGGAATCTAGATGATGATAATGGATAATTGTTTTAAGAAAATTTGGAATGTAGTATGACAGAGACATTTAAACGTTCTCAAAATCTTCTTCTCTATATTTGTAATGATATGTTGACATTAGAATGGATATAGATGATGATGAATGATGATAATGGATAATTGTTTTAAAAAAATGGAACGTGTTAGGACAAAAACATTTCTGCACATTTAAAATAGATAAATAATTGTTTTAATAATAATTGGAGTGTCACAATTATGATAATGATATGATGACATTAGATGTGGATGATGAAATTAAAATATATATGGATGATGATTAATTTTATGTGGATGTAGATTTAGCTTCAATCACAATCGTGGATGATGAATTATCCAACCTGTTTCTTCCTCTCTTTGTGAAATTTGATTGTGTGATTTTATCCCATAAATTCTAAAAAATATATCAAAGCATTTTGCAAATATAAAAATAAATTAAACATAATTGTTAAAAATCAAGAAATGTCATAAGATAGGGTTTAAGTTACCTCTTGTGTTTTAGATGGCTGTGAAATCATCCTTCGTAGTGTGATAGATCTTTGATTTAGGAAAACTCAACATGAGAAATGGATTAGTAGATAGATGGGTGAGTTTCCTGACATTGTCAAACCCGAGAAGTGTGAGCTTCCTCGGATGAATGTCAACCCACGTTTTCAAAAAAAAAGATGAAATAATTGTATTTAAACAAATGTAAATGTACCTTTAAAATCTTTAATGATAACAAGAGCTAAAACAAATTTAAGGTGACAAATAATAAAATTAAGGTGAATGAGATGCCTATTTAAAGTTGAAAAAATCCATTATCAATAGCTTCTTCAAACTCGATGTTGTCTTCTATAGAGTGTGACGATGCACCAATTCCACTCTCATTGTTGGGAACAATTGTACTTGTAACTGTATTATTCACACCTCTTCTTTCGCAAAGGGAATTCCAATGTGTAATTTCTCTATCGAAAGGAAAGTTTTTGATGGAGTAGCAAGATACATAACACCTCATGAAAATTTCCAGATTTTTATCCAACCTGTTTCTTAGTTTTTATTTTATAAATGATAAAGCCCTGAAAACCCTTTCATCCTCCACAGATCCCAAAATCATTATTTGGCATAACTCATATAATCTGAAATATTCACTTATGTCTTCTTGTAAGATATAACTTTGATATATTCCTTGCCACAACCTTGTAATAGCACCACTTTCAGAGGCTTCATCTAAATTTTTATATTGGTTCCTCATTTTTGTTTTAAAATTTGTTGATTGAAAGTTTAATAAATCAGCATTCAGTATACATTTGATTTCCACACCCTTGAACTTTGAAGTCTTTCTGAAATGTTCCATTATTGTACCCATGGATTTATGGAAATGTTTTCTTACAAAGTCTGCATGATCACCTTCAGTATTCCAAATATTAGGATTCATCACACCCATTGCTTCAAGAATTTTATCTTTGGAGAAATTTTCTCTAATTTATGATGATAAGGATTCTAATTTTTTTTTAAGCTTTATTCTTGATTCAACTATAATAGACTCAAAGAGATTATGTGTCATGAGAACATCTTCTCCTTCTGATCCTATAATATCTTGATGATTTCACAAAATGTGCAGTGGTATGTCCCTCCCATTAATAGTGATCTAGAGGTGATCGTGGATATTAAATCTCAAATAGCTGGTGGGATTTTAAAGATCTAATAAAGCTTTCCAATTCTTGAAAAAAAGTGTATCAAAAATATCTTGGGAACAATACAAGATATCAAGAATTTGACTTACCATTTTTATCATCCGTATAAAATTGACAATCTAGAGTAATCTCCCTTGTGCATGCTTCATCACTATATTGATCTCTTGCAACATTGGAAGAATACCAACCAATGTAAGAAATGTCTTCAAATCAGTTAAACAAAACAATAAGTCCCTCGTCCTATCAACTTCATGATGATATTTATGCATGAAACTAACCAACGAAAGATACTCATCACGAATGATGCATGCAGGTTCATACAAAGAGATCCATCTCATCTCAACATCTTTTAGATTTTTTTTGCCATCTGTAATTCGAATTGTGAATTTCTGGAACTCAAGAAATCTCTTTGGGCTGCTTGCCATATAGGCATGAAGTTCTCTTATAAGGTCTTCTAATTTAGCAACATTTTTATAGTTTCTTACCATTTTATACGATAAATTCATTTTGTGAGCCATATAACGAATTGGTAGCATATATGAGGCCACTATTGTTTATAATCTAACACACAATCTTGTTCGGTGACCCTGCATGATAGATGCCCCATCTACTTTGATGCATACCAACTTCGTAGAAATTTCATAATAAGTCATTCTAGCAATATCTTTCAAATGAGAAACAACTATTTTATGCAGGTTTCAGCATTACAATATTCAACCATTTTCATAACACCCAGTAGATGAGGTGTCCTTATATGATTTTCTAATGTGTCAACATGGATACATACCCATACAATGTTGTCTACTACTGTTATTTCATCAATTGAAAGAGAGATAAACTTTGATTTTTTTTACATTCTCTTTCAAATCTTCTTTCTCTATCATCGAAATGCATTTTTCCATTTCCCATCCACTACTTTCAGACCAATGAGACTAAGGTAGGTTTGACATTCCATTATATTGATACAAAACTTTGAAGTCGATGAAATCCAAAATCGGTCTTCCTTTCTTTAGTATGTGAAATAAAGTAGAGAACTGTATGAGTTTTACATGTAGATTTGTTTGATTCATCTTACAAATTTGCAATGTGATCGTTCCTCCCTTTTCCATAAGATGTCTGCAATTTTTCTTCTCTACTTCATAATCCACTACGTATTTAACATGCATGCATTATTTTTCAGTTTTCCACCTATGTGTTTTGATTTTCTAGCCATCCGCCCCCATTACAGTCAAATATTGGTTTCCACAATGTTTTTCTATAGTGTTCAAGTTCATTTGCATTTTGATGTTTTCCCAATTTCCACATACATATTGTACATGTACATTCAGATGGGATCTCTTCTAAATTTGATGATTGTACAGGTTCAATAAATAGAAATTTGGCAGCCCTATAAAACTTGTATGTCCTCCCAATGGTCCACATATTCTTGTTCGTTTTTAATGTTTTAATTTTTTTAGTAGAATTTTGAGCAATATCACAATCACATGGTTTCCTCTTTCATGAACCAGAATATGAATTTGATTTTTTTGTTCCATTTTGTTGAGTATTTGTAAGTGAGATATCTTGATGCACTTTGGGTTGTACCCCAAAAGGAATAATATCTTCAGGATCTGGCATATGAACAGTTATATCATCAAGATCTAGCATATTATCATAGGTTTCATTTGTTTGATACTGTGCAGAATGCATGTCCACGTCAATATTACCTTCCACATAGTCAGTATTCAGATTCTTTCTAGTGGCAACTATATGGTTGTTGGTAGTTATAATATCTGTATCAGCAGAGTTTCCAAAATACTTGAACAGGAACTTCTGAGATTTCTTAGTTACTTTTTGCGTCTTCACATTCTGAGGACTAGCACCTTCCATTATTTTGAATAGAGTCTTGCCTGAGCAAAAGAACCAAGTTGCACGTCAGAGAAAAAATTTCTATCATGCGTCTACAATACCTCCTTGTCATGTGTTAACTAACCCCTTTGTCATGCATCTACAATACCTCCTTGTCGCACGTCAACTATATCCCTATCATGCATAAAAAACTAACCCCCTTGTCACGTGTCTGCAATATCACCTTATCACACATCAACTATATCCTTGCCGTGCGTCAACAACTAACTCCCTTGTTACACATCTATAATGCCTCCTTATCGTGCATCAGCTATATCCATGTCGTGTGTCAATAGCTAACCCCTTTTTCACGTGTCAGAAAATTTAGTGGGTCATGCATCAATAAATATCATTTGTCTCCTGACTCGAAACTACTAACAGGATAACAACAATCTCTGGTGCTTAGAGTATGCGAGATGGTATTGGTAAGGTATTGGTGGTAGTAAAATAGTATACTACCCAACAAATAACCTAGGTAACATTATAGAAGATGTTTTCAAATGTAGGTGAAGCCGACCCCAAAAAAATATATATTGTAAATTTTAGGCGAACAAGACACCAACTTGCTTTGAAAAAATCACCTTTTCAAATTTTCCCAACATGAAATTTTTGCCATATTACGATTATTTGCCACTAAAATTATCCCTGACCTATGAAAAAAATTTCTCCATCCATCCTCCCTATCTTTTGAGGAAGGTCCACAAAAGATCTAGAATAATTCTTGTTTGAATTCAAAGTCCTTTGCCAAACATATGACTACAAAAGATAACCAAAAACTCTGCATTGAAGTGGTTTATGGGATTACCCTCTAATTCCATTCATTCATGCAAACATATGGATAATTCCTTTTAGGAAAAATACAAGGAATACTATAGGGGAAGATATAGGAGGGAAGATTTCTTTCAGATAAAGCAAAAAGAAGATGAAAATAAGGAACATTATCTAGACAAATTTATTTTTTTCCATAGAAGGAATGGTTATGAGTTGAATGCAAAAATTAATTAGATATTTTTCCTTAAAGGAATTTATGATGAAACCAAAGACTCCCTCCATCTCATGGGAGGAGATGATGTACACAAATTCTCAATGTCATAGATTGTTCAGCTATGTTGGAGCTACTCTAGAAGAAGAGGAGGTGTATGATGAAGGAAAACATCAAACAATGCCCTAGGTACCTCAAAACTTCTAGAGGAAATGGTTAACATGAAAAAAAACATCTTGTAATAGTTAACTTCAAACATAGATGGGATAAAAGCTAAGAACATTGTTGACAATATACACATATTATCCTAGATGTAGGAAAAGGCATCCTTTGAAAGAATATCCTGAGGATATCACAGACATGTTCCTAAAGTTTTATGTCCCTTACCATGATACCAAACATTGTAGTCACCCACCTCAAATAAAAGAGATTAAATTCCTTAAATAAATAAAATGTAGAGGTAAAATTTGTGCAAAGATCAAATTACCAGTCTGATTATGCCCCTAGACCTACTTAGAACCCCTGGATGATGTCATGGACCAATTAGGATCCTCTAAAAACTTGGGGACAACCTGACTGGACACCACCAAATTAGATGGTTTACCCATAACCACCACCATGGGTACCTCCATACAATCAGCAAGGCTGAGCACCACCAGAAAATGCACCACCAAGGAAAAACCAATAATGGAAACCCCAATGGAATTATAATCAACTAAGGAGGTTTACACAAGAACAAAAAGCTTTAATGCCTCCACCACAACAAAATTATGAGCAAGGACGAGCAACACAAACTAAAATCCTAGCCCACATTGTCTCAAACCCCCAAAAAAAAAAACTTCAAATGATGAAATATGAAAGGGTGAGATAATGCAATTAAATGCCACTAACAACTTACAGATGAGATTTATAAGAACAATGAACATTTCTCCCATAGTTATCATATAAATACCTGAGGAAAATGAGAGAATATGAGAAGGAAGTGAGAGGATACTCTAGGAAAGTGAGGACATTGGACATGTTCCACAAACATGAGCCACTAGGAACAATGAGGAGGAAGATAAGAATATGCATGTTGCTCCTTTCCCAGATAGCTGAAAAGAAATACAGAGTGAGGAAGAAACAACACTAGTTTAGGAATTTAAAAAGATAAAAATTGAGGTCCAACTTCTAAGAGAAATAAGGGAAAGTCACAGATTAAACTAGACCATTAGAAACCATTGCATAAAGACTCCAGGAAGGAAGAGTAAATACCCAAAAACAATTAAAGTAGAAGGCAATATGGCTGACCTTGTAGCTAGAAAACTTCTCTCACCAAAATATGGGGATCTCGGGAGTCCATTCATTACTATTTTTGTGAATGGTCAGCCAATATATAACATTTTGGTGGATCTTGGTGCTGCCATCAATGTCATAACAAAATATATGTTCAATTTTTTGTCTTTGAAAAGATTACAGCCAACCAATAATATCCTCCAATTGGCAAATCAATCTATTATCGTACTAGATGGAGTAATTGAGGATGTTTTGGTCACGGTTGAATCTCGGGAGTATCCTTTATATTTCATGGTCTTTCAGCCTAAATCTCAAAAGTTGGGATACCCAATCATCTTAGGAAGACCCTGGTTAGCTACTTTTGTTGCATACATTGACTATAGGTCCAGAAGAATGACTATTTTAAATTGGAAAAAGCAAAGAATATTTCCTTTTATCCTCCTACCTAGCTATATGTGGATGTTTGTGAACGTGTATGGGTAGATTTGTTGGATACTAATAACATGTGTTCTTCTTATTTGGCCACCATCATTGTGGAAAATAATATGGAATAAATTGTTGACCCATGATCAATGTATAATGGAGATGATACTGTGGCTACAAAAATCCAAACTATGGCTACGGAAATGAATGTTTTGAACTCAACAGATAACATCACCTTGGTAAGTGATATTTATATTAAAAATTTTCAAGAGACCTATGATTACCATGAAGAACATACAACTACTGATTTTCATTTTCCTTTAGACAACGTTGTATCTCTTGAAAACATGACTATTTTTCACATGCTACAACCTCATGCTTGTCCCTTGAACTCTTCGATTGCTAATACAAAAATTTCTATTCTAAGAGACATTAAAAAAGTAACTATTGAGGTAGGAATAGAATTGACCATTGGGAAAAATTTAGAAGGCATCCAAGTGATGAGGGTTGTAAAAGACATGAAAGGGATTCATCCAAGAATTTGCACTCACCATATTTACACTAAGGATATTAAAACTAGTTAGACAGCCACAATGAATAAGTAATCCAATAGTTAGAGACATTGTCAAGAATGAAATAGAAAAACTATTTAGGGTAGGATTCATATATCTGATATCTGATTGTCATTGGGAATCGCCACTAGTTATAGTTCCCCCAAAAATGGTAAGTGGATAATCTGTATAGATTATAGGGAGCTTAATAAAGCCACTAAGAAAAATTACTTTCGCAAGCCCTTTATTGATCAAGTTTTGGACAATCTGGTAGGTAATAAATTATTCTCCTTCTTGGATGGGTTTAGCGGATTTAACCAAATCAGTATAACACATGTTGATCAAGATATGACCACCTTCACTTATCCCTAGGGTACATTTGCATATAGAGTTCTACCATTTGGACTTTTTAATGCATCTGCAACCTTTCAGAGAGTAGTTTTAGCTATTTTTACAGACCTCACCAATGACTATGTTGAAGTTTATATGGATGATTTTACTGTCCATGGGTCTACCTTTGAAAAATCTATTGATGTCTAATACTAAAACCCCTAATTTTTTGCAATTTAATGTATTCAAACTATGAGTGTGATTACATAACATGGAGCATTTCCCAAAGTGTGAAAATTTTGCAATGAGGAAAGATCTCTCGAGAAAGGCCATCTTCAAGCCCTATCCTAGTGCTAACTACTCCAAAGTGTAGAGAGTTATAGATTTAACCCTAATCTAATATTTCTAAGCAGACAAATATAGTGAAAAAGCAAGAAAATAGAACTTGCTCTAAGGGAAGGTGATGTACCAATAAGGAATGCTAGAAAACATGCACAATAAACAAAACACAATTGGAATCTTGCATTGAAAACACAATAGTGCATAATAATTTATATGTGACGAAATACCATAAGACATGCAACAAAACAAAAAAGGGTGTTTAGAACATCCACGAATCTGTTTATATTTCTACTGAAATTGATACAATAAAACACACTCAAGTTCAAAGGAACATATTTTTTATTAAAATTTCTAGTAGGGAGGTTTTGAATATCCACAAAATCTCTTACAGACAAGAAGAAGAAGGGGGGGGGGCAACATACAAGGTTTCTAACCTTTGAAATGAGCTCCTCCTTAAAATATATAGGAAGAATGGGAGAAGGGAGAGAGAGGAATTCAAAATCTTGCTTCAACCACCAAAAACTGCATAAAAACATCTGTAACAATGATGGGTGTAACTACAAAACCCACACATCGATGTACTTTTCATTTTTTGGGAAGAAAAGAATCTCATACCTTCATCATTTTGGTAGGTGAGAAACATGGAAACATTACTCTAAAATGGTAGACAATATTTCTAAAAAGTCATATTTTGTGCAAATCTGAGCTCCCAGTCAAAATTTATGGCCATATAAAGATGAGGGTGCCATGTTGTGATAAATGTGAGTGGTTGATCTTGAATTTTAAGACTATGACCCTACATCACACCCTCTGAAATCTAAAATTTTAGACTTTTAGGTTTCGGACATTTGGATATCTGAACTTAGGAGATCGTCGCACTGTTCATTTGATGGGGTTTGTGAAACCTCCAAAATGCCAAAACCCCAAAGTTTGAAATTTAGACTTTGGGTTTCAGGGTTTTGGGGGTTTGTGTTTGAGGATTTTGAGGGTTCAGGTTTTGGGGTTTCAGGTATTGTTCATCCGCCTAGCACATGAAACCTCCAAAATCCTGAAACCTTGAAGTTTTGAATTTCAAACTTTGGGTTTCAGACCTTTTTTCTTCCCGCATGGCACTATTCATCACTCGACCCTATTGCCAAATCCTAAATGTTGAATCTCTGAAGTCCAAAATTGGGAATTCAGATTTTGATGTTCTTCAGACCTTTTGAGCTCGCCAATTAAGAATTTTTCCCCACCGAATCCAAATTCTTCCACGTCACTTCAACTCGCTTGGCTTGGGCCTAAAATGTGAGCTCCCACAACCAAAATAATCCCCCACTTCTTTATGTGAGGTCATGTTTGTCCAATTTTTCCTTAGGGGAAAAATTAGATAACAAAATCTTTCAGTAATCTTGAAAAAGTGTTAAGTATATGTGAGCAACACCAACTTTCCTTGAGTCATGAAAATTATTTGATGATGGTTGATCAGGGAATTGTCTTAGGTGATCATATTTCTAGTAAGGGCATCCACGTTGATCATAAGAAGATAGAATTCATTAGTAAATTGCATATACCAATGATTTAGAATGATATCAAAAGTTTCCTTGGACATGCAGGATACTACAGAAGATTCGTAAAAGATTTTAGTAATATTATTGCAACCATGTTCTCTTTTCTAGCAAAAGATTATTTCTTGTAATGGTCTCCTCAATGTCAACAAGATTTTGAAGTTATTTTTATCCGATTTTTCCCCTCACGAAAAATTGGACAAACATGACCTCATAGAGAGAAAATGGAAGGATCGATTTGGCCATAAGAGCTCACATTGGTAATTCAAGGTTCAGATCAACATGAGAATGATAATAAATGATGACAGGGGGTCAAGTTAGGGTCAATAATGATTCATTGAGCCAAAGGCATGAGGATTCGACAATGTAAAAATGGTTGAGCTATGGAGGAGAGCTCAAAAAGGGACTGGCCAAAGTTGGGGGGCTATGTTGGCCAAACAAGGAAGAAACAAAGGCTCGGGCTCGAGCTGAGAAAGCAATTTGGAGAGTGGAAAATCCCAAAGTCTAAAATTTTTAGACTGTGGGGATCGCGTGGTTCATAGTTTTTTGCCATGCAAAACAAAAAATGAGTTGAAATCCCGATACCCCCAAAGTTCGATGTCTGGAAGGGTTCGGGGGGTTTTTCAGAGTCAATGATGTAGGAACTTCAGATCCCACCATTGGAGAAGTCTGAAGCAAAAAATCAAAAGGTACAAAGGACATCAAAGTCTGAAGTCTGAAATTTGGACTTCAAAAATTTGGGAGTTTGGGGTTTTCCACTATGTTGAGCGATGAACAATGCCACGATCCCGAAAACACTTAAAGTCCGAAACCCAAAGTCCAAAATTTAGACTTTGAGATTTTGGGATTTTAGATATATGTGATGAACATATGGATTAAAAACCCCTAAAACCCAAACCCTCGAAACCCAAAAAACCCTGAAACCTGAAGTCTGAATTTTGAACTTCTAGGTTTTGGCATTTTAGAACATTGAAGCCCCAGTACACACAAATCATAACTTGAAGCCCAAAACCTGAAGTCCAAATTTCAAACTTTGAAGTTTTAGAATTTCATAGGTTTCACAAACTCAAGAAGATGAATAGGAACATAGACCTCCAAAGTAAAAATACCTAAAGTTCTGAATCCTGAAACTATGAAATTTTGGATTTAGGATGGTGCGATGCATGGTTGGAGTTCAAAAAAATAGAAACAACCACTCGTATTTATCGCAGTATGGCACCCTCATCTTCAAATGGACATAACATTTGACTGGGAGCTCAGATTTACACAAAATAAGACTTTTTAGAAATATCTCAATGTCCTCTACACAATAACATTTGGGTTTCTTAATTTAAGTGAAACTATGTATTTCAAAAGGTGGAAATATAGTCCTCCATTTTATAGGGATGTTTCTAGATTTCTTAGCTACCCATAATTATGAGGTATGGGTTTCCTTTCCTCCCCAACAAGCAACGTAAAATGGAGTATGGGCTTTTTAGACTTTCCCATCACTCCTATAAGGACAATGATGGATTTTGTATGATATTGGCGTGCATTTTCATATTTTCTTCCCCCTCTCTCTTCTGATTTTATTCCTCTATAAAATGGAAGGGGTTTGCATGTGTAAATGGTCTGTCATTTTGTCTCCTCCCATGCACCCCATTCTTCTTGGGGATTCAAGCCTTCCTCTAAAGGTCCATAATGGCTTCATGCCTCTTTCTACTAGAACAATGTATTGTGTATATCTATATGGAGTAATAAGATTATGTTTGTGTTGATATATTTAACCTCTCATAGTTTATTGTCTTCATGTTACCTTTCATTGTGTTTGCTTAATCTATGCATTTTTTTGGTTATTACATGATTTTGGTGTGTTGTGCTCATTATGGAATGATGTATTGGATGTAATTTACTTTTTGGTGTAGGCCCACCCTTTCTAGGTTCATCTATTCCATTGTTTTCCAAGTTAAGGGAAGTGATCAATAGTCCTTTCTTGGTGTATCACCACTCTTAGTGTAGGTTTCCATCCATGTATCTTTCTCCATGTCCTCTTAGAAACATTAAATAAGGATTGGTTATTAGTTTTTCTTTCCTTAGGATTAGTTACTGGTAGGTAGGTTAGGAGTAGGAACTTAACTTCTCCAGAGAGCTATCATGTTTTGTAATGTCCAACACTTAGGATAGTTCAATGTTATGAAATCACACTGAATGCCCCATCTCAAACTCAAACCATTCGAGGGGTGCTCTGATTTCAACATAACAGTTATAAAGGAGAAATTGACCACTTACCTGGTTTTGAGAGGACCCAACTGGGGGCATCCTTTCCATATTCATACTGATACTTCTAACACAACAATGGGATCTTTTCTTGGACCAAAGGATGAGGTAGAACAGATGTATCCCATCTATTTCATCAACAAAATAATGACCCCCATAGAGGAGAACTACACCACTATGAAAAAGGAATTTCTAGCCATTATTTACTCTCAGAATAAATTCAGACACTACATTATTAGATATAAAATCTTTGTGTATACTGACCATTCAGCTATAATATATTTGATGAATAAACTAGTAGTAGGGTGCACAATTATTAAGAGGCTACTTATTTTGCAAGAATTTAACTAGACTATTATTAATAAGCATGGAAAGGACAATGTTGTTTCTGAATTCCTTTTGAGATAGAATGTTTTTGGAGAATAGGAGGTAGTCCAAGATCACTTTCCAAATGAGCACTTGTTTGCACTATTAGCACAACCTCCATGGTTTGTTGATCTTTCCAACTACCTCACTACAGGGAAGTTTCCAACTTACTTTACCAATAAAGAACGTGAAAGATTAATCAAAACAGTGCTACATATAAATGGTGTGATGGAATTCTATTTAAATGTTTTCCTCACATGGTTCTTCGTATGTGTGTTTGATAAGATGAAGTGTATGACATACTCTGAGCTTTTTATGATGAGCGTGGAGGAGGAAAATACTTGGTGAAGAGTAAAATTGACAAGGTCCTTGGAGCTGGGTACCACTGGTCTTCTCTCAAAAAATATGTCAAGAAGTATGTATGGTAATGTGATGCATGTCAGAAAATGGGGAATCGTACATTGTCTACTGAAATGCCCCTCAATCCTCAGTTTCTCTTAGCGCCATTTGAAGAGTGGGTAAAAGATTTCATTCAAAATTTTGATCCCCCATACTATAGAAAAGAGTACCTATTGGTGTGTAATGAGTATGTTATAAAATGGGTAGAAGTTCAATAATTAGCATCTTCCAATGAGGATGTTATAGCTAGCTTTTTGTACAACGAGATTATGCTAAGGTTTGGAGCTCCTAGAGCCATTGTATCTCACCAAGGACCTTAGTTTGTTTCCAACATATAATTGAATCCTTCTTGAAGATCTACCAAATCAAGCATAGGAAATCATCACATACCACCCCCAATCCAATGGGTAGCTAGAAGTCACAAACAAAGAGTTGGAGAACATTCTAACTGAATTTGTCAATGCAGATAAGAAAAACTGGGTACCACGACTTCCTGAAGTTTTCTAGGAATATAATAGCACCTGGAAAACCATCACTTGTTTTTCCCCATATGAATTGGTATATGGAAAGAATCCATCGCTTCTTGTGGGATTTGAGTTACAAACCTAGAGAACAACACAATATTGGAATTGAGTTAAATGAAGCTTAGCGTGAGAGATAAATGCATTTGAATGAACTTGATGAGATGCGGATGGAGGCACAATAATAAAATGAAATTCATCAACATCTTATAAAATCTTGGAATGATGCTAATATAAAAAATAAGAGGTTCAATGAAGGATAATGGGTCTTATTGTTTGACTCAAAGTATCAACAATTCAAGGGAAAATTGAGAGCAAGATCCTTTCTGTGAGACTGTTACCAATTGATGGTGATAGGATAACCTTGTTGGTGAATGGCCATAGACTGAGGATGTATCAACAACCCTAGGATAAGGAAACTTTCACTAAGGACATGCTATTGTGCAAAGAGTGAAAGACTACAGTACTTCCCGCCATGAATAATTTGTTTTGAATTCAAATAAAGTAAGAATATCATAGTTTCGATCTTGTTCCCCTTTCATAAAAATAAAATGATTTATTTCATGCTTTCAATAAAGGTTAGAGATGTAAATTATTAAAATGTGCATTAATCAAAATTACTCTTCGAATGAAGGACATGGAGTGCCAACGATCAGTGGAGAGCTGAGTTGGAAAGGTTAATTATTTTCATTCCTTGCTATGGATATTAAATTTTTAGAACCCCCCATTGCATTTAGTTAGTATGTAAAATCAAATCTCATGATGTGAAGTGGGAGATAATGAGCAATAGTGGGAAAATAAATGACATGTGTCACATTTTTCCAAGAAGGGCAAGTGACTTAAGCATTCATGATGATCAAACGCAAACTGTGTGAAGAATTGAACCTTTCCATCCAAATTAAGTACTATGAAAAAAATTTGGCACCATTTTTGTGCCAAATCAATGCTATTAGGAGCTCAAAATATAGTTCAAACTTCCAATACCGATGTTTCATGAAATTACTCTATTTCCTTCAAATAAACATTCACCATTTTGTTTTAATTCTATTTAGACTTATCTAAGCTATGGGGTAGAAGAAGAAATCTGAACCAGGGTTTATAGAGCCTCTCTTGGGAAATATTGTCATATGGACCATGTATTCCATGACTTAGGTTGGTTAGAATTTATTCGAAATTTTGAGGATTTTGATGAATATTTAGTTAATAAATTCCTAATAAATTTTGAGGTAACATGCTCTCAAATAGGAGGAAAAAGGATTGAGATAAACAACCACATTGTTGCTACCTTATTCGGCCTCCCAGATTTTGGGGTCAAAGTTGTAACTAATTCCCCACTTAAGGATTTGATACCATTATTTCATGATGAAGGGGAAGATCTGCCATAAATAATCCTCAATCCCCATGGTATTAAAAAAAGGTATTAAGCAAGAGATTTTTCCGGGTCATTGGAAAGAAGTAACTACATGGGTTAAAAAATATTTTATCTATGATGGGAAACCATCAGTGCTCGGGGGTGACACATTTAAAATACTCTCTCATTTAAAGAAGGTTTTGATAAACCTTGAGCTAAAGGTCAATCATCCAGAACATCTTATAGAGGTTGTCATTAAAGTGGGCCAAATATACAAGAATGGATGTGGTAAAGCTACCCTAAAGCACCCAAGGCTTGTCCAACTAATATGTACACATCAAGATTTTTTTATGTCTAAAAGAAAGATAGAAAATATAAGTGTAGGGGAGATTTCTAAACAAAAGAAAATAAAAATTGAACCACCTCTTAGTGTTCATCCTAATCTTGAAGCGACTCTTTGTCCTCCAAATGTAGTTATGGAAGAATCTACAAGTAAGGGCAACCAACCCTCTATGGATCAAGCTTCCAAGGAAAGGATTACCCTACCAGCCACTGTTGCCATGTCAATAAGATCAAGAAGGTCTTGTACCTCAAGGAGACTTAAAGTTTTTTTACCTACATTGTTTAATCAAGGTTCAACCCCTATTTTGGAAGAGATTTTTGCGGCTAGTACTGTCTGCTCCTAGTGGAAAATTGAAATATAATGAATTTATGAAAACTATTCACAAAGAATAGCTCCCTAAATATAAAATGTTAGACATTTTTGAAGCTCTAGAAACTATGTCTATAGCTCTCAAAATTCTTGTAGCATCGAAAACCCATATTGAAGTTCCAGAAACTACTGCAAAGGAGGTTGGTCACCTAGAATAACATGAAGATGAAGTCCTAAAGTAGTATCAGGATGAAATTACTACTTTGAAGAAGAAATTAAAAGGTATGGAAGATACTCAATTGTTTATGGAAAATGAATTTGTTCAACGAAATGTGGAGAACGTTAGAGAAATAATTGTCTTGAAAATAGAAGTTGATAGTTTAAAATGGAAAATGATTATTGGGATACAAGCATGGAATGATTTTTATTCTTGATGTGAAAAATTTTCTATTTGGAATAAGGAATTGGTCCAAGAAAATAAGAAACTTAAGGAATAGGTTGAGTCAGGATTAAATGCTAAAAAGAAATTTGAATCATTTGTTGAGTTTGTTTTTCCTCTAGATTCCAAACTTCTAGCTTGTAGAAAACCCTCTTCTATTTACTTTCTATTTCTTCAAGAACAATTTTTTACATGGTAATTACAAAGGATATGTATTGGAGAGCCCCAAGAGGCTCTCGATGGCAAAACATTTTAAGAAATTTATCAAGGGATTTTCCCAGAAATACATAATTTATTATGTGAATTCTACCTTCATAACATGTTGGTTAGCAATATCCCTGATTTATTTATTAATTTCTCTGTGCGGTAATTTAAATTAAAATATTTTCAATCATTAATTAGGAACCATATTGTATGGGATGAGAAAAAAGACCTTTTTAATCAAACTGCACAAACTATTGGTTTTTATATCAGGCCTACCCACCACAATGACCTCTCCATGAAAAAGGATTTCAGGTCTATGTATTATCAAGTTAGCATTGGAAAGAATACTTCAAATATATTAGCTAAATGTGTTCAATACTTTGAGATTTATTATCAACATATTTTTTATGAAACCCTGAAATCTTGTGACCAAAGGTGGGACAATTTAATCTTACCATTGAAAAGAAGGGAACTGATCTCTACACAATACCTTGGTTGGAGTATGAGGAGGGGTGATGCACTTGTTTTA
Source organism: Taxus chinensis (assembly GCA_019776745.2). NCBI lineage: Eukaryota > Viridiplantae > Streptophyta > Pinopsida > Cupressales > Taxaceae > Taxus > Taxus chinensis. Next base: position 600,460,474 of record CM034152.1, on the reverse strand, counting down.
ATCATTCAAAAGTTGGAAGAAAAGGGTGCAAAAGAATATAGCAATGAATGGGTTGACATGCAAATAAGACCTCCCCTTGTTCTCAGTCCCATAACCACTTGGTTGAGTACTACTACCGAATCTCATGAAAATTTCAAATCATAGGAAGATGTTATCTTGGAAACTTGTGGTTATAAAGGGACAAGGAAACAATATGCACACCAATTTGAGGAGTATGATATGACACAACAACCTGGACAAAGAGCAGGATAGAGATGATTTTTCATGAGGACATTCAAAAGGTAAATTACAAGGGAGATAATGAGTGCATAAATTGACTTATTATATCATCCTTATGGATATTGATTTTATCTTAAATGTGTTAATTAATACATGGGGGATGTTCTAGATAGTTGTATCCTAAGTAATATTGATGCATTTATCTTGTTCTTATCTCATGTCAACTAATGAATGCAGGAATTCCCACTACCTGCCTTTGTGAGTAATGTGATGATGTGTGCAGGATGATAAAGAGCATTCTCTACCAATTTTGAGGAGTACCAATCAAACATACCGAGTCTTTTTCCACCATGTCATTCTAGAGGATTTTCTCATAATAGCCTACAAACAAGGACTCGATATTTAGCTATATTATGGGATGTCATTGAGCTTTAATGAGGTTGTTATTTAATTAAATCCATTGCCTATAATTGTGGCACATTCTGTAACTAATTGTGTCTATAAGAAACCTTCTTAAAACTATTTCATAGTTAGTAGTTAGTAGTTTTCAATATAGTTCTATATACCAGTTGATAGTTATTTATAGTCTTATGATGAAGCATTTTCTTAACATATTTGAATCAGTATAATCTATGTGTTGTTTTGAGTATCAATTGGTGTTAAGTACCTCAATCCCAAAGGAGAGCCCACTCAACTGAGGAGACTGGAGGGTTGACGTTTCGTGCATGACCATTATTATTGATAATTTTAAGTTCCAACACTTTGATTCGAATCATTATTTTAATGTAGTCTTATATTTTCATGCTTTACCATATTTACTTATTGTCATTTATATTCATGTGTACATTTCAATTCGCATGATCATTTTAATTTAGTTAATTATTTCCGTTGGAAAGCATTTTATTATAGCAATGTTGTTTCAGTAGATTATATGTATTTCCTAAATTTTTTCTTTCATTTCAGTAGCTTAAAGTTTCATTTACTTTCCATAGTATAGAAGAGAAACAAGATATAAATACCAACTAAAACCCCCCAAAAGAAAACCACCACAGAAACTGCATTGCATACAGGATGGGACACAACCCTAGTTTGATAACGACACCATCAATTGAATTTGTTGCTAAAATGATTGGTAATTACATCGAACCATCATTTACTTTGAGCTAGATTTTATATTTTAGAGTTAATGATTTGTGTGATAGAATAAGATAAGATGAACAATTCTTGTTCACATATTGTAATGTGTCACCAAATCCTATATTTTCCCTTGATATAAGATAATGATGAGAGTTGATATAATACTGCAACACTATGATATTCAAGTTGTCGATTTTCATGAAAAAATCATCGAGATGATTGATTTGCATTATAATATTAAATAGGTTACCGGTTTCTCTTAGAATACCATTTTAAGTTTTTATTTTTCATGTAAAACCTTCTTAATGTTTTTTTGTTGGTAAACCACACAGAAAACCATATTGTTTACTTGTTGGTAAACCATCCTTGAGGTTGTTTTCTATCCTAAATAAACCATCTAGATCATGAGAAAGTAGAGGAGGCACATTGTAGTATAAGATAATATTTTCCCCATGTTAGCACTAGGGAGGAATGTTAGGAAAATTATGTTGTGTTAGTTCTCATATGTTAGATAACTTAATATTGTGAGTGTCAGTGGAATATATTATTTAGGATAATAGATTATTGTGTGAGATAAAATAATCTAAGTGATTTGTAACTCACATTTATATAATCACTAAAGATATTAAAGGGATGTGCGAGAGAATCTTGGAGAGATAAGAGGGATTACAGATAGTTGGAAAATTTTAGGGGATTGAAGTTGATTCCTTGTTATTAGGAGACCAACTCTCTATATATGAATGCAATCTCTCATATGTAGATTATCCTGTATGTATAAAATGTATAAGTGTGACTTTACGGTGTTGAAAATTATAATTATTTATTATGTTTTAGATTCTAAACATTTGAACTAAATATAAGATCAAACACAAACCAAAGAAAAAAAGAAATATAGTTTTAACTCAATTCTTTATAAGCTTCAGAAAATTAGTCAAAGACAACAACATAAAAGCAATCATCACTCTATATCATCTAAGTAAATAACCACAGTCTAATAAAAAATCATATATCAAAGAGAAATCAACTTATCTATTGTCCAAACTAACCAAATTCCACACAAAAGAGAAATCGGCACTTGTCAATATCTCTAAATCTCCTAAAATTGTAAGATTGTAAAGCACATCAAAAACTATATGAAAAAGATACTATCTAATGAAACTAATATTAGCATAGATTAAAATTTTTACCCTCCAAAATCCAACTGAGATTTGAAGTGAAAAATATACTTAATAATAAAAAGATATTTTTTCTAGGGCCAAGACATGAATAAATAATTAAAACAATTCAAAACTCACAAACACCATGTGAAGCTCTGAAAATATACCTCTATATTGATCAATAGCTTTCAAGAACCTTTTTAATAGTAAATTTGACTATTTTATAGAGTAATGAGATTCATCCACATTCTCTACACGTCTTAAAACTCCTAAAAAAAAAACAAATATAGAACAACTAAAGCTCAATAAATCTTGAAGAAGCTAATTATAAGAACATGCTCCCATAATATACAATAAATTTCCTGCATAAATTAAATCTCTAATTCAAAAAATTAATTTAACTTCTAGTTTGACTAATCAAACTAGTAGTCTCTTATTTACATGAAAACAACTCGCAAAATCTATATAGATTTCCAATTGATTAAAATCCCCAAAATTTCCTATCTCTTTTTATCATGCACTTCTTTTCAAAATTTAGTGACCATAAATTACATTTATACTTAAATTAGTTTTTATATATTCCTTGTTATAACTTATAACATGCGTGTGTGACTCTATTTTGACCAAAATATAGCTCAAATTTTAGTCTTAGATCTTGTATTGTCATTTATTCTTATCAACGGGTCATTCTATGTTTTTATCAATCTCTTTTCACTTTTATAAACTTTAGATTTTTAAACTAACCTTAGCTTCTAATTTTATGAATTTATTTGGTACCTGAATCTCAAAATTGTAGGGTTTACTTGTTTGAAGTTATTTTTCTGAATTTATGCCTTTGTAATCTAAGCGTACATGGATTGGTCCACATGAATTTTTGTCATCATTTGTGTTTTTGGAATTTTTCAATTCCTCCTCGTCCTTTTGATTTTACTTTTGTAAAACATTCTGCACCATAAGGCCCCATGGTGAAAATACGTGTATCGTTCTTTAAATATCATGATCTTAGAACTCTCTTATCTCTTAGGATATTTTTTCTCTTTTTGAATAGTGCTAATTTTCACCGTAACTCTGAAATCCTTAATATTTGTGCTAAATGTTCTCATCTCAGCCTCTCGAGTTCTCAGGGACCTAAAGTTTCCTTAACCTTTGAAATTTTTAGTCTCGTGTATTAGAGGTGATGCCACATGTCTTGCCTTCTTTTCCGTATACCAAAAAAATCACCATACATGTGAAAATCACTTTTATTTTTGAAAAAATGAAACAAAGAAAATCAAAATTTAATTGAGATTGCTTAAAAACATAAACGAACCAATCAACAAGCCTCCAGTTATCAAAAATCCTAAAATTCAAGTGAAATGTTTGATCATTGAGGATAAGAGACCAAAATCACGTGATTGGTTGAATTTTTAGAAGTTAAATCATATTACTTGAATAAAATAAGAGCACAAGGGACTCACTCAAACACAATATATCCCTTTATCACCATATTTTTCTTTGGTGGTATTTCAATTGTGTTTCTGATTGAATCAATAATAAGGGATGGAATTCTCACAAGTTTTTTTAGTACGTTTTGGGTATCCCTAGGGAACATGATAAAAAAAATGAGAGTTGTGAGAAATAAAATTTGAAATCTGTTGTGTCTTTTGTTTCATTTAATTTAACATCTAATTTGCATAAAATGAAATTTCTCAATTTTCCAACAGGGTCTTCACTTTCATAAGATAGTAGGGGCATGTTATGTACACAACATAAGCCTCATAACATTATTTTTTCTGAATTTGAAATTCCAAATGATAAATCTTGTAATGAAAAATTATTTTAATGTGATATTTTATAGGTATATATCCACAAAAGGGGGGTTATGATTGATAAGGGTTCAATAATCAATGCATGGAAAAATAAATTTATCGATAGCCTTAACTATTACAAGAGATACTTAACATGAATTATTATGGGATATGATTGAATATTTACTTAGAACCCCATTAGTTATATATTTTAACATGTCACAGTGGGTCATAATACCATCTTAGTTTGGTTTCATGTAGTTTTGATCAATGGTTCCTATGAAGTGTTTCTTAGAAGACCCTATATTAATAAAAAACTTAAAGTAATACCATAGTCTCTACATTGGTGTTTAAAATTCATAACTGAATACAAATTTATTATCATACATAGAGATATTAATACATTACCACAAAAATTTCAACTTAAGTTTGTTATCTATAGAAATATCAAATTAAAAACTATGTTTTAGAATTCAAATAAGTGGGACAAAGAATATAAAAGCTAAAACAAAACCTCTAAGGGTATTCTTACATAGATCTATCATTACATACTCACATAAAATAGTAACAAGGGATGCTTAATTTTAAACCAATGTTAAGACAAATGATAAAACCGTGTAATATGGAGGTACAATAGAAAATTGTGGTGATAAAAATGATATAATGTTTGTAATTTATATAATCATGTAGACCTACTCCTCTTGATCTTTCTTAAGGTGGTAGATGTACCTCCCATTAGATAAAATATGACAAGAATCCCCTAATTATGATTTAAACATTAAAATTTTAATTAGCTACTTGTGTACTACATTAAGATTTATCTTTTTGTTATACCATAGTTCTATAGACATCCAAAAATACACCTTGTGCACAAGGCTTTCTAAGCTAAAAATAAAAGACATTTTAAAACACAATAATCCGTAAGAATGAAATAAACCTATAAAACACATAATAATTAGAAAATAAGGTTGATTTAATACATATCACCCACTTCGTTATCCTCACACTCTCACATTCAATGTTTCCACATCCCTCTATACATTCCACCTACCAATGTGCATGGACCCTTACCATCATATCCCTTTATGCACATAACAAAAATATCCATGCCAATCTTATATACAACTCAAAGCTTTAAAATAAAACTCACCCCTCCCTTCATCCTCCTAGGTTTCTTTCACAATTATTACCCTCCCTCACACATTATCTACTCGTAGGCTTGGCCAAAGGAGAAAAGAAGAGTCTTGGAGAGATGAATCTCAAGATACAATCAAATTTCAAAATTTCCAACACAAGTCTCAATTGTTCCCGTGAATGGCCTGCAACCTCAGTGTAATTTTTTGGGAATTATAATTGTAATTGGTGACAATTTCCAATCAACCAAGAGACATTCAAAAATCAATAAACCATGTACAATAGCTTGGTCTCCTTGAGACCTCAAACAAGTATACCATTTCATTTATAATTGCATGTACTTACATGATCTTATATCAACCTTGAAATGGTTAGGGATCTGAATGAGGTAGGTCCTCCAACTAACAAAATAAAGTAAAATTTTCCTATAGTGTGTGATTTGCTTATGTAGAATTAGATTAGGATATTTGACCTACTTTATTCATTGGAAAATCCATATGAAGTGCATCACTTATTCAATGGTGACATCATAAGCCCATTTTATATAGTTTCTTATTTTAGTTTATTTATTTTATATATCTAACACTTTCTATAGGGTAGTTGTTATCCAATGTTTCCCCTCGGGAAAAATTGATCGAACAAAACCTTGCACAAGAGAAATGGAGAGGCTTGTTTAGTCGTACAAGCTCACATTCGACCCCCAAAAAATCAAGTGGCAGGAGGGCTCGATAATGGAGAAACAAGGTTAGAAGATGAATGGCCATGGAAATGTTGAGGAGAATCGAGCCCAAAGTGAGTTGACTCGAAGCAAAGAAACAAAGCCACAGAAGGTGCCACATGTCAGCTCGGTGCACTTTCAAAAGGTGCAACAAAAGCAGAGACCCTAGGTATGTGTTTGACTCGCAGATGGATCTCAGCACATAGTGGGCTCGCAGACAATGCCAAGTGTCCCACCGTCAAAAATTCAGGAGCTAACTACAAAGGTCCCACCCGAAAAAGGGTTTTGGCATTATATATAGTGGGTCCCTTTACTCACCCAAAGGAATGAAGAAGGAAGTTTTCACTCGAGGACCGAATCAGCTGAGTACAAAAGGGTCAGCGGAAGCCTTCATGTGTCAGCTCAGCACAACTTCAAAAGTGAAAAAAAAGTGGGGTCCCCAAATGAGCGCATGCTCTCCACGTGTCTAGAGCCCAAAAAGGCAGAACCAGCCATTGAAAATTCTAAAGTGTGGGAAGAGCAAGTGGAATCCTCCATGTGCTTCATCAGTGCAAATTCAAAGGTAAGATCCAGAGGTAGGTCCCCAAACGAGTGCAATCTCTCTATGTGTCCACAACCCAAAAAGGAAAAAATGGTCGTTGAAAAGTCTAAAGCGTGGGAAGAGCTAGCGGAAGCCTCCACGTGTCAACTCAATGAAAATTCAAATGTAATATCTGGAGGTAGGTCCCCAAATGAGCGTAGGTTCTCCACGTGTCCATGGCTCGAGAAAGTTACACCAGCCATTGAAATGTCTAACCACCAACAAAAGCCTCCACATGTCAGTTCATCGTAACTTCAAGGGTAAAACCCAATAGGAGGTCCCAAACATGCATTGACCCTCCATGTGTCTAGGGTCATACATAGTGTTGTCGCATAAATAGAAGGGACTTAGGATTAACACAAAGGAAGCCAAGAAGCCTTGCAGATGGTACCAAGTGTCGGAACATTGCATTCTTAGGACCTTAAAAGGAAACACTATTGTGAGAGACTACGTAGAACACCCGACCCTGAACTTCAAATGATCATAATTTATGACTGGAAGCTCGGATTTGAGCAAGAGAAGACTTTTGGAAAGCTCTTGGTGTCTGCTACTCACCTACCTCCATAATGAAAAATTATAGTCTATTATTTTTGAAGCTGTTAGGCTTCTCACCTACCACTATAATGAAGTATGGGTTTCCTTCCTTTCCCAACAAGGAATAGTAACAGAGGCATGGGTTATGCAGTAAAATCCATCATTGTTGCAGGAAAATTCATTGCTCTTTTGGGGTGGTTGTATAAGAATTCAAATTTCTTCTATATCCTTCTCTAATTCTTTATATATATATTATAGGGAGGGGCATTTTTCTAGAGGCTGGAATTTTTTTTTACACCCTCCCTTCTTATCTTTCTGAAAGTGGATTTATGGAAATCAAACCTCTCATTCAAACTATAAAATCAATCTTTCCTCTTTGCCATTGTAATGGACTATATCAAATCTTTGGGGAAATATTATAAGTCTATGGATGATTTCAACCCTCTCTTATATTCATTGTATCTTCCTGATCTCTCATTGTAATCTTCGGTTATTTGTGCATGATGGTTGTATTATATTTTTGATGGTTTGTGTTTAATGGAAAAGTAGGTGTTCAACATTCCTTTAGTGCATCACCTTTGTAATTTTAGGTTTTATTTCTTGCATCTCCTTAACCTTGTCTCTTTGGTGAGTTAGAGTAGGTTTTCAGGTAGATCCTCTACAATATGAATATGTGTACCTGAACACGGGAATAGGAAATGGCCTTAATCTGGAGAGCTCTCCCGATTCACAAAGTCCCAGATTTTGGGAAAAGCTCCATGTTATGAAATCACACTGAGAGTCTCAACCCATCAAGTTGTAGACATTCGAGGGTGTTGTGATTATGCACTAACAGTTTTGGCATGCCCAATGGGACTAATAAGTCTTCATTTTTACTACAAATAAGAATGATGTGCACTTGTTGTAAGTTCCTAGCTTTTAAGAAGCTCTCAATTACAAATTTGGCGACTCCAAAAGGGGTAAAATCCACTAGTTTCAACAGTCCAAGCTTGGCAGATTTTTTTTCTATTTACATTTATCCCTAAAAAGAGCAAGGAGAGAAACAAGAGCTCAGAGGTCTCCATCTCATCCAAATATAACCTTTTCAACACCTCCACCTGGTAGGCCTTTCATTCAATTGACTAGGGTTCTTCAACCAATCAGGATGTCACAGCCCAACCCCTACGTCAAATTCATTGGCAGTAGCTTGTTAGCTTTTAATGCACAAAACCCAATTCCAATTATAGCGCTGAAGAACATTCCATATTTTACTGGAGGGAACCAAAGAACTTCAATCAATCATATATAGGACATTGCAAACATTTTTGACAATTGATAAGATTGTTGAAATGGACATTGTTGTCAAGTTTTTGACATCCTCCTTTAAGGGTAAAGCTTTGCAGTGGTTCAAAAAGTTTAACCATGGGATCCATCCAGAATTGGGACCATTTATGCACAAATCTCCACAATAAATTTGGAGAAAAGGGGGATTATCTGTCTTTATTGGAGCAAGTTGACAATAATCAAGAGGGCTCCTAATGAGCAATTGACCGACTTCAACTTCAAATTCCAGCAAACATGGGATAGTATTCCATTGGCCCGTGAGACCAACAACTTAAGGTGGTTTCCTATACTTCCTTAAAGATTTAAATTCTGATATTTCCATGATGATTCAATCCATATGAGGTATAACTTTACTCGCATCCTATAACATTTCAATTAGAGCTAATAATTGTCTCATTTAGGCTGGTAAACTTGCACCTAGGCCACATACGCCTCTATATCAAGAACTAGGTGCTCTAAGCACTAGTCAAACACCCACATTAGCTCCTATTCCTGCTTCAAAAAATGAGAATTCGATTGAATCTTATACTTCATCTCCTAGCACCTCAAATGAGCTCCAAGAAGTCATGAAGCAACTACAAAACTTGGGTAATGACTTGGTGACACTTAAGAGGCTGCAAGCTCAAAATTATAGATCATATCAACCTCAAACTCAACCAAATACGCCTCCATATCAGCCTAATAGGTCACCCATTCAAGCTGTAAATCAAAACCAAGTAATGCATCCTACTAATAGACTATTCTAGCCTTACAATCCTAATGTTCCATCAACATCTAGAGCCTTGGTACTAGTGCAAAATAACATAGCCCAAGAATATGACTAGTGTTACGTATGTAATCAGCCCCATAACAAGTCAATGTGTTTCAATGGTGATTTGAATCAAGCTCTTATGGTGAAAAAAATTGGTGTGGAACAAGAGACGGGCCAAGAAGGAAATCAGTGACAGGAAGCAAATCAACAAGAGGCACCTCCAAATGAGACCACACTTGTCAATTGGCAGGTTGAATATTTTTGTGGTATAAATCAAGCCCCTTCTCAAAGTGTAGCAGCCAATACATGGTCCAAGAAAAAAAATATTGGAGAAGAAAATTCATCCAATTCAAATATTCCACAGCCTCCTATTACTCCACAAGGTGTTAACTATCAAACTAAAACTCTCAATGTGCAAGGTCAGCCCAAGCCACCTTGTACATAAACTCAAGTGCCGGTTATAACAGCCCATGTGCAAGAGAAAAATGTACAAAGCGAGGGGTAGCAAAAGGATAGTTCATCCCTCTTCAACATTATTGATCAGATGAAGAAAACACATGTGAACATTTCCATGTGGGATTCATTGGCTATCCCAAGACAAAGAGACCTATTGCAAGCTGGTATGGAAAATTGGTCTACATCAAACCAACCACCCAATCAACAAGAGAAGGTACTTACTAATGCATCTCAGCAAGGACAAAATTAAGGAAGAAACCAATGTAAAAAATTTAATCCCCCTACATTCTATATCTCATTGATCCTTGCAGATAAATTAGTTCATACTTGCATGATTGATTCAGGAGCAAGTAGCTCATTCATTCTGAAAAAAATAGTTGATATGTTAGGTCTTCAATATGAATTCATCTCCAAAGAAGTAGTGCAATTGGATGGGACAATGGTAACAATGGTTGGAGTAATCAAAGATTTGAGCCTCACATTACATGCATGTCCCAATGTGACCATCTTGTAAGATGTATCAGTCATAGACTTACCACCACTCTTTGCATTGTGCTTTTCAAGAACTTCACTACAAAAATTGGTGGATATCTATCAGTAGATTGGTCACATATGCTATTCAAAACAAGGTATGGAGCCAAGGCAACCATCAGGTTAGAACCAATTGCAAACTTCCACATTGAGCCTCATGTACCAAGTTCTATCAATGTGAATTGCTCAACCTTTGACCAAGAGGAATGTTCAAATGATCTAGAAACCTGGCACTAAGGTTGAGGTTATTCCATATTTGAATCTAGATGAATGGGAAAACAAAAAGGCATGCATTTGACCCATATAAGGAAATTGAAGAATCTAAGGTAAGAGTTTATTGTTTTCATGAAGAGAACCATTCTCTCCCTAGCATAACCAAGCCAGACCACAAGGATAATAATGAGTTATGGTAGTTATTCTTTAACGGCTCAAGAAGTAGACAAGCTTTCGGAGGAGGAGTTATGCTTGTTTCACCTCAAACTATGAAATACTACTCAACTTTTTATTTCCAGTTTTCTTGCTCAAACAAGATAGCTGAGTATGAAGCCTTAATTCATGGCTTGCATTGGGAAAGGAAGAAGAATATTAAAAAATTTCAAGTATTTTGTGATAACAAGTTAATCATCAATCAAGTCAGAAGGAAACATGTTGCAAAAATGACCTACTCAAGAGCTACAAATATAGGGTATGGGACCTAATTGAAGACTTTAAAGCTTTCAAATTTGTGTTCATACCCAGGAGGAAAAATGAAGTTGCAGATAGGCTTGTAGTAGTTGGAGCAATATTTGATGTGGTTGACCGGTATCAAAAGAGCCAAAACACAACCACACATCCATGTGATTGTAAGACTAGTAGTTCTAGACAATAACACAAGCTCGCAGGTGTTTGAGAATGATCAACAGATCACCAATTTCTTACAAGAAGACATTGAATTCTTAGCTAGGAACCAAGACATATTAGAGTAGCAGTACGGGGACCAAGTGGTGGCTACTATGGACAAACAAGCTTCCCAAAGGTTTAGTGATATTGGAGTCAATATTCAATCCTAATGACCAATTTTGTAAAGAAAAATCAAACATTAAGGTCAAGGTAGAGGATTTGGAACCTATTTCGGTTGAGGAAGGCAAAACACTTCAAATAGGCAGAGTGACTACTGAGGAAGAGAGATGTGAGTTCATACAATTTTTCAAAGAGTCTCTAGACGTCTTCACTTTGAGTTATGAGGACCTGCGAGGGTTCAATCTAAAGTTGGCACAACATACCATATAACTGTATCTAGATGCTAAGCCCATCAGGAAGAAGCAAAGACCAATCAACCCTCACATCGAGACTCTAATGAAGAAAGAGCTAAACAAGCTAATAGAGGGCAACATTATATTTCCAATCAAGCATTCAAGCTGGGTTGCAAAATAGGTACTGGTCAGGAAGAATAATGGGGAAATAAGGTTGTGCATGGACTTTTGAGACCTGAATAGGGAATCTCTCAAAGACCACTATCCAATCCCTTCAATAGAACAAATTTTGTAATTTTTATCTGGCTCGGAAAGATTTTCCCTCCTAGATGGATACTCAGGGTACAATCACATAATGGTGAGATAAGATGATCAGTTCAAAACAGATTTCACCTCTAAGTGGGGCACCTATGCCTACATGAAGATGCCATTTGTATTGTCTAATGCTAGAGCCACTTCCAAAGAGTGATGGACATGGAATTTAAGGGGTTAATCAACAAAATAGTACCGATATATCTTGATGATATCACTGTGTTCTCCAAAAATGCAACAAATCACCTTTTTCATTTGCGACAGGTATTTCAAAAATGTAGAATACTTAAGGTATCATTAAATCCCAAAAAATGCATATTCCTAGCTCACAAAGGTAAGCTTGTAGGCCATATTGTGTAAAATAAAGGATTGATGATTGACCTATAAATATTTGAAGCGATTCAAGCATTTCCATTGCTAAGTCATAAGAAGGCTCTTCAGAGTTTTTTAGGAAGAATCAATTTTGTCTGCAAATTTTTACCAAACTTTGTTGCTCTTGTGAAGCCAATAAAACTAATGTTGAAGAATATCATGAAATTTAGGTGGACAAACAGAGGGGGAAGAAAGATTTGAATCCATCAAAGAGAGCCATATCCCAAGCTCCAACTCTCGCTCAATCTAGACTTCTCTAAGGACTTCATGCTCCATGCCTTTGGTGGTGGGGACACAATTTCTATAATCCTGGTGTAATAAAATGAAGAGGGATCTGAACAACTAGTTGCCTTCTTCAGTCAAGGCTTAGAGGATTATGAAGTGAGGTACTCCTTCATCAAGAAGAATGTCCTTGTAGTAATCAGGAGCTTAAAGAAGTTCAAACACCTAGTCTCAAACAACAAGATCCAACTGTTAGTTTCTCATGCGGGAGTCAGGGAATTCCTTTTAAACAAGGATGTGAATGAGAAACATGTAGGATGGATCACTCGTGTCATGGAATATGACATTGAAATTAAGGTTACTAAGTTGGTCCATGGAAAGGGACTATGTGAACAACTAGCCACGAGTCAACAAGTTGATGCAAGCAATGGAACTGAAGTTGTCTTGGTATTGCAGGACGGTCAAGGGCAAGTGAATAATAATGTGTCTATCCCTTGTTGGACTCAAAATATGATACACTTCCTACAAACAGGCCCATGCCCTCTAGAAATGAGCAAAGAAAACAAGACATACTTCATATTACAATCCATTCCATATGTGCTTGTTGATGGTGTTTTGTTCAAAAGGGACATCAATGGTGTTCTGCTGAGATGCATTGAAACAGGTCAGATTGAAAAGGTGTTACAGGAATTCCATGATTGAGAGGCCATACGTAATTTTTACCCATAGGTAATATCCATCAAGATAATGAAGGAAGGATTATTGGCCCATAGTATTCAGTGACTGCTATACATGGAGGGTAAGTGCAGGAAGTTGATGGACAAATATAGGGTCATCCGTGGACATCATATTGCAAATAACAACATAATATCAACTTGTAGGGATTATTAGCAATACATACACTCAAAATTAGACAAAATTATATTAATATGAATCGTAACATCCGGAATCTAGTTTCTAAAATACTAACTTTTGTAAAAAATGGACAAGATTAGCTATATTAAACACTCAAAATTCAATGACTTGGTATTTTTTTTAAAACGCCGATAAGATTATAGTCCGTTTGCCCACAATTTGGATGACCAAAAATTGATATATATATTTTTTCCTTTGGTGAGAAGTTATATGCCACTATCTATCTTGGGATGGATTTTATTTTGTATTTTTTTTGAGTAATATTTTATTTTTTATGATTTTTTTTCCGTGAAAGTGGTATGAAAAACATAAAGAAAACAGAGCACTTTCCGTTTGCCCCGCCATAACTTCATCAAAAAATATTGAAATCAAATAATTTTTTTTTTGAACATGTATATAATTTCACCACGGTTGGGATGGTATAATTTTTATCACATTCTAATAGGTGAAACAAATTTTGCAGTCTTAAACGTAGACATAAACATTCACAGAGAAAAAGTGTCTTAAAGACCTACTATTAGTAAAAAATTATAAAATGATATTTATCCTCTTCTATTCACTTTAAAATCAGTATTTCTACAAATCTAATAGTCTCCCCTACGCAATGGCACCATTTTTATGACATATTTTTTACTTTTCGGCATGGTTCAAGTCCGTGGAAGACTAAATTTGATGTTTTGCTATTTTTAATGTAAAATTTAGGATTTGATGTCCACTTAATTGTCCCCCAACTTGGTGCACTTACCCTAGATAAAAAGGTGCAAAAAATGTGCACTCTTCACAGGTAAAGAAAACTTAGCATCGTTTGCATTGCACCTAATTTCAGTTAACCAAACATTCATGCAATGGGGATTGGAGTTGATTGGGGCCATCAATCCAAACTCAAGCCAAGGTCATGATTGGATTCTTATAGCAACAGACTATTTCACCAAGTGGACCAAAGCGGTAGAACTCCGAGAAGCTAATTAGTCTAGTATACTAGACTTTTATGAGGGAATAGTGAATAGGTTTGGAATACTAGCCACTATCATATCAGAAAATGCATTGACATTCCTAGGTTCCAAGATCATAGAATGGGCTATTGAGAATGGGAACTACTTGAGAACCTCTTCAAACTATTACCCACGGGGTAATGGGCAAGCAAAGTGCACAAATAAGAATTTTCTAAGAATCATCAAAAGAACTCTTAATGAAAATAAGAGCTAATGGCATACTAAGCTCAAATCAACTTTGTGGGCTGATAGGATCACACCAAAGAGGTTATCAAGTAATTCTCCCTAAAAGTTAGTCTATGGGAAGGAAGCAATGTTTCCTATATCATTATAACTACTTGTTATCCATATTTCATTCCTGAGCTAAATATTGGATCGAACCATGACCTTGCATAGAAGGAACCCAAGAAAACTCATTCAAATCCTACAAATTGGCTGCAAAGATTCAACAACAAAGTGACAGAGGACAAGAGAGATCAAAGGATCTTGTACAAAATAAAATGAATTTTTTGGGTCGTTTCTACATCTTAAATCCATTCTCTAAGTTATAGGAAGGCAGAACTATAAAGTAACAAAGTTAGACAAGAAGGGAAGATGCTACAAAGGAGCCAGAAGCAAGAAGAAGGAAGAATGGAAAAGATTCAAAGTCATTGGGCTCGAAATAGTTCAAGAAAGGGTCCAAAATCAACTAAGTATGGAGGAGGTAACAGAAGAGACCACATGTCGTCGCGACACTTCTCCAAAGATGGACCTAAATTGAGAGGCTCAAAAAAGCACCGCATCTCCATGTGTCTCAGGATGAAATGGAGGTAGGGTCAAATAGTCAAACATAGTCAAAGGTAGACAGGGTGGGCCTGAAAAAATTGGCTAAGTATGAATAAGCAGCAGAGGACAACAAGTGTTAACTTGACGCTCTTCTAAAGGAAAACTTTGTGTCGGATTTACAAACATGTGCAGTGCCTCCACGTGTCCTTAAAGGGGGAAGAGTTAGTTGAATAGTCAATGCAAAAATAGGCCGATGAAGGCTTCCAAGTGTCTCAATGGCACTAATTCAAGGGTCAAATAGAGAAAAGGTTCCCAAGCGAGTGCCAAAATAATGCATGTCCTAGGGGAAGGCAGGACGTCAAGGAAAATTTAGTTTTTTGCCCTTTGCCCCAAAAGGAGTAAAAGTTACAAAATGGCCCGTGACTCTGCTAAGGAAAAAGTCAACATATAGACTTGAGTCAAAGCCAAGGCAGGGAGTCGAGGAAAAAAGTAAAAGTTTTCCTTTTTTCCAGAAGGCATAAAAGCAAATATGGAAGTGCATTTCCCAGCCAACCAAAAGGAGCCACGTATCCATGCAAAGCTTCAGGGCTACGGGAGTTTTCTGGATTTTGTAATTTTCACAAAAAAGGAGAAAAGTGAAGTTCTGAGCCTGTAGACCCGATTTTTGTCACAATCTGGCTGCCACATGTCCCAATCCAAAAGGGGGACCCATTTTTCAAATTGTCTTCATGCCCATTTGTACAGTTTCAATGTAAAACTTCAAAGGGGCATATCTTTTGACTGAGGGCTCAAAATATAGCAAATTTGACACCGTTGGAAGTGTCTCAACGTCCTCTATGCCATGGAAGGATTAAAATTTCATTTTTTATAGGATAGGGTAGGTAAAATGAAGAAAATTATTCTAGGCCATTAACACAGAATCCAATCTCTTCAACTACCAGATCTGATTCGATTTTATTTGTTGAGGAACCAGAAGCAACATATTGTGGGTAGATTTGCAGAAGGCATTGATATTCAATGGTTGAGCTTTCAAGGTAGGATTCAATGTGTATCTCATGGTGGTTAGATTAGGATGTGACTTTTCCCTCTTCTCTCTTTTCCTTCTATATATACTGTAACACTTCTCGTTTGAAGAGAGACATTCTGGGCATAGAGAAACTCTATCAAATTTGTTTCTTGATGCCATTTTTGAGCAGCGAACCTTTTACCATGCCTGGAAAATGTATTTGTACCTCTATTCTAGAAATGTAATGGTTTGTACACCTTCTAGAGCAATAAAAGTGTGTTTTATGGTGTTCTTCAATGCTTTGCATCATTTTTTTAGTTCCCCTTGCCTTTCTCTTCCATATTTGTTTTTCTGTGCATGTATTTCATATTTGCAGGGGCAGGATGTTGTGTTTCATGGAGTTTAATGGATGATTTACAGATCTGGGCCATATCACTTCTGTGTGACCTCCCTCATCTCCATTTTTCTATTTCATTCTACCTCAACAAAATATCTCACTTCCTTTGCTAGTGTATCACTGCTTTAGTGTAGGCTATGTTTTTCCTCTTTCTCTCTCCTTCGTTCCTTGGAATGGTTAGATTAGGTTAGATTTAGTTTTCCTTCACTGGAGTAGCTCATGACAGGTAGTTTAGGAACAAGAACCAACTTTCCTTGTAGAGATTTCCCACTTTTGCAAGGTCCCACACCTTGGGGAAAGTTCAATGTTATGCAATCACACCAAATGAGTTTTCTTTAGAAGATCATATCCATAACTCATTTGGGAGTGTTGTGATTTCACACTAACAATTTTGGCACTCCCCATGGGAACAAGAGGTCTTAATTTCATTTCATCAAGTTGATGTTTTCTTAGTGAGATTCATCCTTTAGAGGCACATTAAAAGCACATCTGGCGACTCCATCTTGTCAAAAACCCATTCTCTGAGTTGCATACCTTTTCCATCCATATCCACTCATTTTCATCCATTTTCTTCTTCCATCTCTTTCATTTTCTCCCACTCCATGAAGTTGTGCAATCATGAATTTGTTTCCTTCATGGAACTCACACTTGCAACA
This sequence comes from Taxus chinensis, assembly GCA_019776745.2. Taxonomy (NCBI): domain Eukaryota; kingdom Viridiplantae; phylum Streptophyta; class Pinopsida; order Cupressales; family Taxaceae; genus Taxus; species Taxus chinensis. The sequence continues at coordinate 600,443,278 of CM034152.1, read as the reverse complement.
ACAGCAATACGTTCCACCTCCAATGCTTTTCACAACTCCTCAAAATCATCATTATGAGTAGATTCAAAATCATTATACCTATCCGCAATAGCAATGCCAAAACCAGTTTGGCCATGAAGCTTATCAGGAACAGGGATATGCATATAATGACAACAACTAAATGGAGGATGTTGGTCTATTGGAAAATATTCAAAAAATGGAGGCTAGCATGGTGTATTCCAAAGGCATAGCACAAATGAAGGCATTCAAGATTGGTTTTAGGGCACCTTGTCTATGGGAAGGCCCTTTTCCGAGACACTACATCCCTAAAGAGAAGCTTGACTTCATGGTTGAAGTGTTTCCCCAACTTGCACAATGGATTGAGGAGATAGAAGCATATGAACAAAGTCTAAATCAACCTTGTCAATGGATAAGTCATTTAACAGCTCCTTGTCTTTCTTTTTCACCCTCTCCCAGCTTTACCATTTCAGCATGATCAAGAGTCAAGCTCCTCAATTGTTGCCCCAAGTATTAGTTTCATCCCTCCATCCCTTAGTCTTCCATCCCATCTCAGTTTTTATTCCCTTTTCTCTTCTAAATCCAAATTCCCTCCATAAGAGCAAAAATCAATATCCTCCCCTCCAAAGAACCAAGAAGTTTCATCTCCTCCCTCTGCACCACAAACAATTACAAAGTTGGTTGAACCCCAACCTGCCACTTCTTTTGTTTTCCCAAGTCCATGTTTGGAAGAGTACCAAGAAACCAGTCAAGGAGAATAGCAAGAAGAAGAGATCAACAGAAAAGAAATGATATATGATCTGAAGACTTGGGATACCAAATTTGGGTTTTCAAAGATCCCCTTAATGGTCAAGCCAATAGAGAAGGTCAAGATTGAAGAACAAGTGGTGGTTGAGGCTGAGTTTGTAGCAGGAGAAGAGAAAGAACAAGAAGAAGGAGATCAACAATTAGTTTTCTAAGAATGTAGTGTCTATGTTGGCACTTTGTTTGAAAATAATGTTGATCCAATTGAACTTGCACCATCAGCTATGGAAGGAGAGAAACAATCAGCTCAAAGTCCCATTGGAAATGAGCAAATGGGTGAAACCAAATCAGAGTTTATAGTAGTAGAAGAAGAAGACGTCATTGATGTTTTCTTTCTTTCTTTTGAAGGGCCTGAGTTTGTCAATAAACCCATCATGGAGGAAAACTCTAAAAAAGATCTTGCAGCCCCAACTTGTCCTCTAGAACAATAGATTGGAGAGTTTGATTGGACAAAATTCATGCTAGAGGAAGGGTTCGATCAAGAGCAAGATAGTCTTCAATCAACAGAGGAAGAGAAGACTCTTCATTTCCAAAAGAAGATGAGTACATTCCAGTGGTGGAGTAGAGAATTCATTTGCAGCAGCCTACATTTTATAGCAGCCCTCTGGAATCAAGTTTGGAAGATCTTGATCTTCCATGTTCTTCAAAAAAGGAGGAAGGAAAAAGGCAGGAGGATATCACCACTTCTTCCACACCATCCATCCAAGAAGGTCCACAAGAAGACTCCATTTTTGTAGTTGAATTTCAAAGAAAGGAGCACATTCAAAGGATCAGACTGTGCCCTACAAGGTACTTGGCTTCATTGGGGCAAAAGGAGTAGCCAGAACCAGTCATGTTTTATTCTAAGCATGAGAATGAGCATCAAAGTACCAAGGGTCATGATTAATACCTCTAAAAGTCCAATGCAAGTCAAATGGATGAGGTATTTTCCATTGATGTTGATACTTTGATGATTTGGGTGGAGGACCAGCTTATTGTCAGTTTTTCACTCATCCAACCAGCCATGTTCAGTGCCAAATCAGTTGCATGGCTGCCTTTTTTAAGGAAGGGAAGCTATTTCTCCCTGTCAGTTGTAGGTTTTGTTTGAGCCCCCTTTGCTCTTGGTTAGAGTAGTGTAGGTATATTTTTTTTCAACAGAAGATGTGCTTATACACACTCTGCATGTCTCATTTGAGACATGTATGATTTGATCTTTGTATATAAGTTTTGTTTTTATTTCTCAAGAGGAGCACGAGGCTAGGATCTTAAACTATTTAAGGAAAGAAGGCTCATGTTTTCCTGTGACAGTTGCAAATCAAAATAGGGAAAAAATGCATAGCAACTAAAATCTATTTTGAGATAGTCCATTTGAGGGACAAATGAAAACCATGGGTCGAATCAATTTTCTACTCTCAGAAATCATTGTCTCAAGGTTTTCTTATGAAAATTGAGAGTGCAAGCTTAGGGATAGGAAAGATATAGAAAAGGCTTACAGTCAGGATCGCAATGGCTCAAGGATCAGTTTCATGTTTATCAAATAGACTCCATACCCAATGGATGCTTTAAGGCCACTGGTCTCTCCATCTAGCAGGCAGATGTCCCTGTGAGTCGTGAAATTGTTATCCATATTTCACTCCTGAGATAAATATTGGATTGAACCATGACATTGCATAGTAGGAACCCGAGAAAACTCATTCAAATCCTACAAATTGGTCGTAAAAGATTCAAAAATGAAGTGACAGAGATCAAGAGAGATCAAAGGATCATGTACAAAAGAAAATGACTTTGTCAGACTGTTTCTACATCTTAAATCCATTCTCCAAGTTACAAGCAGGTAGAACTATAAAGTAGCAGAGTTATAAAAGAAGGGAAGATGCTACAAAGGATCCATAAGTAAGAAGAAGGAAGAATGGAAAAGATTCAAAGTCCTCAGGCTCGAAATAGTTTAGGAAAGGATAAAAAAATGACTAAGTATGGAGGAGGCAACGAAAGAGACCATGTGTCCTCACGACGCTTCTCCAAAGATGGACCCAAATAGAGAGGCTCAAACAAGCGCCGCATATCCACGTGTCTCAGGATGAAATGGATGGTAGGGTCAAATAGTCAAATAGAGTAAAAGGTAGATAGGGCAGGCCTCAAAAAAATTGCTAAGTATGAATAAGCAACGAAGCCAGACAAGTGTCAACTCAACACTCTTCTAAAGGAAAACTTTGGGCTGGATTTGCAAACATGTGTGGTGCCTCCACGTGTCCTCAAAGGGGGGAGAGTTAGTTGAATAGTAAATGTACAAACAAGCTAGTGGAGGCTGCCAAGTGTCTCAATTGCATTGATTCAAGGGTCAAATAGAGAAAACGTTCCCAAGTGAGTGCCAAACTGATGTGTGTCCTAGGGGAAGGGTGAGGCATCAGGGAAAAGTTAGTTTTTCATCCTTTTCCCCAAAAGGAGTAAAAGGTTTAAAATGGCACGTGAATCCGCCAAGGAAAAAGTCAACATATAGATCCGAGTGAAAACCAAGGCGGGGAGTCAGGAAAAAAAGTGAAAGTTTTCCTTTTGTCCAAAAGGCATAGAAGCAAGGATGGAAGCGCATTTCCTAGCCAACCAAAAGGAGCCACATGTCCATGCAGAGCTTTGGGGCCGTGGGAGTTTTCTAGATTTTGTAATTTTCATGAAAAAGGAGAAAAGTTAAGTTCTGAGCCCGTAGACCCAATTTTTGTCCCAATCTGGCCGCCACGTGTCCCAATCCAAAAGGGGGGCCCATTTTTCAAATTATTTCCCATCCATTTTTATAGAATCGATGCAAAACTTCAAAGGGGCATATCTTTCGAGTCAGGTATTGAAATATAGCAAATTTGACATCGTTGGAAGCATCTCAACGTCCTCTACGCCGTGGAAGGATTAAAAATTCATTTTTTATAGGCCCTTGTAAGTAAAACAAAGAAATTTTTTCCAGGAGATTAATGTAAAATCCAATCTCTTCAACTACCAGATCTGAATCGATTCGATTCGCTGGGGAACCAGAAGTGACTTATTATGGGTGGATTTTTAAAAGGCATTGATATTCAGAGGTTGAGCTTCCAAGGTAGGATTTAATGCATATCTCATGGTGGTTTAATTAGGATGCGAATTTTCCCTCTTCTTTCTCTTTTCCTTCTATATATACTATACTCGTTTGAAGAGAGAGACATTTTGGGCATAGAGAAACTCTGTCAAATTTGTTTCTCGATGCCATTTTTGAGCAACTAACCTTCTCCCATGCCTGGAAAATGTATTTGTGCCTCTATTCTAGAAATTTAATGGTATGTGCACCTTCCAGAACAATAAAATCATGTTTTTGTGGTGTTCTTCAACCCTTTGAATCGTTTTGTTATTTCCCCGTGCCTCTCCCTTCCAGATTTTTTTTTTTCTATGCATGTATTTCATATTTTTAGGTGCAGGCTGTTGTGTTTCATGGAGTTTAATGGATGATTTGTAGATCTAGGCCATGTCACATCTGTGTGACCTCCCTCATCTCCATTTTTCTATTTCTTTCTCCCTCAACATTATATGTCGCTTCCTTTGCTAGTGTATCACCACTTTAATGTAGGCTTTGTTTTTCCCCTTTTCTCTCTCCTTGGTTCCTTGGAATGGTTATATTAGGTTAGATTTAGTTTTCCTACATTGGAGTAGCTCGTGGTAGGTATTTTAGGAACAAGAACCAAATTTTTCTGGAGAGCTTTCCCACTTTTGCAAGGTCCCACACCTTAGGGAAAGTTCAATGTTATGCACTCACACCAAATGAGTTCAATGTTTGGGGGTGATGTGATTTTGCACTAACACTACCCACATTTGAACTCATGAAGTAATTGAAATTATTTGAATTTGAACCAATAGAGGCTAGATATGTAGAACTGATGCAGCTGGAAAAAATCAGAGAACATGCAGTTCAAACAATGGAGAAAGATCAAACCTCAAGCATAAGATGTTTTGATAAGAAAGTAAGAAAAAGGACCTTTTAGGAGGGGGATGTAGTTCTCAAATGGGATGCAGATCAGGAAAAATCAAGAAGGCCCTCCAAGTTTGATACCATTTAGAGTGGCCCTTACATGGTCACAAGATGTAAGAGTAGTAATTCCTTCCAATTGTCTACATTTGATAGAGAAGAAATTCCTATTTCTGTTAACCGGAATCTACCTTAAAAATTGCTACTGAAAAGGGAAGGTTTCACCCTTGTAAATATTATCCTGTGATTTTAATTCCTCTAAGTACGTGTGTGCATTGTCTTATTGTAGTTAGGTTTCAGTTTCCCTAAGTGCTTCGGAACATGTTTTGTTTCTCCAGAGTTGTATCATTATGCATTCAATATGCCTCTAGGTGAATGTTGTAGCAGTCCATTTCAAAAACAGGTGAAAGCTCCTAGTTAATAAAATTTTCTACTCTAAAAAAATATCACCTTTAAGATTTTCTTATGAGAATTGATAGTGCAAGCAGTGGGGCAGGTTCCAGATCAGAAAGTGCAAGCATTCAAGTTCTTTTTTCAAGCATGAAATTGATATCAAACTATAATTCATGACTCCATGACCAATGGATGCAACAAGGTCAGTGATATTTCCACCTAGTAGGAAGGTGACCCCGCGAGTCACCAAATTTTTTTCCAATGTTGCCCCTCAGGAAAAATTGATCAAACAAAACCTTGCATGGGAGAAATGGAGAGGCTGGTTTAGTCGTACGAGCTCACATTCAATCCCAAAAAATCAAGTGGTAGGAAAGCTCGACAATGGAGAAGCAGGGTCAAAAGATGAATGGCCATGGAAATATTGAAGAAAACCAAGTCCAGAGCAAGTCGACTTGAAGTAAAGCAACAGATCTACAGAAGGTGCCACATGTCATCTTGCTACACTTTCAAAAGGTGCAACAAAATTATAGATCCCAGGGATATGTTTGACCCCCACATGGATCTCAACACATAGCAGGCTCATGGACAATGCTAAGTGTCCCACCGTCACAACTTCAAGAGCTAACTATAGAGGGTCCCACCCAAAAAGGGGTTTTGGCATTATATATAGTGGAGCCCTTTACTCACCCAAAGGAATGAAGCGGGAACTGTTCACTCGAGGCCTGAATCAACTATGTACAAAGGGTTCAGTGGAAGCCTCCATGTTTCAGCTCAGTATAACTTGAAAAGTGCGAGAAAAATTAGTTTCCCCAAACGAGCGTAGGCTCTCCACATGTTCATATACTGAAAAGGCATAACCGGGTGTTGAAAATTCTAAAGCATGGGAAGAGCCAGCAGAAGCCTCCACGTGCTTCATCGGCACAAATTCAAAGGTAAGATATAGAGGTAGGTCCCCAAATGATTGCAAGCTCTCCATGTGTCTAGAGCCTAAAAAGGGAGAACACACTGTTGAAAATTCAAAAGTATGGGAAGAGCCAGCAGAAGCCTCCATGTGCTTCATCAGTGCAACTTCAAATGTAAGATCTAGATGCAAGTTCCCAAATTGAGCACAGGATCTCAATGTCTCTATGTCCCGAGGAAGTTGCATCGACCATTTAAAGGGCTAACCACCAGCGGAAGCCTCCACGTGTCAGCTCAACATAACTTCAAGGGTAAAACCCAATAGCAAGTCCCAAATGTGCGTTGGCCCTCCACATGTCTAGGATTAGACAAAATGTCTTTGCCAAATAGAAGGGACTTAGGAAGAACACAAAGGAAGTAGAGCAAGCTCGCAGATGCTGCCAAGTGTTGGGACATTGTATTCCCATGACCTTAAAAGGCAACAATATTGTGAGATTCCACGTAGAATTCTTGACCCTGACCTTTAGATGATCATAACTTTCGACTAGAAGCTTGGATTTGAGCAAGAGAATACCTTTGGAAAGCTCTCGGCATCTTCTACTCACCTACCTCCATAATGAAAAAATTACAGTCTTCCATTTTCGAAGTTGTCAGGCTTCTCACCTACCACTATAATGAAGTATGGGTTTCCTTTCTTTCCCAACAAGGAACAATAATAAAGGCATGGGTTTTATAGTAAAACCCATCATTGTTGCAAGCGAATTCATTGCTCTTTCAGGGTGGTTGAACAAGAATTTGTATTTATTCTATCTTCTTCTCTAATTCTTCCTATATATTGTAAGGAGTGGCATTTTTCTAGATGCTGAACATTTTTGTTTTGCACCCTCCCTTCTTCTCTATCTAAAAGTGGATTTATGAAGCCCAAACCTCTCATTCGAAATGTAAAATCAATCTTGCCTCTTGGCCATTATAATGGACTATATCAAATCTTTGGAGCAATAGTATAAGTCTCTGGATTATTTCAACCCTCTTATGTTCATTGTATCTTCCTGATCTCTCATTGTAATCTTGGTTATATATTCATGATGGTTGTATTACATTTTTGATGGTTTGTGTTTAATGGAAAAGTAGGTGTTCATTATTCCTTTGGTGCATCACCTTTGTTAGTTTAGGTTTTATTTCTTGAATCTCCTTAACCCCATCTCCTTGGCAAGTTAGAGTAGGTTTTAGAGTAGATCCTCTGCAATGTGAATGTGTCTACTTGAACATGGGAATAGGAATCGACCTTCATCCAGAGAGATCTCCCGATTCGCAAAGTACCACAGTTTTGGGAGAAGCTCCATGTTATGCAATCACATTGAGAGTCTCAACCCATTGAGTTGTAGACATTCATGGGTGTTGTGATTTTGCTCTAACATTAGCTTAATATCTAGGAACACAAGTTCCTTTTTGTTCCTTATCATATGTAGTTTCCTTTATTCCTTATCATACATAGTCTCCCTTTGTTTCATTTTCTACTTAGATTGATGTCACTGCTTCCTTTCTATGATTATTTTTCTTCAACACATGCTTGCACATTTTCTATATTTTCCTTACATTCTTACCTATTTTGGTTCCTAATTTGTTCATGTGTTTTTCATAGTCTCGACTTCTTCATATTTATACTTGATTTTAGCCTCTTCTTCCAACCTAAGTTTCACATCCGTTTTACTTTGCTTCCTAAATTATTTAAGCTTCATGTATTTTTGTTACATGTTTTTCATTATTTTCTCATTTTTTCGTTTTTCTAGTTTGATTCAACCATTTCCCCTATTTTATTTTTCATCATCCCATCCAAAAAAAATATGTCACCTTTTAGATGATGAAAGCATAATCATGGGGGATTCAAACCTCTATGCATGCATATTACTAATGCAAGTATTAGAGAAGTAGGGATCCTTCTTTATTTAAATTTCCTTCTCAGTCAGTTATTTATCTTATTTTATCCAGTTTCTCTATTTTATAATTTGTCCATGCCTTCTAAATTTATGTTCCATTTATCTTTTCCCAATTACACCAAATTTTCCTACAATGCTTAGCCATATTATGTATTTTTATGTCAGGTGGTGTCATGATACATATTGTGTTTGATCAAGTGTTTCATGTACTTACCTAAAATTTTGATGTTTTTTGATTTATTTGGGAAAAGGACCATTGCTTGTCCTATCCATTATTATATTCTTCTTACTTCTCCTAAACTTACATTTATTATACCGTTCCCAAGCATGGAATGATTCCCATACTCTCACTTTTTATAATACTTTTCTCAAATGGGGTAACATGATTCTCCTATGCTTACATTGATTATATCTTAGATATTTTTAAGGCTATATCCTACTCATGTTGACATAGATTGTGTTTCTCCACTTTGGGGCATGAATCTTTTGTGCTTACATATATTATATCTCAATCCACTCAAGGAATATAAAAACCATGATTATATATAAATTATTCTTAGACCCACTTAGGGGCAATATTCTTATTACATACATCATTTAACAATGATAACTAATCATGTTTACATTATAGTTGTATTTTCCTATCATACACATGGTGCACGTAATCCATTTCTTTTGATCTTTGCGAATAAAATATTCTACATTATACATCTCATAAGGGGGAATATATTCTATTATTTTAAATTCATGTCTTTGAGACACTCTCTTTCTCCCTCATTTGGAAGAAAGAACATGGTGGTATAGAAAATGATCTCTCTTGTCGACTCGTATGGAAGAAATCACATGGTGTTATACAATATATTGACGTTGGTATCACCATATGAAATACCAATATTATAATACAAATTATATCATATTTTGATCTTCAAATTATTAAACAAAACCATATATCTTCGTTCCTATTTTTTATCTTTTCCAGATTTAAGTAATTTCTCAATTAAATGGTTTAGGAATAGAGATATTAATTCACTTGAACATATTTTCATATGATTACAAGAACACATAGTATAATAGCTTGGACACATATTAATGGGTGTTAATTTAAGGATATCAACAATTTTTTATGCTATGGATATAAGGCTATTTCTCTTTAATTTTGACTTTCAACTTGCTATTACTTTTAAACTAAAATCGAGAAATTTAAAAAAAACAAGGTGGGCACAATTTTTTTCTTTATAATTTCTTGATTATTATGATTTGACATGCACAAATGTGAACATATAAAAATGGGGCATTGTGTAGACATTCCACTTTTTTTTATGATAATAGCTAATTGTTATGTTTTCATGTTTTGTCACGTAGATCATTGGTCTAAATTTGGATCTTTTTGTCACGTTTTCTTTGTACCTTATTTGAATATCTACTTGCCTCATGTTATGTGTGACTTTAGTCAATATTGACCTTTGTATTCTATCTTGGAACTTCAATTTTATCATATTGATTCCTTGTGTTCCACCTTGTTAGTCCCTGTCTATTTCTTATTCTTCATGTTTTCTATCTCCTCTCCAAATTTCTCTCTCTTTCATTGTTTCCCTTACTTTCTAGAAAAAATTTAGAATCGTAACACATATCATAAAAGTATGGTTATGGATTTTATTATTGTGGGCCCTTATGACTCATGTTTTATGTCCCTTGGTACTTGTCTTCTTTTTTATCTTTCTCAACCATTTGATGTCAACTTATAAAAAAATATGGTCATACTATGAATTTAATAAGTCTATAAATACGTAAATGCATTTAATATAATAAAGGTAAATCATGCAAGAAATGAGTATTGATTTTAAGAAAAAAAAAGAGCACTATCATGCCAAAAAATAAAATTCAAACATATAGAGAACATCTTATAGTTGCTAGTTGTTGCATTTATTGAAAGGATAAGCCTGTTGGGGCACTAATATACACTATTCTTCTAGTTGATTTGCATCGAGTGTTGATTTAAATACTTTCTATTCAAAAGAGGTTTAATTGAGATATGGACCCTAATCCACACCCCATTTATTTCCTATTTTGAAAGATGTTAATGGAGGATTATGGTTTCGAGGAAGCATTAAAATATCTAAGTAACTTGCAAAAATATTTAGAAAAGAGAACAATGGCTTATGATATTGTGAGAAGATGATCAAGATCATCTAGTCAAATTTATTGATATAGAAAGTTCATATAAATGTATTGTTATGATTATGGGTATTTCATTTTTGTACTAGTAAGGTTTTGTTAAAAGTGGTCGACGTCTAGTGATTATGACACATAAGCATCATTCCTTGTAAATAAGTCAATTTTTTGTTTTCTCTAGCATGTTAGGTGTTGGGGTCCTCATTAGTCTTGTAATAATGTGATTCTGGAGTTTTTCTTCAAAAATCACCATTTAAATATTTGAAATTCATAAGTTGAGTCTAATGGATTAGGTGCTAGTATAGGGTGAATAAAGGTTGTAAATATTTCTAAAGGGACCTTATACAATGTAATTACATGTGTCTTACCCCCCTAGTTGGAATTATAACTCCTGGTCATCTCCCACTTGGGATAGGTCACCTAACTAAATGTAACCACATATTTTCTTTTATCCTTAAAGAAGATACATTTGAAGTAGGACATGAAGTGAGGGTATTAGAAATGAGGAGACATGTTGGTAGGAAGTTATAGAGCCCAAGAGGCTCAAGATTGATTTGTATTAGATCATGAAAACATTGTATATACAAGTCTTTCCATCAATGAAAATGAAGTTTCTTGTAAATGTGTTTAGAACCTTATATATATATATATATATATATATATATATATAATATATATATATATATATATATATATATATATATATATATATATATATATATATATATATTATATATATATATATATATATATATATGAATGATTTAAATAGTGGATAGAAGATTTTATTAATATATAAAGTTAACATATAACTATGTTTCTATGATTATAAGTATTCCGGTTTTGTACTCATAAGCTTTTTTTTAAGTGGTCATCGTTAGTGATTATGATGTATAAGCACCATTCTTTGTAAATAAGTCAATTTTTGGTTTTCTCTACTGTGTTAGGTGTTGGGTTCCTCATTGGTGTGGTATGTTGGTTCGTAGTCTATTTGAAACTCATTAGTATTTTAATAATGTGCTTTTGGATTTTCCCTTCAAAAATCACCATTCAAATATTTGAATTTCATAATTTCAATCTAATGGATTATATGCTAGTATAGGGAGAATAAATGTTGTAAATAGTTCTAAAGGGACATTATATGGTGTAGTTACATGTCTCTTACCCACCTAGTTGGAATTATAACTCATTGTCATTTCCCACTTGGGTTACGTCACCTAACTAAAAGTAATCACATATTTTATTTGAACCTTAAAGAAGATACATTTGAAGTATGAGAGGAAGTGAAAGTTTTAGAAATGAAGATATATGTTTGTAGGAAGTTAGAGATCCCAAGAGGCTCATTAATAATCTGTAGTAGATCATTAAAAATTATATACAATTATTTCCATCAATGAAAATGAGGTTTATTGTAAATGTGTTTAGAACCTTGTATATATGAACGATCTAAATAGTGGATAGTGGAGTTTATGATATTCTTAGTGTAAGAAATTTGATAATGATAAAGAAATGAAATTCTGAGAATGGTGAGGTGATTGGTAAATCAGGAGAGTGTGCTTGTTTATTGTTGTAAGTGATGCATAATCCATATTGTCATAATTCTAAGAAAAAATATTGTGTTTTAAAGGTAAATGATGATTGAATATGTATGAATATGGGAATGAAGTGATTATAATATGAATAATATTAATTGAATCATGTGAAGGATAATAAATACCATGAAAGAACAAACTGGTAGATGTAAGTAATCTATTAAATGTTTTTCTTAATGCTCTTTATGTTTAAAAGATTAGCAAACGGTGTGATGAATTATAGTGGTTCAATGAAATGTGTAGATAATAATATGATGGTGTCTAGAAACCTTGGTGGAACTATGAAATCCTAGGAGAGTAAACCAAAATATTTTAAGTTAAAGAACAAGGTATACAATTCATTAAGACTAATATTTCAAGAACATAAAAGTGGTAAAGGTGATAAAAAAGAACCATGAAACTTTGGAGAACATTGAGAAGGGGTAATTATATGGTCTGTGAAGGTTTTTAAAACCTTTATAAAGCTTCAAAAATTGTACAAGTGAAAATAAATTCAAAACACCCTATCTCATCCCGAGAAAACCTAGTATAGGATTTTAAGAAAAAAAATAGGCATATTTAACATTCTATCTATGGAAAAGTTATAAAAATTGGTGAACATAATGAACTAAGTATAACCAAGGTTGACATTAAGTTTAAAGGTAAATGAGTGAGGTTTATTAAGTCAAATACCAAGAAATCATTCTGACTATATAATAAAACCCAGTCTTGGAGAGTGAAAAACAAGCATAATGTGTGTTATAACCATAGAAAAAGATTGAAAATTTGTAGAAATAAAGGTTTCATAAATTATCATAGGCAAGGAAAATGATGTTTGACAAGGGAAAGGCTTAAAACTCAACTGGTGGTGCACTAAATACCCTGTTTTGAAGGGTTGTAGAGAAGGAAGTGATAAAATACTTAAGAATGTAATGTTAATAAACTATGAAATCATTTTGAAAAGGTGTAGAGAGGCCCAAGAATGTGAGAATTTGGGTGAAAAGTAATGGTCAATGGGTCTAAGTGCAAAGGAACCTGTAAACTCAGGAAAGAACTATACTTGTTTAGTATTGTAAAAGATGATATGATAATGAGAAGTTGAGTTTGAAGATTAGTAATGAAGTGAGCCATATCAAAACATGGATTGAAGTGATTTAAAGGTTTATAAGGATGTTTTAGATCCATGTGAATAGATAAAGGAAATTGAAGCTTGAAACCCATTCAAGAAGGCTTAAGAATGACCTAGTAAGGATAATTGAAAAAATGATAGGGGTGGAATTAAAGGATCTAAACAAAGAATTGGAAGCTAAGATTTTGTATGAAGCATAAAACCCAATAATGGGTATTTGGAAAGTGTAAGTAGTTTCCATTGAAATTATATATTTTTCTACAAGCTATAGGATTTACATAAAAAAAGGGCTATTAGATTATGCCTTATTGGGAAATTGTTTTGCATGATTTGAAGGAGATAGCATTAAGATATGGATCGTGAAACTTTCTGTGAAGATATAAGTCCCATAATGGGTACCAAAAAAATGTTTTCAAAGTGTTTTGAATGATTGGGAAAGGTTCTAGACAACAAGGTTTGTTTGTTTAGAGGGCTAGAAGCCTTATTCTTGAGCATGAGATTAAATTAAGAAAAATGAAGGATTAAGATATTAATGAATGTTCTCAAGTGATTTTATAGTAGGTAATAGAGTGTATTAAGGGTATGAATAGTGATTTTATCCCTTATATCTGTATTTTAAATATTTTGTCCTTTTTGCATTGTTTGGGTCATTGTGGAAGCCTAATGAAGAATTGTCATGGTTTTGTTTCTTATGAAGCTAATTGTAGTGATTGGAGTGTTTTTTTCACCCCCCTTGCATCAAGTGGTATCATAGTAATAATCTTTGATTTAGGGGTTTAAGGTTTTCTCTTAGAGGTAAAGTTGATATGTGTTAAGAAGAATCTGGATAAGTTGGTTGAAGTTGTTTAAGCTAATAAGATTGCCTTCTTGTAAGAGTTGTGTGAATTTGACAGGTTTCTCCTTGAAGGAAGACATAAGAAAATAAGTAAGAGATAAAATTGAAGAAAGAGGAAAATAAAAAGTGATAAGAATCCCAACAAGAGGTAAAAGGAAAATGAGAAGAAAGAGAGGGATTCAATAGACTAGTTGTGAAAAAGAACCTTGGTGAGGCTAGGGAAAGGAGGAAAATACTTGATGAGAGAAATGGAGTAAGATAAAGTGAAGATATTGAAGGTATTTCTTAATATTGTATTCCATACAAAGAAAGAGAAAGTGAAGAGAGAGAAAAATAGAAAATAATAAAATATGAAAGAGTTATAAAATAAGAGAGTTGTGGATGGAACAAGAAATAAAAGAGCTAAGGAACGATATGGAGAATATATTTGTGTTGATGGAAATAATTAAAGAAAGAAAAAACCAAGGTTTTGAAATAGTAATGAAAAATATAGTTTAGTGGCCTATAAGGTTACTTTTGGAGAGAAAGAAGAGAATGCAACTAATAGCATTGATAAGAGAAGAGGAAAGAAGGAAAAATAAGAGGGATAAGAGGACATGTAAACAAGGAAAAGAGAAGGTAAGAGAAATTATATTTGTAAAGGATGAGAACAATAGTGAAGAATAATATGAGAGAGAACAAGAATAATCAAATTGTAAATATATGTATGAGAGAAAAGAGTAGCTTGAGGCTGAGCTATAAGGACTTGAAAGTGCTATGAATAATGAAGCAAAAGCTGAGATGAAGGATGAAAGAACTAAAAATAAAGGAAAACAAATAAAAATAGGGATGGAAACAAAGTACAAGTTAGAATATAAAGAATAAGTATATGAATGGACTCAAAAGTATCTCTACTTTTCATCTAAGGTTTTGTGTGATTGTGTTTGTGCAGGTTTTTTTTGATGAGGAGGTAAAATATTTTGAAAAGGAAAATCTTAAAAGATCTAAAATGAAGTGAAAGAAACTTGAAATCGTAATTCTAGAGGACAAAGGTATCAAGAGCAAACTGAAAAAAAAATATGAATAACAAAGAAGAGTTATTGCTAATGAAGAATATAATAGTACAACAGAGGAAAGAAGAAGCTTAAGAGTATATCAAAATTTGAAGAAATGAAAGAAAAATTCAAATTTGTACAGGTGTACAAATCTTCCCACTTGGGGAGTATGATGCAGGAGCATCATTCCTTGTAAATAAGTCACTCTAGTGTGTTAGGTATTAGGATCCTTATTGGTGTGGTATGTTGGTTCTTAGTCCATTTGGACCTTAGTAGTCTTGTAATAATGTGATTTTCGAGTTTCCCTCCAAAACTCACCATTCAAATATTTGAATTTCATAAGTTGATTCTAGTGGCCTAGGTGCTAATATAGGGTTAATAAAGGTTTTAAATTCTTCTAAAGGGACCTTATATGTTGTAATTACATATTTCTTACCCTCTTAGTTTGAATTATAAGGCATGGTCATCTCCTACTTTGGTTAGGTCACCTAAATAAATGTAACTACGTCTTTGTTTTGATCATTAAAGAAGAGACATTGAAAGTAGTAGAGGAAGTGAGGGTTTTAGAAAGGAGGAGAAATGTTGGTAGGAAGTCAGAGAGCCTAAGAGGGTCAAGATTGATCTGTAATAGATAAATAAACCGTTATATACAAGTATTTCCATCAATAAAAATGGATTTTTTTGTAATTTTGTTTAGAACCTTATATATATGAATGATATCAATGGTGGACAAAGATGTTTATCCTCTTATTGGTGTAACAAGTTTACTACTGATAAGGAAATGACATTATGAGAATGGTGAGGTAAATGACTATTGAACATGTATGAATATGGGGACTAAAGCAATGTTAACATGAAGATAATGAATTGAAGCGTGTGAAGGCTAATAAAGACCATGCAAGGTCATACTGGAAGAGGTAGGTAGTATGTTGTAGGTTTTTCTTAATGATATTTATGATTGAAAGTTTGGAAATTGGTGTAATGAATTGTAGTGGGAATGAAATGTGTAGAGAAGAAGACGATGGTGTCTATAAACCCTATTGGAAGTGTGAAGCCTTAGGAGAGTAGATAAAAATATTAAAATTTAAAGAACATGTTATACAGTCCCATGAGACTGATATTTAAAGAACATAAAGGTGTTAAAGGAGATTAAAAAAATCCAAGAAACTTTGGATAACATTGGTAGGGGTAGGTATAAGGTCTATGAAGGTGCTTAAAACCTTTATAAATCTTGAAAATTCGTACAACTGAAAATGAACTCAAAACTACCTCTCTCGTTTGATAAAACTTTGTCTAGGGTTTGAAGGAGGAAAACATACATATTTGACATTCTATGCATGGAAAAGTTCTAGAAATTGGTGAATAAAAGGAACCAAGTATAACAAAGGTTGACATTAAGTTTAAAGGTAAAGGAGTGGGGTTTTTTGGTCAAATGCTAGGAACTCGGTTTGGTTGTATAGTTTAACTTAGTTGTGGAGGGTTTGGAGAGTGAAAAACAAACTTAATTTGTGTTATATCCATAGTAAAAGCTTAAACAATGTAGAAAGAAGGATATATGGAATAAAAGATTGTTATTAAGTATAAAAGAGAAATAATGAGGTTTGATAAGGGAAAGGGTTAAAAATTATTCAATTGTGCACTAAATCCCTTGTTTTGAAGGGTTTTAAGAGAAAGAAATGATAAAATACTTAAGAATGTAATATTAATAAACTTTGAGATCTTGTTGACAAGGTGTACAGAGGCCTGAGAAGGAGAGAATTTGGATGAAATGAAGATGAAAGGGGTCTAAATTTAAAGGAACATGTAAACTTAGGAAAGAACTATACTTGTTTAGTAATGTAAGAGATGATATGACAATGAGAAGTTGAGTTTGAATATTAGTAATGATGTGAGGCACACCAAAACATGTAGTGAAGTTATTTAAAGGTGTATAAGGATGTTTTAGAGCCATGTGACTAGAAAAACGAATCTTGAAACCCAATCAAGAAGGCTTGAGAATGAACTAGTAGGGCTAGTGGAAAAATGATAGGAGTGGAATTGAAGGATCTAAGCAGACAATTGAAATATGATTTTTACATGAAGCATAAACACCATAATGGGTGTTTGGAAAGGTGAGTAGTTTCCCTTGAAAGTCTAGGGTTTTCTCTCAATTATATTAGGAATCCATTTTGCATGATTTGAAACAGATGCATTAAGAGATGGATTCTAAGACTTTCTATGAAGCATGAGGTCCATAACAGGTACTAAATATGTTTTCAAAGTGTTGTGAATGATTGGGCATAGTTCTAGACAAAAAGGTTTATCTATTTATAGGGCTAGAAGCCTTATTCTTGAGCATGAGACTAAATTGAGAAAAATTAAGGATTGAGATATTAATGAATGTTCTTGAGTGACATTATAGAAGGGAATACAATTTATGAAGGGTGATATAGTGATGTTATCCCTTATATCCATATTTTCAATATTTTGGCCCTTTTTGCATTGTTTAGGCCTCGGGAAGCCTAAAAAAGAATTGCATGGTTTTGGTGCTTATGAAGCTAATTGTGGCGATTTGAATGTGTTTACTCATCCACCTTGCATAAGATAATTTTGCATTTTTCATCACATTGTGATTGTGACCTTTTGTCCACTTCCAATTGTTGGAAAGTATACCCAGATTTATGAAAAATTGAGTACATTCTAAAAACCCTATTCTCTAATATTTTTTAGTATTTTTTATATGTTCATATTACTCTACACTCCTAAATTAGTATTTTATCTTCAATTAAATGTGATTTATTGTATTTATATTTTTAAACTTAATTAAAATATGTTTAAATACTTTCCACACATGCACTACCAAGTAACAGATACATCTTAAATGCATATAGAGATTCTTCTAAGACTCTTAACATTACATCTAAATGGGCAACGATAAAAAATTTCACTGACTAGACAAGTGTTTTTAGAATCATATTGAAGTATGAAGATGATTATTTAAAAGAGGATTAAAATGAATAACATATCTTTTGATTGAAAAGTGCACTTGTTTTAATAAGAGATATACAATACACCAATAATCATCCAAAAATGGGTGGAAGAGGTCACACTATAGAATGTAGATAGCATTGAGCCAATAAAGGCCTTCAAAAAAGGCTATCTCACCTAAGGGCATCTAAAAAAATAATTACATAATAAAAGTGAATTGTAAAAAAAAAAGGTGCAAGAAGTAAATAGCACAAGAAAAAACAAAGACCCAAGGAAAATTAAGCCACAACAATGAACATAGTGGTCAGAGGAGGTGGGGGACTATCCATATTTTCCCCCAAACCACTAATGGTATAGGGGTAGGTTGTTTTTATATGATGGGATTACACCTATCATTCTGCAAGTATTGCTTCTCTTCTTCACCATAATATTTCTAGAACTAGTGGTGAGGAGAGATTGAAAGTGCCAACTATAGAAACTTCCCCCTGAGAAAGGACACACCACCTAGTGTCACCACTAAATATATCAATTCTAATTAGGTCAAATATTTCACCACTTTGGGTGGGATAAGGGTGATGAGATATAGGAGGAGTTAGGTGATTCTCAGGAGGGAAGATCTACTGACTATTAGAGTGGCATTTGTGAAATACCTGACCATGGCCTTGTGAAGGAGAATGATGGCATGGAGAGTCCAGAGGCATGTGACTGACAATGCACAATGCATTCCCTTCATGAAAATGTATGGATTGAAGGTGTTCCACTTATAGGTGGATGTTTTCCACTTGGATGTGGATCCAGGGCATAACATTATAAATTGCAATAACTTTATTAGTCATAGAGAAATATCTATAGTATTATAGAATTTCAAATATGAAATAGAATATTATCTCAAAACTAATTTTTTTCTAGTAAATATTGTATTTTGCAAGGAGAATGGATCTAATACCCTCATGCATAACCATTTTCCATGTAACATAATTCAGGGATGAAAGGGTTGGAAAAGGGTATAGATTCTACTTCCATGAAGATTGGGCATGTGTTAGTAAAACAAGAAGATGTGTTTAACAAACTCTGTGGTTGTTGAGCAAATATGAAAAGTAGGGATTGAGACCCCCATATGCTTAATCATTGTCTCCAATAGGGAGGCCCTGATACATATCACACAAAAATGAATTATCTTGTGAGTTGAATGCAATGTGTTCTTTCCATATATTATCAAAACCTTATAGACCAAATCATATCCCTAGATTTGAGTTTTGAACTAATGGTGGTTTAGTGAATCACCTAGAATATGTTTTGGGAGAACAAGGAGATGGTAGCTAATATGTGGTTTTTACCGAGAAAAAAAGGGTATAGTTGAATTAGCAAGTGACCAATATCTCAACGATAGGAACAACATAAGAGGAAATCCTGAATTTACATAAACAGGTAGTCATCAGGTATGTAATTAATAATTTATGAGATTGACCTCAATTTCCTCGTATCTTTGAGCTAAAATTTGAAACTTTGTGCATATCCCATGACATCCATGTCCCAAGTAGATGCCTTGCTAAAATAAGTCACCAATGAATCTCAGATTACCATTTTTTAAAATCCTAGATATTGTTAAATCCAAGGATACCATAGCAAATTTTGACATTATGAAAATTAAGTAATGAGAGACAACCATAAGGGCGATAGAGAGATAGATAGAGAGAGAGAGGGACTTGAGTGATAGCCTGAGATATGAAGCCATCCACTAACCCAGATGAGATTGGGTTTGAGCAGATTCACTATGATTTCCATATTATTCTTAGATGACAAAGGTGCCACAAATCTTCATTGTCATATAGGTGGGAGAATAATACTCTAGTAATCCTCAAGCCCTTACAATATTTTTGAAACCCAAAAGAGTCGCCTTGAGAAATGCAATGTCTTAGAAAAAATTTACAGGCTTCAGATCCTTTAATGACTATGTAGTCATCCATTTGACCATTACGAGACAAGTCACTTATAGATTGATATCCATCAATCCCTAAGCCTCCTACTTCTTTGGGCCATGACAAAAAATTTCCCACGCTGACTCTTTGTGTAACCCTTTAAGTCCTTTAGAGTAGCCCCATAAGAGTTATCTGAGAAGTTTTCTCATATTTTCATATGCCAATTTGGAGGGAGACTTGATAAGATGATGTAAAGTAAAAATGAGTAGCATCAACTACAAATTTGGAGAACATATTTAAAATTTCCCTACAAGAGAAAGAGGATTTGTGACCTAATAAGTGATCTTTGATTCTCCACTCTCTTAACAACATAAGGCCAAAAATCATCTGGGGAAGCTCTAAAATAAAATGGTGTGCCATGAAATTTCAATTTCACACCTTTTTGAATCCATTACCATTGGTATCCTTCCAACTATGAAGGTTTGGGGGTGACGGATTTCCTATAACATTGGGTGTTTTCAGATTGAATAGTAGAACTAGAAGCAATACAAAACAATATCCATAGGCATTCCATGGGTTTCTTGACTAACTCTTCTACCTTAATTAGAGTGAGAAAGGAATCGTTCATTAGCAAAGTGATCTATTGATGAGTATGTTGATCTTAGAATAAGGGAGAGATAATGACCTTTAACCAAGTCCTTGAGAGGAATAGCTAACAAGAAAATAGACTAGAATCCTTGAGCAGAAGCCAAAATATAGAGGGAGGGGTCAGAAGAGGACAATTTCCTATGATTGATCTAAAGAGTCAAAATATGGAAGATTAGATCCATTAATGGAAATGCATGCTCTTGTATCTTGAAAAAGAATATTATTAAAGAGTGTAAAGTGAGGTCCAAAACAAAGATCTTTAAGCATGAAAATAATGGAAGGCCATTATATCATGTCACAGGATTTCTCAAAATCAATCTTAAGAAAAATATATTTTTGGTTAAAGACCCTTGCCTATTCCATGCCTTCCCAAACAACTATCACATTTTCAAGAAAGTGTGTGTTGGATAAAACTAGTTTGTTCACTAAAGACAGTAAGAGGACAAATATGCTTGAAACTATTTTCCAAAGCTGTGGCTATGATCTTATAAGAGACATTGAGGAATGTAATGGAACCCAATTGGATATCTATTTAGGGTCAACATATTTAGGGATAAATTTGATGTTACTTTGGTGGATAAGCTCACCTAAGGATTAAGTGGTCATGGCTTGAAGGTCAAGTTTATGTAAATCAGGACCAACAATATCCCACATGACTTGGTAAATTTCTCAAGGCAATTCACCAATACTTGGGGCTTTATCTAAATCCATTTGCATAACTACTTCTTTGAGATTATTGAGAGAGAGAGAGAGGGATCTATTACATGCAACTTTTTGAGCTTGGGAGAGCTTTGTAGGGAACCATTTCCAATAATTTCATCAAGGAATCTTCTCTTTCATGAAAAGAAGTATGAGGATAAAAAAACATAGTAATGGTCAATGCAAGACTTCAGGATATCAGTTTATTTTGTAAGTCTAACATTAGCTGCTTGACTGGATCTAATCCTTCTAATAGTATGTCTGAAGAGGAGTAAAGAAACAAATTATTTTGATTCTCTATCTGCAATTTTTAGACTATGCAATCTAGCAATGATATGAGCCCCTCTTGCTTTATAAGCTTCCTCAAGCTTGATTTTATGTCTCCAATGAGAAAATTGCTTTTATAGAGATATGCTAAATTGATATCTCTTAAGCTCTTATGAGACCTCGTGAGATCTTTGTCTATAAGTGACAACATGTTTCCCATAAAGAATGAGAAAGGTGGTAGTTTTTAGAATAACATCAACCCACCATTCAATCCAACCCACATCCCCTATGCATATATAAACCATAGTCTAAATCCTTATGACGTTTCCTAAAGTCATCTCATGTTGAAGATGGGAAGTATTGATTAAATTGGGAATTGCTTCTTTGAAACATGGAGCAGTCCATGAAAAGAAATTTAAATGGCATGATTGCCTAAACGTAATGCATTCTTGACCACCAAAACATGTCTATTATTTTTGGAGGATAGAGAGAAGAGATCTTGTTTGGAAAAAAGATCACAATCTAACCTCTTAACTATTCTTCCTTGACCTTGTCAGAAGTTGGATTAGGTGAACTAGTCAGGAGTGGAGTCTTTCCTGCGATAATGGTTTGAATCATAAATTCCACTTATATGCCACATATATAACCAAGCTTCTCTCTCTGAAACACCACTGCATTGGTAAGCGCCCTTCCATGTATTCATTAGTTTTAACCATGTTGAAATCCCCACATAAAATATAGTGGGAATTTGAGAGGAATCAACTAACTAGTGCCAAATAATAGACCATTCCAACTGCGTCATTGGAAGCATATAGGTTTGCCAATCTAATGATACACCCGTAAAAATTAAAGAAACTCCATATGACTTGATGGGTGGGGTTAGAGTCCCATGAGATTATATTTTGAGAAAGCTCTAGCACAAGTAATGTGATTACCCCTCCATGACACAACTCATGAATGGACATATGTGAAATAACACCTGGCCAAATAGTGTGGGCAGTAGAGTTAAGAGAAAACCCAAATATTTTAATGCATACACAAAAGTTTCATATTGCATAATTATAGACAACTGTCTTTCCTCACCAGATATCAATAGGTTGGTTCACTGAGGCCACATACATTCCTAAGAGTAAATAATCATTGAGAAACATAAAGTTGCATGGATCCCTCATCATCAAGATCTTTGAGGGCAATTAATTGTCATTATCAATTTAAGTTGGGAAAGAGGCATGTAGTCAAGCATTTCGAAAAGCCATCATTTTTATTGGACATTTACATCTTTAGATGTGGAAGGGCTTCGAGAGTGGTAGAGAATGGACTTGCATTGTAGCAAGACACCATTGTCCTCTAGAAAACTCACCCGAAAGAGTGGTTGTGATGCATGTAAATTAGAAGCAGAGGGCATAATGGAAGAGTTAGTGAGTGGGATGTGGGAGAGTGACAATGTAGCTTTAATGGCGGGGTAGTGTAGCTTGTTTGGAAGTGGTGGAATACGACTTTCTCTAGAAGTACCAACAAGGTGGTAGGAAGATGACAGGGGTTGAGTGGTGTCATGGGAGATTTTTTTATTCGTGACCATGTTCCAACCATCAGACATGTTCTCGGAAGTTTTGGTTTCCATCTTTTTTCTTGTGGGAGCTGATGCAAGATGGAAATTAAAGAGCTTCCCTAATCATATGGTCTGAAGCTTGGCACTGGAAGTATGTACTCTAGAGGTTAATGTAAAGCACATGCTGAGAGAACTGAGTGTTTACTAATTTGGATATTGATGGTTTCCTTAAGGTCTTTAGTAAAATCAATTTCAACACAGACACATTTTTGTGGACGAGGCTTTTTGTTGTTCAAGGTAGATGAAGCGCCCTAGGGGCTTGATGAGTTGCTCAAAAAATCCCCAAAGGTGGACAAGGAGACCAATGAACTCAATCCAAACTCATATTTTGAGTTTAGCTTGTTCTAACACTTGGACGTCTCTGGTCTAGTGAGAGAACACAACTAGAATGTTGTGAATGAATTGCGAACCATAATTGACAATGATTATATATAGTGCTCAGCATTGTTAAAAAAAACAAGAAAAAAACTTGACTAGATTTTGAACCCCCTTAAGCTTGACACTATGGGACTGCGAGTGATAGTGGACCTATTGTGTAATCAACCAGTCTAAGGGGATTTGGTCGACAAAATAACCAACTAGGGTGAAACATTCAAGTCAATGACACGTGTTATGAAATTCTGGTAAATCAAAAATAGTATCACACAAAGGGGTTTATGAATTAGAGCCAGTACCTCTTAAATCCACACATACACTAGACCGAGTAGCATACCTCTTAATTGGATCTAGGAGTTGCTTCTAAAACTCTTAACGTTACGTCTAAGTAGGCAAGAATACAAAATTTGCCTAACTAGACATGAGTTCATGAGTTTTTAGAATTAAGATCGAAGAATGAAGATGATTATTTTAAGAGAGGATTAAAATAAACAAAACATTATCTATCGATATATACTCACACTTTGGGTGTATTCAGAGGCAAGTATTTTTGGGACCTACATTAGGTGGCGTGGGGAAACGTATTCAATTTTGGATTGTCCTAGTTTGTAAGCAACGATAGATTCCCATGATTTCATTCTTTGCTTCTAAAACGAGGATTGGTTGGGGGTGTCGTCCCCACTTAAAAAGAATCATGAAATTTAATGCGGCCTTCCAAACAGTGGATGTTATTTTAAGAGAGGATTAAAATAGACAAAACATTATCTTGATTTTCGCCATACCTGCTACGCTTGTTTCGTGGATCACGATTTTGACGTTAACATTTGAAGGTGTATATTCTAAAATTTATAAGATATTGGAATTTTTCAAATGTCTTATTTGTATGGGACGATGATAAAAATGACAGTCTGCTTTCAAACAGTGTCTCTTCATTATGACATTTGAGAAAGGACAGATTAGGTATTATCCAACCAAACGTGATAGGTGGGTGTTGGATAAATCTTTAACAAGCGTGTACGACACATGGATCATCCGCATTTCTTGGTATTCTATGAGATATCACCAATCAACTTAACATAAATAAAATCAATCTCGCCTATACAATTCTTGATATTTCATAAATGTTAAATGCACTATTTCTTAAATAATTATGGGTGTTTTCCGTCTTACTCAAAAATGGTCATACAAAAAGAACACAGATAACTTTTTTAAGGTGCTATATAACACGTGTGATTAGACATGGTTAATTTTTATAGATAAGGGTAGTAGTATAAAATGATATCTTAATAATGAGAGAATGTACTGGTAAATCTTTAAAAATAAGTGGTAATATTTTAAATCCTATGATCACGTGTTTTATAATTTCATCTTTACGAGTTTTTTGACCCCAGACTTGGGTTATGAGCTTTGTATTATTATTGTTAGATTTTTCTATTCGCTATGTGTTGGTTTGTGTGCCAATATAATCTTAATTTGTATCTAAGAAATCTATGTATGTGTGTGTGCGCGCACGTGCACATTTAAGGACAAATAATCAAAAGTCAATTGTAAGCATTGTCCTTATCAGTGTCATAGTCATAACAATATGCACTATTTATTTTAATGTCATGCAATGGGATCTCCTGAGCAAGATGATCAAGGATAGTGCTGGAAGTACGTAATGAAGAAGAAGCCACGATAACATAATGCTTATGAATAGGAGGTGAATGCTCAATATGCTCAATTAGTTGACTAGTAATCCAAGCACTACACCTAAATGGCATATGAACAATGCATGTGCAAACTGATATAATGTGAGGGTACTAAGAAGTAATAACACCATATATTTATGAGAAAAGAAAAACCCTGGGGCAACTAGGGTTTGGAGCACAATGTTCAATTAAAGAGTTGGGTTCAGCCAATGTTTACACCCTATTAAAAATAATATATTAGTGATTTACGTACACTAAAAGGACGTACATGGAGCTACAAGAGGTTATATCGATTAAAATTAATTAAAACATTAATTATGTAATATCATAATAACCCATTAGTTCTTACAACTAGTAAACACAATATGCTATGAGATCAAAAAAACAAGAGAATGAGTGCACCTAGATGATTACAGATAGATCTAGGAGGTTATGGGATTGTAAACTACTAGAATTGGGAGATCTGAACCCGTAAGTGCTTTGTCTCTGCAACAGTAGTTGGAAAGTGACTCGGGTGTAGGACTATAAAGATTTGCCCCTATTTTCCATACGGTTTTACACATGTTGTATTGTGTTGACCTACTCTATAACTTTATGAGATTGTCTTCTTCCTAAAAATGTTCAGCATTATCAAATCCTAGTTTTCACTCATTATGTGAAGCCCTCTAAATATTATGAGTAAGATCTCAAACCCTAGCCATGAGTAGGAGATCATGCGAAATAACTATTAGTTGGGTTGAAGTGCAATCCTTACACCGATGATATTAGAACTATTCCAAAAAGGCCTCAAACCACACGTTTTTCTAAACCTAGCAAGTGATATTTGAATGAATACAACTATGATTTGAAAATTGAAACCTTTTTGATGAGGCTTGATTGAGTTTGGATCTTTCTAGAACTTGAGATGATGTTGTTTGAGTGTTTGCAAATGGGAAGATGGACTCTTTGACTTGGTAGAGTGCTTTAGACTTGTAGTGATTATTTTCCTAATGATTGTGCATAAGTTGTTGCACAATTTAGGGATATTTAGGTGCCTTTAGTGCTAGTGCTTGCAATGGGAGTTCATGATAATGTTATGAACTAACGAATAAGGTGAGTTTAACTTGCTTATATACACCCACAAAGGTAAATTATCACAGAAAGGATGACCTAGATAGATTATATGATTCAATGAAAAATATCAAATTAAAAGATTACATGGGTGGTATATGGGTCCAAAATTGTACAAATTAGCTAGGACCAGATCCGTAAGGCGACCAAAGTGGATGATTCTAGAAAAGGATGAAAAACATGAAAAATGAAAGTTGCATCCTGTCAAGTAGAGTTTACCTATGGGTTTTCTTAGTGCTCAATCTAATCTCACCCTATTTGTTTGAAATACGTCTCAATCCACATGGTTTGAAGTTTTCTCTGTCTCCTTGTATTGGAGTGTGAAATATTTTTCCTTCATTTGGTTGCCATGGCCAGTCCTTTCCTTTGGTCGAGGATCACATTGAGTCCAGATATTGTTTGTCGTTTCTTTGTCCATGAGAAGGAATTTGTAATTTGGGCATAAATTCAGGGTTTCCCCTTCCTTCTATTTTTCCACAGTCATGTTTTCCCTGTCAAATTTTTGTCCCAACATCCATTGGAAACGTGGTCCTTTCTGATTGGATGCAGCCCGGTGGGTATTTTTGGTGAAACTTGTCACTTTTGTCACATTTGTAAAAAATACCAAATTGGTCCCGTGGCCCCAATAGTATCTAATTGGTTATTCAACAAACATGAAGCGGTAGGGAAAAATTCTTACTTTGACCTCGAAGATGGACACGTGGCCGTTTTTCAAGACAAAGGAGGAGAGGTGGATCGTCGGAACATTTTGAAGATTTTTGTCCTTTTTGTGAAAAAGGAGCAAAGTTATAAATTGATCTACAACCCCGTAGGGGATAGAGTGATGTCACATGTTTGAGTCATCATTTGGAAAGTCAAAGTAGGGAAGTGGGTCAACGTGAGCACTTTGGAGTTTTTAAGCTCTATTTTCAAATGATGTAAAGGTATAAAAGTGAGTTATGACTCCAATGGGGCCCACATCAAAAAGTTGGAAGTGGAGAGGTGGGTCACCGAAGCATTTTGAAGTTTTTTGGCCTGTTTCAACTCAAATATTTTCCACGTGGAGGGCCTATACACATTTGAGGATGCACCTCTCGGTTTTACCTTCAGAGTTATGCCAAGGAGATACATGGAGGTTTCCGTTGGCCCTGCCCATACTTAGACTTTTCTTCAAGCGACCGGTGTAGCTTTGTCAGACCACTAACACGTGGAGGGCCTGCGCTCATTTGAGGATTCACCTATGGGTCCTACCTTTACATTTGCACCAAGGAGACATGTGGAGGCTTCTGCTGGATCCTCTATATACTTAAACTTCTCAAGCAACTTTCTAAGGCCTGGAACACATGGAGGGCCCACGCCTATTTGGGGACCTACCCCCGAACTTTACTTTTGAAAGAGTGTTGAAGGGACATGTGGAGGTTTTTGTGGATCTTCCCATACTTAGACTTTTTCAAGTGTCTAGTGTAACTTTGTCGCACCCTAGACACGTGGAAGGCCCACACTTGTTTGGGAGTTCCTTCCTTTGAGCTTCATACCAAAAAATCATCGAAGAGACACGTGGAAGATTCTGCTGGCCCTACCCATACTTAGACTTTTCAACGGCCGAGGATACTTTCTCAGACCCTAGGCACATGGCACCTTCCGCTAGTCCTTAAACTCTTTCAACAACTTTTCAGGTTAAGACACATGGAGAGCCCACACTTGTTTGGGGTCTCCACTTTTGGGCACCATATCAAAAGTGCACCAAAGAGACACATGGAGGCTTCCACTGCCTCCTCTTTTTACTATGACTTTTTCAAAGTCCGAGGAAACTTTCTTGGGCATAGGGCACGTGGAGAGATTGCGCCCATTTGATGTGCCACCTCTAGACTTCATCTTTGAAGATGCACTAAACATACACGTGGAAGCTTCCACTGGACCTTCCCGTACTCTGACTTTTCAGAAACTAGTACAAATCTCTAGGGTTCTGAACACATGGAGGGCCTGTGCTTATATGGGAACCTTCCTCTAGACTTCACCTTTGCAATTGCACCAAGGAAACACAGGAAGGTTTTCGCTGGCTCCTCTTTTCACTTGGCTGACTCAAACTCGTAGTGTAGGTACGTGGTATAATCCATGCGAGGAAACTCATTTTTGAGAGGTACGAGTGCAGGTATCTATGCAAGGGATCTCATTTCTCAAGGTGTATTCTCGAGGGTGAAAAGGATTGCTTGTCAGATCCAGCCATATGGAGCCACCTACGAATTATTAAAAAGGGGATTTCTTGTACGACTAGAATAAAAGAATGATTAGAAGGACTATCAAAAAGTTATGGCATGGCATCCAAGTCATGGTCTGAGGGTCTGAGAAGTGTGATCAGTTCATGATTTTCCCACCTGGCAGCTTTGGGTGTAAATTTGTTAAACATCACTTTCTGGGACAAACTTGTAACAAGCAAAGGATTCCTTGAATATTCTTATTTTTGGGGGAAAAATTTGGGATGAGTGAGTGAGTGAAATTGTATAAATGCAATGAGAATACTCTTGCAAATGGTTGGGGGTTAATTTTTACAAGAAAATTTGAGAAAGCCCATCTTCCTGAGAGACCATCTGAGAAACCTGTTAATCTCTTGTGTTTTAGATTTGATCACATCAAGATGGTTGCAAGTGTATAACCATTGACAAGCTTTGAGATTGTTCAAGAAAATTTCCTCTGCTGATAAATCTAATAGATCTCGAATTAATCTAGTGTTGAATCTTGGGAAAAATTGTGTCTACTTTTATTTTAGAATGTATTTAAATGGTTTTAATGTTCCTGTTACAATCTTATGTTAAAATCCCTCTGAATCACACAAGATCTCGTCCCTATTGATAGTATAGTGGCATTTGCAATTTCATTATGAGAAGAGCCTTCATCCTGTAATGAAATAAATAATTTAAAATCACTTTACTATCATTTTGTTGATAAATATTGTTTGTAAGCCTATGAGTGTATCTTAGGTGTGATGAACCAGGGTCTTTAATGTTTAATTGAGTCTTTAACTTGAGTCCTTTATGTTGAATTCTTGAAGATCATGTGAAACCGTGTAGATATGGGCCTCCATTGATGCACACCTTCTAGTTGAAGGAATATTTTGGCTATTCTGAAGCTTTTTATTGTTAATTTTTCCAATTGTTGTAAAGGTTCTCAAAGATCTGGTGAAATCAACTTCATCTTTCTTAATTCCCCACCAAAAATTTCAAATAACCATGAATCCTACCTGAAGTACCCCTGTTTGTGCTTTGTATCCAACAAATGAAAAAATTCTATTGCCAAAATATACAGAATCAAGCAGGTTTTAATTGTCTTTAGTAACCTGAACCTTGTTCAGAAAATATCTCCATTCTTTAGAAGTGATAACTTGTGAGAGTTAAATTGTGGTGTATTGATCATATTTTCTCAAGGTTCCCTTGAAAATTGTGCAAAGAAGGATCTCTTCATGTCCTTCACAAACAGAGATTACAAAATGGGTCCTCTCACCCTGGTTGAAAGGCACGACCTAAAGTAGTGAGGATAGATCAAATCCTTAATGAAGGTGCTATCCATTTCTTCAACGCCTGAGTGACAAAGAGTCAGCTGAATCCCCTCCCCAGCTATAAAAAACTTATACCATGATTTTTTTTATCTCTCAGTATCTTTTTAAATCTCTGATGCTTCTCATCTTCCAAGGGAGAATCAATTTGGATACCAACACCTTTACCGGGGATTATTTGAACACCGAGACCTATTTGTGCGGAAATAATAGCATTGTGGCGTTTGTCAGGGATCTTCAAAGGTATTCTTATATCTGGACTTGTTAATGTTTCTTACATGATCTAAGTGTAAATAAACTATTTAAATGCCATCCTTTATTGAGATTTGTAAGATTTGTGCAAGATTACATGTTCATTGTGTAGTATTTCCAATTTCTAGTGGTTATTGCACTAAATTTATATCATTGGTGATAAATATTGGTAAAGGAAGGTCAGATCTACTAAGCTTTGTAGGAATTAAATGTTGATAGATATTTGAAAAGTCATTTATAGTGCATTTTCACAACTAAGGTGAAAATCCTTAGTGGCGACTCCGTGTTGATTTAAATTTTGATAAATACTAGTGCCTCAACCTGTATTAAGTGAAATTTGTCACTAATCCTTGCAAAGATGGAAGGAAGAAGATATTTCTTCACTAAATACCCTAACAGAAAGCTATTTCAAGAACTCAGAAAGAAAAATTCAGAAGGAAAAAGAGTGTGGAAAATAGTTGGAGATCAGGAATCAAGAAAAGAGTTATCCATTGTGAAAAGTGATCAACCTGTAGTTGAGAATTACCATTCTTCTTCAATTGATTCTGAATTAGGTAATTTTTATATAGATCTAAATTCTCCAACTAGAGAGGGGGCTTCATTTGTTTCTGATAAGTGTGCTTCTCCTTCTGCCCCTGCATTTTCCAAGGTTTATAGGGTTTTTCATGAAACAATGTCTTTAGAGGACATTCATTTTGAAAATTATACTCCTGTGTTCCAAAGACCCCTTGTTCGTCATCATTTTGTATCTCCTATAAGATCACCTCCTCAAAATAGTATGGCCCAACCTCCACCCAGACCTCCTTTTGTTGTGAATACTTTTGGTCCTATAAATTTTAGAGGTATGGCTCGATATCTAAATATAGTGCCACAAGATGTCAGAAATAGGTTTCCTAAATTTCAAGGGAATAATGCCATCATTGGTGACTAGCATTTAAAACTATTTGTCAATATGATGGAAGACTTTGAAATTGAGTTTGAAGACGTGTATATAATTTTTTTTATTCATACTCTTATGGAGGATGCACGTGACTGGTACAAGAATTTACAACATAATTCAATAGATTCATGGACCAAGATGAAAAGTGCCTTTAGATTGTACTATGGGGATAAGACAGATCCCAGATTCCTTTTATCTGAATTTGAAAATATTAAGAAAAATCCAAATGAATCTATCCATGACTTTCAATACTCAGTTCAATAAGACCTTGAATAGGCTACCTATAATCCTAAGACCAAGTGATGTTTCCTGTTTGATAAAATATTCTGATGTTTTTAATAAGAAGATTGCTTATTACTAGAGAGATAATAACCCAAGAACATTGAGGAAGGCTTTCAGCATGGCCTTACAAATAGAGAATAACATCAAGGAAGTTGGTAAGCATCCTAAAAGAGAGGGTATCAAATTGATCAATCTAGAAAAGCCTTAGTCAAGCAAATCTGTTGATCTGGAAGAGGTTGTACAAACTTTGGCCAGAGTTATAAAGGAAATATCCTATAAACTGGTCAGAGCAGAGAAGGGGATTGGACAAAGTTCCCAAGGTTAGCACAAGCCACAAGGTCAAGAAAGATTTACAAATCATCCCAGAGGTTATCATCAATCAGATGACAGGGGTAAAGGGCCCATGGGATCAGGAAATAAACAGCCCCAATCCCAGGAAAACAAATTGGTGCTTGATCTTTTAGCTGCTAAAGTTGCTACTATGGAAGAAGCTCATGAAATTGAGTGGTGTGATAGTTGTTTCTTGCCACATTCTCCATGTGATGTTGACAAGGGATTTAAGGACGAAGTTGATGATGATGAGACATATGATGATGCATGCATGATGGAGTGCTCTACAAGTTCACAGCAGGGAGTGACCTCAACTGAGCTTATAAGTGCCAAAACTGTTGAAAGATTCTGGGATTGCATCCACCGGGTATTACCTCTTCCTCCCACTAATAATTTTGAAATTGATATGGTAAAATATTTTGATTTGCCTAATAATGATTTTGAATACTTGAGGGCATTGATGATTAAAAATTATGATGGAGGAATTCCTATAGAAGAGGACAGACAACTGTTAATGAATGCAGTAGTTGCCCAAGAAAAAGAATATAATACCAGGAGTAAGGTTGCTAGAGGGGTAGGGCCATAGGGCAAACCAAAAATTCTAGTTCTTACCAGTATCCCTAAGGAAACCCCTAAAAAGATGAATCTGACAAAGGATTTTTCACCCCAAATTAAACTTGTGTTCCTCCCCATGCTCAGACTATGAAAAATCCTATGCCATCAAATGAATTTGTAAACCTTCCTCCTAATACTGCCTTACCCAAATATGTTCATTGTGACATAGCCCAAATCTTTAGTTAGATTAAGATTACTGTTCCTATTGTTGAATTTCTTAGAATCCCTTAGCATAAGAAGAGGGTATTTGAGTATTTGGGGCTTAAGGAAGAAAAGGTCACCCAGGGTAAAAATGTAAACAATGTAGAGGTTCCTCCTGCCATTGCAGAATTAGAAAAACCACAAGCATTGGAGGAATTGGGTGAACCACTTGAGGTTTATTTGGGAAATTCTTTGGTTGAGTCTCAGCTGAATGTGGATCCATTTTTTACTACTTTTATTATTAAGGATAGGTTGTTACATAACTGCATGTTTGATTTAGGAGCCTCATGTAATGTAATGCCTCTTGAGGTCGTGAATGAGTTAAATATCAAAGTAACATAAGCTTATGGAAAATGTAGTGCCATGGATTCAAGAGAGGTGCCAGTAGTTGGATGTGTCAAGGGTTTAGTAGTGCAATTGGCAGCGTATCCAGGCAAATACTTAACGTTAAATGTAGTAATTGTGGATTGTCCTGCTAAGTGGGGAATGTTGTTATCCAGAAAATGGGCAGGTAGTGTGGGTGGAAGTGTGCAAATGGACATGTCTTATGCCACCATACTAATTGAGGGAAGCCTTTTGAAGTTATATGGTGAGAAGAAAATGTTACATCTCATTGAGGACCCTAACAATGCTTCTTATGAAGTATTGTATACAGATGTTGATGTCAGTAACTTTGTGGGCTATGCTTATTGCAAGGAGCATAAAATTGATGAGTTCAAGTATCCTGAGTATGTTAGTTCTCCTTGGACCCTGATGTTTGATGGGGCTTGTTCTAGATCTGTAAATGGCGTCAGGGTTGTCTTGATATCTCCAAGCCAAGAGGATTTTAGATTTTCTTTTAAACTCAATTTTGAGTGCACAAACAATATTGTCGAGTATGAAGCACTTCTCTTAGGACTAAGGATTGCATGGAAACATGGTGTCAAGCACATTTTTGTTAAAGGAGATTCAGAGTTGATAATCAAACAAGTCAGAAAGTTGTATGCTACAAAGAATCAAAGAATGAAATAATATAAGCATGCAGTTTGGGACTTCATTGAAATGTTTGAATCCTTTCAATATAATACATCATGATCAGAGCTATAATACTGTAGTAGAAAAATTGGCAGTATTAGGATCAAAGTTTTGAAAATTATACAATGTCTCCCTATTGTGAATATGATGTTGAAATATTGACCAGGCCATCTATCCCGTGACAATATCAAACACTGATAGGTATTTGAAGATGATGCTCAGGTCTAAAGGTTTCTACAGAATGAAGGGGAATTTGCCAATCAAAGTATTGACTGGGAACCAATGGTTTGTGTAAATTATGGAAAAGAGACTCTATTTGGTAAGGACATTATCCAATTGAAAACCAATGCTATTCCCAGAGGTTTGGTGGCATAGGAATCAAATTTTGATAATGTTGATTGCATTATTAATAAACACATGTCAGCCTCGAGGGATGTTGAGGAATATAACATGGGCACATAGAGGATGAGCCAAGGAGAATATGGCTAGGAAGTAACTTGAACAAAGAATAAAATCAGTCATATGTCCAATTGCTAAAAAAGTACCAGAACTACTTGGCTTGGTCATATTCAAAATTGAAAGCATACAAGGAAGACCTTTTCCAACATTAAATACCCTTGGAAGCTAATGCAAAGACATTTAGCAAAAGGTAAATACCAACTAATCCCCTCCTTTCCTTAAAAATTCAAGAAGAATTGAAAAATTTAAGGGATGGAGGAATTATACAGCCTACAAGGTACTCCTCATGGGTAGAAAACCTGGTACTTGTTAGAAAGAAAAATGAGGACATAAGGTTGTGTGTGGAATTTAGAAACTTAAATAAGGCATCAATCAAGGATAAATATCCCTTGCCAAATATGGATAACATGTTGTAGTTAGTTACAGGTTCATAATTGTTAACTACTTTGGATGGTTTTTTTAGGTACTAACCAGGTAGTTGTGAAGCAATAAAAAAGAATCAAAACTGATTTCCCATGGGGTACTTATGTGTATTTAAGGATGTCATTTGGCCTGATGAATGTTGGAGCTAATTTTCAAATAGAAATGGATGTAGCATTCTCAGGATATATAAATGACTTCATTGTTGTGTATTAGGATGATGTGATAGTTTTCTCTAGGAAGAGAAGTGATCACCTGCAACATTTAGAAAAAATGTTGATAAGATGAAGGGAATATGGTATCTCACTAAACCCTAAGAAATGTCATTTTGGGGTTCAAAAGGAAAAGTTGTTTGGACACATTGTGTCAAAAGGAGTCATGATTGATCCTGAGAGAGTGGAAGCCATTAGCCAAGTTCATATTGCAAGAACCAAAAATGAAATTCAATCCTTTTTTGGGACAGATAAATTTTATTAGGATGTTTATTTCTATATTTACTGAATTAACTATCCCAATCAGCTAATATGTTAAAGAAGGATCAGATTATCAAATGGGAAGAAGCAGCTATTCAAGCCTTTACTGGGATTAAGGAATCATTAAAGAATGCCCCTGTTTTAACAACTCCTAATTATAAAAAGGCTTTCCAAATGTTTTCCTTTGCTTTAAATAATACCATTGCATCTATCATGTTAGGAAAGGATGATGAAGGAGATGAAAGTCCAATTTCTTTCTTTAGTAAATCAATACAAGAGGAAGAACTGAAGTATACTATCATGGAGAAATAAGCTTTTGCTTTGGCCAGAGCCAAAAAAATCTTCAGCCCCTATATTTTGAGTTCTAAATTCATTTCTTATGTTCACCATACCATGGTTTTATGATATCCTATCAGAGATGGAAATTTCAAGAAAAATATGCTGATGGTTAAATAAGTTGCAAGAATATTGACATGGATATCCAAACTACAAAATTGGTTAGAGGTCTGGGCCTAGCAAAGTTTATGGTAGAGAGCAACATATAAATAGTTGAGGTAAATGAATTTGAAGAAGGAAGGTTGAATATCCTTGAAAATTTGATAAATTCTAAATGGTACAAGGATATTATTTTTTATCTCAAACATCTACAGTTCCCTAAGTATTTAAGTAAGAATAAATAAGGAGCACTTAAGTTAGCCTCCAAGAAATACATCATCACTAATTATGGGTTAGCTTGGAAGAACCTTGGGGGAGTTCTTTTGAGATGTATCACTGAAGATGAAGCCCCAAAAATAATTTATGATTTCTATGGAGGAGTTTGTGGGGGGCATTTTGTAAGAAGAGTCACATCTCATAAAATCTTAAGGGTTGGTTACTTATGGCCAACTCTTTTTAAAGACACAACCCTGTTAGTAAGAAAGTGTGAGAGTTGTTAGCATTTTTCAGGAAGATTGAAAGCTTTTGTCTCCCTCCCTTTGCATCATGTATAAATTGAAGCCCCATTTAAGAAGTGGGGAATGGACTTCATTGGTGAGATTTTAGATTCTTCAAGCTGCAAGCCACATGTGGATAGTAGTGGCTACTGATTAATGTCACCAAGTGGGTGGATTCAATCCCCACCAAGAAAGTAACTCACCAAATTGTAATGGAATTCATTTTAAATCATATAATCTACAGGTTTGGAGTACTTGCTAAGATAGTTGCTGATAATGTTATGATAGCTTTCGAAGCTAAACCATTGGTAGCAATGTGTCATGAATATGGGATCAATTTAGAATATGATTCCAATTATAATCCCCAAGGCAATGGACAACTAGAATCAAGTAATAAGAATTTGTTGAAGATAATCAGGAGAACCTTGGATGTTAAACAAGTGAAAAGTGGGGTGAGTAATTGAAATTTGTTGTTTGGGCTGATCAGGATCACTGTTAAAAGGGATACTAAAAAAATCCCCATTTGAATTGGTATATAGAACTCAATACTCTACTTCCCCTATGCATATGCAATTATCTTCTTACCAATTTATCCAATAATTAGAGGACCAGGAGGTCAATCCCTATGATGCTGGTATAAATCAAATTGTCAAATTGGATGAGAAGAGAAGAGAGTCCCACCAAAGACATGTGAAGTTTCAAGGAGAAATTGAAGAAGCTATTTGATAAAATGGTGAATCCAAGGAGCTTTCAGTGTGGAAGATCTGGTGCTACTATGGGATAGAAGACATGAGGATAAGAGAAAGCATGGAAATTTTGATGTATTATGGATGGGCCCTTATTCTATTGACATTCATGGATTGGAGAGCAAACCTTTTTCCTAAAAGACTTAGATGGGGAATTTCTTGAGTTACCTCTTAGTGTAAAATCACAACGCCCCCGAGTGGCCTTGTTGTGAGTGGGGCATTCAGTGTGATTTCACAACATGAGACCATCTCTCAAGTTGTGGGACTTGCAAAAATTGAGATGGACCTCCAGAGAAAACTAGTTCTTTCTTCCTAATCTACCTTCCACAAGCTACTCCAGTGGAAAAAGAATCTAACTAATCCTAATCTAACCGTTCCAAGGAGATAGAGAGAAAGAGAGAGGGGTAAAAGAGCCTACACTAAATGGTGATACAACAGAAAAGGAAGTGCGGGATAC
Organism: Taxus chinensis; assembly: GCA_019776745.2. Taxonomy (NCBI): domain Eukaryota; kingdom Viridiplantae; phylum Streptophyta; class Pinopsida; order Cupressales; family Taxaceae; genus Taxus; species Taxus chinensis. The sequence continues at coordinate 600,406,613 of CM034152.1, read as the reverse complement.
TCTATTGAGGGAGAATGAGATAGTGAAAAGGGGACTGAGGGAGGTTAGACAAAAGTGACATAGACCTAGATCCAGATCCACCATAGAAAACTCTATGAAGCATAATGTTCGACAACTACAAACTTGAAATACATGCACATGGAGCAAACATAAGATAGAGAGGCACAGAGAAATAATAAAATAATACCAAGGTTTGAAAGACGCCATGAAACAATATTTTATTGCTTTGTAAGGTGCACACACTATTATATGCGGTGCTCATAGGAACAAATACACTCTTTAGGTGTATGAGAATGCCTACAACTCAAATGGAGTCGGGAAACCACTTTGACAGAGTTTCCCTATACCCAGAATGTCTCCCCCTTCTCAAATGAGAAGTGTTACAATATATAGATGATGAAAATAAGAGGGAAAGAAGAGAAGCTCGAACCTACTCTTAAAATCCAATAACCAACCATCAATGCCCACCATGAATATTCCCACAATCTGTTGAGTCTGCTCGCTCTATGTCTATTCGGCGTGTTGAAGAAGGAAGAACGATGAATTGAATCAAATTAGATCTCGTAGTTGAAGCAATCAGATTCTGAATTAATTTCCTAGAATATGTTTCCCCCATTTTTCACCCACCTAAGCTCATCAAAATTAAAGTTTTAGGCTCCCATGGCATAGATGGGGTCGAGACCTTTCCAACGGTGCAAGATTTGTTGAATTTTGGTAACTGGATCAAAAGATATGTCCATTTGAAGATTTGAGTTAGGTCCATATAAAAATGGTGAAAACCTGTTAGTAGAATGGGTCCACGGGCCCGAAACTCACTTTGTGCCTTTTGGCAGTAAAAAATACAAAATGAAAAAAATACCCTGCAGCTCCATAATTCATTTTGTCAAAAAACCATCTTCGGGCCCACCAGTCCGCATTTTCCATTTGGGCAAAAAATCCTCCCCAGGCCTATTGGCCCGCATGTAATTGAGTCTTGAATTAGATTGGAGAGCACACATTTTTCCTAAAAGACTTAGATGGGGAATTACTTGAGTTTCCTTTTAGTGTAAAATCACAGTACCCTTGAATGGCCTTGTTGTGATTGGGGAAATTTAGTGTGATTACACAACATGGGACCATCTCTCTAGCTCTGGGACTTGAAAAAATTGAGATGGACCTCTAGAGAAAGTTTGTTCTTGGTTCTTAATCTACCTGCCACAACCTACTCTAGTGAAGGAAGAATCTAAGTAATCATAATCTAACCATTCCAAAGAGACAAAGAGAAAGAGAGAGGGTGAAAGAGCCTACACTAAGCGATGATACACCAGAAAAAGAAGTGCAAGATACTCTATTGTGGGAGAATGAAACAGGGAAAAGGGGACTGAGGGAGATCACACAGAAGTGACATATACCTAGATCTAGATCCACCATAGAAACTACATGAAGCACAATGTCTTGCAACTGCAAACGTGAAATACATGCACATGGAGAAAAAACAAGATAGAGAGGCACAGAGAAACAACAGAAAAATGCTAAGGGTTGAAAGAGAACACAAAACAAGATTTTATTGCTCTGTAAGGTGCACATACTATTACATGTGGTGCTCAAAGGCACAAATACATTCTCTAGGCATAGGAGAAGGCCTATAGCTCAAATGGAGTCGAGAAACGACTTTGATAGAGTTTCCCTATACCCAAAATGTCTCCCCCTTCTCAAATGATAAGTGTTACAATATATAGATGATGCAAATCAGAGGGAAAGAAGAGAAGCTCGACCCAGCTCCTAAAATCCAACCACCAACCATTAATGCCCATTGCGAATCTTCCCACAATCTGTTGCGTCCACCACTCTGTGTTTGTTCATCATGTTGAAGAAGGAAAAATGAAAAATCGAATCAAATTAGATCTGGTAGTTGAAGTAATCAGATTCTACATTAATGGCCTAAAAGATGTTTTCCCATTTTTCACCCACCAAACCTTGTCAAAATTAAAGTTTCAAGATCCCATGGCAAATATGAGGTTGAGACCTTTCCATCAGTGCCAAATTTGTTGAATTTCGAGCACTATATCGAAAGATATGTCCATTTGAATATTGAGTCAGGTCTGTACAAAAATGGCAAAAACAGGTGTAGCCAGAAGAGGTCCGAGGCCTGAAACTCACTTTGTGCCTTTTGGCACCAAAAAATACAAAAGAAAAAAAAATGCCCCACCACCCCACAATTCATTTTGTCAAAATCCCATCTTTGGGCCCACTGGTTTGTATTTCCATTTGGGCAAAAAATCCTCCCTAGGCCGCACGCCGACCCGCATGTAATTGAGTCTTGACATGTGCTCCTTGGGCATCAGTGGATGTGTCAGCTCATTTTTTCATTACACCTTCTCAGGGAAAAATGTTCAAATTACCTTTGATAACCCGCCTTCCCGCTTTGACTTTTCATCATGGTCATGTGGTGAGTTGGCGCTATTTTTGGGACACTTCTAGATTTACTTTTTGAGATGCACCAAAGAGACATGTGGCGCCTTCTACAGCTTGCTCTGTTCCTTTGTATTTTGCTTGCTGGGCGGGTACCTAAGTCTAACCAGGACACATGGAGGTTTCTTCGCGCTCTATTTGAAACCTGATCCAAATTTTACTTTTGAAGTAGCACCGTGCTAACACTTGGCTCCTTCTATTGGCCTACCTCTGCTTTGACTATTCAACCCTAGAATTTGTCCCTTTTTTGGACATGGGACATGTGACGAGCCCAAGCTCATTTGGAAACCCACTCCAAATTTTACTTTTGAAGTAGTGCCATGTCGATAGATGGCTTCTTTTGCAAACACATTTATGCTTAATGATTTTAGGCCCCCTCTGTCCCATTTTTAACTTGAACTACATGGCAAGACCATGCTCATTTGGGTCTCTGCTCATTGGATTTATCTTTTAAGTAGCGCTATTTGCACACCGGGCACCTTCTACTGAGTCAAAGACTTTTCAAAGGCCGGTACGACTTTTGGGGACCTCTGGACACGTGGAGGCTTGGTGCTTGTTGAGTCTCTTCTTTTGGATTTATTTTTCAGAGATGTGTTGATGAGGCACGTGGAAGCTTCCATCGAATCCTCCATACTTAGCCAATTTGGGCTCATTTTGAATCATTTGTAAAGCCCGAAGACTTTGAACCTTTTTCCGCTTTCTCTCCTTTGAGCCTTTGGTTTCTTCGACACTATTTGCCTCCTTATCTGACCCTATCCTCCATTATAGAGTCCCATTGTTTCCTAACTCTGCTGGGTTGAATGTGAGGTCTTCTTAGGATAGAGCTGACCCTCTTGTTTCTTCTGTGCGGGGGTCATTTTTGACCAATTTTATCTAGGGGAAAAATTGAGATAAAATTTTTGGTGACTTGTCGACACTAAAATTCCTCCGTAATTTCTATTCATTAATGTATGTATTAGGAATAGGATGTTGTTAAGTATAATTAGTAGTTAGCGTCTGATAGAAGATAAACGGCGCCGTTAGTACGGTGCCGCCAATAAGGTGTGGAGTACGGTACAGTCAAAGTATAATAGTAATGTTGTAAAAAGTAAATATTTGTCGTAAGTGGTCCGGTAATGTTAAAATGTCCAAGTTTGGGTAATTAGAGAAGTAGGGTCTACATGATTAGGAATTAGGAAATATTATATTGGTAATAATAAGGACAGGAGTGAGGTCATAAATATTTTGTGTGTATTTTATTTGTAAAAAGTCTCAATTAAAAATGTGGAACCCATGTAAAATGATAAGGTTTATCTTATCTTAAAAGATAAGCTTACATGTACAGATAAGAGTTAAGGTATGGAATATGATTCATCAGAGTGGATTCTTATCCTATCTTAGAGATAATATGGATAAACTGGAATTTCTATAATAGAGAGGCCACCCCCTCATTTAGCATAGAATGAAGGAAGTGAGAATATTGTAGGAAGTGGTGCAAAGGAAAGCCATTAGTTTAAAGGTGTGTTGAAGAAGCTATTAAGAGGTGTAATTGTAAAGTTTCTCCCATAGTCTTGGTGAAAGGCAAGTGAAGTCAATAACACTTGAAGTACCTCATGGGTGAGATTGTAACAATTTCATGTTAATATATAATTTACTTTGATATTTCAGATTTGTCATCATTCCGTCTTATCATAGTGATGGTATTCTTGTGTTATGTTGTTGTTGTGTTTCCAGATTACATCCACCAAACTAAAGGCTGTGCATTAGTAAATAATCATAGCATGAGGAGTTCGTTTTTTCCCAGGTGAAGACATTATCTAGTGCCGGATTGGTGATGACATTTTGGTTTTGTTGCCGGGACCATTCCTCGTTGGGGATTTTTGGAGAGATATTCCCACTTAGTCAAAATCAATTGGAGGGTAACCTGATTTTTTACTGTGCATAGTAGTTTACCATGGTAAAGTCATTTGTACCGTGAAAGTAGTTAGGGGGTACCATGGTAAAGTATATTTTGTGTGTGAATAGTATTTATCACAGTAAAGTCACTTTTTACCGTGAATAGTATTTACCGCAGTAGTCAGTAACTTCACTTTTTACTGTGAATAGTGTTTACCACAGTTAAAGTCAGTTTTTACCAACGAGCAGTAAGTCAAGTTTACACCATAGTTACCGTGGTAAATTTCTATTTTTACTGTAGAAAGGGTGTAAAGTCCACTTTCTATTACATTGATTCAAATTATTTGTGCACATAAGTCTTTGTTGATTGTACTTGTGGGTGGTTGGATTTCACGGTGGTTACTTTTGAAAATGGGAAAAGATGCCGAGTTTTTCCGTTTTTTCAGCTCAATCTAATGAAGATGCTTCTTCTTTCATTAAGCCAGAGTTTAAATGATCTTGTATTTGTAATGGCCTCATAAGAAGGGAACAATGGACTGAATTTTTTCCTACCTGTTTTTGGATGGTTCAGCACTTAGGTGGTTTGAAACACTAGTGATAATGTGAAAATCATGGGATTTATTAAACTGAAAGTTTTCTTGAAAGAATTTGGTGAACAACAGAAATATGCAGATCTCATGATCGAGATCACAAGCTATCCCAAGGAGAGAAGGAGAAGATAAGGGATTATCATGCTCGTGTTCTAGAGCTAAGGAGGAGATTGATGCCCAGATCCGGATTAGCGGATGGGTTGATGAACGGCGCCGTCGATAATCTCCTATGTAAGCACTTCATTCTTGGGATGGAGCCGGGATCATACAACAAGTGAAGTAGACCGCCCAGCTACCAATTGAACAACAAAGGAGAATTGCTAAGAAGGCAAGAACGAAAGAGCATGGAAGAGGAGCCCAAAGAAATTGTTTGCTAAAGTAGAGCCTACACCAAGCACCTTTGGTCTAGAAATCCACAACCACTACCAGATGAGCACAAATATTTCTCCTTAGTACTATCTATGAGTATGAAGATCTGCTCAAAAAGATGGGTCAGCGTTAACTATTCAATCTTCTTCAAGGAAATAATTTAGTTCTCAGGGAGGAGATAGAGGTCCAAAAGAAAATATTTTGTTGAAGTGTATGTTATGTTGTTATAAAAAGGTCATTATAAGTATAAATTGTCTAGATAGAGCTTCTACATCTGGTAAAGTGGAGATAATGATAAAGGAAAAGCACCTGTGAAGAATTCTTTTGATGTAGTAGATAAGAGCAGAAATAATGAAGTAGATTGTTATTTTCGTAACAAAAGAAAGAAAGAAAAAGATAATCAGATGGAAATGATCCTAAGACAAGATGAAAAAGGAGAAACTAGTAAGAAACACATAGGAGAGAAAGTGTGGGTGTGCAGGATTTTCTGATGCACAGGGCAAGGACCATACTCCATCCTTGGAAGATCTGTCCAAAAGGAGGCCGTGACAATATTACATATGGTCAACTCTTGGCTATGTCTTCTGAGAGAGGCGGAGTTAACGAAGTGGACCTCAATGCTCGACAGAAGGGAGAGAGGTGAGGTCCCTCTTTTAGAAGGCAGAGGCGGAGATTCCCTATTCTCCACAAGCTGAGGTATTATGTAATGGTAATTTCAATTCGTGATGTCTTAGTTTGAAAGGGGGGGGGGGGGGTGTTGGGGGTGGGTGCTACTTTTAATGTAATGACGAAGTTGTTAATGAATATGTTGGGTTTAAAAATTGATCGCCCTTCAAACACTTTGTTTAAGGTCATTAAATAAAGGAAAAACTAAACCAGAAGTTTTAGTTTCAATGTGCATATTTGTGAAATGGGTGGTGTAGTGTGGGGTAGACTTTCAGGTGATGAAAAATGGTACTGTTGCGTACCCAATGCTACTGGAATACCATGGCTAAGGAGTGCGGCAATTCATGCAAGAAACTACTAGAATGAAGGTTCATGACACATTGGACGTGGTAGAGAGAGGGTGAAGATAAACGTGATCCCTCGACATAAGGTTATACAACCGTAGAACCTGTGGTTTCAAGTGATGAAACTGAGGTTGATTGGACATCCTCTGATTACTCTAAGTACTAGTGAAGTGGACACTGAATATGAATCTAAAGCTGAGGTTGATGTTTTCAGTCATGGGTATCCTGCTTACCAGTCACACCAACTCATGGACCCCATAAAATTATCTGAAGAAGAAGTTGATGATCGTCTCCAACAAATAAAGATTGTTGGTGATTGCTGTGATGGAGAGAGATAGTGAAGAAGGATCCTACCTACCCTCCGCTCTTTCAAAGGTACATACACCTATTCACTTTTGATTATAAGGAACTCCGCTTACAAGTACAGTTGGGTATAACTTCTATTGAGAGCTGGTAGATGGTTGGCTAAGCCCCTAAAGCAAATGGCCATATAGAATGAATCCTAATTTTTTCCAAGACTTGTAAAAGAAGAATAGATAAGACGTTGTTTGATGCAGGATTTCAGATTTGCTGTGGAGAATTTAGAATGGGTTTCTTCGTCCGCATTGTGATCTCTCATAAAAAGAATGGGGAAAAGCTACGCAGGGTTTTGTTGATTACAGGGAAGCTCAATAAGGCAACAAAGAAGGATCATTACCCCTTCCATTTTCAGATTCAGATCTTTGGACAAAAGTAGCTGGCCAAAGTGCTATAGTTTTGCTGATAGGATATACGTGGCTACAACCAGTTTGTATAGCAGAGAAAGATCAGTGTCAAGACCAAACGTTCACCACTCCTTGGGGTAACGTTTGCTTATAGAGTTAATGGCCTTTATGGGATTTGTAGAATTGTCCAGCAACATGCCTTATCCAGCGTTGATGATAATAGGGTAGTTCGAACCCTACAATTGGGGACCTTCATCAGAGTATTTCTAGATGATTTTTTGCATCTATAGGGAGCAAGTTGGACCACCTCTGCACACAGATGGAGACAACATTTCAAAGGTTAGATGAAGCACAAGCCTCACTAAAACCTACAAAGTGTGTCTTGGATGTTCTAAAGGTGTTTTGTTAGGGCATGTTGTATCCAAGATGGTATTGGTACTGCATCCTGATAAAGTTTTTTTCAAAAATCAAAGATTTACCATTTCCTATGAATAGAAGTAAGTTGAGATCATTTTTAGGCCATGTGGGTTACTATAGAAGGTTCATCAAGAATTTCTCAAAGATTGCACAGCCACTAACCCAGTTCTTGAAGAAGGATGTTACTTATGAACCCAGAAATAAGGCGCATGAAGCTTTTGGAAATTGAAGGAAGCCCTGGTGTCTTCACCTGTTTTAAAGAATCCAGATTAGAGCTAGCCATTCATTGTGTACACTGATGCCTCAGATGCAGCACTAGGAAGTACTTTGAGCCAAAAGGATGAAAATGGGAGAATGAACATCCAATTTTTACTTTGGGAGCAGACAAATGAGAAGTGCTGAGGTCAAAAATTATACTGTAACTGAAAAAGAGGCTCTGGCTATCATTTTTGCTGTAAAGAAGTTTAGAATTACTTGCTAGGGCAAAAATTTATAGTTTGTAACAGATCATCAGGCTCTAAATATATTGTAAATAAGCCTAACCCATCAGGGAGGATAGCAAGATGGATAATTTTTGCTACAAGAATTTGAATTTGATATTATAGATAGGCCAGGAAAGAAGCATGTCGAATGCAGATGCACTCTCTCGAGCCTATGATGGTTTAGGATCATCTTTTGATGATGATGATTTCCCCGATGCAGCATTGTTATCCCTTGACACAATCCCTAGTGAATACATAGATTATTTGGAATTATCTGAATGAATTCAAGTTTTCTGATGGTGCCAATGCAAAGACTAAGAAAAGATTACTCAATCCAGTCGTCCATATTCTATTCTGGCATGGAGTATTATTTCGAATAGGACCTGGATGGACAGTACAAAGAGGGCAGTTGGACGTGATCAGGGAAGGAACTGCTAGAAGAATTCCACAATGGTACATGTGGAGGGGCACTTCTCTGGACAACTTACAGCAAGAAGATCTTGGATGCAAAGGTTATCACTACTGGCCCACTCTTTTAAAGATTGTTATAATTAATTGTAAGACATGTGATATTTGTCAAACACATGGTAATCGTAAAGACTTCATCATCGCTCCATTAATGCCCTATTCTTCCACTTGGTCCCTTTGAAAAGTGGGGAATAGACATTGTAGGTCCACTTCCAACTACCTCACCCAAAATAAGTATATTGTAGTTGCCACAGATTATTTGAACCATGGTGGGTTGAAGCTAGGCCATTTGAAAACAGCTTCCATGGATGAGGTTTGGCAAGGTTCATATATGAACGCATTGTCAACCCAATTTGCAGTTGTCATGTCCATTGAAATTGTAACAGATCAAGGAAAGCCACTTCATTAATGAGGTAGTAAAGCCCTAGTCAATAAGTTTTTCTATTAAGCAACAGAAGGCAACAACATACAAACCAGTGCAGCACAAATGGAAAGTTGGAACGAACAAATTTTGTGTTGTGTCAAATTCTAGCAAAAGATGCAGCCTTGGCAGTATACATAAATGGGATAAGAGGATTCATACAGCATTGTGGCATATAGGGCAACATCAAAGTCAGGAGACAACATGATACTCCCATTTCAGTTGGCCTATGGCATTTGATCCAGTTCTTCCTATTGAGGTTTGATATTCCCACTGTCAGAGTTATGCAAAATGAAAGGAATGGATGAAAGTTGATTCAGTAAAAGAAAGTTGGTACATCTTCATTTGGCTACGGAATGAGGGAAATGAACAAAGGAATAAAGCCATAAGAAGAAAATGAAGTAAGCAGGACATACTTTGATCAACATAGATCCGTTTGGTCTCCCATTTCAAGGTGAATGGTACACAGTAAGCAGACAGGTGATCAAAATGTGAGACTTGGTTCTAGATATGATCTCAGATTACAAAAAAAAGAAACAGAGAAAATTGGTCTTCTATTTCTTCCAAAATGGATGGAGTGGGGCCCTACAAAATAGCAGCTGTGCATGAAAAATGGTACGTACCACTGGAGGAATTGGATGGCACTCCCATTAACTAGAATGGGTCACCAACCACGACAAGTTGAAGATTTTCGTACAAGCACCAGAATAGTTATTCTACTCGCTGAATAAGGACGGAGTAGAAGCTAGGAAGGGGGAAGATGTCGACACTAAAATTTCCTCCGTAATTTTTCGTATTTCATTAATGATGTATTAGATGAATTGTTGTTTAAGTTAATTATGTAGTAGCGTCCTTAGAAGAATAACGGTGCCGTCAGTTACGCACGCCGCAAATAATGTGGTACGGTACTGGCAGGTTTTCTATAGAAGAGTAAGCTTATGATTCCGTAAGTGTCCGTCATATGTTACGGAATGTGATTTGGATCAGTAGAGAATGGGTCTCATGTCCAGGGAAATATGGGGACGGTAACAATAAGGACATAGGAATGAGGTACATAAGCCGCCTGTATGTTCGTATAAAGTAGTCCTTGGTGCCAATGTCTAAAATGTGAACCCATGGAAATTAGAGTAGTGTGTCTATGGGGCATGAATCCTAGGAATCGTAAATATTACCATACCCCAGTAAAAGTGTAAGAGTATGGAAGAATCGATTTCGTGTAGATTGGAGTTTCTCCCATCAGTCCTAGAGAGATCTCATGAAGGTGGATTGTACACCATGTTAAATTCATAATGAGTTCTTATCTTAAAAGATGGCCACGGATTTTTTCGTCATGTCATCTTAGCATATAGAAAGTAAGGTATGAATGATTGGTCCTTAAGTGTGAACGGAGGATGTCATCTTAGAAGATAAAGGTGGATTTCCAGATTAGTCACCAAACTAAGAGGCCACCCCCCTCCATTAGCATAAATAATAGTGAGCAATAGTGATAGGGTGACGCGAAGTGAAGGCAATACGACTTGAAGGTGTGTCAAAAGGAGCCATTGTAATGTAAATTTCTGTTTAAAATGTGGATAATGTCAATTTGGATTTTCAGAAAGGCAAGAAGTCTAACATTGAAGGAAGGAATACCTATAAAGTTTCATCCCCCCTTACAAAAGAATCAAGTTAGGGAATTGATATATGTCACCAAGGAGTCCTAGCATGGATGTTATTCTTGTTTGTGTTGTTTTGTTTCCTGATTACATGTCCACCAAACTAAAGAGCTGTGCATTAGTCAAAATAATCAGTAGCACGAGGAGTTCCCGTGAAGAATTATTCATCAAGTGCCAGATTAGGTGGGATCGACAGTACATGTGATTGCTAAGCAGTATTGTCATCACAAAGGAGAGGCCCTCTTAGCTATCTAAGATTAAGTTGCAAGCCTTCTTGCCAGGTAAGTGGCAACTAGGAAGGGCCTTATTTGAAGGTAGGTCAGTAAGATCAGAACTTGCTGTTGTATAGTGGTATTGGAGACCATTATTTAGGTACAAACAAGATTCTTGGGTGGGCAAGTGTGAAGACAAAATGTAAGGCACTTGTATGACCACAATGGGTTATTGCTAAACCAAGTAAGTTCATGGAATTTCTAATTTGGACCCATGATAACTAGAGTCTGCCAAACCTGTCGAGACTGAAAATGGGACACGTAGCTTGTCTTGAATATATCTGGAATGTTTGTTGGATGTCCAGAGAACAATCCACCAAATCAAACAATACTTAGTAAACCAATACCCGAGGAGTTTGGAAAGATGGAGGAATTATCATAGTGTCGGATGGATTGGCTATGACATGACAGACGGGACGGTGATAGTACCTGCCAATGAAGGGGACCAGTAACATGAAGCATCCAGTGGGCATGGATTCATGAATAATAATTTAAACTAGTCCTTATAATATGAGAAGTTGAATTGTTTCCTGGAGTCGTTGAATTGAGACCCAACTGCTTGAGCGGTAGTACCCTGAACTTGTTCTGGAATGAAATGCAACTATCGCGAGACCAAATTCTATAGTTCTCTATATATTGTGATTTGGTTTGAAACTAGGAAACGCGTATAAGGAAACCTATACCAACTTCTCCTCATCATGAAGACTAAGTTGGACATGCATCTGTACACCTCTGAAGCAATGACTACAAAAAAATTATGTGAAAAGAAAAAATGAATACATGCCTCAATTAGACATGCAAAGGGTGCACCAAGATCTTTTGTTATGAAAAAAAGCTACTCCTATTCCTGATACTAATCAGAGAGAAAAGGGACTTGAAACAAATCTTGTAACTAGAAGGGATGAAGGAGTTCCTTTTCTCAAAAAGGGGCAAGGCCTGAAATGGTTTGATGCTGAATATGGTTGCTTGCATGAGTGAAAAACTAACAATAAAACCCTTCCTCCATGCCCAAATCAGCATCAAGGTATTAGAGAAAACATCAATGAAAAAAGTCGCACCTCCTCAACCTGATTTGCACATTGACTCTAGAGGTGTTGGTGACCCTGGGGTGATTTTAGGAACATCACTCATGCCCTGAAGTGGGGCATGGAGAGACTTGTGCTTCTCCCTTGATTTGCAATCTAATGAACAAGTGTATTCATGATTTGGGAAGGTCTAGATACTTAGATTTAATTAAAGCATAATCAAAAAAATTTACCTTTGACTCTCAACTTTTTGAATTCTTATTAAGAATTTCAACTCCAAGGATGGAACAATATTTTTGGGTGACCTTTCTGGATGGTTGGGGTTAGAGAGATGGTGACATCTTCTTGCCCGTTTTCTTATTTTCCTATTAAGAACATGGAGAGCATAATTGTCCAACCTTGGTATTTCAAGGGCTGTCATGAAGTGCAAAACATTGCCACTTGAATGTTCTCCCCATGTATGAGCAGGCTCATGTGCTTGAATGTGGAACCTGATGGAGGAGCATAATGATTTGTGATCCTTCCCAGCCCCATCATCAAACAATTCTCCAAGTCTGACAGTAAGAACCTACCCTCTATGGTGTCATCTGGATCTGAAACTTGGCTCACCATGGTTCCCCTCTTCTTCAAACATGAAGTTGAAAGCTCAAAATCTTCTTCAACATTAGAGTTTTGAAGGGTATGAAAATGGGGGAAGGACTAAAGGTTCTTCCGTGGCATGCTTCGGACTTGGAGCCTCTGAAAAATATATGTCTTCCTCCAATTTGGTACATGTCAGCAATCAATCAAGCCCTTGAATTATGGAAAGCTTTGTAAAAAAACCTTCAATGATGCTTTCTAGTCAATGTCATTGAGGGCTCAACCTTGATTGATCTCACACCTATCCCAACTGAGGCTGGCATGCTCTCTTCATTGGGACTTGGAGCTGATTGTTCCTCCTCCTTAACTGGTTGTGTAGCTTGGATTAGATCAACATTCTCTTTAGACAAAGTGCCACTAGGGACACTGTATTAAAATTAAATAGATAGTTGGTCTTCTTCTTGTTGGTTGTGTTCCTTTTTTGCTGCATCCTCAGCCTTAGTCACCACTGGTTCTTCAACCTTGACCTCCTCCATTGGCTTAACCATTAAGGGAATATTTTTAAAAAAAAACCCAAATTTAGCAGCCCAACTCTTCAGACCTTATAGCATTTCTCGAGCCTAAAGGGTGCCAACATTAGTGAGAAAAGGTGAATTCTCCTTGAAATATATACTAGAAATCTCTTCCCAATATAAACAAAGGAAATCTCTAGGAGTGGTCAGGTAATGGGCATATAAACTAGTTACAAAAAATTTATGTTAGTGCTGAGGGAAGTGAGAGACTCATTGTAAAAAATGGAGAGACTAGGGTTATTCACGTTTTTTTTCCTGCTAAGAAGAACTGACATGAGTTCATTAAGACTCTAGCAAGATCCAAAAGATACCAATGTGTCATTAGGACAAGAAACCAGCAACTCCATTTGAGGGGAAGGCATCGAATCTTGATCATGATTGAAATGATAAGGTTTGAGAAAGAGAAAATGAAGGACAGGGGTACCTACTAATTGACTTACCCATTGACAAGGTTATGTTCAAACACATAGCTGCATAAGCCATTCAATGTCATCATATGGGCCATTGTGTATGTTGAGGCAGTGCTTCAAGGATGAAGGTAATAGCTTCTACCTTAAGCAACTAAAATGATACCTTGGAATCTTGTGATGGATCTCGTAGCTAGAAGGAGGCCCTGAAACCAATCTGAAGGAAGACATTCATATCTACATGTTGCAGCAAGTTGTTTTACACCATGCTAGCCTATCATTCCTTGCATATGATAAAGAAAGGGAACAACATTCTCCATTGTTTTAATGTCATCATTATAAAATAAGACAACTTGCACAGGAGGTCAAGATCACCTTTTGCCAAACTAGTTTTACAAATCAAAGATAATATGGGTAAGCAATATCCTTGTAAGTGGATTTGAATGCACAGGTGTCAAATCATGCACAAGAGGACAAATGAGAAGTTGCACTTGGAGGTGGACCGCATACTTGCTACTACCAAACAATGTGAGTTCCATGAAGGGAATGAAGCTAAATTATTGCACCCAATTCATGGAATCATTGAGATTTATGAATAGAGGATGTCAGATTGAACTGGTTGGACTAATAGATAGTAAATTTGTCTACAACTCAGAGGAATGATTATTATGACTCAAAAGTAATCAACATGTATATGTGCTTTGAATGTGCCTTTATCTATTCATGAATCTCACCAAGGGGTTAACACATTAACATGCTGGGTGAGTTTAGAAGTGCATACCTATTGTTAGGACCGGGTTGGGTCCAATTATTGTTAGTGTAATTTTATTATGTGCACCCTAGCAATGGCACAAGGATGATGTGTTGGACATGGGAGTGTTGAAGCATATCGGTACAAGTGATTTCACTTACAATGAGACCATCTCTCAAGTTTTGGGACTTTCCAATTATTTGTAATGGTGTGTATCCTTCCAGAGAAATTTGGATCTTATGAATGTTAAATTTACCTGCCATTTCATCTTACTCTTATGCAGTAAGAATCTAAGTATTTTCTAATTTATATTTTTCCAAGTGTGCATAGTTTAGCTTGTTGTGTTGTTGTGATTCATCCCTAAATACATAAGTGTTTTTCCTTAATATTCTATGAAAAACCAGTGTGAGTTCGTGCTCTATTAAGGGAGATTCATTCTTGATTTTATTTTGACATATACCTCAGATCAAATATCTGAATACATTTGTTGTATCACTCCATTTCAATTTAGGTTATAGTCATCCTTTTTACCCTACAAAACCCCAAAAACATGCAGTTGGAGGATACATCAAGATAGAGGAACCAACCTTGATAACCAGAGACTCACCATGCTAAGGGTTGAATAGGTATACACCACAGAACATGAGGTTTTTCCATTATATCTATGAAAGTGCATAGATCAAGAAATGCAGTGCTCAGAACCCCTGTTGTGATCTCTCAAGCATAGGTGCAGGCTTTCAAGATACAAAAATAGAGTCAGGAAATGTCTACTAGTAGAGTATCCCCATACCAACACATGATGAATGACATACCAACAAGTTAACACAGATGACTAAGTGATGCAATCTCTAGATGATGCAGGTTATAGGCATTCATCCAATGTAGAAGATTGATCCTTATCTTAACCAATCCAGGGATGCATCCAACCATCAATTCCCACCGCGAATGATAGAATAATTTTTCAAGTTTGCTACGGATGACTGATGGATTCCATCCAATGTTGAAGAAGGTTAGAACGATTTTTCAAATCCAATGTAGATCTAGTATGATCGAAGCAATCATAAATTCTACATATAACTGGCCTGGAAGACATCCATCCATTTTTCACCCATCGTAACTATCGTGAAACCATCTAAAGTTTCAAGGAATGCCATACCAGAGACAAGTTGAGACCTTTCCACCGAATGCCAATTATTTGTTGAATGTTCTGGGCACTGGATTTGAGAAGATTCACCAACCATTCTATAATAATTTCTAAGAGGGGGGGTCTTACAAAAATGGTAACCCTATTATAATCTATCCCACTACACGGGTCTAACCTGGTCCGAAGTCTCACCCATTAAATGGTTAATATCCTAGTGGCACTCCAAAATCATAACCATGCATCCAGTCTGCTACTGCCAATGAGGCCTCTAGGTAGAAGGATTTTGACCAATCTAAAAACATATTCAAATATCAGTGGTCCACATACTTCCTCAATTTGGAAACATGGAAGACATCCCTATGGACTGTGGGACTAGGGCATGGTGGTAAAGTTGAGTGTTTGACATGTGTTTTCTTGACTCCTATTTCAATGGAAGTGACGAAGGTCATTTTTCCACGTTTAAGCCTTCTCGGGGAAAATATGTGAGGGTTAAAAGCTACCCTCCTACGACTCGCCTTCCTGATGATGAAGACGATGAAGGACGGGTCCAAATATGGCGATCTGGCAGATAAAGTTTCGATAACCGCTACACAGATAGAATTTTTGAAAACTAGCACCAGAAGAGACATATTAGTAGCCTTAAATGGTGGGATTTCTCTGATAAATTGTAGTTAGGCGAAGTCCTTGATAAACTTCCTGGCAGGGCCAGTAAATTTTACCCAGGACATTTGGAGGCTTAAAACTTGATTAAAAATAATGAGTCCAAATGATACTTTTGCAGAAGTGAATCAAAATGCTAACACTAGGCTCATTCCCCTGGTACTAGATATGCTAAGACTATTCAGATCCCTGACTAATGATAAATTAAAATTGGACCTGGGCAAAAACCTGATGAGGGTTCGACAATCGATTAGGTAAGGAAAAGGTTAGATCTAGGATTTTAGATAAGTATTGATTAGAAGGGTTATAGTCGACACTGAGGGATCTAGGTGATACAGAACACCAAGGAACAACTAACAGAGGGGAAAAAATACAGAGAAGGGACTAATGAATATTGGTTTAACTTAGACTATGTGGCGAGGATGGATTCAGGGTTTGATGAATCTCTGTTAGATTTGAAAAATCAATATGAGAAAGAAATAAGGATTGTTGATAGGATACTTAGCACCTATATCACTAAGATGATGAACATACCAATGGAAAGTTGAACTTTTGGAAGAATATGAACACCATGGAGGCTATGGCACTACAAGTAAAATCCAAACTTTATGGATATCACTTTTTGGATATGAAAGTCGTTGATCCAAGATGGAAGCCTCCACTGAGATGATCCATAACTTAGATCCAATTTTGGCTGAATCTAAATAACTAAAAAATATCACCAAGACTTTGAAAATCTCAAAAATTTCATCTCTCTTTGAGAAGCAGGTTAGTTTGATACTATTTATAGGGTCGTTGGTGACCTACCGGGGTCCTCCATCGACTAAAGAGGAATGTTGTATTTGGGTTAGTGGGGGTGATACTGGAAACTTGAGACAAGGGAGTCCTAATGGGGTTAGATTAGACCCTTTGACATGTTTTGGAGGTCTATGCGCTGCATAGCGATTATGACAAATGTAATCCGGGGGGCAAAACTAGGATAACAGTTCTTATTGAATGACAGGCAGTAGAAACATTTCCTTGACTGAGTTCTCAGGAGGATCAAGACACACACCATTTTTAGGGATGTGATTAATATATTTGAGTGTTGGTTAACCAAATATGAACTCATCTTGATGTGGCTAAAATTCTCCTGGTCCCCTGTGGTGACCAGCTTGGAGGTGGTTTTTTAGGAATACCATTCTTCAAGACTATTAGTTATTGAATTTTGGCTCCAATGTAGAGCTTGCTTCAACCCTAACTCTGATTGTGCACTCCCTTAAGGTTTTGAATTATGAGAGGGGAGATAATTATAGAGCATTATATTAAGAGCTCCCCATCCCCGTGGAGGAATTATAGAAGCTAATCGGTTGGTGCTCAATTTAAATCTCACCCTGTTTGTTCAAAATACATGTCTCAGTCTGTCATGGTTTGAAATTTCCTTTGTCTCTCTATATATGGATTCATGAAAGATTTTTTCTTTCATTTGGTTGCCATGATCAGTCCTTTCCTTTGGTCAGAGGATCACATTGAGTCCAAATATTGTTTGTCTGTTCCTCTCGTCCATGATAAAGAATTTGTAATTTGAGCATGAAATTCAAGGTTTTTCCCCTTCCTTCTATCTTTCTCACAGTCATGTTTTCCTTGTCAATTTTTGTCCCAAAATTTCGTGGAAACGTGGCACTTTTCTGATTGGATGTGGCTTGGTGGGTTTTTTTGGTGAAAATTGTCCACTTTCGTCACATTTGTAAAAATTACCAAATTGGCCCCCACAGCCCTGATAGCATCTAATTGGTTATTCAACAAATATGAAGTGATAAGGACAAAAGTCTTACTTTGACCCTGAAAATGGACACATGTGGTAGTTGTTTCAAGTTTACAAAGCAGGAGAGGCAGGATCAGTCTAAACATTTTTGATATTTTTTTGCCTCTTTGTGACAAGGGAGAAAAGTTATAAAATAACTTGCACAACTCCACTAGGGTCCCACAGTCATGATCTATGTTTAAGTCAACAGTGGAAATGTCAAAGCGTGGAAACAGGTCGCCAGGGCACTTTGGAGTACTCTAAGCTCTATGCTTTAACTCAAGCTAAAGGTACAAAAATGGAGGGCTAGCGACTCATGATGAGAACCCACCTCTAAAGTTCTAAGCAAAGTTAGACATTTGTGCCAAGAGACATGTGGAAGTTCTTCTTGCTGGCTCGCTTTCTATACTTAAAATATTATTCCACGTGGAGGGCCTACACTCATTCTGAGGATCCGCCACTCGTTTGACACATTGGAGTTGCTCCAAGGAGACAAGTGGAGGTTTCCGCTGGACCTACCCATGTACTTAGACTTTTCTTCAAGCAGCACCAAAGGTGAAACTATGTTAGACCATGGTTTCTGTTGGAGGTCCTGCACTCATACAAGGATTATGCTTCTGGGTCAACAGACGAAGAAAAAATTGCTCATACCCTAGGAGACACGTGGTGCCTTCTGCTGGATCCTCTCTATACCTTAAACTTCTCAACAATTTTTTTTAGGCTTGAGACACGTGGTGAGCCCATCACTTTGTTCAGGGTCCTGCCACTTAACTGGGTTCCATATCAAAGAGTGAACCAAAGAGACACGTGCAGGCTTTCTGCTAGATCTTCCCATACTTAGACTTTCTTAAGTGTCTGGTGTAACTTTATTGCACCCTAGCCACGTGAAAGCTTCTGTTAGACCTTCCCATACTCTAAATTTTCAGAAACCAATGCAACTCTCTAGTGTTTTGAACACGTGGAAGGACCTGTGCTTGTTTGGTAACTTACCTTTAGTACTTTCACCTTTGTAGTTGTGCACTTAGCAAACACTTGGAGGTTTCTGCTAGCTCCTATTTTCATTTGGTTGACTTGGACTCATAGCATAGGAAATATAGGTATAATCTATGTGCAGGATACACTCATTTCTTAGAGGCATGAATGTAGGAATCCATGTGAGGGAACTCATTTCACAAAGTGTATTCTTGAGGGTGATGAATGTATTTCATGTTTGACCCAACTATACAGAACCACTTGAAAATTATTGAAAGGGGGATTTCTTGCATGACAAAAGTAAAATCATTGATTAAAATAAATGTCAAAAAGTTATGAGCATGGCATCTCTCGTCATGGTTTAGGGTCTGAGAAGGCATGATCAATTCATGATTTTTCCAACTTTTATCTTCGTGTGTAATTTGGTTGAACGTCACTTTCTAAGAAAAATTTGTAACAAGCAAAGGATTCCTCAAATATTCTTCTTTTTGGGGGGAAAATTTAGGATGAATGAGAAATTGAATTATATAAATGTAATGAGGATACTCTCGCAAATGGTCAGGGGATTAATTCTTATGAGAAAATTTGAGAAATCCCATCTTCTTGAGAGACCATCTGAGAAACCTGTTAATCCCCTTGTGTTTTATATTTTATCACATCAAGATAGTTGTGAGTGTATAGCCATTGACAAGCTCAAAGACTGTTCAAGAAACTTTCCCCTGCTGATAAATCTAATAGATCTGCAAATTAATCTGTGTGTGATCCTCGGCAAAATTGTGTGTCTACTTTTATTTTAGAATGTATTTCAAATGGTTTTGATTGTTTCTAGTTGCAATCTTATATTAAAATCCCTCTGAATGACATATGATCTCATCCATATGTTAGTAGTTTAGATGGCATTTGTAATTTGATTATGAGAAGATCCTTAATCTTAGTAATGAGATAAACAATTTAAAATCACTTTACTTTTCATTTTCTGTTGATAAAATATTGTTTGTTAAGCCTTTGATTATATCTTAGGGGTGATGGAACCAGGGGTTTTTTAATGTTTAATTGAGTCTTTAGCTCGAGGATTCATGTTGATTTCATAAAGATTGTGTGAAACCATGTGCAGATCTGGGGCTCCTTATGATGCACACCTTTTGGATGACATGAATATTTTTGTTATTCTAAAGCATTTCTGTCTGTTAATATGTCCAATTGTTGTAAAGGTTCTCAAAGATCCAGTGAAATCCACTTCATTTTGCTTAATTCCCCACCCATTTTTTTTGATAACCATCAATCCTACCCGAAGTACCCCTGTTTGTGTTGTTTATCCAACAAATGAGACAAATTCTACTACCAGAATATATAGAAGCAAGCAGATTTTAAGTGTCTTTAGTAACCGAACCTTTTTCAGAAAATATCTCCATTGTTTAAAAGTTATAACTAGTGAGAGTTAAATTTGTGGTGTATTGATCATATTTTCTCGAGATTGCCCTAAAAATTGTACAAAGATGGATCTCTTCATGTTCTTCACCAACAGAACATGAATTTGTGGTGTGTTGATCATATTTCTAGAGTGTGTTTTTCTTTACAAAAGTGAATCGTAAAAAGCAATAGTGTCAAAGGGTAAATTACAAAATTTTATCGTCTTCAATATTTCCAATTTACACCAAATGTTCATACAATACTTAGCCTTTTTATTTATTTTTTGTGTAATGATACATATTGTTTATGATCTTTGTTTCATATCCTTACATTTTTCATGGTCTAGATATCATGCATTTATTTGGGGAAAGGACCCTTTATTGTCATATCCATTATTATATTTTTCCTACTTCTGATACACTTGGCATTTATATTACAAACCTTTCCCAATCGAGGCATGATTTCACTACTCTCACGTTTTTTAATACCTTTCTCACATGGGGTAACATGATTCTCCTACACACAGATTGATTATATCTTAGGTCATCTTGGGGCTATTCCTTCTCACGATTACATATATTACACTTTCTCACTTTGGGGCATGACTCGCTTTGTTTCTTACATAGAGTATAGCTCAAGCCCAATCTTCAAAGCATATAAAAAAACTCCTCATATTGATTATTCTTAAACCCACATAAGGGGAAACATTCTTTCACAATAATATCTTATTAAGTTTACATTATAGTTGTATTTTCCTATAATACACATGGTACACATAATCCCCTTCTTTTGAGCCATGTATTTCACAAGTTTTACATTCTACATCACCTCAAAAGGGTGGCATATATTCTATTATTTTATCTCTATCTCTCCAATATGTTCTCTTTTCTCCCTCAGATAGATTAAAGCACATGGCAGTACAAAAATCTCATCATTATTGCTGACTCATATGATGCAATCACATGGTGATACACCACTATAATCTAGTTGGTCTCACCAGAAGAAACACCAATATATATTTTGATGAATATCATATTGGAATATTCACAATTTTTAGAAAAAACTACATATTCATTCTTATTTAATTTGTCTTATCTATATTTTAGTAATACCTCGACTATGGATTTAATGTATATAGATATTAATTCACTTGTACATATTTTCATATGCTTATAAGATCTCACAATCTAATAGCTTGGACACATAAGTATTAATTTTAATTTAAGGATCTTCCCAACCCTCTCCACCATGGAGATAAAGATTATCTCTCTTTACTTTTGAATTCAAATCACTATTTTCTTAATACTAAATTACAAACAAACTTTCAACAAACAACGAGGCGACCCCTAATTATTTTTGTAAGTGCTTGATTGGTCTTCTTTGACATGTACACATGTGCACACATCAAAATGGGGCATTATGTAGAGATAATTCTTTTTGTACGAGACTAATTACTGATGTAGTAGTGTATTTAGTTTTTAAATATCATCGGGTCCAAATTTGGATCTTGTTGGAACAATGTTTCTGTGTGACTTTAGACAATTTTGACCTTTGAAATTTTTCGTTGTGAATTTAGCTTCTTCTTGTGGACTTATTGTGTCCTCCTTGTTTATGTTTGTCTATTTCTCATTCTTCATGTCTTCTATCTCCCCCCAAAATTTGTCTCTCTTCCATTGTTTCTCTAGCTTAATGGACAATTTCTAGAATCATAGCATTTTTTCATAAATGTATGGTTATGGATCTTCAACTGTGGGCCCTTATGACTCATTTTTAAGTCACTTGGAATTTGTCTTCTTTTTTCAGAGTTTTGACCCTTTTGATGTCAGTTTGTACAGAAATAAGGGTCCTAATTTGAATTTAAGAATTCTATAAAGACATAAATGCATTTATAAAATGAAGGGCAATCATGCAATCAATGAGTATTGATTAGAAGCGAAATAAGGAGCACTGCCACGAAAAAATAAATATAATTCATGCATGTAGGCCAACATTTTACTATTATTAGTTGTTGCATATATTGCGAGGACAAGATTGTTGGGAACACTAAACATACATAGATTTTCAACATTGTGATAGATACTGCCTCAGTGTTGATTTTACTACATTTTCTTTAAAGGATGTTTGATTGAGATATGGACCCTAGTCCCACACCCCATTATTTTACTATTTTGAAAGATGTTAATGCTAATTAGGGTTTAGAGGAAGATAAAAGTTTCCTAGTGACTTGCAACAAATTTTAGAAAAGTGAGTGATGGCTTCTTAACTTAAGAGAAATTGATCAAGCTCATTTAGTTAGATTTATAGCTATAGAAAGTTTACATAGTTGTACTACTAATGATTATGGGTATTCCATTTATAACTTGTAAGATTTTGTTTGAAGTGGTCAGAGTCTAGTTATTATTTTGAGTCTTCTTCACTTTGTGATCTAGACCTTTATACTTTTCTACCAATTAAATCATCAATTATAACGAGATTTATGAAAAATTGAGTACATTCTAAAAGCCCCTATTTTCTATTTTTTTCGAATATTTCAAATATTTTTCATATCACTCTACTCTCTAAATTAGTATTATCTCTTCAATTATATGAGATGTATTATATTATATCTATTTAAACCTAATTAGAACATACTATATGGTGAGAAATTTTATCCACACATATACTAGACTAAGTGGTATACCTCTTAAACGCATCTTGGAGTTTTTAGAACTAAAATCAAAGTGGGAACTTTGTTTCTTATTATCAGTAGGTAATAATAACAATGTTCCCCGACTAGACATGAGTTTTTTGAACTAAGATCGAAGTGTGAAGATGATTATATTTTAAAAGAGGATTAAATGAATAAAATATTTTCAATTGATATATACTCGCAATTTGAGTGCGTTCATAGCAAGACATATACTGCACATTTCGGGTGCATTCATAGGCAATTATTTTGGGACCTACATTAGGTGGCGTAGGAACTGTATTCAATTATGGCTTCAATATTGAAAGTAAATGAGCTTGCTTCAAGCCCTTTCATTAATTGTGTGATTCTTATTTTATTTAATTTCGTTAAAACTGTTCCGCTGGTCAATGAGTATCCATCCCTTTATAAAGACGATGTGCATATATTCTAAAACTCTTTAAGAGCTTGGAGTTTTTTCAATTGTCTTCTTTGTGTGGGACGATAATAGATATGACAGTCTGCTTCCAAACAACTTATACCGTTGAGAAAGAGCAGATTAAGTATTATCCAACAAGGTGATAGGTAAGTGTTGAATACATCTTTGAACAAGAGTGTACGACACCTTTGTATCATCTGCATTCCAAGATAGATAGAACAAGGTGTATTCTATGAAATATCACCAATCAACTCATCTTATCGGAAAGCTTACAAAATAATTATTTGTTTCCCTCCATCATACAATTCTTGTTGTTTCCATAATGTTAATAACGATATTTCTCGGTATTTTTCTGTTTCAGCTTAGACAAAAAATGGTCATTCTTATATGAGCACGGGTTACTTTGATAGAGATGGTATAGAACACATGTGACCATAAAAGGATAATTTTATATTTTTTTAATTTTGTAATAAGACATTTTAATAATGTAAGTATACATACTACTATTAAAAATAAGGGGAAATATCTATAATCCCATGATTACACGTGTTTTAGATATTTTTTTTAACAAGTGACCCCTTGTGCTTGTGATTTTTTTCTACTCTAGACTTGGGTTATGAGCTTTGTATCTTTTTTGTTAGTTTTCCCCCCTACTACATGTTGTCTTGTGTGCCAATATAATCCTAATTCAAACTGAAGAAATCTATTATTATAGATGCATTAGTGCATTCAAGGACATAAAAATAATCACAAGTCAATTCTATTGAATTCATAAAAGAAAATAATATATTGTATATCTAAGCCACCCCTTTTCCAAAAGAGAATTAAAACATATATTTGTTGCACACATTAGGAAAAATAAGGGTTGGGACACTTGCATACACCATATCTATTGATGACTTGTATCAAGTTTGGACTGTAATACTAATTCTTTGGTAAAGTTTAAATATTTGATTTTTTCCCCTGCATTTATTACAAATACGATGGTGTTATGTGTTTGTGACTATCTATGTTTGGTGCCTAGTGCACTTTTATACTCATGAGTGATTGCAAGATGATAGAATTGTGTAATAATGATAGAAAGGTCACCTTGCATATCCAACCTTTCTTGAATTGTGTTTAATGTATGCAAAGGAGGATAACCTCGTATAACCAATCCATTAGGTGTCGATTGATGATTTGGGAAAAGAACAATAGATTTCCATGTATGGTTGGCCTATAGAGTTTCCCGCTTCCATTGAAAGTGAGAGTGTGGAACAATGTCACTTGAGACAAAGTGAAGAGTTGAGAGTATGTAGTGATTGTGTAATTTAGTGGAAAAGATAATTAAGATCTGAGTAGTTTGATTTGTAATATTGAGTAAGATGCTTGACAAGAGGTAATTGTGTAGGATGTGGGCAATAGGGTTATTTTTAGAGTTGGAGAAAAACTTGCACACAATCGTAAAGGGTGTGCAGTATAATATTGTGATGTATCGACATTGAATTAATGAGGTGCATGATCACAATGCCACAAACAACTTGTAAAATAGGTAATCGTGGCCCAAGATATAGATTATACCATTGTGAAGTTGTGGTGGAGTATTAGGGTAGATGGTAGGTTAAGTTACTTACTGCCAAAAGTAATTTTTACTATAAATAGTAATGTGGAAAAGTAAAAATTACTTTTCATTTTGTGATTGTGATTAAGTGTGATAGGAACTCTGAGACTACGAAGGTGTCATAAGCCATGGAGGTCATGTAATCACAATTTGAGTGGGTGGGAGATGGCATTTAGGAATGGACTACACATTTGAAATTAATGCTGATTTTGTTTGAGATAAGTATTTCTTATTTTGTGCTTTCTTTTTTCATTTTAGTAAATATATGATGAAACTGTATTAAATGGCCTAGTAGTTTTTGAATTGTGGAACCTTATGATTTCGACCAGGTAACCATACATTTTTGATGAGCGATATATATGGTCTTTGCTTGACATGCGTGGTTCTAGGATAAGTAGTAAAACATTACAATATAGATGCTTTTTTGGATAGTATGCACGTAGTTTGATTGATGTATAATTATTAGACATGTACTAATATGATGTTTTGTGTTGTGTCTCTTGTGTTTATATAGATATGTAGGTGTGTGATAGTTCTTTGGAGGTCGGAAAATGACAACATTATTTTCCTTGGGATTGCATGATGCGGGTTGGGCTATATTAGATAGTGATGAACTAAATTTGTGGATAGATTGGGGGATCTACCATAGAATATGAATTTGATCATTACATTATGTGAGCAATGGAATGTAGTTACTTGTAAATTTTGGCTGGCAACATAGGAGATGGTAGTTACACTAGAGGATGTTTATTTTATTATTTATTTACTAATTATAGGTGAAAGGAGTAAGTGCTTCCCCTATACATGAAATACCATGTGAGGAAGGCACAAATATTTTGGGTGGCTTGTGGGGCTATGGGAGATCCCAGGATCAAACTAAACTTTGTTGTGACTTATAAGGCTTCATGGTTGTAAAATTATATTTGCATACTATTGGCATCATTTGTGGCAATATATTGTGGCATGGTGTCTATATCATAAAGCATGTGGCATATTTGTTAGGTGATAGAGGAACATGAAACACAATATGCATGGGGATGTTGTGTGTTGGCCCATTCGTACAAGGATCTCTACATGTTCACATTAAAAAACTATGGTGGTGGTAATAAAATGATTACATTGTTGTATGTGTGGGTTGATGAGAATATTGTGATTGTGTGAATGATATTTGGACCATGTCTAGAATAGACACATGTGAAGATTATTGCTAAGATTCAGATCATGCTAGGGTGGCAAGTGTTTAATATGATGACTAATAGATTTATGATGGATAGGTTTGGGCCATGTGATATAATTTGCAGGTCATATAGGGATTTCAAAGGGTGGCTTATAGATTTCATGGAAATGTGGAAAATGTGGTGTACCATGTGGTTTAGTATGATCACATGATATGGAAATTTGGGATCATGTTGGAGGTGCCTTTGGCACTATATCCATGGCAGAGATAGATCCATTTTTCTTATAAAGGTGGAATGACTAGGGCCAACCCCAACTGAGATATTGTGCCCTCTAGCTGATGAGGTAGATATACTGATTGTTTTGAGTGATCAAGATGATGTAGGTTATACCTCAATGTATCTAGAGTGGTTTGAAGAGACCAAATTGATTTTATTGGTTCTTCTTGTGGTTTATGATCTAGGAGGTGATGATGCACTTGTAGGAGCAGGGGGTATAGATATGCCTCCAGCCATGGGTGTGGGAGCTAAAGGATGGAGAGACGCCCCTAATGGAGATGTGGTGGTGACATACATTTTGCAACATAATTATGATATGTTGTTTGATCATTGATTAGTGATAGACAAATACTATCTTATTTAATTATGAGGTGACGATTTACGTGCTTTGATGATTGTGTACATGATGCCCATTGGACCACCATTATAGATGCATTTTTGTAGAAATTTCTCTTTAATATTTTGAGGGATGTGGTGACATGAGGTATGTTGGGGTGTGTGTGTATGCATATGTATTTTTTTGATCTAATTGTGGTGGAAATAATGACATGTGTAATAGAGTGATTCAGATGAGGGATGAGAATATTATGAACAACATCTTGAGCCCCGACCTAGAGTTAAGCTAGTGCAGGATTTGTTGATGAGATTATCCTATTTGTGGGCTCAGTATGCACAAGTGTTGGCTTACAATGCCACATTATGTGAGAAATTTTTGCAGTATCGAGAAAGGTCGTAGTGTAGAAATCATGCTGATACTAAAGGAGCCTCAA
Source organism: Taxus chinensis (assembly GCA_019776745.2). Classification (NCBI taxonomy): domain Eukaryota; kingdom Viridiplantae; phylum Streptophyta; class Pinopsida; order Cupressales; family Taxaceae; genus Taxus; species Taxus chinensis. The sequence continues at coordinate 600,379,671 of CM034152.1, read as the reverse complement.
TTTCTCAAGGTCCTATGTATGTTGAGAGTAGAAATGATGATGATGAGTGAATTAATGAAGGGTGATGCCCTCAGCATATTGTATTGAATTATTTGGATATGTTTATATAGATATTAATTATAGACTTTGTGAAAAATGTGTTTGGCATAATAGTGATAGCATTTGTAGCATAATTGAGGAAATCTATAGATGTATATGATAAGATTATTATTTTTAGATGCATTTGCTTTTGTTATGATCCGGTTTTGTATTAGTTGATGTTATGAGGTGTACATTAGATTATGTATATCTCTTGTTAAGATTGGTAAATAATATACATGATGTGTAAGAAATATAGAGTATGTGTGATTAGAATATTTCTAAGTTAATATGGAATTTACAATTGGGAAATTGATTTTGTAATCATTAATGTGTGTGTATTGATGAAAAAATAATAATGGGTAGTATGCATATAAACCATACATGAGTTCCAATGAGCATATAGGGTGAGGAAACATATTCTTATGAAAGAAGTGTGACCCTCATATATAATGTGAGGGATTGAGTGAAATGGGAGAAATAATAAAACACATAGATAAGGATTGTGGTATATGGTTGATAAAAAAATCATGATGGAGAAAATAAGTGGGACTAAGAGTGAGCATTCACTCTAGAGACCAAACATTAATGTGGTGCAAATAAAATGTAAAGCTTGATCTTACTACAACATGTTCTTGATGGATCTAAATAAATTATATGAATCACATGTGCAATATTTGGTATAAAATTATGTTCCTCGGAAAGCCATTTGTTTGTGGGATGTGTGGATCCCGTGGAAGAATAAATTCATTATGAGAAACGTCACTTCTTGCATTAGTGAATTAGTTCTTACTGAAAGTAACACTTGTTGAAATAAGGTGTCAAGGAGGAGGTGAAGTAGATATGTTGGAATGGCATAAATCAAAAGCAATAATGTCTTTGTATTATAGTAAATTTATTTTTTGATCGAATGCAAATCAATTATGACATTAATACAATGTCAATTGTAAAAAGGATTTCCCTTTTCTCAAGCAATCCAGTGAGATGGATTATGATCATTATATGGTAAATGAATTACCTCCTTATCTATTAGTATAAGTAGGATATCATAAATCGTATCAATATATTTGTAATCATATACCATATTTTGTTTAGGCTTAGTACGTTCCTTTGTGACAACCCTTGGTCTAAGATCGGAATGATAAAAAGGTGTTACCATGATCACAACCTTAACTTTATTGTTATTATATATGGATCCTAGTGGTGTATCGTAATCATACATAATGGAAGAAAATACAATGTTTGCATCTGAATTTTAAGTTGGTTTGGGAGTGCAAGCTCTCACTCTAAATGAATAACATGTATACACAACTTGGGAATTGAATCATTTTTTTGTAAAGTAATCGTTCCATGAGAGGAAATTCTGAGACTTTGAAAAAGATAGATTACATCTATAGGTCAATGGATCAATATAATAATAATTACATGTTCACTTTGAAATTTAATATCTAATTAGGTACAAGATTGACATTATCTTGATGTAAGCAGAGTAAAAGGTCATTTGTATTCCTAGGGCATGTATTGCAACTAAGAAAACCATCTTCCAGATCTAGAAATGTTTAGAGAGATGCACTAGGAAGGTGTGTAAACAAATAATTAACATCTATGGTGAGAATATGAAGGAATTCTTAGAGAAACAATCTATCATTATTATGCTAATCCATAAGTGCCTTATCATGCTTAATATGTAGATATGGATATGAGGTACCATCAAATGATTGGAATGAAGGCATATAAAAACTCCTAGGGAGCTGAGATTGGAATATTTTACGTAAAATATGATTGCTATAGATTGTATTGGAATTAATGCTATCTTAATAACACTTACACTATATAATTAATGTATCTACATTACATTTAAAATATCCTACCACATGTATGAGAGATAGGGCCTCTTTAAGAGGTATGACATAGACATCTAGAGGCTCATTTAAGGTTTGTACTTTACCATTATTAGTGACCACATGAACACTATTTATTTTAAAATAAATATGGCACGATGTGTCATTAGGTAGAACTTGGGGTGCTATGGGCTTGGTTGCACATTGAGGCTCTAAATGAGTATTACTATTATCCACAAGAAATTTAGCCAAACTAGGAGATGACATTAGATTATGTGTATCACATGCAATCGAAGGGGATTCAACATGTTAATATTTACTAAGATAAATATAAATAATTTCTTCCTAATGCAAATTATCATCTATAAGACATGTAAAATAAGTACTAATAGAATAAATGGATTTTCTTTCAAGAGGAGAAGTAGCAACACAAGTTGTATCAGTAATATTATGTGCAATAGAAATATAATTATTTGTATCATTATTATTTTAAACAATATTAGTAGAAACATTAATTGTTCAAGAAATATGATTTCTTTCTTATTCAATGAGAATATTATAAAAATAAGTTAAATCATGCACAAGAAAAATAGAGATTTTATATCCAATGTCATTATCTATGCATTCAAAAGGAAGTTTAGAAACATAATTATGTTCATTAAGATCATGTGCAAGGAAAGATGAATCATTAAGTGTGTCATCACTAGGAAATTCACTACGAATGGATTCTATATAATTATAAGAAACATAATTAACACTATCAATTAATGTATGAATGGAATGAATATTATCCTCATGCAAGATGGAAACATTGTCATAATCTCCAGAGTATATAGGATCTATGGTGGTAGAAGGGGCATCTATATGTGGAGGGGAAGATATTTGTTCACCATAACTTTCCAAAACATCTACATTACCGTAAAGGATACAATTAAGATTATGTGGTGAGTGTGAGTAATACAAGTGTTAGGATACCCTTTATAGTTTTGAGTGGTGTAGTAGATGAAGTAGAAGGAAGTTCCTTAGGTGTAGTAGTAAAGTGAATTGGTTTATCTCGAAACACAATAGGACTAGCCTGTTAATCAATATTAAATACTATATCATCCTTAGTAGGAGAGAATGGAGGAAAAAAATTATGGGTAATGTCCAATTTTGAGATGAATTCATATCCAAAACTCTTATTTACAATTGATAGAACCATTTTCTAAAGTACAAAAATATGAATATGGAAAAATATAAGTGGTATGGACCTAATTAGAGAGATAGTAATCCTTGTAGTTATGTAAATCCCTATAGCAATCCATGGTGATACAGAAATCAAGAAAGAAACTTAGAAAAGTCACACACATGTCCTAAGATAACCTTAGGGTTTGGGAAAATAGTAATCCTAATAAAAGAGGCTACACAAGACTCTGAATCAAGAGAAGGGTTTAGTAAAAAAGTTGGTTAAAAAATATGTATCAAACCTAATAAATCATAATTAGGTTTATTGAATTGATAATATAGTAACTAATCTTGTAAATAAATTAATATTTGCATTATAAATAAAACAAATGAAGCATATAACATATGAATAAAAATATTATTTAGATACATGAAATTAGAAGTGTAATCATAATAGACATAACTTATCTAGTTTAGTAGGGAGTTCGGATGTTCTAATGAGCTATCTGGAATAAGGAATTTCTTTGAGAATTGAATAATTCATCCTTTTTGTTTATGGAGATTTCTAGGTGGGACCGCATAAAATTATCAGGGCCAAAAATAGTATATTGACCAAACTATATAGATTTTCCTCTACAAATAATGGGAATATGCATCTTGTAGTGTCATTGTGACTCTTTGTTTATAAATATTTGGTATCTTAAACTTCACATACAACCCTAGATATCACCTCATTTTGGACATTATTATGTTTTGACTTAGTATGATGTGTAGATGTTAGATCATGGATTATTATGGACCTTGATTCAGTTAGCATGCATGATGATTATTAGAGACATTATTATATATATGGATGATGATATACTGTTGACATGGATATAGTATTGATGTTGATTTTAGACATGTGACATTTGATATTAAGAGTAGCTCTAGTATAGAGATTCATTGGATGATGATATAGTTGCAATTGAATTTAATGATGATGTTGAATTCTTGATGTTGTTGTGATTTGGATTTGATCTTTATATGTTGTTTATATCATTTTGGATGTTCTGATATGGCCATGAGGCCGAAGGAGGTATTTTATTTTGCAGGTTAAAAATATCACAACAATGTCGGGGGACTGGAGACTAACCATATTAGAATTCTGGATGAATTCAACGAGGTCACCATGGCAACTGTAATTGTTTGTATGTTGTGTTTGTTAGGGATTCCCATGGGGGGAATCACCTTTAAAATGTGACCAAGGGATTTCATGTATTACTTTAATGTGTTTCTTTTTTGTAATGTTTGCATGTATTTTATTTGTGATGTGTTACCCCTTTCATTAGTTGTTAATTGATTTGGGTTTATGTTATATATAACCATGTGTTAAATAAATAAATCATTATGTCAAAAGAATGTAATAAATGAAGTCATAGATATTAATGCATGTTGTAAGAATGTGTAAGAGGATGTAAGAGATGTGTAAGTGATGTGTAAGTTGTGTAAGTCAGATTTTGGAGTGTAGAACACTCCATCCTCAAAGGAACTCGAATTTGTCCTTGAGGGCTGCATTTTGAGGCTTGTGGGACAAGTTAAACTTGTCCCACACCTCTTAAAATCATCCACCAACCATACCTATGGTTTTGGAGTCAAAATTAGCCTTTTTAATTGTATTTTGAAATGACTATGTGTAAGTTTTTATTGCACTTTCCTTACAAGTTTTTAATTCAGTCCTTGTTAAAGTATGGGTTAATTTTGAGTGTGTAAGTTGATTGTCATCTCCATTTAATGTGATTAGTTGTGAAGTTGAATTTCTCTTTTTGGGGTTGAGTAAGAATGATGTGGCATCCCACTTGGAATCCACATCATCCTCTCCTCTCCCTCTCCTTTAAAATTCAAATTCTTCCCTTGTTTATGGTTGTTGAAACTTTGTTCTTTCTTCTTTGGGTCGAATTTTATTGTTGTGGGAGTCTTGCATTGTGGAAGGAGTTGGAAAATTCATTTTGCATGCTTGGTGTTGTTGTTCTTGGACTAATTTTTGGTCATTGAAGAGCTTGCTATGTTGGACTGTATTTTTGAGCATTGAAGGAGCTTGCTGTTTTGGAAACAAACTCCATAATGGAGAGGTAGGATCTTGTCCTTTTTAAATGTTGTTTTCCCCTTTTTCTTGCATGAATGAAATGGTGAATGTGTTGTGTATTGTTGGCTGGTTGGGTAGAATGCTTAGGGAAAGGTGTAGGAGAAGGCTATGGGGATTTCATATGGGGGGCATAAGGGATTGCCAATGGCACTTGTTCTATTTTGGAGGGAGTTTTGGATTGGGATCCACCTAGGAAAAGAAACTGCTTGCATTTCTTACTATTGGGGGGGCATAAGGGAGAAACTTTGGGGGGGCATAAGGAGGGGTTGGGAGATATAAGGTTTATGGGATTTGATATGTTTATTGGCGGTATGATTTAGGTGGATGCCCAATTCCAAATAGGGAGGCATAAGTAGTTTCCCCATAGTTCTTGCTCTTGATGGCTTGCTTGATCAAGCCCATGTGTTGTGTGTATGATTCTTATTGCAGTTGTGAACTGCTGTCTTTGTTTGGACTGTGTATTTTGTTGTATTATGCATGTGAAAAGAATGTTGTTTGTTGTGATAGAAGCCTTGTTGCCATGTGTTGATGTTCATACTCTATTTCAATATGGTTGGGGCTCGGGGGCCAATGGGGAAAGATGGCTTCTCCTTTCCCATTGGATGTCTTGGTTGGGTGGAGAGCATTGCCTTTCCCCCTTCCTTGTTGTGATCAAGATGAAAAGGTGAAGAAATCAGCATGCTGCTATTTTGGAGCTTGAAGAAAATACAGTTTGACAGTCCCTTCCTTTGAGAAAAATTATTGTAACCTTCCCACTTCGAAGTGGATGATTGTATTATTGTTTGTAATGAGAAGACACTTGTAATGGAAAGGAAAGATTGAGATTCATTGGGAAATGTAAAGAGTTATTATTCTATTCTCTGTTTTGGAAAAGAATGTCATACAATTTGTAAATTACATATTGAAATTCAAAGAAAGAAATAATCTGTTAAGTATTGTTGGAAATCAATAATGAATTACATTCCTTTCTCAACTTGCATTGTTGTATTGCAATTTAATTGCTATTGTGTTTTTGATCTCTATTTTGGGAAGAAAAACACGTAGGAAAGAAATGACAGTCCTTTGTTCCTTTGAAGTGAGTTTTAAAAATTGAAATTTACTTTACATATTGAATGTAATGTTTGTTGAAATCAAATAGAAAGGAAAGTTGTACAAGTGTATTGCACAATTGATTTGAATTATTATTGAAAATTGATTGCTGTTGAAAAGAAAAGAAAGAATGCGTGGAAATGATAGACAATGTTGTATTCCTTGCAAGATGCATATTTGAAATTGAAATCTGAACTGTAATCTAACTCAGAATTGAATAGAAGACTTAATAAGCAATTATATGACACCATTTAATACTATACACACTTTTAAATGATAAATTGGCATGCAAACTTAAAAGAAATAGTTCACTGATTTAAAACTTCATTCTGGCAATCCATGTTTTATTAAAAATGAGCAGTTCAGACTTATGCTCAACAATAAGTTATGAAACTTTGAAATTCACATTAGGAAGACCTAAGGAACTCTAATTCACTCTAACAGTCAAGAATGAACCTCCAAAACTTAATAGAATTCAATTCGGAGCTTGCACGGTTGTTTTTCCCTCTATTGCCAAAAAAATGCAAACTTGAATAATTGGACAAATTGACTTCACTAAAACACTCTAGACCCTCCTTAACTGATCCTCCATGTTCAATTTGACATGTGGAGTGAAGGAGGAGTTCAAATTTAATCAAATTGACAAGTTGGAAAATTGCCAGTTTTGAATTTTAAACCCTGCAGATCGATTTCTTAAAATTGACCTTCGAAAACTTTCATCAAAATCCAAAATTGATGATTTTTTTGCAAAGAGGACTCTGAGAGCTTTCTGGAAAGTCCTTGTTTTCCCAAAACTGACTTTTCTATCAAAAGTTATGGCCATTTGAAGTTTTACTTCAAAATGGCCATCCAAAAATTAATCTAACTATATAAAAATTAAAATTTAACCTTTGGAAAAATTTCCCCAAAAAGTCCGCGGCCCCGCCACCCTCACAACCAATCAGATGTTGCCACGTGGCACTTTGGAGGGGTGGACCTTTTTGAAACTTAAACTTTTTTGAAAATTTGACTTTGGGAAAATTTTCCCATTTTTCCCCGCAACCCCGCAGCCAATCACGTGCTGACACATGGCTTGGTGGGCGCACGGAATAAAATTGAAAACTTAACCATTTAACTCCTTTGGAAAAATTTCACTTTTTCCTCCATGGCCCCACACCTCCGCAGTGAATGAGGTGCTGACACGTGTCCTAGCGGACACGCGGGCCCACGCAAGTCTTTTTGACTTTAAAACTCTTTTGGCACAAAACCTTAAATCGCTCCATCGCTCCACTGACCCGCATCCAATCACAGGATGCCATGTGGCCTTTTGAGTGAGGTCAGAGGTATGAAGGAAAATTTTCCTTCGGGAAATTTGGTTTTTGACCTTGGGAAAAATTCCCAATTTTTCCCCGTGACCTTCCAATCATGTGTGACACGTGGCAAATGACATCGGAAGCAAAGATCTTTTCTCCTTTGAGATTTTAACCCATAAAATCTCAATTTCCCCTTTTTCCCCATTTCTCCCCCGTTAATCAGGTGCTGACACGTGGCATGGGTTTCTCCTTGGCAGAGGCGCGCGTCCATTTCTACCCTTGGGATTTTGGCCTAAAATCTCCAAAACCTAAAGTGCTCCACCACTCCGCTTTCCCCGCTAATCGGGAAGCGACACGTGTCTTCCCTGTCAAACCCATGGGCGTGCGGAGGTGTTTTGTGCTCTTGTGCTCAAGGAGGGAAAATTCTCAATTTTCCTCCCCGCTCTCGCCGACCCGCTCAAGGGAAAAAATTTCTCCCTAAGCCCGCGGACTCCCCAAGGGAAAATTTCTCCCCAAAACTCCGTCGGGCCATAACTTGAGATTTATAAGGAGTTAGGAGGACTTATTTATATGGTTGGAAAGGTGAGAGAATTTCCTATCCAATGGGCATGATTTAGGAAAGTTTTGATGGCTCTAAGTGTGTGAAAAATCAAGTTGAACCCTGTAAGCCTGTTAGGGCAGAGATGAGAGAGATTTCACTCTCCTAACCTAAGTGATGAATTTAACCTCTTGTTTTGACCTTGTGCCTTGTTGTTATTAGTTGCTTGAAGTAATTTTTGCAAGTCAGTCTTGCTTGTTAATCCTTATTTGGTTTGTGCTAACTGTGATCTTGTAACCCTCTTTGCAAACACTCTAATAAAAAAAAATTATTCCATAATTTTCCTAGCTAATCCTAGTTTGTTTCTTGGTCTCAAGTGGTAGTTTGAAGCGGGCATTACACTTGGTATCAGAGCAGTGGTTCAAAATCTTGGACCATTGGGCACACTAGAAAATTGAGACTTGAAACCTTAAAACTAGCAAACCTGTTAATCTAGAAAACAAAACTGTTTGAAAATTGTTCATGATAGTAAACTTAGAAACTGAAGAAGGCTTGAAGTAATGAACTAACTCTCACTTTGGTCTATGCAGGAGGCACAGACGGAGTGAGAGAAACATTCACAGAGACTCAGACTCACCACCACCACCACCACCATCAGGGTGTAGCAGCCATTCTACCTCAGATTCTACAGACCCTTCAGGATGTTAATGCCGCTCTACATGGAGGATTTAGGTGGAGGGCAGACAGCTAGTCATGATAGAGCTCCTTCTATCGAGGGTCAGGTACCTCCTCATTTTAGTGAGGAGCATAGAGGAGAGAAATCCCATGCGGAGTCAGTCAGAGTGGATTCACCACCTAGGAGATAGGGTGACAGAGTTCCAGAGCATAGAGAGAGGTCTCAGAGCCCTAGGCTTAGGGATGAGCTTGCAGAGAGGCCTAGAGGCCGACAGACCACAGCAGCGGATCACATCAGGGAGATCCTGAAGCTTAGGCCCTCACATTACTCAGGTGATACAGGTGGATTTCAGGTAGAGGCCTGGCTAGTGAGCTTGAGTGGTTGCTTCAAGATTTGTCCTTGTTCTAGCAACATGAAATCTCATGTTGCGATCCATCTACTGAGGGATGGAGCAGGAGTATGGTGGAGGACAGAGGAGCAGAAGCTCCATGTAGATTCAGAGACAGTGACTTGGGAGCTATTTGAGGAGAGATTCAGGAGTAGGTACCTATCATGGAGGTTCATCCAGCAGAGGATTGATGAGTTCCATGACCTCCGACAGGCTACCCTTTCAGTAGTAGAGTATGAGAGTAGATTTCTAGATCTACTTCAGTATGTAGAGTATATGCAGGATGAGTAGGTGTGGATTCACAGGTTCATCCGGGGCCTAAATTTGGACATTGGAGGTGCAGTACAGATTCACTACCCACAGACTTTAGCAGAGGCCATGTGAGAAGGCCTATATTGTAGAGGAGACTCGAGGTAAAACCCAGCAGGCTAGAGACTGAGTCAGGAGCCGCATTCAACAGATGTAGGATGGTAGATTGAGAGGTTCAGTACCTCTTCCTCATGGTGGGTAGCATTCAACATAGTCATCCTTTAGGCCACAGTAGCAGCAGCAGCAGTCCCCCACCATATAGACCTCCACAGAGAGCTGATGCACAGAGAGGTCAGAGCATGGGGCCTCCTCCTAGGGGTCCCATCAGGACACAGGGTGGACCTAGAGCTTAGTCAGCTAGAGCTCACCAGCAGAGGCCACAACAGACCACAACCAGATCATCAGGATCCACACCACAGGCTTCTAGGGAACCTACTGGAGGTGCTGCTCCTTGGAGAGGATCAGGTGGTTGCTTTGGATGTGGAGTAGCTGGACATTTCTGGAGAGATTGCCCTCAGAACCCTAACAAGGGTAAGGCACCAGTTTCTGAGCTGACAGTTGGTGACATGGGACACAGCCACAGGATCTATGCAGTGGTTGAGAACTGCCAGGCAGAGCACCAGAGCACAGTCATTGAGACCACAGGTAGCATTGGTGGTATTCCTACCTCTGTATTGTTTGATTCTGGTTCTTCTGATTCTTTCATTGCACCATCTTTAGTAGAGCGATGCAGGCTGGTGGCAGTTAGGTAGGGTCTTAGTTGGGATGTCGAGATGGCTTCTGGAGCCAAGATCTCTGTGGACTCCTTAGTTAAGGAGTGTGTAGTGGATTTGGGACCTTTCACCACCACCTCAGATCTCCGTATTCTTCCTTTGGGCTCGTATGGAGTCATTTTAGGTATGGATTGGCTATCTACACATAGGGCCAGGATGGATTGTTATCATAAGACTATATCTTGTGCAGATGATCTTGGGAGTTGAGTCGGTGATCTCAGGAGTCAGGAGACCCGTTTCTATTCGCACCATTTCCGCTATGCAGCTTAAGCGGTGTGTGCGATGGGGTTGTCAGATGTATGTTGTTACAGTTAGTGACAGGTCAGAGGATGGGTCTAGTGGACCATCACTAGATGATCATCCCATCTTGAGAGAGTTTTCTGATGTATTTCTAGGGGAGCTACCGGGGATGCCACCCCCATGTGAGATTGATTTCCATATAGACCTAGTTCCCTGGAGCAGAGCCTATCTCATGGGCACCTTATCGGATGACCACCCCAGAGCTCTGTGAGCTCAAGTTGCAGCTTGAGGGCCTTTTGGAGAAGGGCCTTATCCATCCTAGTGTATCCCCTTGGGGTGCACCAGTGATTTTCATGAAGAAGAAGGATGGATCATTGCGGTTGTGTATTGATTACCGCCAGTTGAACAAGGTAATGATCAAGAATCATTATCCTCTTCCTCGCATTGATGACTTGTTTGATCAGATGAAGGGAGCCACGGTGTTCTCTAAGATTGATCTCAAGTCAGGCTACCATCAGTTGAGGATTTCAGAGGTGGACATTCATAAGACCACCTTCCGTACGAGATATGGGCACTATGAGTTCACAGTGGTGCCTTTTGGTTTGACGAATGCCCCTGTAGTGTTTATGAGTTTGATGAATGGGGTATTCAGAACCTTTTTAGATCACTTCATGCTCATCTTCCTTGATGACATCTTGATATACTCATGTACACGTGAGGAGCATGAGGGGCACCTTCGACAGGTTCTTCAGTGTCTTCGTGAGCAGCAAGCTTTACGGGAACTTGGAGAAGTGTGCTTTCTTCCAGACAGAGGTGTAGTATTTGGGTCATATTATTTCTGGGGAAGGTATCACAGTTGAATCCTTCCAAGATTAGAGCCATTATGGATTGGCCAGCACCCACTACAGTGACCGAGGTGCATAGCTTCATGGGTTTAGCAGGATACTACCAGAGATTTGTTCAGGACTTCTCTCGGATTGCGCACCCTATCACTTCCCTTCAGAGGAAAGGGAAGAAGTTTGTTTGGATCAGACAGATGTGAGTAGGCCTTCAGGACACTGAAGGAGTGCCTCACTACAACACCCATTCTTGTAGTGTTGGATCCACAGGGTGAGTTCTTTGTTTGCACAGATGCTTCTTTAGCAGGGCTTGGAGGTGTGTTGATGCAGGATGGCAGGGTTGTAGCTTTTGAGTCTCGCAAACTCAAGGATCATGAGCTTAATTATCCTACCCATGATCTTGAGCTTGCAGAAGTTGTGCATGCTTTGGTTAGATGGAGACATTTTCTTCTTGGATGGAGATTCACACTCAGGATAGATCATTTGAGTCTTCGCCACCTCTTCACGCAGCCCAATCTAAACACTCGTCAACGGCATTGGATGGAGTTGCTTTGTGAGTATGACATGGAGATAGAGCATGTGAAGGGGAAGGAGAATGTGGTAGCAGATGCTCTCAGCAGATGGAGACATGTGGTATGGCCACTACAGTGAGCACATATTTGTGGAGTAGGATTCTTCAGCAGCTTCCTCTTGACAGCTTCTACATTGACGGCTACGAGCAGAGATAGAGTCACAGAGACCCCTTGAGGGGAAGTTTGATGGTTTCACCTTAGAGGTAGATGGTCTTCTCAGACACAGAGGCTAGGATATATGTTCCCAGAGATGGAGGCTTGAGGCAGGACATCTTGGTAGAGGCACATCGTGCACCCTATTCAGCCCATCCCAGGGTGAAGAAGATGCACGCCACTTTGCAACAGTTGTATCACTGGAGAGGACTTCATCGAGACGTGGCTCAGTTTGTGTCATGGTGTTTAGAGTGCCAGAGGGTTAAGGCCGAGCATCAGCATCCAGTAGGTCTTCTTTATCCTCATGCCATACCGGAATGGAAGTGGGACACCATTTCCATGGATTTCATTGTTGGACTACCTATGTCGAGATATCACCACGATGCCATTATGGTCACGGTTGATAAATTGACAAAAGTGGCTCACTTTTCTCTCCAGTGAAGACCACTTATACAGCTAGAGCAGTGGCACGAGTATATTTGGATGAGATTTTCAGGTTGCACGGATTCCATGGAAGATCATTTGTGACCGCGATCCTTTGTACACTTCACATTTCTGGACTACCATGCAGTATGTCCTCGGGACGAGGATTAATTTCAGCACAACATATCACCCTGAGACAGATGGATAGACTGAGCGAGTGAATCAGATTTTGGAGGATATGCTCAGGATGTATGTGATGGATCAACAGTCTAAGTGGGAGGAGTACCTGTACTTAGTGGAGTTTTCCTACAATAATAGTTTTCAGAGTTCTATAGGCATGGCTCCTTTTCAGGCATTATATGGTAGAGAGTGTAGGACACCCCTTAGCTGGGACAGGTTAGAGGATAGAGTATCTCTTGGACCAGCTCTTTTGCAGGACATGGAGCAGCAGGTAGTGTTGATCAGGCAGAGATTGTAGGAGGCACAGGATAGGTAGAAGAAGTATGCTGATCAGCATAGGATTGATCGTAATTTTGATGTGGGCATGAAGGTGTTCCTTCATGTTAGACCACATAAGAGCCCTATCCGCTATGGAAAAGGTTCTAAGTTAGCTCCTCGATTCATTGGTCCTTTTGAGATCTTGGAGCATATCGGCCCTTTGGCTTACCATCTAGCATTGCCACCCAACTTGTCTCGCGTACATGATGTGTTTCATGTTTCTGTCCTTAGGAGGTACATTGCAGATCCTTCTCATGTGTTGGACTGGACATCATTGCAGGTGCAGGATCAGGGGCAGGTGATGGTGGAGCCCATCCGTATCATAGATCGCAGGACCCTGGGCCTTCGAGGCAGAGAGATTGATCAGGTACGGGTATAGTGGGATAGATATGATGAGACTGCAGCCACTTGGGAGGATGCTACTGTGTTACGAGTGTAGTTTCCACATTTGTTCCAGTGACTTCCAGGAGGAAGTCGAGTCTAAGGGGAGGGGGATGTAGTGCCCACTTCCCTTTGACACTGTTTAGATACTGATCTTGATACTATTGATCTCATTTTGGACATTATTATGTTTTGATTTAGTATGATGTGTAGATGTTAGATCATGGATTATTATGGACCTTGATTCAGTTAGCATGCATGATGATTATTAGAGACATTATTATATATATGGATGATGATATACTATTGACATGGATATAGTATTGATGTTGATTTTAGACATGTGACATTTGATATTAAGAGTAGCTCTAGTATAGAGATTCATTGGATGATGATATAGTTGCAATTGAATTTAAATGATGATGTTGAATTCTTGATGTTGTTGTGATTTGGATTTGATCTTTATATGTTGTTTATATCATTTTGGATGTTCTGATATGGCCACGAGGCCGAAGGAGGTATTTGTTATTTTGCAGGTTAAAATATCACAACAATGTCGGGGGACTGGAGACTAACCATATTAGAATTCTGGATGAATTCAACGAGGTCACCATGGCAACTGTAATTGTTTGTATGTTGTGTTTGTTAGGGATTCCCATGGGGGGAATCACCTTTAAAATGTGACCAAGGGATTTCATGTATTACTTTAATGTGTTTCTTTTTTTTTGTAATGTTTGCATGTATTTTATTTGTGATGTGTTACCCCTTTCATTAGTTGTTAATTAATTTGGGTTTATGTTATTTATAACCATGTGTTAAATAAATAAATCATTATGTCAAAAGAATGTAATAAATGAAGTCATAGATATTAATGCATGTTGTAAGAATGTGTAAGAGGATGTAAGAGATGTGTAAGTGATGTGTAAGTTGTGTAAGTCAGATTTTGGAGTGTAGAACACTCCATCCTCAAAGGAACTCGAATTTGTCCTTGAGGGCTGCATTTTGAGGCTTGTGGGACAAGTTAAACTTGTCCCACACCTCTTAAAATCATCCACCAACCATACCTATGGTTTTGGAGTCAAAATTAGACTTTTTAATTGTATTTTGAAATGACTATGTGTAAGTTTTTATTGCACTTTCCTTACAAGTTTTTAATTCAGTCCTTGTTAAAGTATGGGTTAATTTTGAGTGTGTAAGTTGATTGTCATCTCCATTTAATGTGATTAGTTGTGAAGTTGACTTTCTCTTTTTGGGGTTGAGTAAGAATGATGTGGCATCCCACTTGGAATCCACATCATCCTCTCCTCTCCCTCTCCTTTAAAATTTGAATTCTTCTCTTGTTTATGGTTGTTGAAACTTTGCTCTTCCTTCTTGGGTTGAATTTTTATTGCTGTTGGAGTCTTGCATTGTGGAAGGAGTTGGAAATTCATTTGCATGCTTGGTGTTGCTGTTCTTGGACTACTTTTTGGTCATTGAAGAGCTTGTTGTGTTGGACTGTATTTTTGAATTGAAGGAGCTTGCTGTTTTGGAAACAACCTCCATAATGGAGAGGTAGGATCTTGTCCTTTTTAAATGTTGTTTTCCCCTTTTCTTGCATGAATGAAATGGTGAATGTGTTGTGTATTGTTGGCTGGTTGGGTAGAATGCTTAGGGAAAGGTGTAGGAGAAGGCTATGGGGATTTCATATGGGGGGCATAAGGGATTGCCAATGGCACTTGTTCTATTTTGGAGGGAGTTTTGGATTGGGATCCACCTAGGAAAAGAAACTGCTTGCATTTCTTACTATTGGGGGGGCATAAGGGAGAAACTTTGGGGGGGGGGGGGGCATAAGGAGGGGTTGGGAGATATAAGGTTTATGGGATTTGATATGTTTATTGGTGGTATGATTTAGGTGGATGCCCAATTCCAAATAGGGAGGCATAAGTAGTTTCCCCATAGTTCTTGCTCTTGATGGCTTGCTTGATCAAGCCCATGTGTTGTGTGTATGATTCTTATTGTAGTTGTGAACTGCTATCTTTGTTTGGACTGTGTATTTTGTTGTTGTTATGCATGTGAATGTGAATGTTGTTTGTTGTGAAAGAAGCCTTGTTGCCATGTGTTGATGTTCATTCTCTATTCCAATATGGTTGGGGCTCGGGGGCCAATGGGGAAAGATGGCTTCTCCTTTCCCATTGGATGTCTTGGTTGGGTGGAGAGTGTTGCCTTTCCCCCTTCCTTGTTGTGATCAAGATGAAAAGATGAAGAAATCAGCATGCTGCTGTTTTGGAGCTTGAAGAAAATACAGTTTGACAGTCCCTTCCTTTGAGAAATTTCATTGTAACCTTCCCACTTGAAGTGGATGAATTGTATTATTATTTGTAATGAGAAGACACTTTGCATTGGAAAGGAAAGATTGAGATTCATTGGGAAATGTAAAGATTTATTATTCTATTCTCTTGTTTTGGAAAAGAATGTCATACAGTTTGTAAATTACATATTGAAATTCAAAGGAAGAAATAATCTGTTAAGTTATTGTTGGAAATCAATAATGAATTACATTCCTTTCTCAACTTGCATTGTTGTATTGCAATTTAATTGCTATTGTGTTTGTAATCTCTGTTTTGGGAAGAAAAACAATAGGAAAGAAATGACAGTCCTTTGTTCCTTTGAAGTAAGTTTTAAAAATTGAAATTAACTTTACATATTGAATGTAATGTTGTTGTTGAAATCAAATAGAAAGGAAAGTTGTACAAGTGTATTGCACAACTGATTTGAATTATTATTGAAAATTGATTGATTGTTAAAAAGAAAAGAAAGAATGCGTGGAAATGATAGACAATGTTGTATTCCTTGCAAGATGCATATTTGAATTGAAATATGAACTATAATCTAACTTAGAATTTGAATAGAAGACTTAATAAGCAATTATATGACACCATTTAGATACTATACACACTTTTAAATGATAAATTGGCATGCAGACTTAAAAGAAACAGTTCACTGATTTAAAACTTCATTCTGGCAATCCATGTTTTATTAAAAATGAGAAGTTCAGACTTATGCTCAACAATAAGTTATGAAACTTTGAAATTCACATTAGGAAGACCTAAGGAACTCTAATTCACTCTAACAGTCAAGAATGAACCTCCAAAACTTAATAGAATTCAATTCGGAGCTTGCACGGTCGTTTTTCCCGTCTATTGCCAGAAAAATGCAAAACTTGAATAATTGGACAAATTGACTTCACTAAAATACTCTAGACCCTCCTTATACTGATCCTCCATGTTAATTTGACATGTGGAGTGAAGAGGAGTTCAAATTTAATCAAATTGACAAGTTGGAAAATTGCCAGTTTTGAATTTTAACCCTGCAGATCGATTTCTTAAAATTGACCTTCTGAAACTTCATCAAAATCCAAAATTGATGATTTTTATGCAAAGAGGACTCCAAGAGCTTTCCAGAAAGTCCTTGTTTTCCCAAAACTGACTTTTCTATCAAAAGTTATGGCCATTTGAAGTTTTACTTCAAAATGGCCATCCAAAAATTAATCTAACTATATAAAAATTAAAATTTAACCTTTGGAAAAATTTCCTCAAAAATCTGCAGCCCCGCCACCCTCACAACCAATCAGATGTTGCCACGTGGCACTTTGGAGGGGTGACTCTTTTTGAAACTTAACTTTTTGAAAATTTGACTTTGGGAAAATTTTCCATTTTTCCCCGCAACCCCACAGCCAATCACGTGCTGACACGTGGCTTGGTGGGTGCGCGGAATAAAATTGAAAACTTAACCATTTAACTCCTTTGGAAAAAAATTACTTTTTCCTCCGCGGCCCCGCACCTCTGCAGCGAATGAGGTGCTGACACGTGTCCTAGTGGACACGCGGGGCCCGCACAAGTCTTTTTGACTTTAAAACTCTTTTGGCATAAAACCTTAAATCGCTCCATCACTCCACTGACCCGCGTCCAATCACAGGATGCCACGTGGCCTTTTGAGTGAAGGTCGGAGGTATGAAGGAAAATTTTCCTTCGGAAATTTGGTTTTTGACCTTGGGAAAAATTTCTAATTTTTCCCCGCGACCCACTGGCCCCCATCCAATCACGTGCTGACACGTGGCAAATTGGACATGGGTTTCTCCTTGAGATTTTAACTCATAAGGCGAGCCCCCCCAACAATAGTCCATTTTCTCCTTGGCGGAGGCGCGCATCCATTTCCTGCCCTTGGGCTTTTGGCCTAAAATCTCCAAAACCTAAAGTGCTCCGCGCTCCGCATTTCCCTGCACTAATCGGGAAGCGACACGTGTCTTCCCTGTCAGACCCATGGGCGCGGACATGGAGGCGTTTTGCACTCTTGCGCTCAAGGAGGGAAAATTCTCAATTTTCCTCCCCGCTCCACCGACCCACTCAAGGGAAAAATTTTCTCCCTAAGCCCGCGGACTCCTCAAGGGAAAATTTCTCCCCAAAACTCTGTTGGGCCATAACTTGAGATTTATAAGGAGTTAGGAGGACTTCTTTATATGGTTGGAAAGGTGAGAGAATTTCCTATCCAATGGGCATGATTTAGGAAAGTTTTGATGACTCTAAGTGTGTGAAAAATCAAGTTGAACCCTGTAATCCTGTTAGGGCAGAGATGAGTAGGGATTTCACTCTCCTAACCTAAGTGATGAATTTAACCTCTTGTTTTGACCTTGTGCCTTGTTGTTATTAGTTTCTTGAAGTAATTGTTGCAAGTCAGTCTTGCTTGTTAATCCTTATCTGGTTTGTGCTAACTGTGATCTTGTAACCCTCTTTGCAAACACTCTAATAAAAAAAAATTATTCCATAATTTTCCTAGCTAATCCTAGTTTGTTTCTTGGTCTCAAGTGGTAGTCCTCCATCAAATAAGCAAGGAGCACATAGGACATAACTCCCATATAGAGTTAGTCAGAGTAGAGTCACCACCTAGAAGACAGGGTGATAGAAGTTCTAGAGCATAGAGAGAGGTCTCAGAGCCCTAGGCTTAGGGATGGGCATGCAGACAGACCTAGAGGCCGACAGACCACAGTAGCAACGAATCACATCAGGGAGATCCTGAAGGTTAGGCCCTCACAAATTACTTAGGTGATATAGATGGATTTTGGGAAGAGACCTAGCTAGTGAGCTTAAGTCGGTTGCTTTATTATTTGTCCTTGTTCTAACAACATGAGAGCTCATGTTGTGATCCATCTATTGAGGGATGGAGTAGGAGTATGGTGGAGGAAAGAGGAGCAAAAGCTCCATGTAGATTCAGAGATAGTGACTTAGGAGCTATTTGAGGAGAGATGCAGGAGCAGGTCTCTATCATCGAAGGTTCATCCAGTAGAGGATTGATGAGTTTCATGACCTCCAATAGGCTACCCTTTCAGTCGAAAAGTATGAGAGTAGATTTCTAGATCTACTTCAGTATGTAGAGTATATGCAGGATGAGCAGGTGTGGATTCACAGGTTATCTGGGGCCTGAACTTGGACATTGGAGGTGCAGTACGGATTCACCATCCACATTGAGTTGTATTTATATGATTTATTAATTTTAAATTCAGACCTTAGTTATGGGAAAGGCTTAACCAGAAGATAGAATTTGAAAGATAAAAGAGTAAAAAATGGGCCCATAAAGATGAAACAACTAGAAATTTAGTGAGGTCAAGACAATACAAAAGGGTCACAACCTTATGTATGGTTCTGACCTTGTTGTCTTGTCTTAGAATAGGTTTATAAATAATAGAAAAGAAAATCAAACTGTCATAGATCTTTGCAAGATGACTCAAGATCAAACCAAAAAGGTGAAATAATAAGAGATAGGGTCACATCTAGCCATAAAGAGAAATATAACAAGATACTGATGTCACTAAGACCTTTTTCCATTGTTAAAAACTCATGTATATAGAAATAAAATAAAAACATGATGTAATAGGATTTTGTGCACTTTTTTGTCTAAAGTAATATAGCTCTATTTCAACACACACACACACACACACAAACACACACATCGACACTATATATATAACCATCCCTATTTTTAAAATATATCTATTTATCTTGATAACGTAGATGGATATCGTTTTCAAGGAAATTCTTCTTAAGGATTGTTATATGTATTTAAATATCAATGTCTTATTGAAAGTTCTTGTATATATATTTGTAATATTATAGATATTCAAATTTTGTATATGATTAGTTATAATAGTGCAAAAATTCATACCATAATTGATTAATAATGATTATTTGGAATTTATCCCAAAAATCTATCCTTTTTGCACATAATTGAATTATTTTTACATGCACCTTAGTCAAATTATAACTCCATAGCCACTAGATCATGTTTATTACTCTATTTTGATATGTTAAAAACATGCACTAGTTATAGATCACATCTTTTGACATGGGGCCATCCTCTCTAATTTAAAAAATTGAGTTTCGGACATTCTTATGATGAAATGACCTAAACTGCTAAAAAATGGATGAAAATTTTGACATGGGATGATGCTTTTACCCACCACTATTACAAAAGACCATTGTTTTTCAAATGTACAAGATTTCTTGGTGGGATTAGGTTCCTTTAGATGGGATTTTTTTTTACTAATTCTCATTTAAAAACAGATAAAAGTCATTGATTATTAAAGTATTTGAAATTTAAGGATCCCACACATAAAAAGAGATGTACTATCATGGTAAAATATCCGTTAAAACATATAAAAATGTTACTAAGTCTGAATACATCTTATATTGTTATAATGGATCACACATAAATGCACATTACACACCAAACATCATTGTCAAATTGTCAAAAACCTCATTCGGGTACTTTCAAAAATGCTTCTATTGAACATATTACACACATACATTGGGTGGGAGAACTTTGTGATGCTTGATCCCTTTTCATAGTATTCATACATATTGCAACACTCATAACAGCATGGGAGTGGGTGCAGTCATTCTATCCCAATCAAAATAATGCTTTTTTGAAGTCTTCAATTGAGATAGGGTTTTGAATCAAGAAGAAGCCTTAATTTTTTTTAGAGATGTGATCATCAAAATTTATCAATATTATTGATGTGGTAGATTAATTTTATCAATATGATTGTGATGAAATTTATGATTCTTATTCTACTATGCTTCAAAATGCTTATGCACACATGTACCCTACTAAATTTGTCTTTCTAATGCTTCTTATACTACCTCTGGTGAGAATTCTAAAGGGGAAGTTTCCCACTATGATTGTAATACCAATACCCACACTGTTACTATGGATGAAAAACCAAAAAATATATATTGCTAATATAAAAAAATCCTAATCACATCAAAACCCTTCTATAAAATTCCTATGATTAAAAAGAGCATATAAACACATCTAATAGCCTCAAGGCCATTGTCACATCTTCCACTATGGCTAGGTCTAGTATTGCTACATGTATTGTGCCTATATATTTGGAGGAATCCAATAGCCCACTTCATTGTGTTATGATGTTTATAACTATATCTACTACTATTCATACATCCACTATTTATATTTGTATGACTTCACATTCCTCTAATAATACACATGCTCTTGATTATATTGTCCACAATTTGCAAGCCCAAATATTATCATCATAGCAAGGATCATCTACTTCTAATTTCATGGGACCTACTTAGTTACTTCACAACCAAAATATACCCTAAGTCGAATATTATCCATTTAATATTGTTTTGAGTCTTATATGATTTCTATCTATGATGGAGAAAGTGATCATGAACAACACCTTCAAGATTTTCATGCCTCATGCTTAGATTATGCTTATGGTGATGTAATACTTAGTAATATCTTTCCAAAATTCCTTATATAATATGTGCTACAATGGTTATATGACCTTGATTATTGTAAAATGAAAATATAATAGCCTAATATAATGTAAGTTTGTAGTTAATAAATGAGCAATAAAATACTGAAATAAATATCCAAGCCACTAAGGAATGAAAATATCAAAAACTAAAGTACAAAGAGGGTTAGGAGAGCATTAGTTAATTTGAATGTTTTGTGGGATTATGTCACAATGAAGACCTACTAAATAGGAATGGAAGATCGTCACATAAGAGCCTGTAAAATTGCAGATCTATGTGGTTTTTCTGGACGTGCACTTGATGAAGGGATGGGGGCACCTGGGGAGCTCTGAAATTGATTATGAGTGCCCTGGTCTATGCAAGAGGTATGTAAACCAATTTCATAGTGTCACTAGATAGTGTGAAACCCTCGTTGTTTTTTTCTACTGTGTCATTGAATTCCACCAAATGTCATTGTGAATTTTGAATGAATGAATCACTTGCGAAACCCTAAAAAATGCATCAAACCCACAAAAAATAAATATGCAAATGAAGGATTTGAACTGTCCTCAGCCGCCACAATGGTGAACTTACAACTGAGTGTTATACTACATATAAGACCCAACATCGTTCTATGTGTTTGTGGAATCATGCCGTAGGTTGCTCTTGTGCTTGTTTCACTTGAAGTAACAAGAAAGTAGCTAGATGTAGAATGTAAATAATATGTGCATGAAATAGAATAGAATACCCTCCTATGAAGTTTGATGCATAAGAACTAGTATTTTTCTCTTGTAATGGAGCTAGATGAATGAAAATGGATCTCTAGATGCCTTGATGGACGTAACCTTAGTTGGTTCTAAGTATTTCTTAGTACTTGGTCTTTTATTATGATCATATAACATTTGTAGTCACAAAATCATGTACTTAGTACTATAGTTATACCGCCAAGTATGCTCTGTTGGTATCCAAATTGATTCTCCCTCAGAAGTTGAGAAGCATCACAAATTTAACAAGATACTTAGAGACAGATGAATCATAAGTCATTTTGTAGCCGAGGAAGGGATTTAGCTAGCTCTTTATCACTCAGGTGGTGGATAAATGGGTAGCACCATATAAAATGATTTGATCTATCCTCACTACTTTAGGTCGTGCCTTTCGACCAGGGTGAGAGGACCTGTTTTGTAACCTTTGTTGGTGAAGGACATGAAGAGATCCTTCTTTACACAATTTTCATGGGAACCTTGAGAAAATATGATCAATACGCCACAATATAACTCTCACGAGTTGTCACTTCTAAAGAATGGGGGTGTTTTTTGAATAGGATTTAGGTTACTAAAGAATTGCTTTTGTATATTTTGGTAGTAGAATTTGCTCATTTGTGGATACACAACATAAATAATGGTACTTCAGGTAGGATTGATGATTATTTGAAATTTTTGGTGGCGATTAAGAAAGATGAAGTTGATTTCACCGGATATTTGAGAACCTTTAAAATAATTGGACAACTTAACAACATAAAGTTTAAGAATAGCCAAAATATTCCTTCAACCAGAAGGTGTGCATCAATGGAGCCCCAGATCTGCATGGTTTCACACAATCTTTGAGAATTCAACACGAAGCCTCCTACTAAAGACTCAATTAAACATTAAATGCCCTTGGTTCCTCACACCTAAGATACAGTCAAAGGCTTACAGACAATATTTATAAACAAAATGACAGTAAAGTGATTTTAAATTGTTTATCTCATTACAGGATAAAGGCTCTTCTCATAATGAAATTGCAAATGCCACTAAACTATCATAGGGATGAGATCTTGTGTGATTCAGAGGGATTTTAAAATAATATTTGTAACAGTAACATCAAAACCATTTGAAAACATTCTGAAATAAAAATAGACACAATTTTTCCCAAGATCAATAGAGATTAATTCGAGATCTATTAGATTTATCAGTAGGGGAAAGTTTCTTGAACAGTCTCAGACTCTGTCAATGTCTATACACTCGCAACCATCTTGATGTGATAAAATCTAAAACGCAAGAGATTAACAGGTTTCTCAGATGGTCTCTCAAGAAGATGGGATTTCTCAAATTTTCTCATAAGAATTGAACCCCCAACCATTTGCAAGAGTCTCCTCATTGTATTTATAAAATTCACTTGCTCACTCATCCCAAATTTTATCCCCAAAAATAAGAATATTCGAGGAATCCTTTACTTGTTACCAATTTGTCTCAGAAAGTGATGTTTAACAAATTTACACCCAAATCCTCTAGGTGGAAAAATCATGAACCGATCACGTTTCTCAGACACCCACCAATGACTGTGATGCCATGTCATAGATTTTTTATAGTCCTTCTAATCATTCTTTTATTCTTTTGTGTGAGAAATCCCCTTTTTAATCATTTTCAGGTGGCTCCATATAGCTGGATCTAGAAAGCAATCCTTTTCACCCACAAGAATACACCTTGAGAAATGAGTTCCCTCACATGGATGCTTGCATTCGTGCACATTGAGTCTGAGGTTCCTCTCATGGATTATACCACATTCATGCACTGTGAGTCTAATTCAGCCAGGTGTAAAGAGGATTCAGCAAAAGCCTCCATGTGTTTCCTTGGCACACCTGCAAAGGTGAAGTCTAGAGGTGGGACCTCACACGAGCGCAAGCTTGCCACGTACCCAAGGCCAAAGAAAATTGCCTTTTTGCCTTTGAAAATTTATTAGTACAAAGAGGAGCCAACAGAAGCCTCCATGTGTCTCTTCGAAACTCTTTTGATATGGTGCCCAAAAGTGGAGACCCTAAACAAGTGTGGGCTCTCCATGTGTCTCAGCCCAACAAAGATGTTGAAAATTTTTAAGGACCAGTGGAAGGTGCCACGTTCCTAGGGTCTGAGAAAGTTTCTTCATCTGTTGAAAAGTCTAAGTATGGAAAAGATCCAACGAAACCTCCAAGTGTCCCTTTAGCGCTTCTTTAAAAGTAAAGTATTGGGGCAGGTCCCAAACAGGAGTGGGCCCTCCACATGTCCTAGGCATTAGAAAGTTTCTTGAAAATTTTAAGTATAGAGAGGAGCCAGTGGAAGCCTCCATGTTTCCCATGAATTAGAAAGTTGCTTGAAAAGTTTAAGTATAGGAGGAGCCAGCGGAAGCCTTCACGTGTCTCCTTGGTGTAACTGCTAAGGTAGGACCCAGAGGCAGAACCTCAAATGAGCGTCGGCCCTCCACACGGACAAGCTTTGAGTTGAATTGGGCCTTAGAGTTTGAAAATGCCCTGGTAACCCACCTCTCTGCTTCTAACTTTTGATGTGGGCCCTAGCAGAGTTGCGGGTTATTTCATAATTTTTCTCCCTTGTACAATGAGGCAAAAAACTTCAAAATGTTCCTCCAAATCACCTTCCCACTTGTAACATGAAAAAATGCCACATGTCCTTCTTCAGGGTCAAAGTAATACTTTTTCCTTGCCGCTTCATATTTGTTGAATAGCCAATTGGATGTTATTGGGGCGACGG
Source organism: Taxus chinensis (assembly GCA_019776745.2). NCBI lineage: Eukaryota > Viridiplantae > Streptophyta > Pinopsida > Cupressales > Taxaceae > Taxus > Taxus chinensis. Next base: position 600,354,999 of record CM034152.1, on the reverse strand, counting down.
GGCCAATTTGGTATTTTTTAGAAAATGTGAAAAAGTGAAAAATTTCACCAAAAAGGCCCATCGGGCCACATCCAATTAGAAAGGACATTGTTTCCATGGATGTTGGGACAAAAATTGATAGTGAGAACATACCTGTGAAAAATAGAAGGAAGGGGAAAATCTGAATTCACATCCAAATTACAAATTCTTTCTCATGAATAGAGAAATAGTAAACAATATCTAGACTCAATGTGATCCTTGACCAAAGGAAAGGATAGACCATGGAAATTAAACAAAGGAAAAATCCTTCACGCATCGATACAGGGAGATAGAGAAAACTTGAAACCATGCGGACTGAGATGTTTTTGAATAAATAGGGCGAGATTAAATTGAGCACAAACATCAGCTCTAACTTGGGGATGGGCACTCCCCGTGAGTTCCACAAGAACAACAGAACATGTGCCAAAAAATCCATTGGGCAATGGAGTCAAAAACAAGCTTGTAGATTAGAAAGAAAATAACCAAATGCCTCAAGACGAATTGAGAAACCAACAAAAACTTGTCACCATGGACCAGGAAAAACCAAAACAACAAAAGACAAAAGCAGAATGAAACCAAAATACCATACACTATATAATGATGTGCACCCTAATTCAAAGAAAACAATTAAGGAAAATTTCCAAGTGCCTTCGATTCTAGATATGACCATGCTAAGTAGTTCTGATATGCCTTTAATAGTTAGTCGTATGATTGTTTCTATTTTCCATCCAAGTTGCTATCTGATCACATTTTTTCAGTCTTATCCTTCGTGCCTAGGTAAAAAATTTCAACATATCTTGAGTATGCATCAAACATCAAAGTCCCACTAAAATCAACCTCCTCAGGATATCTGTATTGATCAATTTCATACTCCTTGAAGACAATGTAGCTCACAGAATTATCAACATCAATGTATGTGTGTAATACTTCATAAGAAGCATTGTCAGGGTCCTCAATGAGATATAACATTTTCTTCTCACCATATAACTTCAAAATTTTTCCCTCAATTGGTATGGTTGCATAAGACATGTCCATTTTCACGCTTCCACAAACACTAGCTGCTCACTTTCTAGATAATAACATTCACCACTTAGCAGGACAATCCACAATGACCACATTCAAGGTTAAGTACTTTCCTGGATCTGCTATCAATTGCACTACTAAAACCTTGACACATCCAACTACTAGCACCTCTCTTGAATCCATGACAGTAAATTTCCCATAATATTTTGTTACTTTGAGATTTAACTCATTCATGACCTCGAAAGGCATTACATTACATGAGGCTTATGAATCAAACATGCAGTTATGTAACAACCTATCCTTAATAATCAGAGTAGTGAAAAATGTATCCACATTCAGTTGAGACTCAACAAGAGAATTTCCCAAATAAACCATAGGCGGTTCACCCAATTCCTCTAATGTTTGTGGTTTTTCTAGTTTTGCAATAGCAGGAGGAAACTCTACATTTTTTACCCTTTTACCCTGGGTGACCTTTTCTTCCTTAAGCCCCAAATACTTAAACACCCTCTTCTTATGCTCAAGGATTATAAACAATTCAACAATGGGAAAAAATAATCTTGATTTGACTCAAGATTTGGGCTATGTCACAAGGAACATATTTGAGTAAGGTAGTGTTAGGAGGAAGGCTTACAAATTCATCTAATGCGGTGAAATTTTTCGTAGTCTGAGAATGGGGAGGAACACAAGTTTTATTTTGGGTGAAAAAGAATTTTCCAGATGCATCTTTATTAGGGTTTTCCTTAGGGATAATGGTAAGCACTAGAATTTTTGGTTTTTCCTGAGGCCCTTCCCCTTTGACAACTTTGCTTCTTGTATTATATTCTTTTTCGTGGCCAACTACTGCATTCATTAACAACAATTTGTCCTCCTCTGAAGGAGTTCCTCCATCATACTTCTTAATCATTAATGCCCTCAAGTACTCAAAATCATTATTAGGAAACTCAAAAGCTTGTACCATATCAATTTCAAAAGTATGAGTGGGAGGAAGAGGTAATACCCGGTGAATGCAATCCCAGAAATCAACAGAAGTTCTGGCACTTATTAGTTTCGTTGAGGTTTCTCCCTACTGTGAACTTGTAGATCAGTCCATTGTGCATGCATAATCATTTGTCTCATCATCATTAGCTTCTTCCTCAACTCCCTTGTCAAAGTCACATGGAGAATCTGGTAAGAAACAACTATCACACCACTCAATTTCATGAGGTTCTTCTACAATAATAACTCTGGAAGCTAAAGGATCAGGCACCAATCTATTTTTCTCAGGGTTGGGGCTATCTATTTCCTGATCCCATGGGCCCTTTCCCCCTGTCATCTAATCTATGATCACCTTTGGGATGATTTGCAAATATTTCTTGACCTTATGGCTTGTGCTAACCTTGGGAACCTTGTCCTATCCCCTTTTCTACCTCTGGCCAGTTTATAGGATATTTCCTTAACATCTCCAGCCAAATTTTTTACAACCTCTTCTAGATCAAAAAATTTACTGGACTGAGGCTTCTTTGGATTGATCAGCTTCATACCTTCCCTCTTAGGAGTCTTACCAACTTCTCGAATATTGTTTTCAATCTGCAAAGCCCATGGTGAAGTCCCACCTCAAAGTTCCAGGGTTTTAATCCCTCAAATAGTAAGAAGCTTTTTTTGTCAAAAAGCATTAGGGTATTTTATCAAACAAGAAACATCACTTAGCATTAGGATTATAGGTGGCCTATTCAAGGTCTTATTGAACCAAGTATTGAATTCATGAATAGATTCATTTGGATTCTTCTTAATATTTTCAAATTCAGACAAAAGAAACCTGGGATCTGTCTTATCCCCATATTGAAATCTAAAATCATTTTTCATTTTTGTCCATGAGTCTATTAAGTTTCCTGGTAAAAACTTATACCAATCACGTGCATCCTCCTCAAGAGTATGAATAAACACTTTTATATAAACATCCTGAAATTTAATCTCAAAGTCTTCCATGATATTAACAAAAGGTTTTAAATGCTGATTGCCAGTGATAGCATTATTCCCTTGAAATTTAGGCAGTCTATTTATAACATCTTATGGAACTACAATTGTATATCTAGCCATACCACTAAAATCTATAGAACCAAAAGTGTTCACAAAAAATGGACGTCTGGGTGGGGGCTGGGCGATATTGCTTTGGGGAGGTTATCTTATAGGAGAAAAAAAATGATGAGGGACAAGGGGTCTTTGAACACATGAGTATAATCTTCAAAATGAATGTCCTCTAAAGACTTTGTTTGGTGGAAAACCCTATCAAATTTGAAAAATACAGGAACAAATTGAGAAGCACATTTATCAGACACAAATGAAGGACCCTCTCTAGTTGGAGAATTCATATCTATATTAAAATTACGTAATTTAGAATCACTTGAAGAAGAATGGTAATCCTCAACCGCAGGTTGATCACTTTCCACAATGGATAACTCTTTTCATAATTCCTGATATCTAACTATTTTCCAGACTCTTTTTCCTTCTTAATTTGTCTTTCCCAGTTCTAGAAACAACTTTGTGGTAGAGTCTTTAGTAAAGAAATATCTTCTCCGCCATGCTTTGCAATATTAGTGACAAACAGCTAAACAGGTTAAGGCACTGCATATTTATCAAATTTATTTAAATCAACATGGAGTCACCACTAATGATTTTCACCTTAGTTTTACATAAATGCACTATAAATGAACTTGTCAAATATCTATCTATCAAACACCTAATTCCTACAAATATTAGTAGATTTGACCTTCCTTTACTAGTATTTATCATTGATGATATAAATTTAGTGCAAATAAACACTAGAAACTAGAAATATTGCACACCAAACTTTTAACTTGCAAAAACAATTACAAGATCTCAACAAGGATGATGTTTAAACAACGTTTTTGCACTTAGATATTGTAAGAAACATTTACCAGAGTCAGTATGTGTACACCTTTATTCATCCCTGGTATCAGTGCCAAAAGTGGTGTTGTTGGCCGCAGAAATAGGTCATTGGTGCTCAAATAATCCTCGAAAATGCTAATAATCCTTGAACAAAGCCCAAAATGGTGCTTGGTATATAATTGATTCTCCCTTGCAAGTTGAGTAGTCGCAATTCACAGATTTAACAACGGATAATTATTAGGAAAGATGAAAATCATAAGTCGTTTGGTATCTGGGAAGGGGTTCAACTGGCTCTTTGTCACTCAGGTGGTGGAGAAATGAATAGCACCATATAAAAGGATTTGATCTATCCTCACTACTTTAGGTCATGCCTTTCAACCAGGGTGAGAGGACCCATTTTGTAACCTCTGTTGGTAAAGGACATGAAGAGATCCTTCTTTGCACAATTTTCATGGGAACCTTTAGAAAATATGATCAATATGTGACAATTTAGCTCTCACGAGTTGTCACTTCTAAAGAATGGGGATATTTTCTGAACAGGGTTTAGATTACTAAAGACACTTAAAACCTACTTACTTCTGTAAAATTTGGCAATAGAATTTGGTCATTTGTGGATACACAACACATAAAGGGGTACTTTAGGTAGGATTGATGGTTATTTGGAATTTTTGGTGGGTATTAAGCAAGATAAATTAGATTTCACCAGATATTTGAGAACCTTTACAAAAATTGGACAACTTAACAACAGACAACTTCAAAATAGCCAAAATATTCCTTCAATCAGAAGGTGTGCATCAATGGATCCCTAGATCTACACAGTTTCACACAATCTTTGAGAATTCAATAGGAAGCCTTGAGCTAAAGACTCAATTAAACATTAAAGACCCCTGGTTCCTTATGCCTAAGATACAATCAGAGGCTTACAAATAATCTTTATCAACATAATAACAATAAAGTAATTTTAAATTGTTTATCTCATTACAGGATGAAGAGTCTTCTCATAATGAAATTGCAAATGCCACTAAACTATCACAGGTATGAGATCTTGTGTGATTTGGAGGGATTTTAACATAAGATTTGCAATAGAAACATCAAAACCGTTTGAAAACATTCTCAAATAAAATAAGACACAATTTTGCCCAAGATCAACACAAATTAATTCGAGATCTATTAGATTTATTAGTAGGGTAAAGTTTGTTGAACAATGTCAGAGCTTGTCAATGGTTATACACTCGCAACCACCTTGATGTGATCAAATATGAAACACAAGAGATTGATAGGTTTCTCAGATGGTCTCTTAGGAAGATGGGCTTTATCAAATTTTCTCGTAAGAATTAAACCCCCAACCATTTGCAAGAGTATCCTCATTGCATTTATACAATTCACTCACTCACTCATCCCAAATTTTCCCTCAAAAAAGAAGAATATTCGAGGAATCCTTTACTTATTACCAATTTTTCTCAGAAAGTGATGTTTAAAAAATTTACACCCAAAGCTGCCAAGTGGAAAAAATCATGAACCAATAATGTTTCTTAGACACTCAATCATGACTGGGATGCCATGCCATAGCTTTTTGATAGTCCTTCTAATCATTATTTTATTATATCATGTGAGAAATCCCATTTTTAATCATTTTTAGATGGCTCCATATAGATGGATTTGAAAATAAATCCTTTTCACCCATGAGAATACACCTTAAGAAATGAGTTCCCTTGCATGGAATCCTACATTCATGCATAGTGAGTCTGTGTTTCCTCACATAGATTATACCACATTCCTGCATTGTGATTCCAAGTCTACCAAGTGTAAAAAGGAGTCAGTGGAAGCCTCCATGTGTTTCCTTGTTGCAACTGTAAAGGTGAATTCTAGAGGTGGGACCTCAAACGAGCGCAAGCTCTCCACGTGCCCAGGGCCCATGAAAATTGGTTTTTGGCCTTTGAAAAAGTCTTAGAACAAAGAGGATCCAACAGAAGCCTCCACATGTCTCTTCGATGCTCTTTTGATATGGTGCCCAAAATTGGAGACCCTAAACAGGCGTGGGCTCACCACGTGTCTTAGCCCGGTAAAGTTTTTGAAAATTTTTAAGGACCAGTGGAAGGCGTCATGTGCCTAGGGTCTGAGAAATTTTCTTCAGCCATTGAAAAGTCTAACTATGGGCAGGATCTAGGTGAAACCTCCAAGTTTCCCTTCAGTGCTTCTTCAAAAGTAAAGTGCAGGGGTAGGTCCTAAATAGGCACATGCCCTCCACATGTCCCAGGCCTTAGAAAGTTTTCTTGAAAAGTTTAATTATAGAGAGGATCTAGCAGAAGCTTCCACGTGTCTCTTTGGTTCAACTGCTAAGGTAAGACCCAGAGGTGGATCCTCAAATGAGTGTCGACCCTCCACGTGGACAAGCTTTAAGTTGAAGTGGGCTTTAGATTTTCAAAATGCCTCAGTGACCTGCCTCTCCACTTCTAACTTTTGATGTGGGCCCCAGGGGAGTTGCGGGTTATTTCATAACTTTTCTCCCTCGTACAAAGAGGCAAAAAGCTTCAAAATGTTCCACCAACCCACCTTCCTGCTTGTAACATGAAAAAATTCCACGTGTCCTTCTTTGGGTCAAAGTAAGTCTTTTTCCTTGCCACTTCTTATTTTTTGAATAGCCAATTGGATGCTATCAGGGTCGCGAAGCCAATTTGGTATTTTTTACAAAATTTGACAAAGTGACAAATTTCACCAAAAAGACCCACTGGGCTACATCCAATTAGAAAGGACCACGTTTCCATGGATGTTGGGACAAAAATTGAGAGGGAAAACATGACTATGAAAAAATTAAAGGAAGGGGAAAACTTAATTCACGCCCAAATTACAGATTCTTTCTCATAGATAGAGAAATGGTAAACAATATCTCAACCAAAGGAAAGGACAGACCTTGGCAACTAAATGAAAGAAAAATCCTTCACTCATTGATACAGGGAGATAAAGAAAACTTGAAACTATGCGGATTGAGACGTTTTTGAACAAAAAGGGCAAGATTAAATTGAGCACCAACATGCTATTTATATATGGATCTTACGTATGAAAATTATTCACTAATTACCCATCCCCTAGTGCTGTCATATATCTAGTTGGTCATTATCATTATTTGTCTTTCCCAGTTGTTAGTTACTTCTAAAGATCTAGTCATTTCTCAGATATGCTTAGCTATCATTATTCACTCAGCGGTCATCTCTAGTCTTTCACTAGGCCACCTAAGAAGGGATTTGGATTCCCACAGGCACCCTGGTCCTCATTTTTAGGTGCCTTGGCCCCAATTGCACTTGGTTCTCATTTAAAGTTTCGAGTTTAGTATTTGTAATATTCCCTCCCATTCCCCTAGGTACTAGTTGGCATGTCGGGTCATTAGTGTCAAAATTTGAGCAATAGATCCTTATATAAGCACAACATACTTACTATCTTATGGGAAAACTATTTATACTAAGGGCTAGCTATCTACAGAAGGCAAGGGACTGCATTTGGGAACTATTTACTCACACACGGCATAGGAAAGGAAATTATATTCTATTTCATCCACCATTTTACATTTTATCTGGCTATTTTCTGATATCTTTGTGTCATTGGCATTAGGGTACCCTAGGCACATCTTTTCACACATAAATAACACATAGGTACATTGGGTTTGAGATGTAATGCATCATTTAGTTACACATCCACCATAGTGGCCACTAAGGACAGTCTAACCCCTTCATATGCATCTTTATTTTTTAGGGGTTTGATGCTTTGTATGGGGTTTTACAGGTGACTCTTCATTGCAAGTCTATGTCATCATCAACAAAGTTAGTGTGAGATCCATGTGATAAAAGGTGAGTTATTATGAAGACCTAACGACCAATGTAGATTCAGGTTTCTAAGTTGTTCTGTAGACTAGGGTGCCCATATTGCAGACTAAGATGCCCACATGCACTTTAATCCTTCCCCAGTAGCCCGAGTCTAGCCAAATCTGCCTCTACTAAAACTTTCATAGGTGTTATGTGCCACTCTACTCCTTCAATTCATCATCCTGCTCAATCTTAGATCATAACGAGTTAAGTCATTTTTTAGGTTAGTTCCTTTTCCATTAAATTTCAATTATTTCACTTTATTTATAATATCAAATAAATTATTTACTATTTATATTCATGTTTATTTCAGTTATTGAATTGATGTACTTCTTAAATTAACTTAAAAATTTATTAATTTCGTTAATCATTTTGGTGAACCTTACATATTTCTACTACCATTGTATCATCTAGTTCTCATCCATTGACATCAGTTAAGTGTCCTACATAGTCTCCATATCGACCTAGCAAGAAAGCTTAGCCTACTCCATCACAGAAGCATAGTTCTCCTCCTCCTCCTTTGCGATAGGATACTTCTCCTTTGACTCCATCTATGTCGTGTGATCCATTACAATTATCTTATCATGTTAGACCTGATGAATTTCTACGCACTTTACTTGAAAAGCGTCTAATTTACTTTTTATCTAATCAACATCAACATGATTAACCTTATTGTAACTATCATATTATTAATGGCCATAGGGACAATGAATTATTTTCCCTTCATGATATATTGCAACAATTAGAGGATAAGGGCATCATTTCCTTTGGATCTCACTCACATGAGTGGTCCATCTCTTCTGTACCTTGTTAGTGAGTTTCTACTCTGACTGAGTCATTTCCTCCATCTGGTGCTCAGGTCATGGTGCATCTACCACCACATTTTTTTCCCTCATGCGTGCTCTTAACCACATCCATACATCGCTACACCATTGCATCCATCGCATCCAGTTTGTCCATATTATCCATTGCATCAAGCTACTACGTATCATTGGATACCACAACCCTCGTTATTTTCACATCCCATCGCTGCTCCACATGATATTTAGTTTGGTTCATATGCTCACATTTATTCCATGCCACATGCTTCCACCACTTCATGCCTCCTTGGTCTCTGGTAGGTTATTACTATCACCTTACCACCTGATGATGCACTTGTGTTCTTACCATTCTTACACTATTGGTAAGGGTTTTTCTATAAGAACCTTTCATCACGTGCTTCATTGATTCATATAGCACACTCAATAACTTTCTGATGTCACACTCTTGCTTTATTCGATTCATTTATCACTATTTAGGGGTTTTAACTAAATGAACCTACTCATCTATATACTGGGGGGGATTTCTCATCTTCCAGTTCTCATATTCATCACACTAGCATATTACGATCACATTACATTATCGCATCAACAAACATTCATCCTGACATGTTATTTTGGAAATCATACATTATCTATTTTTACATACATCCTACTATCATCATTACACTAACTATGCATTACAAGTTCCATGTAAAAAATATGCATCTCACTTAACTCATCAATCAAATTACATATGTTATCTATCATCATTCACATTACACATTTTTTCTATCAATACCAATGTCATAGTACACATCTACATCAATAAAAATGAACGATATACAAAACATTATATACATTTTGACAATAATCACTGAATCATACATCATCAATCACATTATGACATCAATACACAATGAAACAAACTAATGATATATCAACAAAATATACCTATATATATATATATATATATAATGCAATCATCATTACAAAAATATCTCATCACTAGGGGAAACACCCCTACATAATATGCAATAATACACATCAAATATCATCCTCATTATCACTCTTGTGTATTATGAGATCCCTAGAATTCGATGCCTCACCACTAACTCTATGTCGCTATTCATGACCTTGATACATCTCAACCATCCTTTGCAGTATTGTAACCTTGGTAGACCGCTCTGCAAACTAAATTTGTAACTCGACATAACACAAAAACACATCCCACGCAAAGGTACCACAACTATCCTCCTACCTGGTTCATAGAGTCTCCTAGCATTCCTTTTCCCTTTCACCTAGGAATATAGTGCACATCGATGCTTCTATAGCCACTACATTAAACAAATGTGATCTAACATCCCGCCACCCATAAGTACATCGGTGGGCACATTCCACATCAATGTGTGGATGGATGTGTCCACTATTAAGGAATAATATGGGTTACCTACAAAAAAATAGAAAAACGTGTTAGATAATCATCACTATTACATAAGAAAATAACAAAACACACAACATAGATATATATAGATGCTCACGATATATTATAGCCACTACCATATTGTCGGGGAACATAATTCCCCCTCTCCTCTTCTCTTATGTGGTAATCCCACTACATCTATAAATAATGGAGAAAATAATACCCATTAATGTGCTTCCCACCAAGGGGTCCTTCTCTATACACCCCACATCATCTGAGTCTATCGTCTCTATCGCTGTGTCTACCTCATCTAACCCAGGAGGTACTATCTACTCTCCTATGAGTCGTGGTATAGATCTAGAAATATTTTGTCCCCTATTATCTTTGAACCATATATACAACTCTGAGTGAATGACCTGAGCCATGTCAAAATGTTGTGAAAATATCTCCACATGGAATAGCTTGGCCACTCCTAGAAATCAATGTTCCAACCACATAGTCCTACGTATACACCATAACTCTGTAACATCCTCTGGCCATCCTCTATAATCGCGATATGGCCTCCATATAATTGTCTTAGGCCTCAATCTATCTATCAATGTCCTATAAGTATAAGTGTCCATCTTATTCCTACGCACATTAATCCATCTCCTTAGAAATATATCTAGCCTAGCCCATCCTACACATGGACCTCCAACTTTCCTCAACACACCTATATACTCATATGCCCATGCATGCAATATTGTGTTGGATCATATCCCATTGTCATGATCATCTTGAGTAAACTTGTATAGATCTCTGTATAGGTGGGCAACCACACATTGTGCCATGCATATCTAGTACTTTCCTCCTCTATCCAGTGGCATATGTCATGTATCTTATACAAGATGCCCACACCTTCCCCCTATATTACAATAGATGAAGAAATAACAACAACTATGAAATTATGCAAGCACAGAATCCTTGACCTCAAGATAGCATCTAAACTAACATGGGCCTCAACAGGTACTCAAGTCCTAAAATAATATCATTTAGAATCTTTCACTTGTCTCTCCATATCCTCTAATGAAATAACTTGTAGTCTCTCCCCAATAACTAGAAACCACAATATGCAATACAAATCCTCCAACATCACAGTCATCTCACTAGTAGGCAACCAAAACCTACAAGTATATGCACACAATCTCTTGAATAAGGATATCAACATAGGCATATTATGGGGCACATCCCCAATTTGTGTACTATGTCATAGGCCAACAAGGTCCATAACATCCCAATCATCTTCTGAGAGGCCCAACCCAAGAAAATTATTCAAGTGACGATGATGACAAAAGTCCCTTGAGTGAATATCCCTCTACACAACATAGAACAAAAACAAAAGAAGTTTTAGACCACTATACAAATCAAAACACACTCGCTTATAACATTGCTATACACTAGAAATATGATTTTCACCATTATAGACCAAATAAACACTCTCTATACCAGGATGCTTATACGCAAGACTGGGAAACCTAGGAGCAAGACAATAGTGCCTAGGTCTGGGTGCTTCTTTCCGTGCAACCACTAGCACCCTCACCACTCTTGTCCACGTCTAAAATGTCGAAAACATTTAAAATCTGAAATATGTAAAAATTTAACAAAAATGAATACTAGACACTTGTTTAAAAAATTCATGTACTTACCAATTCTGTCTTCATACGTGATGCTATGGTGGTCACCACCATCTCAAACTGGATCAATCATGTTGTTTTCACTTATGGAATCCTTGCACACTCAGAGCTCACTATCAAACTCATGTAAAAGATAAATGAAGTAACTAATCACTTTTTTACCTTACTATTTATAGTTAGGTTTATTCACCCACTTTATATGGTCATTATTTTGTTCCTATTCATGTAACTAATACACACTACATGAATTTTATCATGTCTTGAGAATTTCTACTCTAATTTAAAACCTTCTCACGACATTGTTTTCAGAATTCCACCTATGTCAATCATATTATACACATTTTGTGCATGTTATCTCTCGTTGACATTATATTTCATCCAATCTATGAAATTTTTGGTGATTTCTATCACATTCTATCTATTTTAGGCTTACTTTTGGATTAACATTGGTTCTTATCATTGCTTCTCCTTTTTTGGAAAGAAGGGAAAACAATTTGGGTCATGTTACAATTACCCTTATATCACCATACATTCAAACAAACACTACTGATTCAACAATTACAAACATTTACTAATACACTATACAAAATTTGACCATCAATTTTCTCTAATGACCTAACCTTGGGGAAATAAATGTAAAATTTCTCCATGCAATATTTCATCACTTCCCCTTAATAAACTAACTTAGGTGCAACAAATATAAAATAATTTCATGGGATTGTTCATAAATTCCTATCAATTCCCCCTAAAGACCTAAATTGGGGGAGACTAGTGTAAAACCTCTCTAAGAGTAACCAATCAAAATAATCAATTCATCAATTCATCAATGCGTTCAAATCTCTAACAATGAAAATCATATAGCTTCATCAATACAATATAACATAAGTGGCCTCCTAGATGACCTAACTTGGGTGTTACTTTTTTTACTTACCCAAATGACCTAGCTTGGGAAGATATTCTATATTTGGAATTTACTTCTAGATGACATAACATGGAAGCCATCATACATTATTTGTTTTCTTCTAGTTGACCTAAGTAGGAAGCCATCATATTGCGGTGACACTCATGGAGTGGGGAAAGAGTGATATTCCTATACCACTCCTACATGGGTCAAGTGTTTGATCGAAATTATTTGGATCCAAAAAACCACAAATGTTTGATCTAAGTCTTTCTGTGGTGGCTGTATCTTGAGGATGTAGTTACAAGTTGGAGAATAATGCACCTTTCTCCCTGTACTCTTCCTCTAGACCCATGATGCCCAAATCCTTTGATTGGTTATTTGTATACATGCAATCAGGTTGGGAAATGATTACTCCCTACATCTAATCATCACCATTATAAATGTTCAAAATCATCAATCATCCAATATCACAATGATCACTATAATTTAGTGCACTTCATCGTAATATTGCCTCTCTCAATATGTTGCATGGATAAACACACCGATCCATGGTTCAACATGCTATATTCTTCATTCGGCACATTTTTCTACCACATCTGCACTTTCTACCACAAAATTGGCTTCTCCATATTTCTATCAAATACGCATCTCTATATACTTTATGTTATCAATATTTCCTCTCTCTAACATAAAGTGGAGGAATATGTAGTCACATAATCATGCACTTACTACTATAAGTATACCACCAAGTATGATGTTTTACATATGGATATTTTGTAAGAAAACTATTAACTAATGATGCATCCCATCTTCCCATCATCAATATAGTTGGTCATTGTCATTTTTGGGCTTGCACAGTTGTCATTTACTCATACAATTCGTGTCATTTCTCAGGGATATTTAGCTATCATTATTTACTAAATGGTCATCTCTAGTCTTTAACTAGGGCACTTAAGAATGAATTATGGCACCCAAGGGTGCTTCAGTCATCATTTATAGGTGCCCTGGTCCCAAATTCACTTAGTTTTCATTTATAGTTTCAAGGTTAGTATTTGTAAAAATCCCTCTCATTCCTCTAGGTACTAGTCGGCATGTTAGGTCATTAATGTCAAAATTTGAGTAGGATATCCATATTTAAGCACAACACACTCACTATCTTATGGGTGGAATATTTTTAATAACTTGGGCTAGCTATCTACACAAGGAAAGAGATTTCATTTGGGGAATATTTGCATCACACACTACATAGGAAAGAGAAGTCTATTTTATTCCATCCACCATTTGGCATTTTATCTAGTTATTTCTCAATATCTCGATGTTATTGGTGCTAGGGCACCCTAGGCACATCATTGCACAAAAAAATCACACATAAATACATTGGGTCTGAGATGTAATGCATTTCTTAGTTTTACTTCCACCATTGTGGCCACTAAGCACAGTCTAACCCCTTCGTATGCATCTTTCTCTTTTACGTGTTTTATGCTTTGTATGGGGTTTTGTAGGAGATTCTTCATTGTAGGTCTATGAAATCATCAGTGAAGCTAGTGTGACATCCACGTGACAAAAGGAGAGTTATTTCGAAGACCTAGCGAATAACTTGGACTCAGGTTCCAAGATGGTGTGTAGACCAATGCGCCCTAATCCTTCCCCGGGAGACCCATTCTAGTGAAATATGCCCCTACATCATGTTTTTGAGGTGTTTTGTGTCACTCTTCTCTATCCATTTATCATCACATTCAATCCCAAATAAGAGCGAGGTAATTCATTTTCAAGTTAGTACCTTTTCCCTTATATTGTAATTATTTCACTTTATTTAAAATATCAAATTAAATATTTAGTATTTATATTCCAGTTTATTTCAGTTATTGCATTGTTATACTTCTTACATTAACCACATTAATTCATTTTTTAGTTATTCAACTTTATATTTATATGATTCCTTCACTTGAATTTCGTAATTAACTACAAAAAGGACAACTACTAAAAATCATAGATTCTCAAAAGCTATAAAGGACCCAGAAAGTGTGACTAAAGTTTAAATAGGACAAGGGCTCCTAGAGGGGATGAGGGTGCCTCCCAATTACGTCTTGGTTGGGTGCTCTTTTTTGGAATGGAAAATTCTAAAAGTTAAAAATACACATTGAGAAATTAAGATTATAACACTAAAAGTAGCAATAAAAAGCAAAGCAAGGTGGCCAAAGACATGGGTTAGTAATTACTTTTCATACTTAGGAACTATATGAGTTGTAGTATGCAATCGAGACTAAATAATTTCCCAAAGTGCTTGATTTTGTGTCTACATTTGTGCATATGATATCCATTTAGATTGATGTATAAAGTGTGTCGAGGGACTAGGAAAAGTGTGGATTGATAAAAGAGATGGAGCATGGAGACTAAAGATGTAAAATTGTAATAAGGTATTGAAAATGGACCTAGGGAGGAAACACATGTTTAAATTCGGATGTGTGTGATGTACCTATTGTGGGTGTCAATGTGTGTGATATTGAGTGATGTTGACTACTTACTTCCCATATAGATGGACCTAAAAAATAGAATATGACCAAGTAATCAAATATGCATGTGTATGTAAAATAAAATCCTGAGAATGTGAAAAATGAACATATGCACCTAATCCATGATAAAGAAAGAGTGTAGAAAGGATCATGTAGATGATATGGATGCACACGATTATTTTGTGTGATCTCACGCCAATGTAATGGAAAAATTATAAGGAGAAACTGTTTGGTGTCTTCTCCAACCTGTAACTACTTCCTGCTTCATAAAACACCACTGTAGATGGTGTGCATGTGCTAAGGACTCTCTTCCATGTAAAATCAATTGTGTAAATTCCCAGTGCTAAAGGAATCTCTACCCTGTCAAAATCAATTATGACATATCACAATTGTGTAATTGTCCCCTGGTTACTGACTCTCCATGAAAGATCCATATATTTCCCCTCATTATTGGCACTCCAGAAAAGGCTGTTGTGCTAAGGACCCAATTTTTTATTTTGAGCCCCAAAATAGGAGAAATGCACTATACAAGTACTGTGTTGTTTATACTCTGTATGGGGTGACTGATTCACCCAAATTACACCCCCTCTTTGGGGGTGCATGTGACATCACTGAAGGAGGATGTTTCCTAAAATATGACCAACCACTAAAAAGTTTCCCTATAGGGGGAAGGGGATGTGCTGGGTAAAAACCAAGGCACGTGAAAACAAGTGGATGGGAGACAAGTGTTAGTATAAACAAAGACAAACATACATTTACAAGGAGAAATTTAAACTAAACAAACAATGTGTAAGTTATTAAATACAAGAATAAAATGTAGACCATGAAAAGTAGGCTATAAACATGGGACACCAGTCATGGTATTGCAAGATGGTCAAGGTTGACGAAGCCAAAAGCATATAAGTGTGCACAAAAAAAAGATAAAATACCAAAAACAAAGGCATACAATGAAAAATAAGTACAAGAAATGTAACAGATAACCATGGTAGCAATTAGTCATGTAAAACAAAATTTTTCACATGAAGCACCCATTAGCATGTTATAAGGATAAAAAAGTATGTCAAATCATGTATAATATGATAAAGTAGTGTGTTATGAAACAATAAATCCTATAGTGTATGAAAGTGGATGTCCCCATAAGCTGCTATGGGATTAGAACTAGGTATTGTGCCAATCATCCATTCTACATGTAATGGACCTGTAGATTCTGTTATCACAACTAGAAAGAAAGTGAACACACATGTGTGTATGATAAAGATAATGACATATAAGATATCTATCTAGCATGTGTAATAAAGTGAGCATCTAGAAGTAAATGTAAGCAAGAGTAAATCCAACCAAGATATGTAATTTGATGTGGATGGATGGAATGAAATGTAAAGTGAATAATAGTAGTTGTGTGCCCCCCGAGTGAATGGAGTTATGTGCAGTGAGGTTTATTGTGTTATGTCCCATCAGCACTGAACACTGAACTGTAAATGAGAGTGTGTCACCAAGAATTGAGCATTGCTTTAGATGAAGTATTTTTTAAGATGCATGACATTGAGTGGGTTTTTTTGGGGCTTCCCTAAAAGGGTGGCAAGGTGATAAACTACCACACCAAGCTTGTTAGTGATAACGTAAGGACCTAATAGGCTTAAATTTTCCTTTAAGATGAGCTCCTACTTTTTTATTCTTTGATTTTATTTTAAGACGAGGTCACCTATATAAAATTCATGAGGATAAGTTTTCTGGTTGTATGCATACGAGATGTGAGATTGATTTGCACAAATATGTTTGAGTGTTTGGACATGATGTAAATCTATTATTTGTAACTCATGTAGGCGGTTTTCAAAATATGTATCATCCTTAAGTATACCCTTGACCATAATAGGTAATGAGTGTTATCCAAAATTCACCCCTCAAGGTAATTTTGATAACATGCATCAGATTCATCAGTCTCAAGCCAATAAAATTGATTCAAGGCCAAAAAAATCATGTTTTGGGGCCCCATTGTTTCTCTCTAACTTCCCCATCCAGGAAAAAACCCAAGAAGCTAGAGAAAATTGGAAAAAATCTTAAAAATGGGCTCATTAGGGTGTTTTGCGGAAAAATTAGATATTTTTGTCCCAGGCGGTCCATGGGACAATTGGGATGCAGGGACATGTGGGATGCACAAAGCCAAAATGGCCGTAGGCAGTGAATATTGTCAAAAGTGGATGTTTTTATTCTGCGCGGTCTGGGACAGTCGGGACAAAAGTATGCATAGGACGCGAATCAGCTGATTTGCCACAAGTCAGTCTATTGTGGGTGGTACGGAGATTTTTTTGAGATAGTCGAGATGCACGGGATGCACGGGACATGCGGGGCGTGGAAAGGCAAAAAGGACACAAAAGGGACCATGGGATGCAGCCAATGTGGAAGTCAACGGAAGACACGTAGGATAAGGAAGCCAAAATTGGGCAATGCGGATGAAAGTGTTTGGAACAGGCAGGACACGTGGATCTGATTTTTCCGCAATACCTGCAATTCAAAGGAAAAGTCAACATTTGACTCCAAAACTTCAAACGGCCATATCTTTTAACTATGAGCTTCGATTTTCATAAAATTGAACTTTCTAGAACGAGCACGATGTCCTCTGAATTTTATTAATTTTGATAAGGGTAAATATATTAAAATAAAAGAAACATATTCAGCCCCAGTCAGTTGATGCTCATTCCCGTTAGATGACAGAAAATGCATGGTAGACCCAAAATAGCTACCTACACTCCGAAGGCCATAGATTTTGTATTTCTCAATGAAATCATATGAAATTGGTACCGTTGGAATTGTGGCTCTGAGCCCAACACATAGTAATTAAGAAATTTGGGATATGACAAGGAATCAATGGATATTTTTCATAAAATGTGGCTAGGTTCATGACAGTATTTTATTTGGTAGTTGGGAGTGCAATTAAGAGGCATGGTCATCATTATTTCTCTGCTGTAACACCTAGGATAGTATGGGGATCCTTTTACAAGTAACATATAATCATTTCACTCCATTTAATGCATCTTACAAGTGGTTGAAGGACATATTTTGGGATTTCCATTTTCCCCTTCTCTCTCTCTTCTCATTCTTCTATAAATTGGAGTGTTGGGCTCATTATAAAGGGATAGTTTTAGTTGTAGCAAAGCTTTGTCAAAATTTCTTTGTGAAGCCAATGTGCTGTAGGCCCTTATAGTGACCTCCTTACATGGTGATCCAGGCCTTATCTTTGTAATAGATTGAATTGTGCATATCATCAAGCAATAAAATACAAGTTTGTGGATGTATCTTCCCTTGCTATTTTTGTTTACACTCTTATTTCCCTTTCAACATCCATTATAAGAATATTGTGTCTATTTTTATGCTCTCTTAGGGATCCATATCATTGTGTATGTTTGAGATGTTTTTGTAAATGCATTTTGCTAGATTGTGGAGAACTGTCATCACCCCTTCTAGTGTGCACTTTGCTTCTGTATCTCACACATTAGAATACTACTCTCACACCCCCTCCTTTTCTGGTGCATCACCACTTTAGTGTAGGATTTCATTTTCATGCATTCTCTCTCCTTGGTCCCTTGGAAAGTTACATTAGGAAAGATAGTATTACATGCACTAGAGTAGATTGTGGCAAGTAGTTTAGGAGCAAGAACCAGCTTTCTTTGGAGGTCTATCTCAAGTAGCAAGTCCCACAACTTGGAGATAGTACCCATGTTACCCAATCACACCGTGAGCTCAAGTATATGCACTTGTGTAACCATAAGGGTTATGTGATTTGGTGATAACAATGAGGGTATTCAATTTCTAGTGGGATGATGGCCTTAGTACCATAAACCAAGGAGAAAGGAGTTGCATTAGTAGGTGTACATACACTAGTAAGATAATACCAAATAGCATAAAATAGTTGATTATGCCATTCATCACCATTGGAAGCGACTGTCTTACATAATACTTTGACAATATTGTTATAGGTAGCATCAGCTTGGCCATTTCCTTGTGGTTACTAAGGAGTAGAGAATGTTTGTTTAAGTTTGAACTTTGTAAAAAACTTTTTAACATTCTTATTATTAAAGGGTGATCCATTATTAGTTATAATGGTGTAATTCACACCAAAGCACATAATGATATGAGTGGTAAGGAAACCAAAAATGGCAGTACCATTTATTTTTCATAGTGGGGCTGCTTCAACCCATTTAGTAAAATATTTTGTAGCACTGATAATTAACTTATGTCCATCAGTGCATTCAGGATTTATCAAGCCAATGAGGTCAAATCCCGAAAGATAGAATGACCAAGTTAGAGCAATTGGTTGGAGGTCATAGGGCAGGTACATGATGGAGGTTTCCATGCTTTTGACACATGTTGCAATGAGTAGTGGTAGTTCAATGCATTATGTTCCATGGTGGGAAAAAAGAGTATCCTTGACGTAAAATATTTGAGATGTGGGCTTTGTTAGAAGAAAGAATAACCATCACATATGTTGTCATGGATTGTTTTAAATGGAAATAGGGATAACAAAAAGCCCTAAGAAACACAAGAGTTGACCATCAAGGGAACATTTTAATAATAATGTGCTAACAATGACATAACAAGTAGCCTCACATCACAAGCGTAGAGATTCATGAGGTATAAAAATTATTTGAAATGGTTTGTTTATATAAGAAATTGGTAAATAGGAGTAAACCATCAGGATTGTCATGAAGATGTCATTGTCACAAGTGCTTGTTAATGATAATGTGTCTGATAATAAATAAATTTGTGGGATGCGTTATACCGCACTAGCCATGGTTCCACATGACAAGTTATCCTTATGAGGAATGGTAGTGATAGAGTAAGAACTCAAATGTAGCTAATAATCTTGACAGATTGTTAGTATGGGATAAGTGTTCTCTTTTGGTTATATTATATATCGGTTATTGCTTTATGATGAGTTGATAATTTCCACCTATGCATGGGTTGTGAAATGAGATGGTTTCTGAGGTCGTGAGAAGCCGAAGAAGATGAGGGCTTCAATTAATGATGTTATTTTTAAATAAAAACCCGAACGATATACAAAGGGGAGTGGATCACCCGTGTGGTGCGGGTGGTGAAGACTATCCCAAACTCTTGCCATTAGAGACACAACACGAACCATCAAAAGTAAATATCCATGTGTCGAATTAATTCTTCTAGTTAGGAATGAAATCATGGTGAGAAGGGAGTGAGAAACATGATATTGCCATCAAGTAGGGGGTGATGCATCTAAAGGATCAACGATGATTTGGCCTTTGATTGTTGTTGTTGGTATGTGAACTTGAATCAAAATTGGTTATAAGAAGAATAACTCAATGAGTGGCTAAACATCGAGACAGATTTGTATGGTACAAGCAGGACAAGTTGATCTGATTTTTTCGCAATACCGCAATTCAAAGGAATAAGTCAAAAAATTTGACTCCAAAAAAAAAACTTCAAAAACGGCCATATCCTTTACACTATGAGCTTCGATTTCATTTAAAAATTGAAACTTTTTAGAACGAGCACGATGTCCATCGGAATTTAAATTTTTTGATAAGGGTAAATATATTAAAATAAAAGAAACATATTCAGCCCCAGTCAGTTGATGCTCATTCCCGTTAGATGACAGAAAATGCATGGTAGACCCAAAATAGCTACCTGCACTCCGAAGGCCATAGATTTTGTATTTCTCAATGAAATCATATGAAATTGGTACCGTTGGAATCGTGGCTCTGAGCCCAACACATAGTAATCAATAAATTTGGGATATGACAAGGAATCAATGGATATTTTTCATAAAATGTGGCTGGGTTCATGACAGTGTTTTATTTGGTAGTTTGGAGTGCAATTAAGAGGCATGGTCATCATTCTTTCTCTGCTGTAACACCTAGGATAGTATGGGGATCCTTTTACAAGTAACATACAATCATTTCAATCCATTTAATGCATCTTACAAGTGGTTGAAGGACATATTTTGGGATTTCCATTTTCCCCTTCTCTCTCTCTTCTCATTCTTCTATAAATTGGAGTGTTGGGCTCATTATAAAGGGATAGTTTTAGTTGTAGCAAAGCTTTGTCAAAATTTCTTTGTGAAGCCAATGTGCTGTAGGCCCTTATAGTGGACTCCTTACATGGTGATCCAGGCCCTTATCTTGTAATAGATTGAATTGTGCATATCATCAAGCAATAAAATACAAGTTTGTGGATGTATCTTCCCCTGCTATTTTTGTTTACACTCTTCTTTCCCTTTCAACATCCATTACAAGAATATTGTGTCTATTTTTATGCTCTCTTAGGGATCCATATCATTGTGTATGTTTGAGATGTTTTTGTAAATGCATTTTTCTAGATTGTGGAGAACTGTCATCACCCCTTCTAGTGTGCACTTTGCTTCTGTATCTCACACATTAGAATACTACTCTCACACCCCCTCCTTTTCTGGTGCATCACCACTTTAGTGTAGGATTTCATTTTCATGCATTCTCTCTCCTTGGTCCCTTGGAAAGTTACATTAGGAAAGATAGTATTACATGCACTAGAGTAGATTGTGGCAAGTAGTTTAGGAGCAAGAACCAGCTTTCTTTGGAGGTCTATCTCAAGTAGCAAGTCCCACAACTTGGAGATAGTACCCATGTTACCCAATCACACCGTGAGCTCAAGTATATGCACTTGTGTAACCATAAGGGTTATGTGATTTGGTGATAAAAATGAGGGTATTTCAATTTCTAGTGGGATGATGGCCTTAGTACCATAAACCAAGGAGAAAGGAGTTGCATTAGTAGGTGTACATACACTAGTAAGATAATACCAAATAGCATAAAATAGTTGATTATGCCATTCATCACCATTGGAAGCGACTGTCTTACGTAATACTTTGACAATATTGTTATAGGTAGCATCAGCTTGGCCATTTCCTTGTGGTTACTAAGGAGTAGAGAATGTTTGTTTAAGTTTGAACTTTGCAAAAAACTTTTTAACATTCTTATTATTAAAGGGTGATCCATTATTAGTTATAATGGTGTAATTCACACCAAAGCACATAATGATATGAGTGGTAAGGAAACCAAAAATGGCAAGTACCATTTATTTTTCATAGTGGGGCTGCTTCAACCCATTTAGTAAAATATTTTGTAGCACTGATAATTAACTTATGTCCATCAGTGCATTCAGGATTTATCAATCCAATGAGGTCAAATCCCGAAAGATAGAATGACCAAGTTAGAGCAATTGGTTGGAGGTCATAGGCAGGTACATGATGGAGGTTTCCATGCTTTTGACACATGTTGCAATGAGTAGTGTATTCAATGCAATTATGTTCCATGGTGGGAAAAAAGTATCCTTGACGTAAAATATTTTGAGATGTGGCTTTGTTAGAGAAATAACCATCACATATGTTGTCATGGATTTGTTAAATGGAAATAGGGATAACAAAAATCCCTAAGAAACACAAGAGTTGACCATCAAGGGAACATTTTAATAATAATGTGCTAACAATGACATAACAAGTAGCCTCACGTCACAAGCGTAGAGCTTCATGAGGTTATAAATTATTTGAAATGGTTTGTTTATATAAGAAATTGTAAATAGGAGTAAACCATTCAGGATTGTCATGAAGGATGTCACAAGTGTGTAATGATGAATGTGTCTTGATCATAAATAATATCTTGTGGGATGAGTTATACCGCACTAGCCATGGTGTCCACATGAAAGTTATCCTTATGAGGAATGGTAGTGATAGATTAAGACTCAAATGTAGCTAATAATCTTTGACAAGATTGTTGTATGGGCTTAAGTGTTCCTCTTTTGTATTATATATATATATCGGTTACTTGATTTATGATGAGTTGATAATTTCCACATATGCATGGGTTGCGAATGAGTGGTTTCTGAGTGGTGAGAAGGCCGAAGATGAGGGCTTCATATTCAATGATGTTATTTTTACATAAAAACCCTAACGATATACAAAGGGGAGTGGATCACCGTGTGGGGTGGTGAAGATTATCCCAACTCTTGCATTAGAGAAACAACAAGACCCATCAAAGTAAATCATCCATGTGTCAGAATTAATATTATAGTTAGTGAAATCATTGTGGAAGGAGTGAGAAACATGATATGCATCAAGTAGGGGTGATGCAGCTAAATGATCAATGATGATTTGGCCTTTGATTGTTGCTTGTGGTATGAACTTGAAATCAAATTTGGTAAGAAGAATAACTCAACGTGCTAAACATCCAGACAGATTTGTATGGTACAAGAGGTATCACAATGGATCTATCTTGGTGATGATATGTACCTCATTATTGAGAAGATAGTGACATAATTTATCGGCAATAAAGACAAGGCCAAGAAATAAATTTTTGATGCTGCTATACTTACATTCATAAAAGAGTAATGTTTGAATGATACAATAAATTTATCTTTCCTCTTGATAATTGTCATGTTGTGCTAGTAGGGTGCCTAAGGCATGAAATGTGGCGGAAAGGTACAATAAGTAAGGGTGATCAGCTAGAGGAGGAACTAAAACTGGTTGGTGTAAAAATATATTCTTTTATGTCATCAAATGCTTATTGGCATTGCTCATCACATATGAATTTATTTTCCTTCTTCATGATATGTATAAATGGTTTACCCTTATCAGAGAGTTGTGAAATGAACCTCTATATGGCTTGAAATTTTCATTATAATGATCGTAGTTGATGTGATTATTTAGGCAGAGGTATATCGAAAATGGATTTAATTTTGTTAGGATTGATTTCAATGCCATACTATGAGATGATATATCTAAGGAGTTTTCCAATTGTGACCCTAAAAACACTTTTTTTAGGATTAAGGTGTACATGATATTGATGTAAGAGTTAAAATACCATTCATGGATCCTTGGCATGGGAGGAAGAATGCCTGGATTTATCCATGATATCATAAACATAATATTTGATGATTAAGTGGATATAATCAAGGAATATGTGCATCATTATGCATGTATAAGTTTCCTCAATAATTTTAATGCAAAAGGGAATGAATTAGTATAAAAAAATTTTCCCCATGGTGTGGTGAAATATGTATTCTCTAGATCAAGAGGGTTGATTGTAATTTGATTGTAGAAAAAAAATCTATCTAGGAAAGAGAGAATACCATATCTAGCTGTAGAATCAACGATAACGTCGATATGGGGTAAGCGAAAACTATCCTTAGAACAAGATTTATTTAAATTGTGAAAGTTAGTACAACATTGAACCCAACCATCTAACTTCATTACAAGTATGATAGTATATACCCATTTGGGATAGTCAAGAACATGAATAAAACTAGCGTTAAGTAGTTTCTAAATCTCTTCTTTGATTAGGAAAGCTACTTTGGGGTGAATTTTATGAATATTTTTTGGGACTTGATTTGCACCAGGGTTGAGGAAAATATTGTGCATTGCAATAGATGTATGAATACCGAGCATATCACTATAGTCCCACACAAAAATGTCGTATAAATCATGAAGGACTTGTTTGATATCTTGCTGCTCATCAGAAGTGAGAGAGGAAGCTAACAAAACTAGTCATGGATTTTTATATGTACCGATGTTATATTGATTTATTTCTTCATTGATAAGGGTTGACCAATCCTTGATGTATGGATTAATATGAATACTATCAGAAGGTTCAGTTTTGTCAGGATATATATGATTTACCAAATTAAGTAGTATATTTGATGGGTAATGGAGAATGCCTCTTATGGTGGAAAGAATTGAAGTTGTCATAAACACCCATGTGTTCTAGAAGAGAATCATCGGTAGAAAAAATTGTCTACACTATCCAATGTGGTGGATGCAACATCACTAATGAGTTTAGGATGTACAAGGGGAAGTGAGGAAGTATATAAGGTGGTATAAGCTTCCATAGAAGGGAGAGATGGGGTATGATATCCCATTCCAAACTTGTGGGATTATGTGGGAAGATCCCAAAGTGTTGTTACCTTATGTTCATGATGACCTAAGATGGTATCGGAGAAGCCATAATGACGCAAGTATTCATACCCTAACTTATATTTAGAAAATTATTTAGTAGCATCAGAAGAACTAAGAGGATCACTAGATTGCTCAATAGCATGACAATAATCAAAAGGGGATGGATCAACCAGAACATCATAAATAATGCCTTGATGGTGGAATTTATGTCGTGTATGTAGAGTAGAGGGGACCACATAGATGACATGGATCGATGGTCACGTAAGAAGAATATTATAATTAAGGTTATTAGGCATGACATGACATGGAATGGTGATTGTGCATGGACCAATAGTGAAAAGTAGGTTAATAGTGCCTAATAGAGACGAATAATGAAAACTCGGTTAATGGTGCTTGGGAATGTTTTCAAAGCCATGAATAAAGACTTATGAAGGAGATAAATAATTTTTTGAAATACCTAGGTGAGGAAGAAAAGTTATGCTACAAATAATAAGGTCAGAGTGATTGTCAACTAAGGTGTGTTTGACCCTGAAAATTTTAATAAAAACCTAAATATATAAGGAGGTCATGTTACAACATTGTTGGAGAAGGTATCTCTTTAATTATGAAATTTATTTGATCCTCATTAAGGTATAAAGTGGAAGTAAAATTATGGTATACATATTCAGGTGATCATTGAGGAGGAATATAAGTGGTACATAAACACTTTTTGAGCTTATCAAAAAAATTAGTAAGATGCTGAAGATAAGTATGGATGGAAATATTCATGATTGGAAGACCCTAGAAATATGAGGACCCTAAGGGTATGGGGATCAATTATGAATTCACCAAAATGATTATACAAAAATGTAAACATAATAGCCTAATCTAATGCAAGATTGCATCAATTAAATGAACAATAAAATATTGAAATAAATACCCAAGCCACTAAGGAATGAAAATATGAAACCCTAAAGTATAAAGAGCATTAGCAGAGTCTTAACTTGTTTTGCACTATGTTGTGGGATTGTGCCGCAGTGAAGATTAGATGAACAAGAATGGAAGACCATTGTACAGGAGCCTGTAAAATTGTAGATCTTAGTGATTTTTTGGAATGGGGCGCTTAGAGAAGGGATAGTATCATGTGGGGCACTATGAGCCTGATTCTAGGTGCCCTGGTCTATGTAGGAGGTCCAGAAGACAATTTAATAGGGTTTTTATATGGTATGAAACACTCACTATTTTTCTCTACTCTATTGCTAAATTCCACCAAATGTTGGCATAGATTTTGAATGAATGAATCACATGTAAAACTTCAAATAAAGCATCAAATATCTAAAAAATAAAGATCCAAACAAATGGGTCAGACTATCCTGAACTGTCATAATGGTGGAATTACAACTAAGCGCTGCACTATAGCACATATCTAATATAGTTTGTTGTGTGTGTATGTGGAATTGTTCCCTAGGTTGCTCTTGTGTGTTGCAACTGAAGTAGCAAGCAAGTAGCTAGATGTAGAATGTAAATAATGTGTTTATGAAATAGAATAAAGTCCCCTACTTTGAAGTGTGATGTATAAGAAACAACCTTTGTCCCTTGCGATGGATCTAGATGTATGCAAATAGATATATAGATGCCTTGATGGATGCAACCTTAGGTGGAGATAATTAGTTCTTAATGCTTGGTCTCTTATTATGATCACATAAATTTATATTTATATGATTCCTTCGCTTGAATTTCATAACTAACCCCGAAAATTCTCAATACTAAAAACATCAGATGCTCAAACTCCTATAAAGGACCTAAAAAGTGTGACTTAAGTGTAAAGAGGACAAGGGCACCCAAAGGGGACAAGGGTGCCTGACACTGGCGTTCTAGGCGGGAAATCTTGTCTAGAATGGAAAATACTGAAAGGTGAAAATAAAAGTTGAGAAAGTAAGAGTGCAAGATTAAAAGTAACAATAGAAAGCAAAGCAAGGTGGCCAAAGATATGGGTTAATTAGAACTTTTTGTACTTAGGAACCATATGAATAGTAGTATGTGATCAAGACTAAATAATTACCGAAAGTTCTTGATTTTTTGTCTATAGACCTTAGTATACATTAAATACAATATTTTACTCTAGCTAATAATTTTCTTGCACAATTTTCAATCAATATTAAGGAAAAGGTACCCTTTTCTAAAATTTCCAAATGTGAAAAGGATTCAATGAACATGTTACTAAATATATTGTATACTACAACATTATGT
Source organism: Taxus chinensis (assembly GCA_019776745.2). Lineage (NCBI taxonomy): Eukaryota > Viridiplantae > Streptophyta > Pinopsida > Cupressales > Taxaceae > Taxus > Taxus chinensis. Next base: position 600,327,727 of record CM034152.1, on the reverse strand, counting down.
TTATTATAATGAAAAATAACTTAGTTGAAATTAAGATTCAATATTTATTTACTCAAATCCTCATGGCCCTTTTACAATAATTTATTATCTTTGATAAATTTCAGTCACCGAATCAATTATGTCACAAATGAAATTAATGGGAGGCTAAGCCCCTTATAATTTGAAATATCAAGTATGTTTGTAATGATCCTTGTACATATAATGATACATTTCAAGGAAAATTGAATTTTGAAGGAACATATAATGATAATAAGATCGATGCTCAAGTTATTTTCAATGATGTATCTCAGCCTACCAAATTTTAGCTACAATTTTCTCCGTGGATATAATTCACACTGTTATCTTCTTCAACTTAGAGTGGGTCTTTGTATCTCATTCCCTTAACCATTAAATGTTGATAAACAAAATCCTTATGGTAAATATTATGAATCTAAATCTTATCTCTATTATTATAATTTTTTTTGGATATTCTACTAAATTATGTATCAAAATTCATCGTGTTATCGAAGATATTATTCATACAAATGCTACGGAATTTGAATCACCTCATAAGCACTCTAAGTTTGATAATGACAAATCTAATCTTAATATTTTCAATGGCCCACTTCTGTATCATAATAGTATTGAACCTAATCTATAAGTGAACCATACTTATCAAGCACATCCTCCTCCACCTTATTATGATCTCATATTGGATTATATCAACCATAATATCACTTCATTCAACCTTCTAGGCCTAATATTACACTACATGATTATGATATCACTCTTGATATTCTATTTGATACATTTTATATCTAAATTTTTTTTAATTCCTATGTATAGCATCATTACTGATAATATTATTGGACACAACATGTGCACATTTAAAATTCTTACATCTCTTGGCTATACTAAGCAACATATAATATTAACAATAATACCTCCCTTAGACATATTGTTATACCTGTTATGGTTGGATATGCTACTTTGGCTATTCCTTTTTCTCTCGCACCTTCCCTTGCATCATGTGACACATGTTTAGTTCTTCCTTGGCTTTGTAGCCTATGTTGTTTATTTTACACCAATGCTTCAAGTTTATATATAATTAAAAAAGTGTTATAGGCAAGGGTATCACATATGAGACCATGTTTCCTAATCCTTTTACTAAAAACGTTATGGTTGTCACACCTAATACTATCACTCTTCCCAAAATATCCCTAACACACCTACTCCTAGGTCTGTTATGGCTCCCAAGCATGTTATGCATCCATGAATTTAAGAGGTCCAATTTAATCCCACTACACATGTGTCATATTCAAGGTTCGAGTATCGTTTTTTGGATAGGTCCACCCTTCCCCTATAGAGAATGTCATAGGGTATATTTTCTTTACCTTTTTATTCTACATAAATATTCTAAAATTAAAAACATTCAAATATTTTCAAAATTGCAAAATTAATCTACCTACATATGACTCAGTCTTCTATATTTTCACTTCACATATTTTGTTTTTCATAAAATTTTATAGGTAGAATATTTTCTATATAATATTTGCATATGTGTTCATGAGGTATCTTAATTTGGATGAAGTACATACACATAATTATACATGATGATACCTATGTTGTCTTAAGTATGTCCCAGTGGCTTTGCTATTGTGCAGACATATCATTCAATATTTAGGCTATTTTGTTTGAATTCAGTTACTTTCACTTCCTCAGTATTCTTAATTTAGTATGATTTACATTATGATATTGTTCAAACTAACATGGAAAACACATGTGTCTTGTGGATAGATAAATTATCTTGATATATTTGCCTTTGGGATTATGTTTTATATTGTATTTAGTTATCTGTGTGATTATATGATTTCTTTCATGTATGTGGCCTATGTCCTTTTCTATGATTGTTTTTTTGATACTATAATGTACCATATTTATGGATCATATAACCTATTGATTATTCTTTTTCTATGTGTGTGAAATTCTTTAAGTCCCTTACTTGCAACATCTTGGCAATTTTTGTTAATAACGTATGTTTCATTGTTTATATAATTGTATGTTATATTACATGTAGGCTTGATTTCCTCTATGCTTGTTTAGTTTCTATTCATTTTTAATATACACTTGTTTATTTTTTGTCTATTTTCTCTATTTGCATATTATGGTTTCTACAATTCACAAAATTTTAGGAATACGATAGCAGTAGTGGCCACCAAAAAAAATACATCTAACTTGGATACACACCATTTATTTTGAGTTGAGAATTTTATTTGCACATATGAATAACCTACGAATATTGTCATTTTCTATCAAACATCCAAGGGAATGATTATGTAAACATATCATTGCATAATCACCTAGAATGGTTACAAGTGTTCGTGTGTTTCAACACAATTCTTAAACAAATGATTATACAATGTTATACAAAGGTACAACAGAACAATGTGGTGATAAAAATGATACATGATGTTTATTATTTATATAATAATGGATACCTACTCATCATGATACTTAATAAGGTGACACATGTGTTTAACATTATATAGAATATGATGAAGATCCCCCCAAGTATGGTCATATGATACATTATTTCATTAATTACCTATTTATATACAACACTAATACTTATCTATTGGATATAAATTGCTACTTTTTTGTATTTTGAATCATATGTAGTTTTCATTGATCCTTACCAAACATAGTTTATTTTTATGTATTCTTCTACCTGGATTGATGTCACTAATTTATTTCTATAATTTTTTGTAAGAAAAACATAATTGTACTTTTTACTTAATGTTTCTCATCATCTAACATATTTTGTTTCCTAATTACCTCACATGTTTTTGAAATCTAAAATATTTCATATTTAAACTTAAATTTACCCTTTATTTCCATTGGTATGTCCTAAGTTGCACATTATTATTACTTTTGTTCATGACTTATTCAAGATTTAAGGATTTTAATTACATAAATTGCATCATTTTATCATATTATTATTATTGTAGAAGGCGGTAAATAATGAATACACTCAATTAAATAATTGCAACTTATCATCCAATCAAATGTTAGTATTAGCATAATCCTAAAAAAGATAATACTCTTGGGGTCTTATTCTAGTATATTCATTTTCTATCATGTTAAAAGTTACAATTTAAATCTAAATTAATATCATAACAATTATTCATTAACTAAACCCATCCTAATAATTAATACACACACACACACACACAAATAAGTGTAAAACCTAATAATATATTTATATACAAATGAACTAATTTTATATAAATTAATTTAGCCTAGTTTCACGATAATTAAATAATAAACACAAACATACGTTAATTATTAAACTCCCATATGAATTAACTAAGTATAGTCCCAAAAAAGTTTTTAAACCAAAAAATACAAATTCTACAATAATTACCAATTCTCTTACCAATATTAAAAGTCTATGGAAATACTTACCCATATTTATTTTCTAGATATGTTTTCAAATAGCCAATACAATTTTTTGAACATTTTATATTATAAAGATCTAGTAAATACAATTCAACGTGTTTAATTTCAAATTTAATATGTTTGGAAGTAATAAACACATAAGTGGAATTTTTTAATAAAATTTCCCAATTTTATTCAATAATTTCCCATAATTTAGTTTTCTCCATCCATCCCATAATACTACATCACCTTTCACACGATGAGAACATAATCATCAGGTAACCACACCTAAGTATAAATATTTCTAATGGAAGTAGTAGACGACTAGCGATTCTTCCTTATTACTTTTCCTTCTTAATCACTTAGTTATCTTCTTCCATATTGGTGCTCTATTTTAAAATCGATTAATTTTTTAATTTGTATCTTTTTCCAATTACATTGAATGTTCATGCTATGTTTAGCCTTGTTATGTCTTTTTTATGTCAAGTGATGTCATGCTACATATCATTCTCATTTGTGGTTCATGTCTTTAACTACATTTTCCATGATCTATATCATGCATATATTAGAGGAAAGGACCATTTATTGTCATATCCATTATTATATTCCACCCATATCTCCTACACTTGATAGTTTTAAATAAATTTCCCACTTGGGGCATGTTTTCTCTAATCTCACATTTTTTAATACCTTGTTCACATGGGGCAAGATGATTCTCCTATGATTAGATTGATTATGTATCATGTCCACTTTGGGTTATATCCCACTCAGGATTACATGTATTACATCTTCCCACTTAGGGATATGACTCTCCCATGCTTACAAAGATTATATCTCAATCCTCCTTGGAGAAATATACCAATCATAATTTTATGGATTATTCTTAGAACCACATTGGGGAAATATTATTACTACATACATGGTTTCAAAACTATTTATTTCATCATAGATATGGGAAACCTTAGCATTGTGAATCGTAGCCCAAAGTCCACGAGGAAGGGAATTGTGTCCGGTTGAGGTGACCATAGTTTAGGGTAGTGATCTTCCTCCTCACTCTACACGCAAGTGTGGAGATTATGATCACAATGCCCAAGAGAAAAATAGAAACCCCAACGCAGGAAAGAGTAGATCTTGTGGTGGATATACTAGTAACACTCAAAATAAATAGGGATCTAATGGCTACAGAACCAATACTCATGCATCCCCTAATCAAAATGGGTTTACAGGATCTAAAAAGTCCTTTGGGAATGTGGTTTTCAAATAGGAAAAGGACACTGCCACAAATTTTAGTAGGTTTATAAAATCCTAGCAGAAGACTCTGGTGTTGAAGATAGAGGAAGATATGTTACAAAAGGTGTTCAAGGAGGAGGCTAATCTCTCCCACCTTGGCCTCGTCTACAAATTTCACAAGTTATTTCCTAATCTATCCCATTTCCATGACTAGATTTATCTAAGCTGGAAGGAAAAGATTAAAGTTAAGATTCAAATTTATCCGTGTGCTAAAGCATATTTCATTTCTATCTTTGAAACCCCTGAAGAAAGGTATTTAATTTATGGACAACATTGGATTTGGGTTGAACATGGGCTCATGTTCGAACACCGATATCCTTAATTTGATCCACTAAAAGACTCCTTTGATAGCTACCCTAATTAAGCTCACTTTCCAGGACTTCGATTACAAATATGAAATAGCTCCTGCCTGGTAACTACAGGTGATACTTTAAGATCTTTTGAAAAATTTGATGACAAAACCTCTAAGAAAATTTATACAAATTATGCTAGAATCTTGGTAGATCTTGAAACCTCTCAACACCTTCTAATAGAAATTTTCTACAAATCAGTGAAAGACATTGGTTATAGAGGATCAACTACGAGGGTTTAGCCTTTATATTACAGCGTTTATTTCAAGTGGGTTATCTTTCAAATGACTGTGAGTACTCCAAATGCAAGCGCATCAGAAAAATGATGTGGGAGAAAGACTCTCTTTGTGAAAATATCACAGTCATTTCAGATCTAGTTGAGGAGATCCCATCAAGTATTTTCACTCCCCCTACCAAAAAAGATTTCTCAACCCAATTAGAGAAGTATTATCAACACCTAGTCTCTAATCCTCTTGAATTTTCTGGAATATCATAGTATTCCTCTAACCAAGGGGTCATTGTTGAATCTAAAATAAATTGTGCATCATTTCTTTAGGGTCACATCCCTATCAAGACCCTTTATTTTGTTCTTCCAGCCTTTACGAAAGAATAAAATGAGGTGTGAATGGTGGTGGATAGGAGAAAGAAACGACATGACAAACTAAAACCTACAAATGCTCTAGATAAGGAACTTTGAAAATCCTTGTTTCTCCTCTCTTTTTTCTTGTTTCATGTGGTTTTGTAGCTGTTGTGGTTTTGCAGGGTTTCCTCCTTCATGCTTTCTATTGGCTAGATGCTCCTTGCTTTTGTTATTTACTACTTTATTTGGATTTTAGGCCCTTTTTCTTTGGGGTGTGGTCCCATTTGTCAAAAAACAATTGTTCTTTCTTTGTAAATCTGATTTTTGAACCTTATTTTGGTTAGGGTATGGTTCTTCCCAAAAAAACATCTATCAATAATAAAAAAAATATTTATTATCGTGTAAATTATAATTTTATTTACCTGTCATACACATGGTGCACTTAATCCCTTTCTTTTGAGCTATTTGATTCATTAGTTTTTCATCCCTCACCTCAAAAGGATGGCATATATTATGTTATTTTATCTCTATGCCTTTGAAACATTCTTGTTTCCCACATATGAAATAAAACATTAGGTGGTATAAAAAATAACTCTCTTGTTGACTTTTATGAAAGAAAACACTTGGTGTTGCACAAAAGATTCTACTTGGTCTCAACATAAGAAAAGATGAAATTCAGATGGATTTCAGATTGGTATCTTTGTGAATTCTTCAACATAAGCAAGCTTATTCATTCCTATTCTCTTATCTTTTTGAGATGTTGGTAATTCCTTGATTATGGATTTATATACACAAATACTTCTTCACTTGCACTTGTTTTCATATGTTTGTAAGAGGATATGTTATAATAGCCTAGAAACATAAGAATGGTTGTTAATTATAGGATATTCCTAACCATCTACTATGGAGTTGAGGTGATCTCTTTATCCTTTTGAATTTAAACTTGATCTTATCCTTATGCTATCTTTGAGAACTCTCAACAAATGGTGAGGAAATAGTGGAAAGTATTCTTTATAAGTGTTTTGATTTTTCTTCTTTGATATGGGTGCATGCACACACAATAAATGGGGAATTAAATACACTTATATTTTTGGTAAAAGACTGTTAGTGTGAGTTATCCTATGTGTCCTCCTCTCATATTGGAGGGACATCTCACATGGGGTTAGGTTTATGGTTAGGTTTAGGGTTTACATGTGTATCATGCACTAGGGTTACTTAACACCCTATATGTACTCCTCTTTCTATTCATTTATGAACTTGCCAAGACAATCCACCGTCTTTCCTCTATGTGCAAGCTTTGTTTTTTGTTGAGCAAGTTCTTCCGTTATTGGTCGATTCTTCTTTGTGATTATCGTTGGAGCTATCACGATTCCATTGGAGTGCAACTACTTCATGGTGCATTGTTTCCGATTTGATTCTCACAAACTCTTTTCATGGTATCAGAGCTGAGATCGAATAAACGTACACTCGGTATTTGTTTTGTTACGACTACTCTTTCGTGGTTTCAGTTTTCAACTCATGCATGCAAATTTTTCGATCACTATTTTCTGGAATTATTTTGCTAATCATATTTTAACAAGCTTACTCTTAGAAAGTTGTCGTCATTTTTTGTGCTGTGTTCTTCTATGGCACTGTGTAGGTATCTCCTTGAGTATTTCAAGAGTATTTGTAGCTAAATTTAGTTAGCTGACAGCTACATTTGAAGATTTTTAACCAAAATAGAGATTATTTTCAAGATTTTTTATAATAACTGGAAATTTTAAAATAGATCTCTGAAACTTTTTTTAGTTCTCTTGTGTTTTTTTGCTCTCTTTTTTGCAGGTATTCAGGTAAAAAAAATCAGTGTTTTTCAGTGGCATTTTGGACTGCAAAATTTGTGAAGGTTTGGGCTCTACCTCTTCGAGCCTTCGTGTTCTTCTCTGTGGCCTATGTATGGTGGATCTTTGGCTCACTGATTGGGTAGTTGTACACATTTTTTTGGCATGTTTGCTAATCTGGAAGGAGCTCCTTTTGCTGAGAAAGGAGGTCAAATGTGCTAAGAAAGACATGGTCATGCATTTGCTATGAAAGTTTAAACGTCTGCTATTTTTTGAATCTCCTGTTACTCGAATGATTTCCTAGCAAGGTTTAAATGTCTGGCGCTACCTGATATTGTTCCACGTCCTTGCTGTGCCTCACGGCCTATTTGTTGTGATAACCTGTTGTCCTTCACGGCCTATCTTTGCCACAACCTGGTTTTCTCCCAACAATTGAACTTCCTCAACACACATTCTCACTCAAAATTGACATTTTCTTCTACGGTTGCATGGTGCTTCCTCTCAACTATGAGACTGTTCTCACAGCCTGCATATTTTGGTACGTGTTTATTTAGTCCTTTGCTCAAAGCATGCGAACAGTATTAAGTTTTTATAGTTTTTTCGGAAAGTCTCCTAAAAATACTTTCCTTTTTTTTTAAATGCGGCATCAAAACTTTAAAATCTTTAAAAATATGGCATCAGTTTCAACAAACAACCTTTTTAAAAATGGTAAGTTTTTTCACATTTTTTCAAAAAAATATTTTTTTTAAATACTTTCTAATTTTACGTGGATACACATAAGTGCTTTTAAAAAAAGTGGGAAAGTATTTGGTCAGTATCATTTTTTTTCAAAATACTTTCCTTTAAAAAATTTTAACAAAAGCTTATAAACTTTGCCTTTTTTTAAAGTTTTAAAAAGCATTTCTTTTATTAAAATTTTAAATTTTAAAATTTTTTCTTTTATTAAGTTGTTTACCAACCGTAAGCTTTTTAATAATAGAGTTTTTTTATTAATAAACTTATTGTTAGCTTTCTTTCTAGTAATAAAGATAATTAGTAGATTTATAGATCTGCTTAAATCTTAAGTTCTCAATTTTTTAGATTTATTTAGGATCAATTCAATTATCTTAATTAGGATTTTATTTTTTTAGTTCTTAATTAATTTTTGTATTTAATTAGATTTCATTTAATGTAGTTCTATTTATTGTGATTATCATTTACGAATTAGATAAAGCTATCATTTACGATCTAGTAACTTAAAAATCAGCATCTAAATAATCATTATGTCATTTTTCTTAAATCTCCAAATAGCTATAAAAATTAGCTAACATTAGGACCGTTTCCTAATGGTAAATTTTAATGCATTATTGTCAATTGTGTTCTACTAATCGTGTGCTCAAGTGTGCAGTGACACTCTGAGCACTTCTTTGTCTTCCAAGCGTGCCTTTCCAGGTGTTCTGAAGACTCATCTAAACTCATTTGAGTTCATCTAAACATTGTATATTAACCCTTATTATTGCTTGTGACTAGTGAGCACATCCGCCACAATCTACAGCAAGGGGGTTTTCATTTGCGATGTGAGACACTTTTTCTCACAACCAGGATTGGCCTTCGCCTCCTTCCTTGTTTTTTGCTTGTGCTTGTTTATGGCGTCCTTTTTGCTGCGCTCCACAAAACACTGTTGTGGTCTCCTCTCTAGTGCATTATTACACTAATTACAAGTTGAGTTACTAATTGTTTCAAACCAAACGCACGGACTTGATTGTAATCGATGCACTAAACCATAAAGTGCCGAAAAGTAGGGGGGTTGTTATATTGTCTTGGGCGGTTGTCTTTCTTTTATGCAATTTATTTCTCTCTCTCTCTTCTCTCACTATGGATGCTCTTTCAATTCTTTTTCTTACGCCATTCAGATTTTTTGAATGGAGATCGAAAATAATGATGAAACTAAGGGGTGAAGGTTTTACTCTGCACCACCATAGGAACTGAGATTGAATCAGACAATGAAGCTGAAAAATCTAAGTGGTTAGACCATAGTGATGAAGCTTTAAGTCTTCTCTGCATGTCTATTTCTCTTGACTTGCTCTTCCACATTGAGGTGTCCAAAACACCTAAATATGTATGGGAAAATGTTGGATGCGATGTTTGAACAACTAGATGACATGAGAGTAGCATGAGTTGGAAAACGAACTACTAAGGTTAAATCCTAGTGACTTTGAAAAACTACAAGCTTTGTTCTCAAAATTTGTCCACATTAGATTGTTGTTAAAAGGATGTCAAGTAGAGAATAAAGATTCTCAACTGATCTTTTTTATTCTCTCTAAGATAAGTCCCGAATATTCTGTCTTCGTGTCAACTTTCTATGCTACAAAAGCTGCTTTGGGTGATACTTGGACTATGCCCTCCTTTGACTATTTTTTGTCCCAACTCATTCGAGAATAGGGACAAACTCATTCAAATGAGGTCTCTCAAGTCCAAGTCACATGCCCTTGGTAGCAAGTACTAGCAAGGGAAAGAATACTAAAAAGAAGAAAGAAACAAGAGGATCAACCTAAGAAAGAAACACAAGGACCAAACTTAAAAATGACACAAACACTTCGACTTCTAAGCCTAAGGCCATAGACAAAGGCAAGTTTTTGTGTTCCTATTGCAATAAGTCTAGTCATGACGAGAAACACTATGTTTCGAGAAACAAATTGATCACTTATCTCATTTACTTAAGAAAAATAAAATAAGTGTTCATAAATCCATAAAACAAAGTGCTCCAAAGGCTGAGTCTTCTATTGCAAAAGGTGTTAAAAATGATAAGAAGAAAGGAAAGTCTCTTATAGCTAGAGTTTCTCCTTCATCAACATGGATTATAGATTCTGGTGCCTCACACCACATGTGTTCTTCGCATGTTGTTTTTTCCAACATCGAACCTTATGGTATGTCTCCAAATCACGATGGGTAATGACACGATAGTGTTGGTTTCCGGGTAGTGGATCAGTAGAGATAGGATGGGGGAATATTTAACCAAGTGTTGAGTGTCACTGATCTCTCCTACCAATATCCTATCAGACTTACCAAATTACTTACCTTGGTGAAGGAATGTGAGTGGAATTTGGTCCTAGTTTGGTGATTATTTGCGAGCTTAATAAAGACACTACAGTGGCTGAGGGAAAGGTTGATCACCATTTCACAGTTATATACTTTTTTCCATGTTTACCTTCTGATTCTACACCACACTGCCCTGCTCACTCATGCAAATGAGGTTAGTAAGCTATGACATGAGCATTTTAGACATCTAAATCATTGCGTACCTTTAATAATTGATGCTGAAAATGAAAATGGTCAATGGGTTGCTCTCATGTCAAGTTTTCTAAGGGTATTTGTGAGGGTTGTACCCTTAAAAAGCATCCTAAAAAGAACTTTAACAAAAGAAAATCCTAGAGAGCCACTCGTCCTTTGAATCTTGTTCACAGCAATGTTTCTAGTCTATTTCCTTCTCCTTCATTTAACTATAGCTCTTTATGCGCTAATCTTCATTGATGAATAATCATGATATACTTGGGTATATTTTCTTAAGCTTAAGTCTTAAGTCTTTAAACATTTTCAGGACTTTAAGGATCTTGCTAAGAAACAAGTGGAACAGTCTATCAAGGTTCTTCGAACTGAAAATGAAGGTGAATATGTAAACAATAGGTTCATGGATTTCTGTAATTCTGAAGGGATCTCTTTACAACATACAGTTACTTATAGCCCTTCACAGAATGGAGTCATGGAAAGAAAGAACCATACTCTGAAGGAGATGGCCACTTGTATGATTCACTCGAAGTCTCTTCCTCCACAGTATTGGGCCGAGGTAGTGAATTGTGTAAATTACATTCAGAACTGTGTTCCACACAAGGCAGTAAGAGGGGTGACACCCTTTGAAGCCTTGTTTGAACGCAAGCCTGATGTTGAGCACTTTTGAGTCTTCGGATCCAAGGCTATGGCTCGGATCCCAAAGAAGAAACGTAAGGCCTTGGAACCATAATCCAAACCTTGTATCTTTGTAGGGTATCCTGATGGAGTGAAGGGATATCGATTGATGAATCCTACCTCTCATGAGTTGTATATCGAGAGAAGTGTTAAGTTTGATGAGTCTTCTTTGACTTCTACTTCTCCACGTATTAAGGTTCTTCATCTCACCGATTCAGATTTTGACTCAACAGATGATGACACTTTTGAGCGTGCCCCTCTTCCAGATCCTCCTAACCATCAGACCTTTGAGTCTTCTGATTCGGATAGTAGTGATGATGAGGACTATGTCCCTTCTCACTCAAGTGAAGAATCTTCCGACTCTGAGCCTGATCCTCCTGGTCCCCTTTGGGCCAGGAAAACTTTGCAAAGTGCTGGAGATTTAGTTGGAGATACTTCAGATATGAGACGTACTCGAACAGATTTCGTTGGACCCAAATCTTTCTTCACCTCTACTTCTGATCCACAATCTCTTCGGGAGGCTTCTGGTATTCCTGAGTGGGATTCTACCATGGATGAGGAGTATTCCTCTCTCATGAAGAACAATACTTAGGATCTCACCACTCTTCTGAAAGGAAGAAAAATCGTTCACTGTAAGTGGGTGTTCCGAACAAAGTATGGAGTAGATGGAGATGTTGAAAATTTTAAAGTGTGATTAGTAGCTAAGGGTTTCTCCTAGATAGCTGGGGTTGATTATACAAATTTTTTTTCTCTAGTTGCAAAGATGACTTCGATTCAATTGAACCTAGCCATTGCCGCAGAAAACAGATGGAAAGTCCATCAAATGGAAGTTAAGAGTGCCTTCCTTCATGGTGACCTAGAGGAAGATATATATATGGAACAACCTTCGGGTTATGTCTAAGATCCCTCCCTCGTTTGTGAGTTAAGGAAGTATCTTTATGGTCTTAAACAAGCCCCTTAGGCTTGGTATGCCAAGATGGACTCCTTTTTACTTACATCAGGGTTTACCAGGTGTCACTCTAATCCAAATGTTTATATTTTATGGCAAGATGACTCCATACTCATTCTTGTTCTATATGTTGATGACTTGTTGATCACAGGCAGCTCTTCCTCTATTATTGATTCTGTGAAGATAGCCTTAGCCAACAAGTTTTCCATGACTGACTTAGGTTGCTTCATTACTTCCTTGGGATCCAGATTTCACAATCTGACTTGGGAATCTTCATTTCACAACCTAAGTATGCTCTTGATTTGCTAGCTCATTTTTAGATGTCCGATTGTAAGTCTTCTCCTATTCCTTTTCTTTCTGGGGTGAAGTTGGTTTCAGATTTCTCTACTCCCTTGGTTAATGGTACTCTTTATCGACAGTTGGTGGGGAGATTGATTTACTTGACTCACACTCGACTGAATTTATCGTATGCTGTTGGGATTGTGTCTAGATTCATGTAGGAGCCACATGATCTGCATTGGAAAGTAGCTAAATGGATCCTTCATTATGTTCATGGAACTTATGTTGATGGCATTCACTATCATGGAGGGGTTGATATTAACTTGATTGGATTCACAGATTTTGATTAGGCCGGTGACTTAGATCATCAGAAATCTACTTCTAGCTATAGATTCACTCTTGGTTCATGTCCTATTAGTTGGTATAAAGGGAAACAGAATGTAATTACAATATCATCTATAGAGGCATAATATAGAGGAGCAATTAATGCTTCCACATAAGCTATTTAGCTATAGGGTATTCTAACAAAGTTTGGCATCCACTTTCGGTGGCCTACCATTATCTACTATGATAACACGAGCACAATCTCTATCTGCAGAAATCCAGTTCAGCTCAGCGGACGAAGCACATTGAGATCTATATACACTTCATACGAGAGCTTATTCATGATGGTATCATCGACATTAAGTACATTCAGACTGTTGATCAGATTGCAGATTTATTCACCAAGCCCTTCACTGAGATGAAGGTTCTTCACTTACGGTCTCTTCTTGGGGTGAGGTCTTTTGTAGCAGCTCATCTCCTTCAGGCTATGTAGTCCTTCTTTTCTTCTTCTTCTATAAAGATTGTGTTTATATATGGGCACCTTATCAGGCCTTTAGTTGCCAGGCCCCATTGACACATCTTTCTTAGTTATTTAGGGGTGTCTTCCTTTTCCGTCTGACTCATCACAACCACTACGACAGCTTCGATGAAGGTGGGTGTTAGTGTGAGTTATCCTATGTGTCCTCCTCTCATGTTGGAGGGTCATCTCACATGGGTTAGGTTTAGGGTTTCATGTGTGTCATGCACTAGGGTTACTCAGCACCCTATATGTACCCCTTTACTATTCATTTATGAGCATGACAAGACACTCTACTGTCTTTCCTCTATGCAAGCTTTGTTTTTGTTGAGCAAGTTCTTCCATTACTGATCATTTCTTTCTTATTATTGTTGGAGCTATCACGATTCCATTGGAGTGCAACTACTCCGTGGTGCCTCGTTTCTAATTTGATTCTCACAAAATATTTTCAAAGACTAGTTAATTGCTATGTAACAAGTTTATTTAGTTGTTTATTGATCACTTGTATGTATTCAACTCCTATTGGTGTGTGTTCTTGTGTTTTGTTTAATGACCAACTTGTCTCTTGTGTTTAATGCGAGTTTAAATTTTTTTTACCTTTGTATTGTTTATTTTTAATTTAATTTTTTATTATTGAATCATTTTGTTCCTCCCTATTTGTACCTATCTACTTCTCATTCTTCATGAGTTATCTCTCTTCCCTGAATTTCTCTATTTCCCTACTTTTCTAGACTTTTTGTAGAATTGTAGCATGTTTCATTCATATATATATATATATATATATATAGGAATTTAGGAGTTAATACAAATTATCTCAACATCTCCAATTGGTGTCAATGTGGCAGGTGTCCAAAAAGTACTCCAAAAGCCTAAACTGAGAGTGCCCAAAATTCCACATGATACACTTAGCAACTGATATGTGAAAAGGGAGTGAATAAAACACCAAACATGCATGAAAGTAGAAAATATAAAAAATCTTCCATGGAAGTTTATAAATTACCGTGAGTACAAATACATTTGAAAAACCCACACAATATGATTTACACTGTATAAAATATGTCATTAAGCTGATGATATTCAAATATGATTTAAAATCGGAGTAAATAAATGTTTCAAATGTAAAGAGTGCTAAAATTTACAAACTTAAAAAAACAACATCCAAATCCGAGTCACCAATCAAAAGATAAAGCCTTATAAAGGTCTAAAATATACGATCTACTTACCTAAACAAGCAAAAAACTATTAATTAAAGAAATCTATGCCATCAAATTCAAAAAACAACATCAACATTATATATAGATCATGAAAAATAATGTAAGGTGAAAAGAAATCATCTTCCCAACCTTCAAGGATTAAAAGTTATGAGTCTTAAAAGAATTATAATCCAAAAAGGGATCAACGGTGAAACAATAGCCCATGGGGACTAAAAATGCCTAGTGGGTGGTCATATAGTGACCCAAGGGAATGAGAATTGGTGCTAGAGAGTGATCATACATTGGATAAAAATGGATGACTATACACCACATGAAGAATGCACCAATGATGTTGAGCATGCAAAATGCACCAAAATTGTGTTCCAATTTCAAATGTATGCAAAGGGTGTCTCAATGCTCCATTTTTTGTAAAACAATACTTTCCATAAATATATCAAATAGAGGAATCAAAAAATTATATTTTAAGCCCATGGTTTTTTGAAAATGTACAAAAATCAACTTTCATCTATGTTGCTCTATGTTTGTCTTGTACATTTCAACATTCAAAAAAGCAAAGAAAAGCACTAAATACTCAAAAAAATCTGATTTTTTAAATCTGTTTTTTCTTAGTGGAATAAGAAAAATACAAGATCAAACTCACAATTTTTCAGATTTTTCCAAAAACACAAAACCCCCAAAAAATGACACCATGAAAGTAATTTTAGCATAAACAAAAATACCCATTGAGTGATTTTGATAACCAGCAATATGAAATGCCTCAAAAAATGTTTAGGGCTTGGCAAGAAGCATGATAATTTGGAAATTGATGAAAATGAAAATATCTACAGATCCTTGGATGTATTATTCTAATTTTAGTTTTTTTAATATAATGTGATGTTCCAATAGTACAATATCTACAATTCCAAAAATATGCAAACAAAATTTGAGATCCACCAAAAACACTTAAAAATGAAATAAGATTTATATCTCTTCATTCAGATCTGCACTGAATAATGTAAAGGAATTTAAATAAAATCCTAGATGCAAGAAAATTATGAGATAGAGATTGCAGATCTCTATCTGATATCAAATAGAAATTGAGGAAGGCCCAATAAATATTTGCAATGAAAGCATCCACACAAAGAATTCAGATGAGAGGAAGAAAATCACAAACAAAGCACGTTGTATTATACTAAAAGGAAATATACAATGTAAATGTGTGTGCAACTAACAATAGTTAAACTAGATTATAATATCCCTAAGAGATTGCATCTCCATCAACTTTGGAGATGACTCCAAGCTTTAATTTTTTAACTTTCCACAAGGAGACAAAAGTTCCTTATATAGGATAAGTAAGAGGTGAGTGAAAGGTGGGATATGATAATTCCCCAAGTTATACCTCACCCTTCTCACACATGTGAGAATAACTACTACATAAATGTACATTTAACAATGTTATACACACATAATAGAAACACTATCTAAGTTGGATTTTAGTGCAACGCGTGTGACTATGACTCTGTGTTCCTCCTTGTTTGTCTTTCTCTACTTCTCATTCTTCATGACTTCTTTCTTCCCCAAATTTCTCTCTTCCCCTTGTTTCATTAGTTTTCTAGATAATTGCTAGAACCGTAGCACATCTCATAATAGTATCTATATGGTTATTCTTATCGTAGTCCCTTCTAACCCTTGTTTTTGGCCCCCAGAGGCTCGTATTCTTATTTTTTAGTGATTTCGGCCTGTTGTGTGCCAACTTGGGTGCTAATAGGGTCCTAATTTGAATTTAAGATGTTTATTAATAATTAGTTCATTTAAGACAATGAAGGAAAATCATACAAGGAATGAGTTTATTGTTTTTAAGTAAATAAAAAAGCACCCTCGTGCTAAACAATAGAATTCAAGCATACAAAGAACATCTTATAGTTTCTTCTTGTTGCATTTATTGAAAGGATAAGAGTGTGCACACTTCATAAACACTTGCATACATAATATTCCCCGCTGATTTGCATCAAGTGGCAATTTCCAGAGTTTTTTTTCAAAGGTGGTTTAATTGAGACATGCCCACTAATCCACACCATATTTTTTTATTGTTTTGAAAGATGTTGAGGTTGGTTCAAGGTTTGGAGGAAACATAACAATATTCTAGTGCCTTGCAATGAATTTTGAAAAAGTGAGCAAGAGTTTCATAGCTCGAGAACATACGATCAAGTTCATCTAGTCAGCTTTACACTTGTAAAAAATTCTCATGATTGTACTTCTATGGTTACAAATATGTCATTTCCATACTTGTATATTTCTAATTGTGGTGGTAAGATTTTGATGATTATTTTGGGTCTTCCTTACCTCAATTTCCACCTGTCTTCCACCACTAGTTGTTTGTGACTATATTCACATTCATCAGATATTAAGTATCATTCTAAAAATCCTTATTCTCTAATCTTTTCAAACATTTTAGAAACTGAGTATCATTGAAAAATCCTATATTACTATTATATCTTCAATTAAATCTAATTTATTATGTTATATCTATTTAAACCTAATTACAACGTACTACACGGAACAAAACCACTTTCCATGCATACCCTACCAAGATCGATATACCTCTAATGGATAATCCATATTACGCTACAACTGAGTAGGAAACGTCAACAAATTTAACATGACTAGACATCAATTTCTGGAAAAGTATGAAGGCGATTATTCATAAAGAGGATTAAACCGAATCAAATATTCTCAATTGATATATACTCACACTTTGGGTGCACGCACAAGCAAGATATATAATCATACTTTGCGTGCATGCACAGGCAAGACATATACTCACACTTAGAGTGCATTGATCATAGTCAAGTATTTTTGGGACCCTTTGGGTGCGTGGAGAATTCTATTCAATTTTTAAGAGTGGGGTGGGCTCCTCATAATTCCAGTTAATAAAATCATGAATATTATGCATCCTTCCAAACCCAGGATGTTTTTTCCGCCCTTATTTTCTGCGCTTGAAATACGCTTGACGTCAAGATTTGAAGGTATCCATTAAATGTCTGACTCTTATTTGATTGAATTTCGGTAAAACTAATCCGTTGGTCAATGAGTATCCATCCCTTTCTAAAGACGATGTGCATATATTCTAAAACTCTTTAAGAGATTGGAGTTTTTCAATTGTCTTCCTTGTATGAGACGATAATAAAAATGAAAGTCTGCTTTCAAATAACACAGATTAGGTATTATCCAACCAAGGTGATAGGTATGTGTTGCATAAATCTTTGAACAAGAGTGTACGACACCTTTGTATCATCTGCATTCCAAGATATATACAGTAAATCGCGTTCTATGAAACATCACCCATCAACTCATCTTATCCGAAAGCTTACAAAATAATTATTTGTTTCATCCATTCAATTCTTGTTGTTTTCAGCTTATTCTAAAATGGTCATTCTTTTACGAGGTTACTTTAATAAGTTGATATATAACACATGCGATCATAAAAGGATAAATTTTGTTTAGTTTTTTTGCATTGGTAAGTTGGTATAGATAAGGATGGTAGTGTAAAAGGACACCTTAATAATGAAAGTGTGTAGTGCTATATCTTAAAAATAAGTGGTAATATCTATAATCTCATATATTTTATAAAGTGACCTCTTGTGCTTATGATTTTTTTTTACCTTTGACTTGGGCTATGAGTTTTGTATCTTTTTTTTATATTTTGTCCACCTATTATATGTTGTCCTGCGTGCCAATAAAATCCTAATTTGAATTCAAGAAATCTATTAATATAGGTGCATTAGTGCGTTTAAGGATACAAAAAAAACACAAGCCAATTTTATTGAAGTCATAATAGCAATAATCTATTATATTTCTAAGGCATCCCTTTTCCAAAAGAAGAATTCAAACATATATTTTTTGCACACATCAAGAAAAATAAGGGTTGGGACACTTTCACAAACTGTATCTATTGATGACTTGTATCGAGTTTTGACTGTAATACTAGTGTTTTTGTAAAGTTTAGATATTTAATTTTTCCCCTTCATTTATAACAAATACAATGGCGTTCTGTGTCTGTGACTATGTATGTTTGGTTTCCGGTGCACTTTTACACTCAGGAGGCATTGCTAAATGATAGAATTGGATTGAATTGTGTGACAATGAGAGAAAGGTGGCCTTGTACCTTGTTTGATTTGTGGGTAATGAATGCAAAGGAGGATGGCCTCGTATAACCAATCCATTAGGTGTCGATTTTGAATTTAGGCAAAGAACAATAGATCTCCATGTATGGTTGGCCTATAGAAATTCCCCCCTTTCAGTGAAAGGGAGAGTATGAAACCATGTCACTTGAGACGAAAGTGAAGAGATGAGAGAAAGTTAGTGACTGTGTAATTTAGTGGACATAAATTGGGTTATGAGAAGTTTGATTTGTAATATTGAATAACATGATTGACAAGAGGTGATGGTGTAGGATGTGTGCAATAGGACTAGATTTAGAGTTTTTGGAGAAATAATTTCAAATTTCTTCTTTGTATGGGATAGTAATAAAAATGACAATCAACTTTCAAACAACCACTTATACCATTGAAAAAAAACAGATTAGGTAAGTGTTGTATAAATCACTGAACAATTGTGTATGAGACCTTTGTATCATGCGTATATCTTTGAGTATGGAATATTCTATGAAATATCACCAATGAACTCATCTTATCCGAAAATATACAAAATAATTATTTGTTTCCTTCATACAATTCTTGTTGTTTCCATATTGTTAGTAACATTATTTATGGGTTTTATCTATTTCAACTTATATAAAAAAATTTCATTCTTTAATGAGTGCAAGTTAATTTATAAGGTGATATATAACACATGCAATTATAAAAGGATAATTTTAATTTAATTATCTTCATTGGTATATTGGTATAAATATAGATAGCAATGTAAAACGATGCCTTAATATAATGAAAGTATGTAGTGCTATATCGTTAAAAAAAGGGGCAATATTATAATCCCATGATGACACGTGTTTTAGATATTTTTTACCAAGTGACCACTTGTGCTTATGAGTTTTGTATTTTTTTGTTATTTTTCTCGTTGTTATACGTTGTCTTGCATTCTAATATAATCCTAATTCAAATTCAAGAAACCTATTAATATAAGTGCATTAGTGCGCTTAAGGACACAAATAATCACAAGTCAAGTATATTGAAGTCATAAGATAAAATAATCTATCACATTTCTAAGGCATCCCTGTGCCAAAAAAATAATTCAAATAAATATTTGTTGCACACATCAAGAAAAATAAGGGTTGGGAAAAGTGGATACACCATATGTATTGATGACTTGTATCGAGTTTTGACTGTAATACCACTGATTTGGTAAAGTTTATATATTTAATTTTTCCCTTGCATTTATTAAAAATACAGTGTTGTTCAGCATTTGTGACTATGTATCTTCAGTTCCTAGTGCACTTTTACACTCAAGAGTGATTGCTAGATGATAGAATTGGATTGATCTATGTGACAATGAGAGAAATTTGGCCTTATCTAACCAACCTTTCTTGATTCATGTGTAATGTATGCAGAGGAGGGTGACCTCGTATAACCAATCCATTGTGTGTCAATTATTGATATGGGTGAATAAAAATAGATCTCCATGTATTTTTGGCCTATAGAGTTCCCCCTTTCAATGAAAGGGAGAGTGTGAAGTAGTCTTACTTGAGATGAACGTGAAGAGATGAGAGTATAACTATGACAATGTAATATAGTGGACAAGAATTGAGATCTAATTTTTTTTGTATTCTAATAAATTGAATAACATGATTGAAGTGATGTAATGGTGTAGGATGTGTGCAATAGGGTTATATTTAGAGTTGTTGGTGAAATAATTTCACAAAACTATACAGGGTGTGTAGTATAATATTGTGATGTATCGACATATAATTAATAATGAACATGATCAAAATGACATAAAAAACTCGTTAAATACGTAATCAGGCCTCAAGATGTGGACTGTAACATTGTGAATTTGTGGTTGGAGTATTAGGGTAGATAGTAGGTTAAGTTGCTTACTGCCAAAAGTAATTTTACTAAAAAAGAGTATTTTGGAAAAGTTAAAATTACATTTTTTTTATTGTGATTGATTTTGATAGGAGTTATGAGCCTACAAATGTTCAGTGAGTCGTGGAGGTCATGCAATCAAATTTTGAGTGGGTGGGAGATGTCACTCAGGAGTGGACTACACATGAGATGGTAGATGCAATTAATGCTGATTTTTGTGTGAATTTGGATAAGTTTTCTTGATTTTGTGAATTATTTTTATTTTAGTATATATTGATGAAATCCTATTGAATGGTCTAGTATTTGAATTAGGGTGGCATCATACAATTACGACTAGGAACCCTACATTTTCGATGAGGATATGTATTGTCTTTACATGAAATGCATGGTTTCAGGGTAAATAGTAAAATATTGTATGGATTTTTTTGGGTGAAATGCATATTTTGATTGATGTATGATGATGTTTTGAGTTTTTTTATCTTTGTTTGTAGAGAGATGTATATGTGTGATATTTCGGTGGAGGTCATAAAATGGTCCAACATTATTTTGCTTGGGCTCGAATGATGTGGGATGGGATATATTAGATAGGGATGGACTACAAATGTTGATAGATTAGGGGATCTATCCCCAAAATTTGAATTTTATATCCACATTATGTGAGCGGTGGAATGTAGTTGTACATTTTAGATCCCAACAGGGGAGATGACAGTTACACCAAAGGATGTTTATAGTATTTTGTAGTTACTAACTATAGGTAAAAAGTGTAAGTGTTTCCCCAAGACATGCCTTACCATATATAAAGGCAAAAATATTTTGGGTGGGGTGTGGGGGTAGGGGAAAGCCCATGATCAGAGTTAACTTTCTTGTGGCTTCTTATGTTTCACGGTTGCAAAATTATATTTACATACTATTGACATCATTTGTTACAAGAGATGGTGGTGAGGTGTCTATATCATAACAGATGTGGAAGTTTTGTTAGGTGATAGAGAAGAATGAGACATAATATGCATGAGGTTGGTGTGTGTTGGCTCATTTCTACATGGATCTCTACAGGTTCACATTATAAAACTATGGTTGGTGATTGTGCGAATGATTTTTGGGCCAAGTCTATATTAAACACATCTAAATATTATTTCTTTGAGATGGTTCATGTCAGGGTGGAAAGGGTATGATACAATGAATTATATATATGTGTTAGATATGTTGGGGCCATGTGATATCATTTGGAGGTCATATAGAGATTTCAAAGGTTGGCTTACAGATGTAAATGAAATGTGGTGAATGTGGTGTACCATATGGTTAGAGGATCAATTTCTAGATCAAGAAGAATTATTTTAGTGTAATCATGTGATATGACAATTCAGGATCATGTAGGAGGTTCCTTTGGCACTTTATCCATGGACGAGATAGACTCGTGTTGCTTTTAGAGGGGGAACAACTGTGGCCAGCACCAGCTGAGATATTTCCCCCACCAACTAATGATGTAGATCCAATGATTGTTTTGAGTAATGAAGATGATATAGGTTATGTTGAATATTATATTTACAAATGAATCACCAAAGTCATGGGAAATCTTAGATATGTGAGACTCGGTGTTGGGGTTAAACCATATAACAATTTTGCACAAATCTAAAAATTAGATAAAGCATACAAGCAATGAATGTGGAAATAAATAAGAGAAAGATAACACCAAATTTAACATTGTTCACCCAGTGTGGGCTACGTCCACTAAGAAACTGCCAATATTATTCTTCAGTGGTTTACAAAGGAAATACAATGACGATATTTTGTCTTCCAACCTCTCAAATGATGTTCAATGTTTTTCCCTCACTCATCTACTCTTTCTTGCTCACCATGAAAAATAACATGAAAACAATTTTTATTTGATTCTCTCATACCCTCATACAATGCATACATGCATATATATCTACTTTGGGAAGCTAGTTATGATTTTACAATTAAGAAATCATATTTAAAGAAAAATATTTATTCTTATTCTCGACCAAAAAAACAAAGCACCATCGCACAGGTTGAACAATTTCGGTTACTGTCTGACCAGTGCTGGTCACTACTTGACTAATGTTGGTCACTTCCTGACTGATGTGAGTCACTGCTTGACCAATGCCGATCACTTCCTGACTGATTCTAGTCACTTTCAAATTCAACAACATATAAAAACAAGATTTTTGTGATGTAATTAAGCTCCACACTCAAGAATCTCACACTTGGATATCAGTTGTCGCACTATAATGTACATCACCATCCTTGGATCCTTTTCCTTTTCCTGTTTCTTTCTCTTTAAGTATCAAACTTGAAGACCAATAGAAGTGGTGTGAATCTCCAACTTCTCCTTTACCAATGGCTTCGTTAGCATATCCGCCTGGTTATCATCCGTATGGATTTTATATAAATTTAACTACTTGTCCTCAAACACCTTCCATATGAAGTGATACCTCAACTAAATGTGTTTCATTCTTGAATGAAATGCTAATTTATTTTCCAAATGGATCGCACTCTGACTATCACTCTATAATCGGCAATCCTCTTGTTCCTTACCCAACTCTTCCATGAACCTACTCATCCATATCATCTCCTTGCTAGCTTCTGTAGCTACAACATACTCTTCCCCTATAGTAGACATAGACACAACCTTCAACATTCTCAGAATCCATCTAATTGTCATTCTACCTACCATGAAAACATATCCAATGGTTCTCCTCCTGCCATCCAAATATCCAGCCATATATGAATCAACATAGCCACGTAAAGAAGTATCCGACCCTCCATAGCATAACTCCATGTCAAATGTCCCTCTCAAATACCTGAGAATCCATTAGAATGATTTCTAATGTTCTTCACATGGATTAACCATAAACCTTCTCATAACTCTCACTTCCTGTACAATGTCTAGTCAAGTACAAATCATGGCATACATTAGACTTCCTACTGTTGTAGCATAGGGAACACGTGCCATGTACTCTACCACTTCGTGTGATGAAGGACAATTATTTTTTCTAAATTTGAATTTTTCAACCATAGGTGTACTAATAGGTTTTGAATATTGCATGTTAAACCTTTCCAACACCTTATAGATATAAGCCTCTTGATACAAATACAACTTCTTGTTTTTTTGTCTCGGTGAATTTTCATGCCAAGGATTTATTTGCAGCTCCCAAATCCTTCATTGCAAATGTGTGAGCTAGTCTTTATTTTAGTTTACCAATGTCTTGCATACTAGATCATGTAATCAACATATCATCCACATACATTAACAAAATAACATAGCTCTCATTTTCAAGCTTCATAAAATAAACACAATGGTCATATTCACATCTCATATAACCATGCTCATACATAAAATTTTCAAATCTCAAATACCATTGCCCTGGATCTTGCTTGAGCCTATATAGGCTCTTTTTCAATCTAGACACAAGTTTCTCCTTACCCTTGACTTCATAACCAAGTGGCTTCTGCATATAAATCTCTTCCTCCAAATCACCTTGAAGAAAAGTCATCTTAACATCAAAATGTTCTAAATGTAAATATTTTGTTGCAACCAAACTTAGAACAATACGAATAGAAGTCATCTTAAATAAAGGAGAAAAAATCTCATCAAAATCAATACCTACTTTCTGTGTAAATCCCTTTACCACAAGCCTCGCCTTGTATATTTTCATTCCACCCTCTTCTTCCTTCATCCTGTAAACCCATTTTTTCTATAGTGATTTCTTAGCTACTGGAAACTTGAAGAAATCCCATGTCTGATTTTGTTCCAAGGAGTCCATCTCCTCATCCATGCCATGATCCCACTTCACGTGGGTATCTACCTGAATTGCTTCTTCAAATATTTCTGGTTCACCACTATCAGTCAATAGTAAATAAGAAAAGGAAGGTGAAAATATTTCTGGAGGTCTACTTACTCTTTGTGACCTTCTCACTGAGATCTGGGGTGTTTGGAGCTCATTTTGTGCTTGTTACACATTCATGTCAATCTCTATCAGTAACCGATGCTAGTATCCTAATACCGACTGTGGTTCTATAACCAATTGTGGTTCCTTTGTCTTATGACTGAATGTGGTTACCTCACCGCCATCAGTTCGAGAATTACCGACACCAGTTCCAGTAGTTGTCTGTTCTGAACACAATCCTGTATGCCAATACTGGTTAACCTGACTGACATTGGCTTCTGTAGAACTGACACCGGTGTCTGTGGATGTCCATTTTAGATCCAAAAGTTGATTTTCCTTCAAATTATCATCAACATGTTCATGTTTAGGCACCAAAACCTAATCCTTGTACATTATTTTTTCATTCCAATCAACATCACGACTCCTAACAATATTAGATTCTTCTAAATCCCAAAAATGATATCTGAAATCACCAGAGCCATAACCAATGAAAGTACATCTCTTAGATTTAGCATCCAATTTCATCCTATTTTCCCTATCAACATGCATAAAAGCCTCTGAGCCAAAAAATATGAGAAAAGAAAAATCTACCTCTTTTCCAGACCAAGGTTCTTCCGGTATTCCACAATCAAATATTATTGAAGGCCCATAGTTGATCAAGTACACTATTGTATCTACTTCTTATGCGCAAAAATTTAAAGGAAAACTGACATGTATCCTCATGCTTCTAGCATGTTCCATGATTGTTTTGTTCATTATTTTTGCAACTCCATTCTCCTATGGAGTTCTAAGAACCGTTCTTTCTCTTTGTATTTCATTCACTAAACAATAATCATTTAAATCCTTGTTCCAGTACTCACCATCATTCTCAGATCTAAGGCACTTTAATTTTAAGTTTGTTTCATTTTCCACAAGGGATTTACACCTTTTAAAAGTATCAAAAACATCATATTTTTTCTTAATACAGTAAATCCCTACCTTCCTTGTGGCATCATCAATGAAATTAAAATAATATTGGGATCCTTCAATAAAATCTACCTAATATGGTCCCCACACATCTGAGTGTAGATGCTCCAATTTCTGCTCTTTCTTTGTGGACCTAACCTTGACAAATCTCACTCTCTTTTGCTTTCCAAATATGCAATGCTCACAAAATTAAATATTTACTTGTTTCAAATATGATAACTTACCCTTATCCTTTAAGATATGCATTCCTTTTTCACTCATATGGCCTAGTCGATTATGCCTCATGGTTGCATCTAAATCTATAGTAGATAACACAGAAAAGGAACTAGTAACATAGGTAGATGGATATAAAGTTCCTACCTTCTTACATCTTTCCAAAACAAGAGATCCCTTAGTAACCATCCAAGAATCGGCTGTGAATGTAACCACGCATCCAAATTCACCTAGTTGTCGTGCAGATATTAGATTTTTCTTGAGGCCATGCACATGCCTCACATCTTTCAATTCCCATGGATTTCCATTCTACAAGTTTAGATAAACATCATCTTTACCAGTAATATTGCATGGCTCATCATCTCCTAAATAAACTTGTCCAAAAGCACCCTAAACATAATTTCTAAAATAACCCTTAGTAGGGGTAACATGGAAAGAAGATCCAAAATCTAAAACCCAAGATTCTAATTTATTATCCAAGGAGAGAATAAGGGCATATTTTTTTACCTCAGTTGCAACATTTTCCTCTTTACCTTTTTATTTACTTTTGTTTGATGTATTCTCTTTGTTTTCCTTAGACCAAAACTCCTCTTTACATGTCCTCTCTTTCCATAATTCTAGCAAATTAAATCTTTTTACTTGGATCTAGATCTACCATTTCTTGACATTGATCTCTAATTATTTTTTTCTCTTTTATGATCTGTCCTTAGATCTTCCCATGCTTTCTATATTTAAAGTGCTTCCAGATGATGTTTCCTCTAAGAGTTTCCTGTGTATTTCCTCATTAAGGATTACACTAACCACATCATCAAATTTTAAACCTTTAGAATCAGACATTGTATTACTAACAACCATTACCAAGTTATCCTATCTACCAAAGAGCAAAAGAATAAAAGTGCTTTCATTTCATCATCAAATGAAATTTCTACCAATTTTAATATATTTATAATAAACCAGAAATCATTTAAATTATTAGATACAGATCCATCTCCTTGTATCTTAGAATTAAACAATGTTTTCATCAAATAAAGCTTATTTGAAGCACTAGGAGTTTCATACAAATTTGCTAAATATTTCATCAACTCTACCGTGGTTTTTACATCTGTAAAATTCAAAGCCATCGATGCTTCCAGGTTCAATCTTATAGATCCTAGATCCTTTCTATCAATAACCTTTCATTCTTCATCAGTCATCGTGAACGGATGTGCATTTTCATCCAACAGTAAGTATAGATCCTTCTAATACAATTAATCCTCCACCTGCATCTTCCATAGTTAATAATTACGACTGTCAAATATCTCTACTCGGTATTTACTATCTTGTGCCATTGATATGCTCCCACTCAATCAGAAAAACCTTTGTGAGTAAATCTTGTTAACACACAAAACATCCAAAAAAATCCTTGATACTAGTTGTTGGAGTTAAACTATTTAATAGTGTTGCACAGATCAAAAAATCAGATAAATTATATAAGCAATGAATGTAGAAATAAACCGAAAGATAAAATAAACAAGAAAAAGATAACACCAGATTTAACGTGGTTCAACCAGTGTGCGCTATGTCCACCAAGAAATGGCCAATATTATTATTCATTTCTTTACAAAGGAAGTACAATGGAGATTTGTTGTCTTCCAACACCTCATAGAATGTTCAATGTTTTCCCCTCATTCAGCTACTCTTTCTTACTCACCAAGAAAACTAACATGCAAAAAATTACTATTTTCTTCTCTCATACACTCATACAATGCATACATGCAAATATATCTATTATAGGTAGATAAATATGATTTTACAATCAATAAAGCATCTTTAAAGAAAAATATTTATTCTAATTCTCAACCAAAAAACAAACCACCATCGCACAGGTTAACCAATGTCAATTACTACCTGAACGATTTCAGTCACTACCTGACTAATGTCGGTAACTTCCTGACCCATGCTGGTTGATAATTGACTGATGTCGGTCACTTCTTGACTGATGTTGGTCACTGTGTGATCGATGTCAGTCACTTCCTGACCGATCTCGGTCATTGTTAAATTCAGCAACATGTAAAAACAAGCTTTTTTTGAACAATTAAGCTCCACACTCAACACTTGGCCCCTTAGATAACCTCCAGATTTTATAGAAGTTAGTGCTTCGTGTTTCAGATAAGGGTTAGAGAGAACACATAATGATGCGTAAATCATAACTAAGGAAGTGCACTAAGACTTTAATAAAAAGCACAGGGATATTATTGAAATAGCTACTAGATTAATTGAAGACCTTTCAACATGATCAATTATTCCAGAGATATCTAGAATTATAAAATATCGTAGATGAAAGTAAACTATGACCATGTAAATGAACAGATTTATGTAAAGATATAAGGGTGGGTAACATGATAGATATTTAAACATTCATCTAAAACTAAATAAAAGTAACAAGAAGAAACAAAGGACATAGACTTTTGCAAACTATCAGGTGCACATAACAAGAACTCTTATATATATAGAAAAACAATACACGAGGAAAAATCTACATAGATTATAGGGTTTCTTTACAATAGAGCCTTGCTAAGGAAAATGTACACAATCGAATGAACCTAAAATATCCTGCAGAGCTCTGAAATTCTATTTTTTTTATATCTTCTCTTTTTTGTATCTGGCACTAGAACAATCTTATATAGACCTTGTGGCTCTTGCTTAAATGTACCTCCATTAAGATTTTGACATCCCGCATTTATTTTTTACCTATGAGATCTTCCAAATTTGGAGCAGATCACAACTACATAATTTGGGACTAGAGATCGTATTCATTCCACCAGACATCAAGCCCTTCGCTTCTTTGATTCATCTTTTTTATGGTGGTAGATTCCTTGCTTGACACATGGGTATCGTGCGCTGCTTTGGGTCTTCTCCTTTTCTCTTTCCTTTTAAACTTGCACTTGGGTGATACGTGGATTCCTGTGTGCTTCTCCACTTTATCTTTTGACTTTGCAACCTGCTCGGTACTGCTTAACCACACTTTGGCCACATGAAGGATTCACTTTGCACGAGGATTCCTGATTCTTTGTGCCTTCTCAAAAATGTGCCAAAGGGACATGTGGATACCATCTGTGTGCATTTCCATACTTAGGAAAAAATTGGTCTATAAAAAATGTAAAATAATTACGAAAGGAAAAGGGGACGAGAAGACAAAAGGTAGCGTTAATGGAGGAGCATCGAAACAATGTATAAATCCTTCTAAAGTTATGATGACTCACTAATGGATTCTGTTCCAAACATGGAAGAATCTAGAAATAATTTTGTAAAAATTCAAAATTTCAAAATGTGGCTCAAAGAAATGCCACTCAGATATGCTACAAAGTAGCTTGGTACCCAACCCATTTTTCCTCAGTTGGGTAAGTCCTTTATTATAGAGCCTAAAAGGCTCTATCCATCTCTATGATCTCTTTGTGATATAATGTATATAGATCTTGCACCATTGCATGCAAACGGAAATCAAGTTTTACAATTGGAATCAAGATGGCCTCTACCTCAGTAATTCTAGAATCATCTTTTAAAGACTGAAAAATAGTCTTATCTTACTCCTTGGCTGTAAGAATTTATTAGATATGGTCCTCTGATAGGAAAGTAGAGTCATTGGGGAAGGGAAAGGGGAAGCCTAATTGAACTAATTCTCCAATGTGTTGTTTCTACTATTTGATCCCTAATTAGAGTTGGGCCAAGAGATTTTGGCACTCGGTAGTGGCCTTGCTGCAACTCAGAATCTCACTAATGTTTTCCACGACCTATCACCTATCTCTAATAATATCCCTTTGCATGGTGGAGTTTGAGAAGTCATATAATTTAGTAACCATCGTCAAGGCCGAGGAATCCACATTAGTGCACAAGCTTTGTGAATCAAATATAAATCGGAGTGCAAACCCTAGATCCATTATTGTGTTGGCACTTCTCTTACATCAAGGGGTGTATAATCCCTCCACCAACATGATGTTTCCCCATTTTTGGGGCTGTTGAGTGAACTTCAAGGTTTAATACTTGACCGCACCCTCTGATGCCTTGCACTTTATTTGCAAGCTACCCTTTTCTACCTCCGAGGTATGCAGCCTTATTTGGAGTGAAGTGACCTTTTCCATTTTGGAATCGGCATCTTGTTGTAGGAGCTTCTTCTCCTAATCAATTCAACTGGATGTAGCTTTATATGCTTCTAGTTCAGACTCTAACCTCTTGGTCTCTACTTAATAAGTTGTAAGATTTTCTTTAATAACACCTCTTTTAACTCCTTATGGAGTTTCTCTATTTACCTTCCCTTGTCTTGGATTTTTGAATTGAGGTGGGCTACAATGCTTTGTGTCTGTAGGAGGCTAGCCTTAGTTATATAAATCTTATTGCTGATTTTGAGGTAGTCACTAGTGACTATGGTAGGTATCCCATTCATTAGTTTGACCTTATCTTGAGGTCACAAGTATGTAAGGTCCACCAAAATAGTGTTGATGGAATAATCATCAGGTTGCATTTGCTCGGTAGGTTTAGAGATTCTAGGGATCATCTGGTTGATGGTTAGGGAACTCTGTTAATGGTCATAGAATGACCACATCTACCTCTGAGCTCTTACTACCATTTTTTTATTTTTCTTCCTCTAGATCCTGTTATCTCGAGCCACTTTTGCCATCTCAGCCTGATTCAAGAATTCAGAGGAGGAAGGGACTACCCCGCGTATAAATGTGAATCCTGGTAATATTTTGTAAGGGATTGTAACTAATTATGGGGGATGGGAAGGAACACAATAACTCGAGGATAAAATATAGGAATGGTGGATGATGGTGGAGGAAGAAGAGAGTAACCGAGAGAAGGAAGAGTTTGGGTTGTGGTGGTCAACAAAGTAATGCTCCCAGTTGATGAAGTAAAAGGTGGAGAAGATGGAGATGGATGAACAGAAGGAGAAGAAGGGACGGAAGAATGAGAGACCTCAACTGTTTTAAATTTTTTATTCAGAGGGCTAGTGAATCCAACTACGGTTGTAAAGGGAGAGGATGTTAGTTATCCTAAAGTGAGCTCCTAGGCTAGACCCAACACTGGTTGAGCCGATTACCCCTCATCCTATGGTCCTAATGTTGTTTGATTCATGGGTGTGTGGCCTGTAGAATCTAGCTGAGGAGTGGAAGGAGGGGGCCATGGTGGCATTTATTGTCTAGAGGGGCCAAGGGACCCTATCGTATACCGTGTGAGCTGTTCTTTGGTGAGTGTAATTGCCTACTCACTATCTGAGTCGGACCCATGCTCAACATCCAAGTATTCTTCCACTTGCTCATTAGTAGGTTTGCCCTTAAAATTAAGGGTCATTTTCATAATTTCTTGCCTATATTTGTAATAGGACTGAATTTTCTCTGCATTCTAGACTTGATTCTTTAGGTCTTCCATCAATCCCTTAGTCATAGTAACAAATTGGTCATATATGTACACCACTAGAAGAAAAGTCTCCCATAGTGAGATCAAATGTATTTTAGCTTGACATAATTATCAGTAGTGTCCTCTTAAGGAGACCTCTTGTCTTAAAAAAACTTTCAATTTTCATGCTGGAAGGATTCTAAGAATCTATTCTTAGCTAAGGTGTCAATCATCCACCCATTCGGGTCATATCTCCATGTGCCTTGGATGAAGGTGAAGCCATAAGAAGTTATATTTCTATGTGAGAAGATGCTTTGCCTAACATTTGATGATGGTAGTTCCTTCCCTGCTCAAATAGAGGTCAAACAATGCTTTCTTCTTTCAGATGGAGCCAAAATCTACATTGAGAAACACCATCTTCCTAGTTATATTGATGGCAAACCACCCACTCTATGAGAATTATTTGAAGCATGATGGATTCATCTCAGAATCCATGTAACCAGATCATTGAACATTGCCACCCTAATGAAATAGTCATAGGAATGCAGGGGGTCCACCACGAAGGCTTGGACCAAGTCGTTCATCCTATTATTCACCCCTTCCAGGTCAAATTCTTATAAAAGGGGCACAATAAAATAGTTGTAAAATTCATATGCATTCTAGGAGTAAGACAACATATGAGTCCATGCAGATACTAGGATTATCTATTGGGGTACACCTCTATGTCCCACAATGTTAAGTTCATAAATTGGCTAAATATCTGGGAGTTTTGGTCTAAAATGAAGTGCAACAAATAGGAAGAGTACATAAAGATGACATTAATAGGAAACATGGCCAAATGCCTCGCAAATAGATTGCGTAATGACTTCTACGAAGTCAAACTGATATGCATGTTCCTTATTAACGGATCTCATTTGGAAAAGGGTTGCACCTAGCCATTCATAGATGTTTCTGTTTGATTCTTGGACAAAAATGAATGCCACCATGAAACAGGTGTCCCTGAGAGTATTCCAAGAACATCTTGAGGGGAATGGGGAATCCTGATGTTTAGGAACTACTTGAATCATCTTGTGGAAACTCCCTATTAAGGAATGGGATTTTGTTTTAGCATTGAGCACTAACGTTTTGGAGGTTGGGCATATTGTAGAAAATGGTTTTTTGTCAATAAGCTAGGGTCAACATATCCCTGATGGCCTATGGTGAAATCATCGCCTACATGTATATGCCCCTTTCTAATGTGGGAGGAAAGGTTGAACCCCACGCACACGCATCTATATACGCTCAGGCTACGGTTGTGAACGAGAGACCCCCATGTAATGTGTGAGCATTTTGGTCCACATCCTCGAGCCAAAAGACTTAGAATCCCCCTAAATTTAGGAATTTTGAGTGCGTTGCATCTCTCAGAGCCTTTGGTTTTTATTGAGGATAGGATTAAAGACCCCATCCGTGAAGTCAGTGACCATGGAAGGGTCACTAAATTAAATTCCCTTATCCAGGAATCTTAGCCCTCGGGTGCAAATAACATTGTGGCACTAGTTTTCCTGCATAATATTTCAGTTTTGGTAGGAAACTCGGGGCTACCATAGCTGATCTTAAACTACTGAAATTTCTTGTTCTTTGAACTAAGGACTCAGGTGTTTGAACAAGAGACTCGTAGCATTTAGAATGAGGATTTTGTATGCTCAAATCTTTCCTTAAATATAATCCTTGACTCCCACAAAGTAAAGGATCGCACATACCTTGGGTCACATCATATAACGAAACTTTTGGTTACATGACCCTTTGTGCCGAATTTTTCATTTCCCAAGAGAATTTTCCTTAATACCATGATCCTTTTCATTCATTGTTCCAAAAAAGAAAAACCTTTGGATATTTTACTTTGGGGAAACTTAGGAATGTATAGTTCCTTCAAAACTTCAAAAAGGGGCAGAAGGGTCCCCACATGTGACATGTGTCCAAAGAAACTTATTCGAAGGGGAGAGACGGTGAAAACAAGGAAAAATAAAAAAGCAAAAAGAAAGAGGGTATTGTACATATGATCCAAAATTTTATAATGTTAAAACCTAATATAGATGATTAAGATGGATTTTGTTCACTAAAATCACCAAACACTCACCTTCCATGGTTTTAAGCTCGAAAGCATTGTGTTACTTACATATACTAATATTGAATGGTCCCATCTATTATGTCGAGATCACAAAACCCTTGATTTCTCACAAGTGAATGGTTAAGGCAGTCAGTGTGATTCATCAAACATGGAGTTATCGTAAAGTGTGGTACTTTGCAATTTAAGATAACCCTCTGGAGAAGGTCAGCTTCTTATCCTATGCTAGTGTCAACTACTCCAAAGTGCAGAGAGTTACATATCTAACCCTAATATAATACTTTGAAGGAGATAGAGATAGAGGAAATGCATGAAAATAAAACCTATTATAAGGGAAGGTGATGCACCAAGAAGGAGTGTTAGATAACATGCACAATAAACAAAGTACAACACATAATTTGCATGTGATGAAAGACTAGAAGAGCTGAAACAAAACACATAGGGGTGTTTATAAAATCCATGAATCTATTTATATTTCTCTTGAAATTGATACAATACACCACACTCAATCTTAAAGGCACATATTTTGCATTACAATGTCTAGTAGGGAGGTTTGGAATCTCCACAAACTCTCCAATAGAGAAGAAGAAGAAGGGAGGGGAATATACAAGGTGTCCAACCTTTTGAAATGAGCCCCTCCTTATAATGTATAGGAAGAATGGGAGAAATGCAGAGAGAAGGAATTCTAAATCTTGCTTCAACCATCATAAAATGCATTTAAATCACCTGTAACAATGATGGGTTTCACTGTAAAAACCATACCTCCATTTAATTTTCCTTGGGGAAGAAATGATACTTAGATATTTCTAAAAAGTCCTATTTATGTAGAGGACATTGAGATATTACCTTATTGTGTAGAGGACACTAAGAGATTTCCAAAAAGTATTATTTTGTGTAAATTCGAGCTCCCTGTCAAAAGTTATGGCCATATGAGAATGAGGGTGCCATGCAACAATAAATGCAGGTGGTTAATCTTATTTTTGGACTCTGAGCCTACATCGCACCTTCTGAAATATGAAATTTCAGACTTTGGTAATTTGGAACTTCAAGTTTTAGAGATCACTGTAACTATTCATTTGACTAAGTTTGTGAAACCTCTAAAATGCTGAAACCCTGAAGTCTGAAATTCAGACTTCAAGTTTTGGGCTTCAAGTAGTGATTTGCGTGCATAGAGTATTTATTGTTATGAAATTCCAAAACCCCAAAGTATGAAAATTAGAATTAGGGTTTCAAACCTTTGTGTTTTTGTGGATTCAGGTTTCTGGATTCCAAGGGTTTGATTTTTGGGGTTTCAAAGTTTTGGGTTTCAGGGTTATTCATCCATTTGGTCATCGTATAACTAAAAAAATCCTGAAAGCCTAAAGTCCCAATTTCAGACTTCAGGTTTTGGAATCATTTTTTCCTCCTTGTATGGTGTTACTCATTACTCAAACCTTCTGCCAACTCTGAACT
This sequence comes from Taxus chinensis, assembly GCA_019776745.2. Classification (NCBI taxonomy): domain Eukaryota; kingdom Viridiplantae; phylum Streptophyta; class Pinopsida; order Cupressales; family Taxaceae; genus Taxus; species Taxus chinensis. Next base: position 600,293,015 of record CM034152.1, on the reverse strand, counting down.
CCTAAATGTTTAAATTCCAAATTTCAGACTTCAAAATTTGATGTTGTTTAAACCTTTTGAGTCAGTTGATTTGGAATTTTTTCCCACCGAATCTGAATACTTCTATGTCACTTCAACTCACGTGACTTGAGTATGAAAATGTGAGTTCCCATAGCTGAAATGATCCCTCTATTTTCTCTGTGTGAGGTCATGTTTGTCCAATTTTGCGTGAGCAACAAAATCAGATAACACCGTCCATAGACGGTCAAATTTCACATGATTTCTAGGCTTGGTGGCCCTCGCATCTCATTTTAGAACTAAAGTAATGACATAGAAGTATGGTTCTGAAGTCTTCTCATAAAACTAGGTCTTGACCACCTACTAACAGATGATCATAGGATTCATGGACTGTTTCCCATTTTTTTTCTTGGAGATCTATCAGCTCCATGAGTCTTACTTACATTGCTCTATGTTCTCCGATCTCAATTTGTTTTAATAATTACAATGTTGGGACCTTCACAATGATGGGTATTATAGTGATATTATTGGATGTTACTCGATCATCCCATAAGTTTGTCTTGACATGCTCATGCGACGATCTCCTATGTTTATCCCCCATCCTCTTTATGAGTCTAGTCAGGTTTTTATTTATATATTCTGCCAAACTGTTACCCTGCAGGTAGTAGTTGGAGGATTTTTTCAAATCGATTCCATGCCTTAATATGAAGTTAGCCACCTTAGCCCCCATAAAATCCCTAACATTATTTAATATGATCATGCGAGGGGGTCAAAAGCATGTAGTGATGTCTTAGAGGATATATAGGATGATATTTTATGTGGCTTCCTTTAGCACAACTGCTTCCATCCATCGGGTGAAGTATTCAGTGGCAGTGAGAATTCACTTATGACTTGCACTCAAAACTGGTTTAACCATTATGATGAAATCTACACCCCATTGTGTGAATGGTTCTTCAACTAAGATAGGGTTAAAAAGAAGTAATTCATATCTCTGAAATCTTGTATAGATTTAACAGTTTTTGCATTTTATCACCATTGCATAGCAATCCACAAACAAGCTAGGCCAAAATTATTTTCTATAAGACCTTTATAGCGGTGGTTTTAGCAGAGAAGTGGCATCCTGAGCCTCCATGATGTAACTCATGTAAGACCTTTTGGCCTCCTCTTTTTTTAGGCATTTGAGTAGGATCCCATAAAAATTCCTTTTGAAAAGGAAATTGCCAATAATGATAAATTAGGATCCCTACTATTTGTAATTTATTTTCTTCTTGAGAGGGAGGTGGCTTGGTTACTCACTCATCTGCATGAAATGTATCTTATCCAATACCAAGTTTTGAGATTCATTTTCTTGGATAAGGAGCACCATCTCAGATTCTTCATTCATCTAGATTGTTGGATCTTGTGTGAGATACTGGCACAAAACTCTTCCTCTTACCAACTTTGTGGGATTTATTTCAATGTCATACTCTAAGATATTAGTGATCCAATTGGCCCTTTTATCAGTAATTTCACCCTCTGTGATGTATTCTTTGAAACTAGAGAGTGCCACCATGATTGTGACCTTGATATTGGTGATGAGGTGTCTGAATTTCTTCAAACCTTTAACAATGGCGTAAGGCAGTTTTTCAAAAAAATTATTGTTATCTCAATTTTGTGCCCCCAGAAAATTTGAACAAACTTGACCCCCGCATAGAAGAAAATTATAAGGGTCAGTTTAGTCATGCGATCCCACATTTAAAATCCAATAATGAAGGGGTAGGATCGGCGAAGGATGTTGATAACGTCAAAAGAGACCAGAGGCTTAAAAGTTTCTTGAGGCATTTATATCTTGTCTCATAATCATGGAGGTTCTTTGAAAAGAAAACAACTGGATGCTCCTCTCCTTATGCCTCTCCCTTTTGTGTCATCACAGATGTTATACTGTGCTCGATCCCATATACGTATATGATGAAATCTTTGGAAAAGTTTGGGTTGCATAGAACCGGAGCAGATTTAATGGATCTTTAGACCTCCTTGAAGGCTTGACAACATTTAGTGGTATATTTGAAGTTCAGAATCATTTTCAGCATCAATGTGATCAAGCGGATCATTCCACCAAAATCTTAAATGAATCTGCTCACAAATTTGATCTTTTGTAGGAAAGATTGCACTACCTTCTTATTGACAAGTAGGGACAATTCAAGAATGGCATCGAATCATTCTAGATCGATTGAGATTTTTTCTTTTGAGATAATTTGTCCAAGTATTTTTCCTTGCGATACTTCAAAAACACACTTCTTTGGGTTTAGAGAGATTCTGAATTGCTGGCATTTCTTCAACACATCATCTAGCGTGTTGAAATGGTCCTCCACCATTTTGTTGAACACAGTGAGATCATCCAAATATATCAGGATTATCTTATTTATCATTTCTCCAAAATTGGAGTCCATGGCTCTTTGAAAAATTTCCCAGCATTCGTGAGTATGAATGGAATTTTTGAATACACAAAGGTTCCCCACTTTGTTGTACAAGTTTTCTAATGGTGGTATTTCTCTACGAGACATATATGGTTGTAGCCCAAAAAACCTTCTAGTAAAGAAAATATTTCTGAACTTGCTACTATTTTTAGTATCTACTCCATGGAAGGTAAGTGGTAGTGATCCTTAATGGAAACCCTATTAAGATCCCTAAAATCTACACAGAGTCTCATTTCAAAAAAATTCTTCCTTACCAGTACCAAATTGGAAACCCATGTGGAGTGCTTAATCGGGAAGATTATTTTGTCCTCTAAGAGCTTCTTGAGTTCATCGGTCATTAGAGATTTTATCTTTAGATTCATAGGTCTTTTTTTCCGACGCATAGGCTTAGTCCCCTTTTCTAGGTCATCATTATAACCATGTGTTAGTGCTCAAATTAGTCTCACCTCGTTTGTCATTGAAATTTTCTCAGTTTGCAGCCTTTGTCATGTTTTCTATCTCCCCGTATTGGTGCTTGAAGACTCTGTCCTCCATTTGGTTTTCATGATCAATCCCTTCCCTGGTCGAGGATCACTTAAAGGTCTAGAATTTGTTTTTCATTTCTCTACCCATCTGAAGGAGTCTTCAAATTGGGCATAAAACTCAAGTTGTTCCTTTCTTTCCATTTTCCACAGTCATGTTTTGTTTTCCTTGCTATTTTTGTCCCAAATACCCATGGAAATGTGATTGAATGTAGCTCAATATGATATTTTGATCCTTATAACATTTCTAAATTCTCTTTCCTTGAAGAAAAATTCATCTCTGGGCTCAAATGGTGGTTTTCCTACATTTTTACGATTTGACGGGTGTGTTTTTCCTTGTCAAATTTACATCTCTGCATCAGTGGAAACATGGCCCTTTTTGGTTGGATGTAGCTTAGTGGGGCACTCTAAAAACTCTAAGGGTCACTTCAACCCAAAAACTTGTCCACGTGGAGGAATGACGTTCATTTGAAAATTCACCTTTTGGTTTGGCCTTAGAGTTGTGCTAGGGGGACACGTGGAGGATTCCACTCCTTTGCCCAGACTTAGACAACTTTTTCATATAGTCGGTATAGTTTTGGTGGGCCATGGACATGTGGAGGGCTGGTGCTCATTTGAGGATCCACCTCAGGGTCCCACCTTAACAATTGCATGACAGGGGGACAGGTGGAGGCTTCCACCAGCTCTACTTTGTACTTAAACTTTTCAAAGCAATTTTTTGAAGCCTGGGACATGTGGAGGGACTGCACATGTTTGGGGACTAGCCCCTAAGTTTTATTTTGAAGAAGTGCCAGGAGGACACTTGGAGGCTTCTGTTCACTCTGCCATTTTTGCTTGTAATTTTCAATGACCGAAGGAGATTGTCTCGCACCTTAGACACATGGCACCTTCCGCTGAACCTTCAACTTTTTGACAGACTCTTCTGGACTAAGACACATGTTGAGCCCATGCTTGTTTAGGGTATCTACTTTTGGGACCATTGAGACACGTGGCAGGTGGGGAAATGAAGAAACAGAGCTTCAAGGTTATTTAAGGTTTTTTGCCTTTTGTAAAAAGGGATAAAATTGTAAGTTGAAGCTAGGCCCTAATAGGAAAGTAATGCCAGCATTGACTAGTAAAAACATGGAGGTGCGCACCCAACCTTCAAAATGTTATAAAGTGAAAAAATGAAGCGTGGGTCCGCTGGAACCCACATCAAAAGCTAAAGGTGGAAGGGCAGAGCTGTAGGGAAAATTTGGAAAATTTTCTTTTTTTCAGAAAATGAGGAAAAATAGTAGAATCAAGCTGCAGTTCCTCTGGGACTGACATTGGGACAAGTGTCAAGCCCACTTTCTAAGGGTAGAGGGGTGGAGAAGGTCAAAATTTTACATTTTTCCAAAAGTTATCTAAATGTCAAAAAGTTCTCCTTGGCCCGTTTCCAAAACATTTTTCCATGTGGAGGGCTCAAATTAAAATTTGAAAGGCAAGATCAATGGTTGCTATGCATTTCATTTGATTTTTCCACCATTGAAGCTCTAAGATGTTTGGAGATGCATTTTTGCATCATTCTTCATCATTTTTTGGTAAATTTGTGTCGTTCTGGTCTGCAAAGTTCAATTGAATCAATTTGGCAGCTCAATTTGTAAATCTGAAGTACTTTTGAAGTGGGATTTTTTCTTGGCTCATGTAAAAATGCAAAATGCCAGATCCAGAAGTTACAGAGTAAAATTTTAGAGGAAAAGGAGGGAAAAAGGATGAAATGATTAAAGTGCAGGCACAAAAGGTGAAAAAGGCGTTGCCTCGAGAGCAAAAAGGGATGACCTGTCAAGTCTAACAATGTAGAGGCTCTAAAAAATGATTAAAAAGGGGATTTCTCGCATGACAGAATCAGAATGATTAAAGGGACTCCCAAAAATTTGTGGCATGGCATCCTAGTCATTAGTTCAAGGCCCAAGAAATGTGATCAGTTCACAATTGGTCCACCTGGTAGATTTTGGATCTGAATTTGTTAAACATCGTTATCTGAAAAAAATTAGTAACAAGCGAAGGTCCCTTGAATATTCTTCTCTTTTGGGGGAAAATTGAGTGGGAAAAATGTATAAATGCAATGAGAATACTCTTGCAAATGGTCGGAGTATGAATTCTTGAGAAAAAATTTGAGAAATTCATCTTCCCAAGAGACCAAAGCCGAGATTACCTGTTATTTTCTTCTGTGTTAGATTTTCTATCATGTCAAGTTGGTTGCAGATGTATAGCCATTGACAAGCACTGATATTTCTCTGGAAGCTTTCCCCTACTGATGAATCTAAGCAATTTTGGAATTAATTTGTGTCTAATCTCTAGCAATTTTTGTCTGCTTTATTTTAGAATGTCTATAAATAGTTTCTTTCATTCCTATTGCAATCTTACACTGAATTTTTTGTGAAATCACATAGGATCTCATCCCTGTGATAGTCTAATGGTATTTACAATTTCATTTCAAGAAGATCCTTCATCTTGGATGAGATAAACAAATTTAAAATCAATTCACTGTCATTTGTTGATAAAGATTTTATGTAAGTCTTCGGGTGTACCTTACGTGTGATTAATCAGAAACTTTAGTGTTTAATTGAAGTCTTCCAATTCAAGCCTTCATGTTGGAGTCTCAAATATTATGTGAAAACGTGTTGATCTGGGCTCCATTGAAGCACACTTCTAGTTGAAGGAACATCTTGACTGTTCTGAAGCTTTTTGTTGTGAAGTTGTTCATTATTGTGAAGTCCCTCCAAAGATCTAGTATAATCAACTTTATCCTACTTCATCTCCCACAAAAATCATTTAAAAACCATTGATCCACCCTGAACTACCCCTGTTTTCCTTGTGTATCAACAAAGGAACAAAATCTACTTGCAAAAATATGCAGAACAATCAGGATTTCTTAATGTCTTTAGTAACCTTTGCCTTGTATTGAAAATATCTCCATAATCTGGAAGTGACAACTTGTGAGAGTCAGATTTGGTGTGTTGATCATATTTTCCCAAGGTATTCTCTATAAAATTTGTAAAAAGAAGGATTTACCAGTGTTCTTCAATAACAGAGGTTACAAAATAGGTTATCTTACCTTGGTTGAAAGGCACAACCTAAAATAGTTAGGATAAGATCACATCCTTTTAAGGTGCTACCCACTTCTTCAAATCCTGAGTGCTAAAAATTCAGATAGATTGCTTCCCCTGGCTACAAAATGACATACATAATCATCTATCTTCCTCTATAGTGTCTTGTCAAATCCATGATGTTGCTTGGCCTTTGAAGGAGATTAAATCTGGGTACCAACACTTTCTGGCGCCATTACCAGGAATTGATTTGCGTTGGGGAACTAATTTACATTGTTGAGACTAATTTGTTGATTTATTTCCATTCGTATCCATTTGGCCCATCAACAAAACTTCTAACATTGTCAGGGGACTCTTTGAAAATATTTGAACAAAGTTGTACATGTACAAACCCTGGTAATGTTTTTACAAATTTTAAAGTGCAAATACATTACTAAAATGTCATTATTTATTCAGATCTATAAAAATTATTTGAAGTTGTGAGTTTTGAGTGCAATATTTCCTAGTTTATATAATTATTGCACTAATTTTATATCATTGTGATTGATAAATTTGGGTAAAAGAAGAGTAGATCTGGTAAGATTTGCATGAATCTGGTATTGATAGACATTTGATAGGTCTTTCATAGTGCATTTTTGCACAAACTAAGGTGAAAATCCTTAGTGGTGACTCTGTGTTGATTTAAATTCTTTATAAATACCAGTGTCTTAACATATATCAAGTGATATTTGTCACTAATATTTGCAAAGTTGGAAGGAAGGAGATCTTTCTTTGCCAAGGACCCTAGTAGAAGGTTGTTTCAAGAGCTGGGAAAGTCAAATTCAGAAGGCAGAAGAATTTGGAAGGCTGTTGGAGATCAAGCATCAAGAAAAGAGATCTCCATTGGTGAAACTGATCATCCTGTGATTGAAGATTGCAGTACTTCCTCAAGTGATTCTGAATCAGGTAGCCTCTTTGTTGAATTAAATTCTCCATCTGGAGAGGGTCCATCATCTGTATTTGAAACATTTTCTTCTCGATCTACCCCTCTATTTTCAAAATCTAATAGAGTTTTCCAAGAGACAGAACCTTTAGAGGGAAGTCATTCTGAAAATTGTATCCCTGTACCACACAGACCCCTCACTCCTCATCACTCTGTTTCTCCTGTAAGATCACCTCCTCATAATAATATGGCTCAACCTCCACCCAAACCTCCATTTTTCGTTAATAATTTTGGTCCCATCAGTTTTAGAGGTATGGCTGGCTATCCAAATGTTGTGCCACAGGATGTAAGAAACAAATTGCCTAAGTTTCAAGGAAATAATGCAATAACTGGTGATCAGCACTTGAAACTCTTTGTCAATATGATGGAGGATTTCAAAATAGAGTTTGAAGATGTATACATTAAATTATTTATTCATACTCTAGAAGAGGATGCAAGGGACTGGTATAAATCTCTGCCAGATAATTCCATTGACTCCTGGAAAGAGATGAAGAATGCCTTTATAATGCAGTATGGTGATAAAATTGACCCTAGGTTTCTTTTATCAGAGTTTGAAAATATAAAAAAGAATCCTAATGAATCAGTGCATGATTTCAACACTAGATTTAACAAAACATTGAGAAGATGTTTGTTAATTTGAGGCCATGTGATGAATCATGTCTGATAAAGTATTCAGATGCATTTGATAAGAAAGCTTGTTTACTATTTGAGGGATAAGAACCCTGGGACTTTGAGGTGGGCCTTTACCATGGCTTTGCAAATTGAAGAACAACATCAAAGCAATTGGAAAACCTCCTAAGAGGGAGGGTGTTAAACTGATCAACCCTAAGAAGCCTCAATCAAGTAAGGTTGTGGATCTTGAGGAAGTTGTAAGGAATTTGGCCGGGGCTTGTCAAAGAAATCTCTTACAAGTTGGCTAGGGTAGAAAAAGGAATTGGACAAGGTCCTTAGGGTCAGCATAGGCAACAAGGACAAGAAATACTTGCAAATCATCCTAGAAATTATCAGAGGTCTGATGACAGAGGTAAAGGACCCATGGGAGCTAGACAACCCCAAGCTAGGGAGAATAGAGTTGTGCCTGATCCTCTAAATGCCAGAGTTGTTGTTGTTGAAGAGACAAATCAATGGATTGGTGTGAAAAATGCTTCTTACCCCACCCACCATGTGAATTAGATCAGCAAGTTGAAGAAGTTGATGATGATGATAACACTGATGATGATGCATGTATGGTGGATTCCTCTACGAGTTCACAATAGGGAGAAACCTCAACTGAGCTGATGAGTGCCAAAACTACTAAATATTTATGGGATTGCATTCATCTGGGTATTACCTCTTCCTCCCACTCATACTTCTAAAATTGATATGGTGCAAGCTTTTGAACTTCCTAATAATGATTTTGAGTACCTAAGAGCTCTAATGATTGAGAAGTATGATGGAGGGATACCTTCTGAGGAGGATAGGTAGTTATTAATGAATGTTGTGGTTGGCCATGAAAAATAATATAATACCAGGAGTAGGGTTGCCAAAGGGGCAGGGCCTCAAGCCAAACAAAAAATTCCAGTGCTTACCAGTATCCCAAAAGAGACTCCAAAGAAAGATACATCTGGCAAAGGCCTTGTTGTCTCAAGTAGAACTTGTGTCCCTCCCTATGCTTAGAACTGTAAAAAATCCTGTGCCATCAGATGAATTTGTAAACCTCCCTCCTAACACTGCATTACCCAAATATGTTCCTTGTGACATAGCCCAAATCTTGAGTCAGATCAAGATTTATGTTCCTATTGTTGAATTGCTTAGAATCCCTGAGCATAGGAATAGAGCATTCAAATATTTGGGGTTTAGAGAAGAAAAAGTCACCCAAGGAAGAAATGTTGAGACTCCTCCTACCATTTAAGTTGAAAAAACCCCAAGTACTAAAGGAACCAGGTGAACCACCTGAAGTTTACTTGGGAACATCTTTGGTTGAGTCTCAATTAAATGTTGATCCATTTTTTACAACATTGATTATTAAAGACAGACTGCTGCACAATTGTATGTTTGATTCCCATCGCATCATGCAATGTTATGCCTCTAGAAGTCATGAATGAATTGAACATTAAAGTGAGAGAAACTTATGGCAAGTGTACTGCAATGGATTCTAGAGAGGTGCCTATTGTAGGATGTGTAAAAGGTTTGGTGGTACAACTTGCAGCTTATCTAGGTAAGAACTTGAAACTTGATGTTGTTTTCATTGATTGCCCTGCCAAATGGGCATGTTGTTATCAAGAAAGTGGGTTGCAAGTGTTGGTGGAAATGTTCAGATGGACATGTCTTATGCCACCATACCAATTGAGGGAAACCTTGTGAAGTTACCTGGTGAAAATAAGTTGTTATATCTTATTGAGGACCCCAACAATGCTTCTTATGAAGTATTGCATGCAAATATTGATATTGATAACTCTGTGAGTTATGTTGCTTTCAAGGAATATGAAATTGATCAATGCAGGTATCATGAGCAGGATGATTTTCCTGAGACTTTGATGTTTGATGCAGCCTCGAAAGATGTTAGAAAACTTGACCCAAGCACAAAGGATAAGCCTGAAGAAATGTGGTCAGATAGCGACTTGGATGGAAAAGAGAGGAAATCATATGACCAGCTGTTAAAAACATATCAGAACTAATTAGCATGGTCATATCCAGAATGGCAGGCACTTGAAGTTTTTCCTTGATTGTTTTCTTTGAATCAGGATTCTCTCCATTGTATAGTGTATAGTTCTTTGTTTTCATTCTAATTTTGTGTTTTTGTTTGTTCTGGTCCTGGGTGACCTGGTTTTACAGGTTTCTTGATTCGTTTTTTGGAGGATGGTTATGGTTGTTCTGCTCTACAAGCTTATTCTTTGACTCTGTTGCCCAATGGTCTAGTTTTGGCACTTGGTCTTCTATTTGTTCTTGTGGCACTCACAAGGAGTGCCCATCCCTGATTCGGAGCTGATGTTGGTGCTCAAATTAGTCTCACCCCGTTTGTCATTGAAATTACTCAGTTTGCGGCCTCTGTCATGTTTTCTATCTCCCCGTATTGGTGCTTGAAGACTCTGTCCTCCATTTGGTTTCCATGATCAGTCCCTTCCTTGGTCAAGGATCACTTAAAGGTCCAAAATTTGTTTTTTGTTTCTCTATCCATCTGAAGGAGTCTATAAATTGGGCCTAAAACTCGGGTTGTCTCCTTTCCTTCCATTTTCCATAGTCACATTTTTGTTGTCCCTGCTCATTTTTGTCCCAAATACCTGAGGAAACATGATTGGATATAGCTTGAAGGATCATATTTGAAACTTATAACATTTCCAAATTCTCTGTCCTTGAAGAAAAATTCATCTCCGGGCTCAAATGGTGGTTTTCCTACATTTTTATGGTTTTACGGGTGTGTTTTCCCCATCAAATTTACATCTCTGCATCAATGGAAACGTGGCCCTTTTTGGTTGGATGTGGCTCAGCAAGGCACTCTAAAACTCTAAGGCTCACTTCAACCCAAAACTTGTCCACGTGGAGGAACGACACTCATTTGAAAATTCACCTTTTGGTTTGGCCTTGGAGTTGCACCGGGGGGACACGTGGAGGATTCCACTGCTTTTCCCAGACTTAGACAAATTTTTCATGCAGCCGGTAAAGTTTTGGTGGGCCATGGACATGTGGTGGGCTGGCGCTCATTTGAGGATCTACCTCAGGGTCCCACCTTAACAATTGCGACAGGGGGACGCCGAGTGGAGGCTTCCACATGGTGAGCCCGCTCATTCAGGGTCTCCACTTTGTACCACCTAAAGTTTTCAAAGACATATTTTCTATAGAAGCTTTCTAAGAGATCCTGGACATGTGGAGGGACCACGCATGTTTGGGGACCAGACCCCTGAGTTTTATTTTGAAGAAGCACCAGGAAGACACTTGGAGGCTTCCGCTCACTCTTCCTTTTTGCTTGGAATTTTCAATGGCCGAAAGAGACTGTCTAGGACCTTAGACACATGGTGTCTTCTGCTGAACCTTCAAATTTTTAACAGACTCTTCTGAGACTGAGACATGTTTGTTGATCTTGCACTTGTTTGGGGTCTCTAATTTTCGAGACCATCTCGAAATACACCTTTGAGACACATGACACGTGGGGAAATGGAGAAACGAAGCTTCGGGGTTATTTAAGGTTTTTTTCCTTTCGTAAAAAGGGATAAAATTGTTTATTAAAGCGCGGCCCCAACAGGAAAGTAATGCCAGTGTTGAATGGTCAAAAATGGAGGTGCAGGCCCGTAGGGAAAATGTGGAATTTTTTCCTTTTTATAAAGTAAGTATGAATTGAAAAAAAGGAAGCACAGGTCCGCTGGAACCCACATCAAAAGCTAAAGGTGGAAGGGTAGAGCTGCGGGGAAAATTTGAAAAAAATTCCTAGTTCCAAACAAGAGGTAAAATAACATAATCGAGCCATGGTTCCTCTGGTACCTACAATGGGACACGTGTCAATATTGTTTTCTAAGGGCAGAGGGGCGGAGAAAAATGTCAAAATTTTACTTTTTTCCAAAAACTTTATAAAATGTCAAAAAGTGCTCCTAGGCTAGCTTCTAATCACATTTTTCCATGTGGAGGGCTTAGATTAAAAGTTGAAAGGAAAGATGAATGGTAGTTGTGCATTTCATTCAATTTTTCCACTATTGAAGCTCAAGGATGTTTGGAGATGCATTTTTTGCATCATTCTTCATCAATTTTTTGGAAAATTTGTGTCGTTTTGGTTTGCAAAGTTCAATTGAATCAATTTGCGAGCTCAATTTGTAAATTTGAAGTACTTTTGAAGTGGAGTTTTGCTTGGGCTTGAGTCCAAAATTGCAAAATCCCAGATCCAGAAGTTGCAAAGTAAAATTTCAGAGTAGAAGGAGGGAAAAGGATGAAATGATGAAAGTGTAGGCACAAAAGGTGAAAAAGGCGTTGCCTCGATAGAAAAAAGGGATGACCTTTCAAGTCCAGCTATGTAGAGGATCTAAAAAATGATTAAAAAGGGGGATTTATTTTATGACAGAATCAAAATGATTAAAGGGACTCCCGAAATTTTTTGGCATGGCATCCTAGTCATTAGTCAGGAGCCCAAGAAATGTGATCAGTTCAAAATTGGTCCACCTGGCAGATTTCGGATTTGAATTTGTTAAGCATCGTTGTCTGAAACAAATTGGAAAGAATAAAAGGTCCCTCGAATATTCTTCTCTTTGGGGGGAAAATTGAGTGGGAAAATGTATAAATGCAATGAGAATACTCTTACAAATGGTTGGAGTTTGAATTCTTGAATTTTTTTTTGAGAAATTCGTATTCCCAAGAGACCAAAGCCAAGATTACATGTTATTTTCTTCTGTGTTAGATTTTTTGTTGTGTCAAGTTCGTTACAGATGTATAACTATTGACAAGAACTGAGATTACTCTGGAAGCTTTCCCCTGTTGATGAATCTAAGAAATTTTGGAATTAATTTGTGTCTAATCTCTAGGAATTTTGTGTTTGCTTTATTTTCAAAATGTCTGAAAATAGTTTTCTTCATTCCTATTGCAATCTTACACTAATTTTTTTGTGAAATCACACAGGATCTCATCCATGTGACAATCTAATGTTATTTACAATTTCATTTCAAGAATATCCTTCATCTTGGATGAGATAAACAAATTTAAAATGAATTCACTATCATTTGTTGATAAAGATTGTCTGTAAGTCTTTGGGTGTATCATAGGCATGATTAATCATAAACTTTAGTGTTTAATTGAGTCTTGTGATTTGAGTCTTCATGTTGGAGTCTCAAAGATTATGTGAAAATGTGTTAATCTAGGCCTCCATTGAAGCACACCTTCTGGTTGAAGGAACGTCTTGACTGTTCTAATGCTTTATGTTGTGAAGTTGTTCATTATTTTGAATTCCCTGCAAAGATCCTTTATAATCAACTTTATCATGCTTCATCTCCCACCAAAATCATTTAAAAACCATCGATCCACCCTAAACTACCCCGTTTTCCATGTGTATCAACAAAGGCACAAAATCTACTTGCAAAAATATGCAAAAATATCAAGATTTCTTAATGTATTAAGTAACCTTTTCCTTGTATTGAAAATATCTCGATAATCTAGAAGTGACAACTCGTGAGAGTTAGATTTGGTGTGTTGATCATATTTTCCCAAGGTCTTCTCTAGAAAATTTGTGTAAAAGAAGGATTTACCAACATCCCTCAATAACAGAGGTTACAATATAGGTTCTCTTACCTTGGTTGAAAGGCACAACCTAAAATAGTTAGGATAATATCACATCCTTTTAAGGTGCTACCCGCTTCTTTCAAATCTTGAGTGATACAAATTTAGATAGATTGCTTCCCTGGCTAAAAAATGACATACATAATCATCTATCTACCTTTGAGTGTCTTTTCAAATCCATGATGTTGCTTTTCCTTTGAAGGATATTAAATCTGGGTACCAACACCATGTATGTTGGATCATGTCCTTATTATAACCATGTAGGTTATCATAAGTCTAGGCTATCACCTTATCATATTTATGGCATAAAGCCATAAGTATTTCTCTTTCTTTAGGGGATACTAACTTCCTGACCTTTAGCTTCTTCCCATTGGCCACTTCTAATTCAACATAATCTTCATTAACCACCACAAACTTCATCCGTTCTGTATTAGCATCATCTGAATCAAAAATAATTTCCAACATTATTTGTCCCTTTGAATTTTGTTCATTTTGAGCTGGATGACTTGATCTTCATTCACTTCTTCAATTGAGGGTTAGAGTTGGTCTGTAAATTCTTCATATTGTTGTAAGAAGAGAAAAAATTTCTAGTCACTTTCAAAAACCTGCCACTAATCTACATTATTAGGTATATATGGGAAAATGATAAATTTCACCACATCTTTGTTTGTCAATAGATACCTAATTGGGTTCAATTTTGATCCGATATGGGTCATTATATCTGATTCAATGTGATGGTCCTGAGGGATGAGCCTAATGTTAAAGGCCTCAAAGTCTTTAATAATATTTCATACCCTGTGATGGTAGGACCTCATTCTTAGATTATTTATTGTGGTGGTGCTTCTACCTTGTGTTACTATTACTTCAGAGTCTCTAAATACTCTTAGTTGTTATATGCCCTATTTGCATCCCAACATCAAACCATGAACTAAAGCCTCATATTCTACTTCAATTCTAGTTCAAGTGTAGTTGAAGTGAAACACTTGGAGTATCTTTTTTCTACTTGGTGAAGATAGGCATATTCTGACTCTTGAGCCCTTCCTACTTCTGGCTCCATCAAAATGTAGAGTCCACATTTGGGAATCCTTCATGAGATTATTTTAATTTTTACTATCTTCCCTCATAATATTTGGGATGCTAGGATTCTCATCAAATATCACATAAGTACCTAACCTAGTGGATTCAAAGTTTCTTAAGGTGTCTCTAGCTGACAGATAAGCCAAATAGCTTCCGCTTTGAGGGTCACCTTAATCTATTAATGAATCTTCTTCATGGGTGATCATGTCATGTAAGGATTAAAAACCTGAGGCTAATTGATCTGTTATATGTTCTTTCATGAGGGGATCTGATATCACCTTCATTTTGGATCCATTATTAGTCCACAAGATTAGATGAGACCAATCTAGAGACATCTAGCCTCTAATTTTAGTTGTGAACTCATGGGATAGAAATAGTTTGAAGACCGACGAAACATAAATCACCACTATATCCTACGGAACAGTTATGTTCAAGAAGATATAGAGTTGTAATGGGAGACCTATGATAACACCAACGGTTTGAATTAATTTCCTATCCAGCTGAATTGCACCTCTCCTTAGGGTCTCATACTTAATTTCTAATTCATCCGCAATTACTTTAGGCATTATTGTAGTGCTTGCACTAGAGTTAATCATGGAGTTATGTAGAAATTTCTTACCTATTATAAGAATCATAAAGAATGGTTGGGGTCTTTTTTTACTTAAATCTTATTTCTGGTTCATTAGTACTAACTCTATTTGAGCTTGAGTTGTTTTGATTTTCTCGTTCCCCTTCTTGGTCTCATTAAGGCCGCCACTAGATTTCAAAGCTTCTTGAAACAATTCCTTTTGTTCTATAATACCCAAGATATACCACAAGGATACATTGGCTAACACCATTTTAAGTTTCTCGACTATGTTCATTGGACTGAGTGGTTGTGCTTTGGAGACTTGCTAGTATTTTACCCTCCAGCCACTTGGTAGAAGGTACCTTTATTTTAAACAACTTCTGGAGTCTCTTTTCTGGCTGCGAGTGAAGGGGTGGTGAACATCGATGGTTGTTTCCTTGCTTCATTAATTACTGTAAGAGAAGGGAATGTGGTTTATATCATATTCCTATTGGAGCGATTGTTTAATATGACTGTACCAAATTCTTAGATGTGGATGTGTCATTTTTGAATAAAAATTCTTCTCCTTCGATCCAAGAGAAAAGTGTATGTTCATGTGAAATCTCTGCTTCTTATTTTAGGTAATTCCCTTGCATTTTCGCAACAAGGACCACATTCGTAATTATTGGGACCTAGTAAGGTCCACCATCACTTATATCATAGCCATCCATCACTATTTTCTCAGCTAATTCCTTTTATAAATTCCCTTGGGGGGAATCTCTTAGCATATTAGGGGTATTGCAAGGGAAGTACCGATCATTGGGATCTTCTACGAAAATATTATGTGCTGGAGTCATTTCTCTCCCACTATTAGGTGGGAGCATCTAGAGTGGTGTTGGGATTGGAACAATTTGGTTAGATGGCTCTGTCGAAGGTAGTGTCTAATTATTTTTATATTACAGAGGATAAGGGGTAATACCCCCGTGATTGATTTGATAATTATATATTGGATATGCACTTTGACTTCTGTTAAGATTAAATATCTCTTTAGAGAAACTCCTAAGGATATTTTTTACTTCCTACATCTTCGAAGAAGAAGATGATGGTGCAACCGTGGGGGTGACGACTCCTGAGAGGATGGGTAGTTGTATATGGATGTCGGTGTTTAGGAAGATCTAGATGCATGTGCCTGAGGAAGAGGAGATATCTTGGGATACACTGGAAAATGATAATTGAGGGGAGCTTCTTAGAATCTATCAAATTATTCTCAGCTTGGACTACAAGATCATATGGTTGCAGAAAATAATCCTCCCTAATGACTAAATCATGACAAATATATCTGATTTTAGAGACTTTAGATAAAGGATAATAGCCATACCTGTAGGTATACTAGCTAGAACTATAATCCTTTGCAATGTCTTATTAATCTAGTATTGAAATCAGTCATAAGCTCTTATAAACCTTTCTTGATGTTTAAAAATTTGTTGTAAGAGCAAATATCTATCTTCTTTTTCACTTAATCTTCTAATGAATAAATTTACCAATTAATCCTAGGTACCAACAGAGTTAGAAGTTAAGGATTTGTACCAATCGAGAGTTTTTCCCTTAAATGAGGCAAATATTAACCTTAAGGCAACATCTTACTCCATTATATAATGTACCATACATATCTCTACAACATCCTGAAGATGTTCCTCTAGGGTTTTAAAGTCTTCACCTATGAATTTAGGAAGTTCCTTCAATGCATTTACTGGGATGGGATTCCATGTTTCCAGATGCACTGGAAATATGAGATGAATTTCTTGATTCCATGAGATGAACTATCTTGAAGGAGGAGGTGGTTGATGATCCATTATGATAGGACTAAGAACTCTACTAGATTGTAAGAAGGACCTATCATGAAGAGGTGTTAAAAGATTTAGGTTTGGAGGATATGGAGATATTTTAATCTGTCTACCTCTTCTACCTCTTCATGGAGGTAAATGCATATATTTAAATGCTCCTTCTTCTCTTTCTCACGACCTTGATTGAATCCTTCTCATGAACTAAAGAGTATTAAACTATCAATACTGCTGAGACTAGTAGATATGTTGAATATATTCACTAGGTGTGTTATTACAGAGCCTCCAAATGCTATAAATTTCTATGTCACACACCAACCCTAGAATTATTTGAAGTTTAATCTTTGAATGCTTATCCCATTGGGATTTTCAGGAAAACTTTTGATGATTATCTTTGCAGATGAATCACCAAATTCATGGGAAGTCATAGAGATGTGGGATTTGGCCCCTAAGATAACGTCCATATTTTATAGAAGTTGGGTCTTCTCTGCTTTGTGTTTGAGATAAGGGTTAGAGAGAAAACACAATGATGTCAAAATCCTAACTAATGTGATACACTAAGACTTTACTAAAAATCACAGGGATATTATTAAAATAGATAATAGATTAATTGAATAGCTTTTAACATAATCAACTATTCTAGAGATATCTCAAATTATCAAAGGATGACGATGAAACTAAATTATGAACATATTTATGTAAATATCTAAGGGTGTGTAACACGATAGATATTTTAAACATTCATCTAAAATTGAATAAAAGTAACAAGAAGAAACAAAGGCCACAAAATATTGTGAACTTGTTGGTGCATAGAATAATAACTCTTATATATATAGAAAAATAGTACATAAGGCCAAAGTGGCACAAATTACAATTTTTCTTTACAACAAATCCTTACTAAGGCCAATGGACATAATATACTGAACCTAAATTCTCCTGCGGAGATCTGAAATTCTATTTTTTTTATATCTACTCTTTTATGTATCTAGCACCAAAACATTCTTATATAAGACCTTGTGGCACTTGTTTAAACGTGCCTCCATTAAGATTTCCATTGTTCGTATTTAGTTTTTACCTACAAGATATTTGAACTTTGGAGCAGATATCATTTGCATGCTTTGGGACCTGAGATCTCATTCTCTCTGCCAGATCTCGAGCCTTTCACTTCTGTGATTGGTCATTTTTATGGTGGAAGCTTCCTTGTATGACACGTGGGGATCATGCACTACGTTGGGACCTCTCCTTTTCTCTTTCCTTTTAAACTTGTGCCTAGAAGAAACTTAGAGTCCTATTCACCTCTCTACTTTATCTTTTGACTTTTCAACCCACTTTTGACTTCTTAACTTCGCTTTCGCCACGTGGGGGATTCCTCCTGCATGAAGATTCCTAATTATTTATGCCTTCTCCAAAATGTTCCAAAGGGAAACATGGATACCCTTCACATAAATTTCCATACTTAGGGAAAAAATGGTCCCAATAAAATTTAAATGAATACTAAAAATAAAAGGGGACGCGGGTGACAAAAGGTAGCTTTAATGGAAGAGCTTCAAAACAATGTAGAAATACTTCTATAGGCTATATTCCATCATTTGCATAGTGGTTGGTAGATACTAGATGGATGATATTATTTCTTATTATGGTCGATGATCCAAGAGGTGATGTTGCACTTTGAGGTGAAGGTGGTGTAGATATGCCTCCAACCAGTGGTGGACGAGCTGAGGGAGGGAGAGATTCCCCTAATGGATATGTGGTGGTGAAATACATTGTGCAACATAAATATGATATTATGTTTGATCATTGATTAGAGATAGATACAAATAATGTGGTTGACTTGTGAGGCGAGGATGTAGGTGTCTTGATGATTACAACTAATGTCCACTAGACCACCATTATATATGTATCTATACATGTAAATTTATCCATAATATTCTAATGGATGTGGTAAAAGGAGGTATGTTAGAGGGTGTAAATGATATAGTGTGTGTCAACACGTGTATTTGTTTGATCTAATTATGGTGGCAATAACTACTTGTGTAGTACTATAGAATGATTATGATGACTGATGATAAGAGTGTGCACAACATCCTGAGCCTTAACTTAGGGTTAAGCTAGCATAGGATTTGTTTATGATATAATAAAATTTGTGGGCTTAATATGTACAAGTGCTGGCAATGAATGCCACATTATGTGAGCGATTATTACACTATTGAGCGAGGTCATAGTATAGAAATCATGGTGATATTGGAGGAGCCCCAATTTCTCAAGGGTAAGATTTTGTTGAGACTAGAAATGATGATGACGAGTGAATTCATGAAGGGTGATGCACTTAGGATATTGTATTTATTTTTTCAGAAGTGTTTATATGTAAAGATTGATTTTGGATATTGTGAAAAAAATTGTTGGCGTAATGGTGATAACACTTGTAGCATAATTTATGAGATCATATATGATTATTTTCATATAATTATATGTATATTATTTTTTTATCATTTGGTTTTGTATTAGTTGATGTTTTGATGTGCACATTAGATGATTAATATATCTTGTTAATAATGGTAAATAATATACATGATGTGTAGGAAATATAGAGTATGTGTGATTAGAATATTTGTGAGTTAATCTATAATTTGCAATAAGGAAATTGAGTTTTAAATATTTTGTATTTGTATAGTTATGAAAAAAATCATAATGGGTGGTATGTGTATAACCCCCAACCTGAGTTCCAATGAGAATATAGGGTGGGAAACAAATTCTTATCAAAGAAGGGTGATCCTCATATATGATGTGAAGTAATTAGTGAAAGGGGGAAAATAATTAAATACATAGATAATGAGTGTAATATATGGTTGAAAAAATTATATTGATGGAGAAAACAAGTGGGACTAGGTGTGAGTATTCATGCTAGAAACAAAAAATCTATGTCATGAAAATAAACCATGAAGCTTGATCTTCATCAAACATATTTTCTATGGTTCTAAAGAATTTGTATGATTCATGTGTGCAACATTTGGTAAAAACTTATGTTCTCTGAAAAGCCATTTTTTTGAGGTATGTGGTGGCACCCATGGAAGAATAAAGTCATCATGAGAAACATCACTTGACAAATTAGTGAGCTAGTTCATTGTGAAAGTAACACTTGTAGAAAGAAGATGACATGGAGGAGGTGAAGTATATATGTTGGAATGACATGTCTCAAAACCAATTATGTGTTTGTATTCAAGTAAATTAAGTTTATGATCTGATTAAAATCCATTATTTTCATGATGTTGATTAATACAATGGAAATTTATGAAAGACCTTCCCTTTTCTCATTCAATCTAGTGAGAAGGATGATGATCACTATATGGTAACCCAATTAACTTCTTATCTATTATTGTAAGTATGATATCATGAATCCTATCATTAGATTTGTAAAAATATATTGGATTATGTTTAGGATGAAGAGGTACCTTCATGATAACTCTTGGTCTAGGATCAATATGATATAAAGTGTTACCATGATTCTAAACCTTAACTTTATTGTTATTATATATGATCCTGGTTGTGCATCATAATCTTGTATAATGGAAGAAACTACAATGTTTTTCATCTAAATTTTTAAGTTGATGTGTGAGTGTAAGCTCTCACTCTATATCAATAACATGTATACACAACTTGGGAAATGAAACACATTTTTTTTAAAGTAATTGTTTGTTTAGAAGTAATCTGAGACCTCGAGAAAAGATAGATTACATCTATAGGTCAATGGGTTAATATAATAATAGTTTCATATACACTTTGAAGTGTAAGATATAATTAGATACAAGATTGAAATTACCTTGATGTAAGGAGGGTAATTTTTCATATGTAGCCCTAAGGCCTCTATTGCAACTAAAGTGGGCTTAAAAATCATCTTCAAGAATTAATAAAGTATGGAGAGATCCAATAGGAAGGTGTTTAAACTGATAATTAGAATCTATGGTGAGAATATTAGGGAAATATTAGAGAAACAATCTATCATTGGCATGTGAAGCCATAAGTTCCCTATAATTCTTAAAATGTAGATAAAGATATGAGGTACGATCAAATGATCAAAATGAAGTCATGGAAAAAAATCCTAGGGAGCTAAGAATGGAAGGTTTTATATAAAGTAGGATTGTCATAGAGAGTATTGAAATCAATGCTTTTATAATAATTTGTGTAATATAGATTTAACGTATGTACATTACATTTTAAACATCACATTGTAAACATCCTACCACAAGCATGAGAGAGGGGACCAGTTGAGGAGGTCTGACATAAAAATCTAGAAGATCATTCATGGTTTGTACCTTTTGACTACCAATGGCCATAGGAGCACTATTTATATTAAAATAAATATGGCGTGATGTGTGATTCGGTAGAACTTGGGGGTGTTAAGGGCTTGGTCACACATTGAAGATCTAAATTAGTATTACTATTATCCACAAGAAAATATGCCAAACTAGGAGATGAAATTAGACTATGTGTATTGCATACAATCAAAAGGGAGTCAACATGTTCATATTTATGAAGACAAAGAAAAATAATGTCATCATTATTCACATTATCATCTACAAGTGGTGTAGAAGAAGTAATAATAAAATCAATACATTTTATTTCAAGAGGAAAAGTATAAACAATTTTTTTATCAATAATATTATTTGCAATAGGAATATAATTATTTGTATCATTATTGAATTTAAGAGTATTAATAGAAACATTAATGCTGCAAGAAATACCATTTATTTCACATTTAATGATAATAGTATAAACACGAGCAGAATCATGCAAAAGAAAAGTGGAGATGTTAAAATCAATGTCATTATCTCTACATTCAAGAGGAAGAGAAGAAACACATTTATGTTCATTAAGATCATGTGCAAGGAAAAAATAATCATCACATGTGTCATCACTAGGAAATTCACCATGAGTGGATTCTATATCATTATAAGAAAAATAGTTAGTAACATCAATTAATGTACGAATGGAATGAATATCATCCCCATCAAATCTAGAAACAATGACATCATCCCTAGAGTATATAATATCTATGGTAGTAGGAAGGGCATATAAAGGTGGAGCGGAAGGTAGTTGTTCACCAAAAATTTCTAGAACATCTACAATACCCTCAAGGCTAGGAACAAGATTACCAATGTGGTGAGTGTGAGTAATACAATTATGAGGATATCCTTTATAGTTCTAAGTGGTGTTGTACATTGACTAGAAAGAAGTTCCTTAAGTGTAGTAGAAGTAAGGCAGTTTATCTCGAAACATAACAGGATTAGCCTCATAATCATAATTAAATACTATATCATCCTTAGTATGAGACAATGAAGAAAAATAATTATGAGTAACCTCCAATTTTTGAGATGACCTCATATCCAAAACTCATATTTGTACACCAATTCATAGAACCATCTCCTAAAGTACAAAAAATATGAACTAGATGTGAAAGATTAAAAGACTGTAGAAAACTAGAAGTGGTATGGTACTAATTAGAGAGATGTAAATCCTTGTGGTTTTGAAAATACCTTTAATGATTCATGGTGACATATAAATAAAGAAATACAACAAAAAAAATCGCCCTCATGTCCTAAGGTAGCCCTATAGTTTTCAAAAATTGTAAGCCTAATCACAGAGTCTACACAAGACTCTGAACTAAGAGAAGGAATCAATAAAAAAATGGGTTCACAAAAATGTATCAAACCTAATCAAATTTAATTAGGTTTATTGAAATGATACTAAAATAACTAAGCCAGTAAATGCATTGATATTTACAATATAAAAAAACAAATTAAGCTTACAACATACAATTACAATCACATTTATATTCAAGAAATTATAAGTGTAATAATAATAGATGGAACTTCGCTAGTTTAGGATGGAGTTACGATGTGCTAATGATCTATCTAGAATAAGTAATGTTTTTTAGAATTTAATTTTTTTTCTTTTTATGGTGATTCATGTGCAAGACCGTATCACATGGCAGGGATGAAAATACTATATTTACTTTCCTCTACAGATAATGGGAATGTACAACTTGTAGTTTCATTATGTGTTAATCTTTATCACTCTTTGGTATCTTCAACTTCACATAAAACCATATATTTCACACTTTAACCTAAAAACAAAACCCTAGCTATCATGTAATGCACTCAAGAAATCATTATCTCTAAATATAAAGGTGTAAATGTTTGATTTAGATTGACCTCTGGGTAACCCTATTCATGTTTACTGAGAATTGGACTTCATTTTAGACACAATTTATTTTTCATAGTGCTTTATGTTTATGTGCATGAATATTTCCCTTGAGATAGGTTTGACCTTATTACTTGACACCAATATTTGGCGATGTTACTTCACCCAAATAGAATACCGTGTGTGCAGATGAAAAATTCAAATGTATGCCTTCACATATTGTGTATATAAAATGTATATGCATATCTTGTTTCCTTAGCTTAATAGTTGGTACATATATAGGTTCTTACCAGCTGATAAATTCCTACATTATACCTATATACATGAGTTTTTACTTTGAAATTTAGACCTTAGTCATGGGAAAGGTTGACCTTGAAGATAGAATTTTAAAGATAAATAAGTAAAAAATGAGCCCATTAAGAGGAAACAATTGAGAAAGTAAGTGAGGTCAAGATTGTAAAGAAGGATAAGGACTGTATGTATGGTTTTCACCTTGTCCTATGGTCTTGGACTAGGTTTACAAATAATAAAAAAGAAAAGGGGAATGTCATAGATCTTTCTAAGGTGACTCAAGATTGAACCAAAAAGGTGAAATATTAAGACATATGGTTAAATCAAGCCATAAAGAGAAAGACAACAAGACATTGATGCCACTAAGACTTTATCATGTTGTTAAAAACACATGTATATAGAAATAAAATTAAAACATGATATAATAATGATTTTGTGCATATTTTTGTGTCTACAATAATATATCTCTATTTCAACATGTGTGTGTGTGTGCATAATATGTTTAACAATCTTTAATTTTTAAATATATATCTATCTTGATAACGTTGATGGAAATAATTTTAAACAAAATGCCTTTTAAGGATTGTTGTATACATTTAAATATCAATATTTTAATGAAATTTATTGTATATCTATTTGTAATATTGTAGAAAATCAACTTTTGTACATGATTACTTATTATAGTATACAAATTCATACCAAAGGTAATTGAAAATCATTGTTTGGAATTTATCCCAAATATATATTCTTTTTACACATAATTGACTTATTCTTACATGCACCTCACTCAAACTAGCACTCCATAGCCACTAGGTCATGCTTAATATTCTATTTTGATATGTTGAAAACATGGACTTGCTATAAATCACATATTTTGACATAGGGCCTCCCTCTCTAATTTACAAAATTGAGTTGAGGACATTCCCATGATAAAATCACCTAGACTGCTAAAAAATGGCTGAAAATTTGACATGGGATGAGGCCTTTACCCATTTCTATTAGAATGGTTATTTTTAAAAATGGATAAGATTTCGTGATGGGATTATGTTCTTAATTTAATAAATTATATGAATTTGTAAAAACCTAGATATTTTAGAATCAAATCTGATAAATAAACAATAAAATACAGATTTGACGCAAGCAATAAGCTAATGGAAATTGAAACCCTAGGTGTAAGAGAGAGAATAGAGGATTAGCTGATTTGACAGTAAATCCTGAAGTGTTCTAGATTTGAAGAATAATGAATAGGAGGAGGAAACTATCGCAACCACACTCAGAAAATTGTGGAACTATCATAATAAGCTGGACTAGGGCACTTGAACTGAGGAGAGGGTGTCTAAGTGCCAATGACCTCCTATAGGCCCATATGACTACGTAAAATCTCAGAAAATGATTTTTCTGGTGTCGCATTTAAGTGTCACTGACCTTTTCTATTTCTCACCTATATATCAATATATGATCATTGTATTTACCTATAACCTACAAAGAGGAAGATAACTTGCAAAAACCCAAAACACATAAAATCCTAAAAATAAAATGATGCAAATTGGGAGTCAGATTGACCTCATAGGTCACCTGATAGATTGAACTTATGACCAAGAACTTTAGTACATATTAAACTCCATGTAGTTCTTTTGCATGTATGTAGAATTTGTGCCATAAGAAGCTCTTATGAAGGATGCACTTGATAACGAATGATAGCTAGATGTATCAATGTAGATATATGTGTGGATGTCAAATTGATATTCCCCTTATATGCATGTATGCATAAAAATTTAGTCCCTTGTCCCTTGAGTGAGTGTTATAATGATTCCTCAATGCTCTTAGAATTCCTTTGTATGTAAACTTAGGTGTTGATAGTAGATTCTTAGAATTTGGCCCTTTATGATGGTCATAGAGATTTGTATTTATATGATTCCCTTGTGTAAATTTTGTATTCGACAACTAAAACATTAAACCATAGAAAACAAGATTCTTAAAAGATAAAAGAGGCCCAAAAGAGGTGAGTAAGAAACAAAGTGGTCAGGGGTGCCCAGTGGGGATGAAGGCATCTGGGTGTTGGCGTCCCAGATAAGCGATAGTGTCTACAATCAATAAATATAAAGAAATTATGATAAAACTGGGATGCAGGGTGTGTAATACTAAAGAGGAAATAAGAAAGATATAAAAGAGGAAAAAGATAGATGTCAATTACTAGTTTTCTTGCTTAGGAATCATATGAATAGTAGTTGTGATTAGAACCTTCAAATATACCCAAGTGTGTGATATTGTGTCTACATTTTCCCCCACTTTATGTTGTTGAGTGAATAATTAATAAAAAAAGTATATAAGAGATGTGTACCTGATAACCATGTAGATCGATGGAGAAAATGTGTTGAAGAGACAAGAAAAAGAGTGGAGTGATAAAAAATGAAGCGTGGAAGCTAAAGAATAGGAATTGACCCTAGGGGTGAAGCGTATGTGTTATGTCATGTTATAACTATTGTTGTCACAATTTTTTGATGTGGGATTGCTTCTTGTTGTGTATTAAGGACATATCTACAAAATAAGAGCAAAAGAGTAGTCAAATATGTGTATATGAAAATTTCACATAAGTATGTAAAAAGTATGAGAAAATGTGTAAAAATGAACATGTGCACCTGATCCATGACGAGTGAAAAGGATAGGAAGTGCCCTCTAAATGTTGTAGGATACTGATTATTCTGGGTGATCTCATAGAAATAATTTTTTTTTAGGTGATCTCACACCAAGAATGAGTTTTTTGGGTGATCTCATGCCAAGTCTGATTTTTTTTTGTGATCTCATGTCGTGATAGAACAATGTTGGGGAGAAAGGTATAGTTTTATTCTCCATCTCTAACTATTTTCTAAAATTTATACACCATTGCAGATGGTGTCATCCTACTTTTTCCCATGCTTTTTCCAGATTGATCAAAGAAAATAGAAAAAGGAAGTAGAATGCATTCACTGCTATTTGAAATGATAAAAACTACCATGATATAAGAAATAAAATGTAACTTCCCTTGGTCATAGGAGCCTAGGAAAGGTCAGGAGCACCCAGATGCTAATGTCTCTATCTGGGCACTTGTGTCTGTGCTAAACTGAGGAACCAAGTAAAATTTTGGGTCGTTTTATGACTGTAACCATGTTCTATTCCTATATTGTCCAGGCTTGAACTATGATTGTGTAGTACTATGTGGGGTGATTGATTCACCCAATGTATGTCCCCCCTTGTTTTGGAAACATGTAACATTGCTAGGAGGATGTATCCCAAAAGAGAGGACCAGATGATGATTTGAAATAGAATCCCTGCAGAGGGTAGGGTAATGTTCTTGGTAGAAATCAAGGAACATGAAAACAAAGTGGCTAGGACTCGTGATAGTTAAATCAATACGAATACACATATAGAATACAATGTGTATTCTAGCAATCGAGAAGACAATGTAGATAAGCAATAGTGCAGATAAAGTAGACCACAAAAAGAGGGTTTCAAACATGGGAAATTACTCACAATGTCATAAGACAATTAGGGATGAAGTAGTCAAAAATAGGCAAACAATGAAAAAACAAGACATAGGGAAAAACCCACAAAAAATGGAATATAATGACAAATAATAGAAAACAGTGACAAGTAAAGTAACAGACAACCATGGTGGTAAATAGTCCTGGAAGTAAAATTATACACATGAATCACCCATTATCATGTTAGAAAGATAAAAATGATGTCAATACATGTATATATTGATAAATTAGTGTGCTAGTATGAATAAGAAGTAGTATGAAATGAAACATTAGCACCTGTAGTTTGTAAGAAAGTAGATTCCCCAAGGAACCTTGGTGGGACTGCTAAGAGGTACAATGTGAAGAATCCATGCTACGTGTAGGGATTTGTAGAAATTTTTCATTCACAACTAGAGAACAAGTGAACATGGATGTGTATATGGAAAAAGATAATGCCATACCAAATATTCAGCTAACGTAGTAAACAAAGTATACATATGAGCATAAGTAAGCAAGAACAATGTGCAACCAAGATATGCAACATGCTAATAATGAGTGAGATGGACTTATATGGAATGTGAATGTGATAGTAGTATGAATTTGTATGAATGTATATGAGATGTGGTTTATCTATAAAAGACCCATCCAAAATTAAGAATGCATCATCTAGTAATGGCTTGATAGTGTATGTTAGAAGGATAGAGTGTGAAGCGTAGAGCGTTAAGAATTAGTAAGCTTCTTATTGTAAAATATCTTTTGACAATCATGTAAGAACCTTGAGAACATAAGTGCATCATGGGGTAATGGTTTGAAATTTTGTGCTAGAAATATAGATCAATGAAGTATAAAGCGTGAGAAGTGCAAATGTTGTGACGTTCATTTTATATTTAGACCCTTAGTAGTTGAGTATGAACCGTGGAACCAAATCGCATCATATGGTAGTAAGAAGTGTGAGAATAGTGAGAGAGAAGGATGTATCATAAAGTGCAGAGCACAATATGAACAGTGTGTGAGGTTCATGGATGTAGTATGCCCTTAACGGTCAAGTGTGAACCTTAGCACAAGAGTGTGTCATTGGGTAATGATGATACACGTTGTGTGTATCAATGTGTGCATGATGATTGAAAAATACTAGATGCAATGTACAAACTACAATAGCAGAAATATGAGACACTTGAAAATTCTAGGAGTGAGGACAGTAAGCACATGATGCCCCCAAGTGTACAAGTATGAGTAAGTTATCTGAAAAAATTGAAGGGAAAGGGTCCTCCACCTAATGCTTGTGGAGATAAATGTGGGTGAAAATTATCTGACATCGTGATGGAGGAGATAGGTGATGTATCGGTGAAGGAGGTCTATGTGCATGATTCCTAGGAGGTGATGAACACTTATGTGAAGGAGAACGAGGATGTGATGTGAACCTATGTGAAGGAGACCGAGGAGGTGATCTGCGACTATGCAAAGGAGACCAAGGAGGTGATGTGTACCTATGTCAAGGATCCATCCGAGTAGTGGAACTAGGTTGATGAGATGGAATAGTGGATCAATGAGACTGAGTAGGTCATGTGTGAATAGGAGATATAGGAGCACATTGTACATTAGATTTGAGAGGTCTAGGGGAGATATATGTTATAGGAAGTACAATGGGAACCTCAAGAGGATGTTGTGGCCATGGTGAACATGGATAAAAAACTTTGATGGTGATAACTTGCTTGTTGTGAATGAATTTTAGATAAGTGATTCATGCAAATGATAGCTTGAGTGACACAGAGCCAGGGAAGAGCTAAGAGCATGTCACAATCTTTGAATGAAGGTTCCAAAATGAATGGCACAAGTATGGTAAGAGGAACAACTGTAACTGGAAATTTGATGTAACCATAATAGTTAGGTACTGAGTACAAAATATGAGAGAGTGGATAGTTGATAGTGACAAGAAGTGCAATAGAGAACACACCCATATGAATGGATGGATCAATCATTGTATTATTAATATCATGATCCCTGATAAAATCATTAATAGGTAATGTATCATAAGAGAATGTGGCATGATTATCATAAGCAAAGAATATAATGAGTGGTAGAGATGCATCAGTGTGAACAACTAGGAAATAAAGACCCCCTTATGAAGGAGAAGGAACTACACGATATGTATCATTTGTCAAAGAGGTAGCTTTCTTGTTCTGATAGGAGGAGGAGAATTAATGATTTTTATATTTTTATATTCATTGACTTGTGTATATATTGAAGTCTTAGGGAGCTCGATTGCATTTTTTTCGATGAGATCTTGAATGAGATTTCATAGTTTGAAACATCAACCAATAGAATTCCCAATATATTAATCACAATAAAGTCTAAAATTTTCATTATAGTTGTGGCCTTTAGGGTGAAATATGTCCAGATTAAGTAGAGGAGGAATCATAATCAACTTTCTTTCAATAATTTGCAGCAATATGATATGTGGATCACAAGAAAATTTTTTAAATGTACACTTTGGAGGTTTCCATTGAAGCTTTCTAAGAGTAGAGATAGAGTTGATAATAGATTTTTCTTTACTAGGTTTAGTAGTTTCCTTGATATTTGATTTCCTTTGAAATTGAGTACAAGATGATGAAACTTGATCATGATATTTTATTTCTCCCATAGAGATAAATTTACCTTCATGTTATTTAAGAGTATGACATAATTAATATAATGAAGGAGATGTCTCAAATATGACACTCTCTTATAGAGGTGGTAAGAGACTCTGGAAAAATAAATCTTAGAGTTCAGAGTTTATGAGAACATTAGACATCTTAGCTATTTTTTTCTTATATCATAAGACATAATATTCTAGATGCTCATTAGGTCCTTGTATGATTTGTGTAAGTTATGCATATGATATCTTATAGCTGATATTTATTAAAAAATGAGTGATAAAAGCATTGAATTAATGTGTAAATTATGTTAGCAAATGGATACGTAAATCATAGAAGTGACACGTAACATAATCCTGGAGGATTCTAGGAAAGATAATTTCTATTAAAGTATCATCATCCACATAATCTAGACCTATCACTTGAAATTCTTGTAGATGCTCTTCAGGGTCACCATGGCCTTTGAAGGTGGGCATCTTGGGAGTGAAAATTTTTGGAGGAAGTGCATAAGTGGAACTGGCAGGTGCAAAAGCAGTTTCAAGGAGTAAATTGGAATCCAAATATGGAGACGGATGAGAAGTAGCCATTTGAAGTTGACGAATTTGAGTATGCAAATCTTGATATAATGAAGTTAAATCAGGTGTTTTGAAGAAGCTACAGGTTGTGCAATAGAAACATTGCATTGAATGATGGGAGCGATAGTAGTGGGAATGGAAGTAGGAATATTAAGGGGTTAAGTGGAGGCAATGGAATACAAGGAAGAACTAACAAGGGGTGTAAAAAAAACATCTCATGAGTTGTTATCAACCATCAAAGCATGGCGAATATGCGAGAGATTTGTAGTATTATCATGTAAAGTCTAACAAAAATTGGTAAGATTGTATAAGTTTTCTTGATCAACATTGGTATCCTCATTATATGATTTCTCATTTTCATATGTATCAATGTTTTCCAAAGGAACATTTTGAGAGTTAGAAAAGGGGTTATCAAATCCAGTAATCGATTTATAAACCCTACAGGTAGATGGAGGGAGCTCTATATGCTCGAAAGACCCAAAAGAACCACTACGGGTGATTGGAATAAGAAGAAAACATTAGAAATAATGTTGGAGTTAAGCAATGGGTTCACCAAATGATTTAAAAAATATAGAAAATTTTAAAACCCTAGATATTTTAGAGTCATATAGGCATTTTGAAAAAGTTACAGTTTATATAATGCACTCATGAGTTCACAAGATCAATTGCTAGCCCCGTAGAATGGCGTGAAGAAGCCATTAAATATCTTGCAAGAAACGGTTACAACTTCTTCTTTGTTAGCAAGAATCAATTTACAATATTTTCTGTCATTTGCATATGTTCGAATTCTTGATTCATTGAGAAACACCAATGGGGGAAAAAACCAGACTTTTCATAATGCAGCGATTACACTCATTTTGTATCGTTGAATTTGAACTCTTCATCTTGACTTTAAAACTTTAAACGAGTTCCACATGGGAGAAATTTACTAGAGCAGGTGTGGAGGATGCATTTTGTATTTTGTGACTTTATAGAGATTTGGCATTTTTTACCATTTTGGCTCGCCCTTCCGCTTTTGATATAATCCTGACACGTGTCTTCACTTGAGTGGAGATAGAATCGCAGGTCACTTTTATAATTTTACCTTTTTTCAATGTGGGATCACAAACAAAAATTACTCCACTAGCCCACCTCCCCACTTTTACCTTCGATGCGGGCTTATTATTTGAATTTTTCGTTGGCGTGGGCGGGGCTGCGGGTCATATTTTAATTTTAAGCCCCTTTAATGAAAACAAGGCTCAAATTCTCAAATATCCCCGATGGCCCGCTTCCCCACCATGAATTTATATTCCGGCTTAATATTTAACATTCTTCCTTTTGTTTGATCAGGGTTACGGGTCACTTTATGATTTTTAGCCCTTTTTACAAAAAGGCTCAAAAACTCAAAGTTCTCCGCTTCCCCAATTTGAATCTTTTTATGCGGGATCAACATTTGAATTTTTCCCTCTTTGAAACAAGGCTCAAAATCTCAAAAGGCTCCGACAATCTGCCTCCCTGCTTTGACTCTTTTGATGCGGGCTCAACATTTGACTTTTTCCTCATAGCATGATCAGGGTTACGGGTCACTTTATGACTTTTAGCCCTTTTTACAAAAAGTCTCAAAACCTCAAAGTTATCCACCGACCCGCTTCCAATTAGATATGTCCATGTACTCATGGATATTGGGGCTAAAAATTGATGGAGAAGAAAATGACCATCATTCACGACTGTGGAAAAATGCAGAGAAGAAGAAAACTCCTCCATTTCGTGCCCAATTTTCGAATTTCTTTCATGAACCAATGAATTAAGAACAACACAAGATTCAAGGATCCATGAACATAGAAAAGATGGGTAATTTCATTCAAATGGAGGTTGCAATAAAATTTTCATGTGTACATACAAGGAAATGGAAAATTTATCAAACCATGTAGACTAGAGAGTTTAAACAACTTCAAAGCATGAATTTCTCTATCTTTTGGGACTTCTAACTTTACTTGAACATCTATGGAGGGTGTGAGCTCAAAATTTTCAAATTTGACTTAAAAATGAGGGGGGAATTTTGATAGTGATAACAATTGGCTCTAGCTTGGGGACATGACATGGACTGAGCATAGTGAAGACATGACTTGGGAATCCAGAATCTCAATCTTAGACCATATAATTCATTGACCAATGCCTTATCCATTGGGCCTTGTGGAGTCATGTACAACCTATAATAAGGGATAAAGAAGAAGGAGACACACATGCACATGAAAAGGACAAAAAGGAAACACATGACACACAACATGAAGGGAAACACACCTAGCAATCACCTATGGTACAAGGCACGGGGACAACCCACTTTCACTGAACCACTTTCCATTTCTCAAAAGTTACCTGTGAGTGGGAAACATTGAGTGATTATGTTATGCAAAGCCATTGATTGGTTCCAGAAAGTACCCTCCCCTCCTCAATTTTTTATAGAAGCTAGGCACTTCCATGATTATACTTTTACTTTATATGAGTGAGTCCATGTGAGGTTCTTTATGCTCAGGTCCTTGCTTGGAAATTACACTTCCTTCATGCCCTTTAAAGTCAGTTTCATCATGTCAGTTTCCTTCCATGTTCATCCTATAGCATATTCTCCATCGAACATCTCTTGCTGGCCCAGGGCTTCTTTTCATTCAAATTCCTTGTATATTCTAAGTTACTTTTGTTTCCGGGTCTATGCTCATTGAAATATTCACCATGAGAAACATTTGATTCATCCTTTATCTCTACTTCACTGTGAGGCATTTGAGTACTGACTGGAGGATTGGAGGGAAAATAATATTTGTCTGGTATGTCCATGGAACTAGTGAAGAGATCAAGAATCAGATCAGGATCTTCCACAACTTCTACTACATCCAATATTTTATGCACAGAGTTATGCTTCGTTGTTTCCTACAGCTCCTCTTTGTACACCTTTGAAGGATATTTATTTTACAGCTCAAGGAAACTATCTGGATGGATTACATCATCATCTTGGGAACTGTTGCATTTTATCACTCCTTTTTCTAGAGGACCTTTAAATTCAAAGGCCTCAAAACTTCTTTCTTTAGTTTGTTCATCATGGAAACATTCTTCATCTTCAAATGGGAAAGAAAATAACTCCATTTCGTTATTTCATCCATCAATCTTTATCTCAAAAGAGGCATCATAATTTCCAATATGGCTAACCTTCACATTGGTTAAGGCTTCCAAATCAGCTTCACACTTGTCTTGCAGATTTGTGGCTTGCATCAGGAGATCAAGACTGATCTCAGGGTCTTCTATTTCTTCTGTGGCTTTTAGCAGTCCTTGTATGGAGATTTATTTCAAGCCTTTTAAAGGCTCATCTCAAGCTTATTTTTTCTCTCTATAGATGTCCTGACTGAGATTATCTTCATCCCCAAATGGGAATGAGAATAACTCCTCATCTTGGAAAAGCATATAGGCTGATTTTTCTTCTTGAAAATAATCAATAATCATCTCCTCTTCCTCATGGTCTACATCATCTAGCACTTCTATGCTACCCTCTTGTAACTCGAATCTCCTCAATGCATCATCAAAATCCAAATCTCTCAGAGAAGGCATATCTTGCCCTATCAAGATGGAAACATCTTCTTCCTCCTCGGTTGTCATCAAGTGATTCATCTACCTACTATCTTGATACAAGATGTTAGCTTCTAGGATTATAGTCTTTCATACTGTGTACATGATCTTCTTCTCGGGAAGCAGTTTCTCCAGGTCTTCCTTCATTGGTATGGTTGCAAAAGACCAATTCATCTAAATTTTCCCTCCCAACTCTTGGAAAAAACTTCTACTCAACAAAATTTCGAATGAGGCTGGGACATCTACTACCAAAATCATCGTTGATACTTTCTTTTTTGGAAATCTAGTGAGAGCCACTATTGCATCTTTGACCTTCCCTACAAGTGGTACCTCTTTTGACTCCAAAGAGTAACAAGAGCCATTGGGTGGATTCATGACAAGTTTGAGATCTTTGGCGACCTTCTAAGGCATCATGTTGTCTGAGGCAACATAATCTATTATGTAATTGTTCAATACATATTCTTCAACAAGAAGGGAGACGTAGAAAGCTTCAACTTTATCAGTCTTTGATGCACTTAGAGAAAGCATGTTCTGTGAGGGAGGTGTAGGTGAGTTTGGTAGCATGCCTTTGGAACTAGATGTTATAGAATTGGGTGTTAGACTACCTCTCTTGGTATATCAAACTAATCTATCAAATTGTTCAGGATGAGTCCACAAATATTCAGTTTTGGTAATCTACACTTTGGATTCATTTGCATATTTAATGAAGTCAAAGGAAGTAGATGTGGACAAGGGGGGTGAAGGGATTGAATTTTGAGTCTGGATAGGCTTGGGAGAAAGATTTTATTTTTGAGGAATAGATGATATTTTGAATGGTACACTAGGAGCTTTCAACGTATTAGATCTTACAAGAGAATATTTAGATTTAAACTTGGAAGAGACATCAGAAGACTTACTTAGGATTACAAGCATCTTCTTACTTGCTATAGGGTCAGAATATAACAACGCAAAATTCATGGAAGATAGAAATGGGGATCCTTGAATGATTATTTTATTTTGTAGAGTTTCCACAGGAGGATCATCAGTCTTATTTTTATTTAAAGTAATGGAAGGAGATGCTGTTTTCTCATACTGAGAATGAGTGAATACCGCACATGAGAACCTGGGCGCATCCTCTTCATTTTCTTCATCACATCCATAATACTCACAAAATCTTATTTGTGTATCATTCTCAAACTCATCATTTCCTAGGTAATCATCACCTTCACTCTCTTGTTCAATCTCTTCTTTTCTTTCTTGAAATCTTCCATTTATGTTCATGGGTAGGGCCTCCAAGGTGAGCCTTTGGGGTGCTCTTGTAATCTGATTTTTGTTGCTTTTTTGGGAAGAAACACGTTCAAATATTTCCCTCTTCAAATATGATATCTCATTCACCAACTTTTGCAGTAATGGATTGATTATGTCATCTTCAGGATGTTGGGTCTTTCCCTTTGATGGATTCTTGATCTTTCTAGAGAGGATGAGATCGTCATCTAGTTTAATGGCCATCCTTTGTGATTCTACAATGTTCCTTGGTTGAACTCTTCATAGGATAAAGCCTACCTCTAGCGATCGATCATTTATGAAGAATACTTTGATATTTTTCTTAGAGGCTGAATATTCTTTTGGTATCCTACGAAGAAACCATTCGAAATGAACAATGAAGTCTCTCATCGTTTCACTTTCTGCTTTCCACATTTGAGCCAACTGAACCAAGAGGTCTTGACAATCTTCATTTGATTTAAATCTTTCCTCAAAGGCAGCCTTGATGGCATCCCAACAAGTGATGGATCGGGAAGGAAAGATCTAAAATTATTCTTCTACTTTTTCTTGGAGGGACTCCATGAACAATCTCACAGCAACGTCTTCATGTTGGACACCAATAATTCCACATGATGTCATGAAAGCAGAAATGTGTTCTTCTAGATGTTGTTTTTTTTCAGTATTGAACTTTGGCAAGTTCTTGCGGGAACTTGTTGGTAGATCATAGAGAGGTGGTTCAAGAGTAAGAAGGACCATATTCCTTCCCCATGGAATAAGGGGTTGAGGTATTTCTTCTTCTACTCTTGCTTCTACGAATTCTTCTTCAAATTCTTATTCTTCTGGGAGCTCAATGCTCAATGGTGGTTGAAAAATGGGAGAATTTGAAGGGGGAGTATCCATAGGAGTTTTTATAGGATTGATCGATGAACTTCATGAAGATCCAGATGGAAAGGAATCTTTAGAGAAGAAGTATGGATTATCCCTAATTCGTTCTTTCTGATTTTGTGAATCCTCAAAATTGAAATCATCAACACCTCTCAACCTGCTCAACCTAGTGTGTCTTCCTTCAGCCATATTTTTTAAATTCTTGAAGTGGGAATACGAAAAGACACGTGCAAAAATAAGCAGTGTATCTTTCAGCAATGGCTTTTCATGAACTCTTTCTTTTTATTATTCAATATTTCATTTTTTTTTTAATTTTTGGACCTCGCGGTCATATATTGGGTGCAAATGCTGTTAAATCTGCCCCATGGTGGGAACCAAGAACTATTTGTGAGGAAAGTTTTTTGGTGGACAAATTTGTGAATTCCTTGCTAACAATGTGGGAATCTAAGTCCCTCTACTTAATCGATGGAGCTATCATACATGCATGCATGAGAAAATATGGATTTCTGTGGTGGCCTTTCGACTAGGGATCTAACAAGGGCACTCCGCTGACCCTGTGGAAAATGCTTGTAGTTATTTGCAAGAGGGGAATTTGCTTTGAAGGTGGGAAAGGAAGTGAGAAAAGAGGTAGGAGAACTAATGTTATAGGTAAAAAATTAGATTCTTGCATGCACTACTTAGAAATTTCAACACATGCATTCATGAGAAGAAACAACTCTACAAATGGCGACAAGATAAGATAAGATTGTGAACTCAAAGTTTCTAAAATATACTCATCAAAGAGGTTACAAAATCCTTCTTCTTGTATTGATGTTTAAATATAATTTGAACATAATGTGGGAATGGAAGAAATTTGAGAATGGAGGGAATTAGAAGAAAATGGCTATCTCCTTTTTATTTCTCTAAGTAAAATGCACTCGTGAGTTTACAAGATCAATCGCCATCCCCGTACAATGGCATGAAGAAGCCATTAAATATCTTGCAAGAAATGGTTACAAATTATTCTTTGTTAACAAGAAATGGTTTACAATCTTTTTAGTCATTCGCATCTGTTCAGATTCTTGATTCGTGAAGAAACACCAATGGCAGAAAAAACCATACTTTTCACAATGTAGCCATTACACTCATTTTGTAACTTTAAATTTGAACCGTTCATCTTACCTTTGAAACTTTAAACCAGATTCATCCACGTGGGAGAAATTTACTGGAGCAGGTGTGGAGGATTCCTTTTACATTTTGTGACTTTTTAGAGATTTGGCATTTTTTACATTTTTGGTCTGCCTTTCAACTTTTGATATAAGCCTTACACGTGGCTTCACTTGAGTGGAAATAGATTCGCGGGTCACTTTTATAATTTTACCTTTTCTCAATGTGGGCTCAAAAACACAAATTACTATGTCGTCCAGCCTCCCCACTTTGACCTTTTATGTGGGCTTAATATTTGAATTTTTCCTTGCCATGGGCGGGGCTGCGAGTCACTTTTTAAGACCCTTTAATGAAAACAAGGCTCAAATTTTCAAATCTCCCCGACAATCCGCTTCCCCACCTTGACTTTCTATTCAGGATTAATTTTTGACTTTCTCCCTTTTGTTTGATTGGGGCTGCGAGTCACTTTATGACCTTTAGCCCTTTTTACAAAAAGGCTCAAAACCTCAAAGTTCTCCATTGACCCGCTTCCGCGCTTTGACTCTTTTGATGAGGGATCAACATTTTAATTTTTCCATCTTGGAAACAAGGCTAAAAATCTCAAAAGGCTCTGACAATCCAGCTCCCCACTTTGACTCTTTTGATGCGGGCTCAACATAAGAAATTTTTCCTCATAGCATGATCGGGGCTGCGGGTCACTTTATGAATTTTATCCCTTTTTACAAAAAGTCTCAAAACCTCAAAGTTCTCTTCCGACCCACTTCTAATTAGATATTTCCACCTACCCATGGATAATGGGGCAAAAATTTGAAGGGGAAGAAAACACCCGTCATTCACGACTGTGGAAAAATGCAAATAAGAAGAAAACTCCACCATTTCATGCCTGATTTTCAAATTTATTTCGTGAACCAAGGAGTTGAGAACAATACAAGATTCGACAATCCATGACCATATAAAAGAAGGAAATTTCATTGAAATGAAGGCTGTAATAAAATTTTCACGCGATCAAACGGGGAAATAGAAAATTTATCAAACCACACAGACTTGAGAGTTTAAACAACTTTAATGCATGAATTTCTCTATCTTTTCAAACTTCCAACTTTACTTGAACACGTCTGGATGGCATGACCACAAAATTTTTGAATTTGACTTTAAAATGAGGGGGGATTTTGAGGGAAACAATCATTTTTGAATGATGTATCTTAACCTACCAAGCTTTAGCTACAAGTTACTCCTTGGAAGAAATTCAGATGATTATCTTCTTCACCTTAGAGTGGGTCTTTGTGTCTTAAGCCCTCAACCCTTAAAGGTTGATAAAATAAATCCTCATGGAATTTTTTTTGAATTTAAGTCTTATCTTGATTATTTAATATATTTTTGGCTATTCTACTAATTGATGTATCAAGCTTCATTATGTTATCAAAGATATTATTTCTACAAATACTAGAGAATTTGAATCTCCTCTTAAGCACTTTAAGTTTGATAATGACAAATATAATCTTAATATTTTCAATAACCCACTTTCGTATCATAATACTATTGAACTTAATTTGTAAGTGAACCATAATTATCAAGCTTATCCTCCACCTTCTTATGATGTCCTCTTAGATTCTATCATTGGTAATATCACACATCTTCAGCCTCCCACACCTATTATTACCTTACATGTTTATGATATCACTCATGATATTGTCTTTGATATACTTTAAGCCCTATTCATAGCATCTTGATTGACAAGACTATTAGACACAACATGTGCACATTTAAATTGTTTACATCTCTTGGCTATACTAGGAAACATATGACATATGATAATAATACCTCCCTTAGACATATTTTTATACCTCTTATGGTTGGGTTTTATATCATGGCTATTCCTTTTTATGTTATACTTTCACTTAGATCATGTGACATGTGTTTAGGTTTTCCTTTCATTTTTACTCTTAAGTATATGTTTTTTATTTTACACCAATGCTTCAAGTTTATATATAATAAGAAAGTTTTTATAATAAAGGGAATCCCATACTAGACCATGTTTCCTAATACTTTTATTAAAATATTTATGGTTTTTACACCTAATATTGTTTCACCTCCATATGTTATGTCTAGCAAGTCTATCCCTCACACACCTCATCCTAGGTCTGCTATGGCATAATTTATGGCTCAAAAACATGTTGTACATCCATCACATCTTGAGGTCTAAC
Source organism: Taxus chinensis (assembly GCA_019776745.2). Taxonomy (NCBI): domain Eukaryota; kingdom Viridiplantae; phylum Streptophyta; class Pinopsida; order Cupressales; family Taxaceae; genus Taxus; species Taxus chinensis. The sequence goes on along the minus strand of CM034152.1, from coordinate 600,254,027 downwards.
CGAATCCTAGTACACATGTTTCATATTCAAGGTTTGAGTCTCCTTTTTTCAATGGGTCCACACATCCCCTATAGACATTGCCATATGGTAGATTTTTTTTACCATTTTATTTTACGTAAGTATTTGGAAATGAAAAACATTCAAATGATCAAATAAATATAAAAAATTCAAATATTTCAAAAATACAAAATCAAGACCTATATATCACTTAATCAACTATATTTTCACTTCACATAGTTTGTTTTTTTATAAAGTTTGATTGGTAGAATACTTTCTATATACTCTTTGCATACATGTTAACGAGTTATCTTTATCTTGATGAAGATACAAAAACATGATTATACATGATGATACTTATGTTTCCCTAAGTTTGTCACAATGACATTACTAATTTGGTGAAATATCTTGCACTATTTAGGATATTTTATTTCAATTCAGTTACTTTCACTTCCTAATTATGCTCATTTTATTATGTTTTGTACTATGATATTTTTCAAACTAACATGGTTAACACATATGTCTTGTGCGTCGATGAATTATCTTGAGATATGTGCCTTTGTGACAATGTTTCTACTATATTTAGTTATATGTGTGATTATATGATTTCTTTCATGTATGTGGCCTATGTCCTTTTCTATGATTGTTTTTTGTGATACTTTAATGTCCCTTATGTTGGTGCCCACAAATGTCATATTTAATTTCAGGCACTATTTTGTGAGTTCCCTCATGACATGTTAAATATTTTTGTCATCCTTTGTTGTTCTCATCAACCTTTACCACTATTTAAGGTCATTTACTGAGCTTCATGAAAATTTTTAATGTTGTTCCTTGATCTTGCTAACCTTGTTTAATATTTTACATTAACATTTTTTTGTCTCTTACCGGGGTTGTAGGTTTAATGGAGATGAAATGTTGTACTTATACTTCATTTGGATAGGTAAATCATAGAAGTGACACATAACGTAATCTTGGAGGATTCTAAAAAAAGATCTTTTCTAGTAAAGTATGATCATCTGCATAATCTAGACATGCCACATGAAATTCTTGTAGATTCTCTTTAGGGTAATGATGGCCTTTGAAGGTGGGCATATTAGGAGTGCAAAAATTTGGAGGAAGTGCATAAGTGGAAATGGCAGGTCTGAAAGGAGTGTGAAGCAGTAAATTGGAATCCAAAGATGGAGATGGATGAGAAGTAGCCATTTGAAGTTGAGGAATTTGAGTCTACAAATCTTGATATAATGAAGTTAAATCAGGCATTTTGAAGAAGTTACAGGTTATGCAATAGAAACATTGCACTGAATGATGGGAGTGATAGTAGTGGGAATGGAATTAGGAATATAAAGGGGTTGAGTGGAGGCAATGCAATGCAAGGAAGAACTAATAAGGGTGCAGAAGAAACATCTCAAGAGTTGTTATCAACCATCAAAGCATGGAGAATATGTGAGATCTTTTTAGTATTATCACGTAAAGTCTAACAAAAAATGGTAAGATTGTCTAATTTTTCTTGATCAACATTGGTATCCTCATTATATGATTGCTCATTTTCATATGTATCAATGTTTTTTAAAGGAACATTTTGAGAGTTAAAAAAGGGGTTATCAAATCCAACAATCGATTTAGAAAGCCTACGGGTAGATGGAGGTAGCTTTATATGCTCAAAAGAACCAAAATAACCACTACGGATGATGGGATTAAGAAGAAAACCCTAGAAATAATATTGGAGTCAAGCGATGGGTTTACCAAATGATTTTAAAAATATAGAAAATTTTAAAACCCTAGATATTTTAGCGTCATATAGGATAAATAAATAATAAATCATAAATTTGACGCAAACAATAAACTAATGGAAATTGAACCCTTAGGTGCAAAAGAGGAAATAAAATACTTAGCTAGTTTTGTAATAAATCTTGAATTATTTTGGACTAGAAGAATGATCAACATGAGGAGGAATCTGTCACAACCGCACTCGGGAATTGCAAGAATAAGCTCAACTAGGGCACCTAGACTGAGGTGAGGATGCCTAGGCACCAGATACCTCCTATGGGTTCATGTGACTACGTAAAATATCAAAAACTAGATTTTCTGGTGTCGCACAAGTGTCCCTAAACTTCACTAGTGGTCTCATGTATGTCGTTGTATGATCACTGTATTCACCTGTAAGCTACAAAGATGAAGATAACCTGAAAAACCCCAAAAAACATCAAATCATAAAAAATAAAAATATGCAAATGGGGAGTCAGAATGACCTTAAAAGTCACCCGATAGAGTGAAATTACGAATGAGTGTTTCACTACATCTTAGAATCCATGTAATTCTTGTGCGTGCGTGTAGAAATAATATCTTAGGAAGCTCTTGTGTAAGATGCACTTGATAACAAGAGATACCTAGATGTAGTAATATAGATAGATGTGTGGATTTCAAAATGAACTTCCCCTCCTATGCGTGTATACAGAAAAATACAGTCACTTGTCCCTTGAGTGAGTTCTAGATAGATGCCTTGATTATCTTATAATTCCTTTGGATGCAACCTTAGGTGATGATAGTAGATGCGTGGAGCTTGGTTCCTTATTATGGTCACATATATTTCTATTTATATGATTCCCTAGTTTGAATTTTGTAATTGACAACTAAAAGGATAACCCATAAGAAAACAAGATTCCCAAAAGATAAAAGAGGCCCAAAAGATTTGAATAAGAAACAAATAGGTCAGGGGCACCTAGAGGGGATGAGGGAATGTTGACGCTAGCATCGTAGTAGGGTGCTTGTATCTAGAGTTAATAAATATAAAACAATGAAGATCAGACTAGGTTGCAGGGTGTGTAAGATAAAAGAGGAAACAAGAAAGTTAGAAAAGAGGCCAAAGATAGATTTCAATTACTAGGTTTCTTACTTAGGAATCATATGAATAGTAGTATGTGATTAGGACCTAGAAATCTAACCAAGGGCATGATTTTTTGTCTACAATTTCTTGAAATGGGATTTTTTTTCACTAATTCTCATTTAAAAACACATAAAAGTCATTAATTATGCACAAGTGATATTTTTATTTATTAATGGTAAATATTTTTTTTAAAGGGACTATACCCTTTTCCAAGAAGGCTCAAAATCTATATTTAACAATTATAACATAGCTAAAATGATCAAAATCAGGATAAAGAAAGAAATCCCAACAACAAAAAAACAATCTTCTCAGAATAGAACTAAAAGACAACAACCTATCAACACAAAACAACTGATGTACAATGAACAAATTGTAGTAGAGAAATAGGCTATTGTTCGGAAAAAAAAAGATGAGGTAGAAGGGAATAACTGGATAGTAGAAGAGAACAAAATCAACCAGGTGGATTAGTGTTATTCTTATAAATAATTTTTTTTTGTTTCCACATTGTTACCCAACCTACTGATTCCTCCTTGATTGGAATAGAAGGAGTATTTTCCTTATCTGTATTTACTTCAGCTAGGACAACAATGATTTTAGCCTCAGATAGTTTTTTTTTCCTTAGTCGCGTTGGTTCCAGCTAGGAAAACACTATTATTAGCTTAAGATAAAACAATTACATTTTTTTTGCTACCAAAAATTAGAATTTCAGATAGAGGGGTTTCCAGAACAGAGTCAGATTCAACTTTTAAATATGTATTTGAATCAAGATCCTCTTTGGCTTCAAAAACTAGGTGTTCTGGGAGGGAATATTTCCACCAGTTATGTCTTTCATGTTAGCACTTTGCCATCCCATAGTCAGTGGAGGTGTGACCTAAACAAAAACATCTCCTACACCTAAATGGTATGCCTTCATAGTCTAAAGGTTGTGACCAAGTTCTATTTTTCACTCTGAGATCAGTGGTTACAGGAGGGTTTTTAGAGGTGTCAAGTTCCACTAAGAGCCTTGCATAAGTAGTGTGGGTATAATTGGTAGTTTGAAAATATATATAAATTATGGTTCCCAAGGTGTTTCCAATAGATAACAAACAATCAAGACTCCAAAAATTGCAAGGGTAAATGGTGTAGCTTGATCCATACATTTTTTTAGGAAAATGATTCAGTTAGCAGGTTAAAGGATAGGAACTAGGGTTTAATGATGAAGTACTTAGATTGGCAGATCCAAAGCTTGGAATAAAAGGTGTTTCTATCCGCTATTGAAGAAAAAGCCACAGTAAAAATACCTTTAGTACGTGGATAAAAATCTAACCTTCCTTCCATAATTGGATTCTAGTGCTTAGAGATCCAAGCATAGAGAGTACGAAGGCTAGGCCATAGTTCCCCGAACCAATAGATGATCACTTATTCCTTGTAGTAGTTTTTAGAGGGGATGACCTTGTAATGCCCACTAATTCACGACACAAATACCAACATAGCAAAGTACATGATAATTTTTTTTTACTTGTTTGATGTATAGAACGATACAGCAAGTTGTCACAAAGGTTACAAATAACTCTTTAAACAACTTGACTCAACAATGACCTTTTGGAAAACACAGAAAAAAATAACACCCATCAAGGATAGTTCACTTTACTCTTTGACAAGGGACCATGAAACAACTCAACCACAATACACAGTCATAGTTGGATACACTCCACAGTTTACAATCCCTTAAGGTTATGCATTTACCAAAAAATGTTTTTCAAGACCTGCCTTAACAATCTACAAGAATCATGTTTGGTTCAAGCATTCTTATAACAAAGGTGAACATATTACTTTGGTAATCTAGACTAACTAGCTGAAACACAAGATTTCTGAAAGAGGTTCAACTAAAGACTAGCAAAGCTAATAAAATTCATTTGACCAAAAGGGACACCTTTCATCTCTCACAAGGTTACATAAACATGCTTGAGCTGAAAATATTGATTTGGAACTCCATTTCACAAGTGATGAGCGTAAGCTCTAACTAAAGTGGAGTTCCATTACAACAGTTATCAAAACATCCTACAAAACACCAAGAGAAAGAAAATCATCCTTAGCGCAGATAGATTATCTTGTTGCGGGGCGCGCAGAAGAAATTTCCCAAGGTGCAGAAGAGAGGTGTGGAAAGAAATTTTCTTCTGCACATAGAATATAGGTGTGGGAGAAACTTTTTTTCTCTGGGGCACACAAGACGGGCATGGAAGACACTCCTTTTTCTCCCGGCATGCAAAATGGGTGCGGAAGAGGCTTTTCCTCTTTTGCGAACTTTAGAAGACCATAACTTTTGATAGGGAATCTCATTTTTGGAAAATGAGGAATTTTTAGAAATTTAACGATGTTCACTTTGCACAAAAAACTTAAGAATGTAATTTGGATAAAATTTTAAGGGTTAATTTTGAGAAAACGCTCTGCAAGATTATAAAATGAAAACTGGTGACATTCGACTTATAAAATTTTGTTCAATTCAACCTCCCTCCTTTCTAAACATGCCAAATAGACATAGAGGGTTGCTCTTAGAGTAATTTAGGATGGATTTCAAGGTATAATTTTGTTTATTGAAGATAAATTTGAAATTTCTCAATCTTGACAGTGAAATTACTACAGTTTTTCCTTTGTTTGATTTGAAAGGATCCTTGACCATTTCTTAAGTGGTTTAGTTTTTTTGGAGGCGCCTTAATCATATTAAATTCAACTCAATGTTTCATTTTATTTTTCATTGTTTCTAGGGTCATTCTGTTCATTTTGAATAAAATATTCGCCAGTTTGAAAAATTCTCTAACAGAGTTCCACAACTTCAATTTCTATTTGATCCATTTACATTTACCAACATAAGTTTATGAATTCATTATAATCCAATCACTACAATATTTTGTTTCCTTAAAATCATGCATTCTAAAGGAAAAGAGTAATATATTCTCTTTATACGTATTCCCTTTTCAATTTTCCATGATCCTTATTCCTCCCACAAAATAAACCCCATAGCCTTCTCCTACACCGTTCCTAGGTCATATACCCAACATCCCACAAACAATAACAAACATACAAGCATTTACATATTCATAAAAGGGAAAAGAAGAGAATTTCCAAGATACAAGATCTTACCTCTCCATGATGGAGGTTGTTCCAAGTTCAAAACAACAAGCTTTCCAATACAAAATAGTCCAAAAGATCAACAATCTACAAGCATACAACAATCTCCAATCTTCTCCTAAAGAAATAGCTCTCCAAAACCTCAAAAGAAGTCTCCCAAAATGAAGTGATAAAAGTGGAGCAACCCAAAACCAAGCTAAAGAATTCCAATTTATAGAAGATGGAAGGGAAGAGGATGAGGTGGATCCAAGTGGGATGCCACATCACACATCCTCAACTCCAAGCACAAAAGTCAACTTCATTATCCAATGCATAATCAATAAGTCGGTGAATAATATGACAATTTTACTTTCACACTCAAATCAAACCCACACCCCAAAGGACGGAAATTAAAACATGTAAGAAAAGTGTAATAAAATAATTTTTTAGTGTGAGTTATCCTATGTGTCCTCTCATGTTGGAGGGTCATCTCACATTGGTTAGGTTTTAGGGTTTCATCTATGTCATGCACTAGGGTTACTTAGCACCCTATATGTACCCCTTTTCTATTCATTTATGAGAATGATAAGACACTCCGTTGTCTTTCCTCTATGCAGGCTTTGTTTCTGATTAAGCAAGTTCTTCCATTACTGATCATTTCTTTCTTGCAATCGCTGGAGCTATCACAATTCTGTTGGAGTGCAACTACTTTGTGGTGCCTCATTTCCGTTTCGATTCTCACAAAATATTTTCGTGGTATCAGAGTTGAGATCGGGTAAACGTGAACTCGTTATTTTTTAGTTGTGATTACTCTTTCTTGGTTTCATTTTTTTACTCTGCATGCAAGTTTTTCGATCACTATTTTATGGAATTATTTTGCTAATCTCTCTAACAAGATTTCTCAGAAAGTTGTGTGTTTTTTTGTGCATGTGCAAGACGAGTTACCAAGTGTTTCAAACCACACACACAAAATCGATTGTAATCAACACACTAAACTATAAAGTACCAAAAGCAGGGGGTTGTTATTGTCTTGGGTGGTTGTGTTTCTTTTCTGCATTTCTTTCTCTCTCCCACTATGTATGCACTTTCAATTCCTTTTCTTATGCCATTCAAATTTTTCAAATGGAGATAGAAAATAATAATGAAACTAAGGGGTAAAGGGTTATTCCACATCACCATGGGAACTGAAACTGAACCAGATGACGAACCTGAAAAATCTAAGTGGTTAAACCATAGTGATGAAGGATTAGGTCTTCTTTGCATGTTCGTTTCTCCTGACTTAATCTTCCACATTGAGGCATCCGAAACACCTAAATCTGTGTGGAAAACGCTAGATGCGATGTTTGGACAACTAGATGACATGAGAGTGCATGAGTTGGAAAATGAACTACTAGGGTTAAATCCTAGTGACTTTGAAAACCTACAAGCTTTCTTCTCAAAATTTGTCCACATTAGATTATTGTTAAAAGGATGTCAAGCAGAAAAGAAATATTCTCAACTAATCTTGTCGATTCTCTCTAAGCTAGGTCCCAAATATTATGTCTTCATGTCAACTTTCTATGATACAAAATTTGCTTTGGGTGATACTTGGACTATGCCCGCCTTTGACTTTTTTCGTCCCAACTCATTCAAGAATAGGACAAACTCATTCAAATGGGGTCTCTCAATGCCTCCAATTCACATGCCCTTGTAGCAAGCACTAGCAAGGGAAAGAAGGCTAAAAAGAAGAAAGAAACAAATGATCAACCTAAGAAAGAAACCAAGACCAAACCTAAAAATGACACAAAAACTTCCACTTCTAAGCCTAAGGCACATAAAAGCAAGTATTTGTGTTGCTATTGCAAGAAGTCTTGTCACGATGAGAAACAATATTTTAAGAAACAGATTGATCACTTATCTGATTTACTTGAGAAGAATAAAATAAGTGTTCCTGAATCCATAAAACAAAGTGCTCTGAAGGTCAAGTCTTCTACTGCAAAAGGTGCTAAAAATGATAAGAATAAAGTAAAATCACTTATAGCTAGAGTTTCTCCTTCATCGACATGGATTATAGATTATGGTGCCTTGCACCACATAGGTTCTTCACATGTTGATTTTTCTAACATTGAACCTTTTGAAGTGTCCCAAATCATGATGGGTAATGACACGACAGTGTCAGTTTCTGGTAGTGGATCAATAGAGATGGATGGGGGGAACATTTAACCAAGTGTTAAGTGTTCCTTATCTCTCTACCAATCTCCTATCGGTTTACCAAATTACCCACCTTGGTGAATAAATGCGAGTGGAATTTGGTCCTAACTCAGTGATTATTCATGAGCTTAACAATGAAACTACAGTGGCTGAGGGAAAGGTAGATCACCATTCACTATTGTACACCTTCTCTGAATTTACTTCTGATTCTATGCCCACTGCCTTCCTCACTCATGCAAATGAGGTTAGTAAGCTATGGCATGAGTGTTTTGAACATCTAAATTATCACTACCTTGAACAATTGAGTCAAAATGAAATGGTCAAAGGGTTGCCTCACGTCAAGTTTTCTAAGGGTCTTTATGAGGGTTATACCCTTAGAAAGCATCTTGAAAAGAAATTTGACAAAGGAAAATCCTGGAGAGCCACTTGTCCTTTGGATCTTGTTAACAACGATGTTTCTAGTCCATTTCCTTCTCCTTCGTTTGCTAGAGCTCTTTATGTGCTAACCTTCATTGATGACTATTTGCGATATACTTGGGTATATTTTCTTAAGCTTAAGTTTGAAGTCTTTGAAAATTTTCAGGACTTTAAGGCTCTTGCTGAGAAACAGGTTAAACGGTCTATCAAGGTTCTTCAAACTGACAATGGAGGTGAATATGTAAACAATATGTTCATGGATTTCTATACTTCTGAAGGGATCTCTTTACATCATACAGTTTCTTATAGCCCTTTGCAGAATGGAGTCATAGAAAGAAAGAACCATACTCTTAAGGAGATGGCCATTTGTATGATTCACTCCAAGTCTCTTCCTCTATAGTATTGAGCCCAAGTAGTGAATTGTAAAAATTACATTCAAAACCATGTTCCTCACAAGGCAGTAAGAGGGATGACACCCTTTGAAGCCTAGTTTGGACGCAAGCCTGATGTTGAGCACTTTCGAGTCTTTGGATCCAAGGCTATGGCTCGAATTCCCAAGAAGAAACACAAGGCCTTGGAACCACAATCCAAACCTTGTATCTTTGTAGGGTATCCTAATGGTGTGAAGGGATATGGATTGATGAATCCTACTTCTCATGAGTTGTATATTGAGAGAAGTGTTAAGTTCGATGAGTATTCTTTGACTTATACTTCTCCACCTACAGAGGTTCTTCAACTCACTGATTTAGATTTTGACTCATTAGATGATGATACTATTGAGCATGCTCCTCTTCCTGATCCTCCTAACCATCAGATCTTTGAGTCTTCTGATTCTGACAGTAGTGATGATGAGGACTATGTCCCTTCTCACTCAAGTGAACAATCTTCCAACTCTGAGCTTAATCCTCCTGGTCCCCTTTGGGCCAAGAAAACTTTGCAAAGTGCTGGAACTTTAGTTGGAGATACTTCAGATATGAGATGTACTTGCTCAGATTTTGTTGGACCCCACTCTTTCTTTGCCTCTACTTCTAATCCATAGTCTTTCCGGGAGGCTTCTTGTATTCCTGAGTGGGATTCTTCCATGGATGAGGAGTATTCCTCTCTCATGAAGAATGATACTTGTGATCTCACCACTCTTCCGAAAGGAAGAAAATTCATTCGGTGTAAGTGGGTGTTTTGAATAAAGTATGGAGTACATGGAGACATCGAAAAGTTTAAAGCGTGATTAGTAGCTAAGGGTTTCTCCCATATAGATGAAGTTGATTATACAGAAACCTCTGCTCTGGTTGTGAAGATGACTTCTATTCGACTGACCCTAACCATTTCCGTAGCAAACAGATGGAAATTCCATCAAATGGATGTTAAGAGTGCCTTCCTTCATGGTGACCTAGAGGAAGAGATCTATATGGAACAACCTCCGGGTTTTGTCCAAGATTCCTCCCTCGTTTGTAAGTTAAAGAAGTATCTTTATGGCCTCAAACAAGCCCCTCGTGCTTGGTATGCCAAGATGGACTCCTTCTTACTTACATCAAGGTTTACTAGATGTCACTCTGATCCAAATGTTTATATTCTATGGCAAGATGACTCCATACTCATTCTTGTTTTATATGTTGATGACTTGTTGATCACAGACAACTCTTCCTCTATTATTGATTCTGTGAAGATCGCCTTAGCCAACAAGTTTTGCATGACTAACTTAGGTCTGGTTCATTACTTCCTTGGGATCCAGATTTCACAATCTAACTCAGAAATATTGATTTCACAACCTAAGTATGCTCTTGATTTGCTAGCTCGTTTTTAGATGTCCGATTGAAAGTCTTCTCCTACTCCTTTTCTTTCCAAGGTGAAGTTGGTTTCAGATTTATCTACTCCCTTGGTTGATGGTACTCTTTATCGACAATTGGTGGGGAGCTTGATTTAATTGACTCACACTCGACCAAATTTATCGTATGATGTTGGGATTGTGTCCAGATTCATGCAAGAGCCACATGAGTTGCATTGGAAACCAGTGTAGACACCTATAATTACGCCCAAGCAATTTAAATACTTAAATTGCACTAATTATCCCCTTTCTCACAAATCAACGATATATCGTCAAAAGGCACTCATTTCCCCTCATATCATCATTAATTAATTACACTAAGCTAATTAATTAAGTTTCCTATCCAAAAAATACCCTAATTAACGACCTTTCATTAATAAATCACCCCTTCTACCTAGAATAATTAATTATTATTAATTAATTAGCTTTCCCTTCCATTTAACCAATAAATCAATATTAAATTGATTTAATCCCCTTATAATAGCCTAAATCGTACTAATATTCCTCTAATTATCTTCTATAAGCTTACATCTACCTATTAGTTAATCACCTTTGATTAATTAAAACACCCCCCAACTCCCATGACTTTCTAAGCATAAATTAAACCCTTCTAAAGTAAGGTTACCTTTAATAAAGCAACCTTATCCATTCCTAATCATGTTTTACCTTTATCGCACATGCAAAGGGATGAAGTGTTTCCTTTATCTATTGGGCTATATAAGGAGCCCTCCACTACCTTTTTACTTACACCTAAACTCCTTAGAGAGAAAATGCAAAGCATATAGCAAAGAGACTAAGAGCTTGCACCTTTCCCTTTTGAGGCTTCATCATCTTGAAGAGTTAAGCCTCTTTCTTAAGTGCTTAGGTCATATGGGAGGTGTCAAAGGGGTCTTGTTGCCCAACTTTGATAGGCCCTCATTCCTATGTTACTTGGCATACTAAGGACAACTATTTTGATAGCCATGGAGCTTACTTAGGTCTATTCATTTATTTGTTGTTAGAGAATAGAGGAGTTTAGATATTCAGCATTGTTAGTTTCAAAGTTTGTATTGATGAATGCTAGCATCTAACCCTTGTTTAATTCTTATCTTGATGGTGTTTAGTTTGTTGTTCAATTCTTGCTAAGTTAAGGCTATTTAGGTGTTATTCTTTACTCATATTAGTATTATTTTGAAAATAAACACACGCACACATTTGGCACACCCGGTGGGACATACTCCATTGTCCTTTACACTTAATTTCAAGTTTTTGTAGTTAAGTTTCATTTTTGGTTACTAACCCTCTTTTGCACATGTTGATCTAACTTGTTTTGTTGAATTTGCATGTGTTGAGTATTCCTTGTAGGTATGAATGAGGTGAAGTTCTATCAAAATTGGAATTAATGGGAAAATTTTAAGATTTCTCCATGTTTACATTTTTAGAGCTTACTTTTTCAACATTCTACATGCTAGTTTTGTCAATTTCTTGAAAATTTTAAATTCTTAAGCATGTAGGTTAGTGTTTGATAGTGTTGAGTCTTCTATTTACATATTAATGTGGTGGGTTGCTGTCAAAATTTAATCTTGGTGAGAAAATTTCAAGATTTCATCATGTTTTCATTTTTAGAGCTTACTTTTTCATCATTCTACATGTTAGTTTTGTCAATTTCTTAAAAATCTTAAATTCTTGAGCATGTATGTAAATGTTTGATAGCATTGAGTCTTATATTCATATATTAATGTGATGGGTTGTTGTCAAAATTGAATATTGGTTGGAAAATTTTTTCCCATTTTGCAGATTAAGGGACGTTTTTTGACATTTTTTGAGTGCATGTCAAGTGCATACCCGTGAGCATAAGAGCATATACGTAACCCATCTTCCGAAGGCCATAAATTTTGCTCCCAAACTCAAAATGACTCCATTTTTCTTGCGTTGGAAAGGTATTGAAGTTAAATATGCAATGAAAACATAAATTCAAGATTTATACTTACATAAATTATAGGTTTTCTGTTAGTTTAAAACTGGTCATTTTTTAACATGTCTAAAGTTTTGATTAATGTTGTATTTCCATGCTTGCTCGATTTAGACCAAAGCGTGTGTATGCTCTTATCTTGAACCTTTTGGTGATATTTAGAATAAAAAATAACTTTGATCTATATATTTTTAACATTGGGATTAAACTTGGAAATTTGATTATTCATTTTGCTTAAGGGAATGAACCTTTTATAAAGCATTTTTCAATGGTCCTTTGATTTGAAGTTTTCCATTTCTATATAGTTGGGATAAATTTTGTGTATGCTCTTCTCTTACACCTTAGGGCGATCTTGATAATCAAAAGAAACTTTAGTCTTCATTTTATAACATTTGGTAAAATGGAAACTTCATCTTTCACTTTTGGGTTAAGGGAATGAACCTTTTACAAAGTATTTTTCAATGATCCTTTGATTTGAAGTTTTTCATTTCTATATAGTTGGGATAAAGTTTGTGTATGACATGCTCTTACACCTTAGGGTGATCTTGAGAATCAAATACAACCTTAGTCTTCATTTTATAACATTTGGTAAATTGGAAACTTCATCTTTCACTTTTGGTTTAGGGGAATGAACATTTATCAAGAATCTTGTATGGTTCATTGATTGAAAAGATTTTCTTTACTTTTTAGTTAGATTATTTGTTGTGTATGCTCTTCTCTTACATCCTTGGATGATCTTGAGAATCAAAAGTAACTCTTAATCCTCTTTTCAATAATGTGATTTTCTTGGAGAACTACTAACTCTTGAGTACAGGACCTAAAAACGCTTGTCAAAGAAAGGATGAATCAAAACGAAATCAAAAAACAATAATACAGTTGTTATATAGGTTGCCAAAAGGTGTTCAAGCAAACCACACCTAATTAAACAAGATAAAAAGAACAACATATTCAAAACATTGTATTACAGGTTTCAGAAAAGGGTACATCCCTCTCCGCTCAACTGGAACATAACCCCTTTGGCATAACGCCTTAAGCTACAACAATGGGGGTGGTTCCAGGAACCCCAAAGTAGTCCACGCAAGAGGGAACCTTATGGACAAAACAGGAAGTGTTCCACACTACCTACTTGACTAGTGATTCCTTTGTGAGATAGCATTATAGGTTGTCCGTTATGGTGACCCTAGTGATAGTACATGTAGATGCACTAGTTACCTACTATTCTTGAAGGGGGTAAAGTAAAGCCGAGATACTCTCAAACTAGTTAGTGTGACTTTTTGGGTAAATCGCACTTGCTCGTGGAAACTTTGTAACAACTAGGGCGAGAGAACCACCTAGGAGAATATACTTTGGCCAGGAGCCCACTTTGACCATTTTAAAATAGTGTTGAGTTGTGAGCCTTCTTTTTGAGAAACGTGTGACGTATTACTTTCACCTAGTTTTTACTTGCCTTAGGGTGAGGCAAAACTCTGCCGAAGTGAGGCTAGCATTTTTCATCATTTTTCTTGATTATTTCCTTCATATTCTTTTGACACTTTATTGATCAAAAGAGGTGTGATTGCCTTTGTGTTGCAATTCAACTGTTTCTCTCACTTTTATGTCTGTTTACGCCCATCCATGTTTGCGGCTGGGTTAGTTAAACGTCTAAAGTGAGCGGAGGCATTTTCACGTCATTTGGTAACCATTGTGATCTTGATACCCACATCAAGATCGTCATTGTAGTTAGGCATGGTTCATCACCGCAGACTTCCATAGAGGAGTTAGCTTGTTTGTCTCGTATCATTACAATTTCGATATTTACGTCTTGTTTCTTGTAAACTCGACATGAATACCTATATTGTATGGTTACGTTGCACACATTCTTAACTATTCCTAGCTATACTTTGAGCTCTTTTTGTTCAGTTTTATTATTACCTCGATTTCAAAAGGTGCTAGGAACTACCATTTGTGTGTGTTATATCAATAACACCTTCATATCAATACTTCACTTTCTTGCAAAGTGGGTTAACATATCTTGGTGATATTGTTGTGTCATTCACAAATCATAATTGGCACTTTTTGAGATATAGGTCTTAATCAGACTTGACCTTGCTCGCCGTATATCTTGATTGGGAGATCGCATTTAACTTCATGTATTTACTTACGTCTTGTTCATTCTTTTGAACTTGGCATAAGTGGAGACATCTTATTAATCATCTGGCGTCGCAAATTACTTTGAAACGTAGTCTAGGAAGTACTTCATTTGACTAAGTTTTGGTACCAAATGATTGTTTCATTGGTGACTTTATCATTCTATCACATTGGTATTCTCACACTATTAATTTACTCTTAACACGTACGTCTTGTGTTTCACTTAGGGGTAGTCATTGAATTTTGAACAAATCTACAACTTACCTTAGTGAAACTTATCATAAAAACATGGCTCCCAAGATGCGTCTAGGTTTAAAGAAACAAAAATATGAGGAACAACAGGCACAAGCTTGGGAAACCTCTAACAGAAAAGGGAAAACCCATTTATCAGACATGATCTAGGACCACTATTTTCTACAGAAAAGGAAATATAAGAAAAGGTTGACCATAGTGGAAACGAATTAGAGTCACCACGCATGGAATTTGATTTTGACCCTACTCTACTAGATGAGTTTCTCCTTAGAAACAAAGATAGATTTTTGGCACGGGTCATGGAATTAGGGGCCAAATTGCCCATCGAGAATGAACCAATATTACCTACAAATGAAACTACTAAGGAAGAATGCCCCCTTATCAATATGGAAGATATTTTAACAGGTGGGAATGCTTCCACTTCTTACACAGAAAATGATAAAGTGGTAGGGCATAAAATACCCCTCATCAAAGTGCCACGAAGAAACAAGATAGAACATGAGATAGGGGAAGAACCTCCACAATACAAAAAGGAAGAACCTTTAGAAGAAGAAGACACAAACCAAGTCACAATCCAACAACAAATCAGTAACCTAAGCCGAAAACTAGCTTTGCTTACTTTCTAGGTACAAAAAGACACAAACAAGAAAATTCAAAAGTTGAGGCCTAAGTTTAGGATCCACGAACTCCATCGAGAAAACCAAGGAGAAGAAGACATGGGGTATCATCATGTACATGTCCCTGCTTCTCCCACTAGAGTACAATTTCTCACACAAGAAGTGTAATCTATGAAAGCAATGCTTGCAAGCATACAAAAAAGCAATATATGAAGTATTAGGAAATACCAATACGAAGAACCATACCTCCTATCCTTTTGACAAGATAATGACCCTTCAACCCTTTCTAAAGAAATTTGATATGCCAAAGTTCAACAACATACAAAGGAAAGGGAGACCCAAGGGATCATGTTAAATATTTCTACATGGCATGTCAAGTGCTATCCTATAGTGATGATTACCTCATCAAACTTTTTCCTAAGAGTCTCGGAGGTCAAGCAGTGGAATGGTTTATGTGCTTACCACGAGGATCAATTTTCATGTGGCCAAAATTGGTGGAAATATTCGTGCGTCATTTCTCATATAACATAGAGAGTGATGTCACCATGACAGACTTATGCAGTAAAAAACAACACCCAAATGAGACCTTCACTAGCTTCCTTGAATGATGGAGAGGGATAGCTAGTCACTTCCCTTGTGCTTTCCCTGAAAAGCAATCTGGTCATTATTTTCATCCCCTAATCTCAACCTAGATATAGCTTTCCACCTCCAAATGCATTGTGTCTGCACCTTTGAGGAGGTTATCGAGAAAGGGATTCAAATATAAAAGGCTCTCATTGCCAAAGGCACCCTCAAAACCCAATCTAAAGACAACCAGAGTGTCAAACCCGTTGAAAAGCCAAAGATATTTAACAAAAACAAAAACATGGTGGGAGATGGAATCACTAATTCTAAATGTGTTCAAACAGATCCAAACCAGTCAACCTTTTAAACTAACCAAGGGCCCAATTCAACCACCACCAAAGCAACGAACATTCACCTCCCTCAATGAACCGTTGTCCGTCGTACTAAAACAGTTGGATACGGCGCAACATGATGACCTATCCTACAATGTAACCATTTAATGACAATGCTCCTAAACCTTCATGGTATAAGGAGAATGAATACTGTGAAATGCATCACGTTAAAGGTCATAAGACAGAAAAATGTCTACGGCTTCACCACTATATTGAAGACCTCATTGATAATGGGGAGATAGAGGTGGATAACCCTGGAAAAATGTAGACACCTAACAAGAAAATGGGGATTTATAAGGAACCATTCCCTAAGCATGATAAGTCAGAAAAGACAAAGCCGGATTGGGGAGACTCATCCCAAACCTATAAAGCTACGAATTACTTGTATACCAATAGAGATAACAATAATTACGATTCACTTATCATATGTATTCATTCCCTTGCTAACCATGTCAATACCATCTGGATCAAGGGAAAGGACTGCACTGTGGTAACAAGGCGTGCCCACCTCATGATTCCATAACCCTCTCTGTTGACCCCGCAAACTGGTAAATATAACCTTGTAGAACAACTTGAGAGGACACCTACTAAGATCTTGATCTTAGATCTTATCAAGATATCCAATGTGCATAAGGACATTTTGTATAAAAATATTTAGGGGTCGGGAGTGCCTTTAGAATTTTATCCTACATACCTTCAAGCCGCAGTGGTAAATATTGCTCCCAGTGAGAATCTCACTTTCAACCATAGGGAGATCCCTACCGAGAATCCTAAACATAATCTTCCCTTATACATTGAGGTAGTTGTCACCTGTAGGAAAATCAAATGGGCGCTTATGGATAACAGATCTAGATTGAATATCTGCACGCTTAAATTAGTCAAACAATTGGGACATACGGAGGCAGATCTTGAGTTCCATATCATCACTATCACCGCATACGACAACATGGAAAGAGAGTCAGCAAGCACCATTACGCTACCCATGGAGGTGGGCCCCACTTGCCATCAGACAAAGTTTCACATCCTAGACTTGGAACTTCAATAAAATATGCTTCTAGGCCAACCATGGATTCATGCCATGCAAGTCGTGCCATCAACATTTCATCAATGCATCAAGCTGAAGCATGAGGGACATACTGTTACAATACCAGGAGATTTAGAGCCCTTTGCTCATTGTAGAGCTCTTAATAGCTTTGCACGAAAGGGTACATATGCATGTCCCTCCACAGATATAGTTGTCCCTCTTCGTTCTGAGGCCATGGAATCTCGAGTAGATTCAAATTCTCTTAGTTCTTGTGCTCATGGGGCATCTACTTCAACATCTCCATTTAATTCATGGGAGATGAAAATCCTGGAATATGGATGTGGGGATTATAATGTACAACAAGAACTCTTAGTTTCTGACCTCTCCTTGTTGCCCAAGACTAGAGGTCGATCCAACTACTGCTTCAGGAGACCTAGAGAGGAACACACTATTGGGTCGTTCCTACCTGGAGGCTTTTTAGCTGAGGAAAAATTACTTGATCCACCTACTACTTGGATCCTTGAGGACACTCAGCCATCTTGTTATCAAACCCTGGAATATGAAAAATTGAGCAAAATGATGTACTACATGGGCTATAAAGGCTTAGAATGTGGTAAGAATGAACAAGGACAAAGGGAACCAATCCCTCTCCCCCATTTCAAAACTGAAAGATATGGCATTGGGATTCACCCTTATGGGGCACACCGTAATGATCAAGATGCGACTTGTTCAGAGCGTGAGGATGGCTCCGATTATCTAGACATTGATACGGATTCTTTTTGTAACCAATATGAGGATCTGGCCTCCACGAACCTTTTCATGAATAACGCTATCCTAACCATTCAAAAAGGGAGGGGTATACAAGGTCAAGGGTTGGTTCAGTGGGGGGACCAACAATGTCACGTGCCACTAGATTTATTCGAGAATGACAAGGATATTGTAGAGTTCATGGGAATAAGGGATATAATTCCCATTGGAGATCACAAGAAGGGTTTCTTTATCGACTTAGACACCTGTGCCTACTTCGGCAAGGAGGCTGAACTTCGTGGTCAGTAAAATTTAAAGAAAAGCGAGGGCAAGAGTTCTAAAGAAAAGCCTCAGCAAAAAATGAAGTCCAAGTCACACAGTGAAAACCTCTTTAAGGCACTAACTAACAAACAAATAAGAAAATCAAAGGACAAACAAAGTGACCACGCTAAGGATGAAAATCTCATAGAGACATCCTTGGATGAAGATCTCAACCTACCTCCTGATCCTACGTGTATGGAGGATTTATCAAAATTGTTAGTTGAAGAAATCATTGATGTCAATATTGGTATTGAAGAAGATCCCAAGATAGTAAAATTGGGAGCATCACTCTCGGCCAGAGAACAAATTACGTTCACTATGCTACTGCAAGAGTTTATTGATGTGTTCGCATGGTCTTACAAAGACATGGCCGGCTTAGATCCAACTTTTGTCATGCACAACTTGGTTGTGCACGCAGATGCTAAGCCTATCAAACAAAAGCTCTGAAAGATGCACCCAAGAGTGGCCTTGTTAGTTAAAGAAGAGTTGGAAAGGTTGCTTGCAATCGGATTCATCAGGCCAATTAATTATTCTGAATGGATATCAAAAATTGTTCCTGTCCAAAAGAAACCTATCGGTATTTGAATCTGCACAGATTTTAGGGACATTAATAAAGCTTGCCCTAAAGATGACTTTCCATTACCCAACATTGACATGATTGTTGACTCAACCGCAGGGTACGAAATGCTATCGCTTATGGATGGCTTTTCAGGTTATAATCAAATTAAGATCGCTAAGGAAGACCAACACAAAACAACTTTCACAACTCCTTGGGGCACCTTCTATTATCAGGTGATGTCATTTGTCCTTAAGAATGTGGGAACAACTTATCAGTGGGCCATGATAGTAATATTTCACGATATGATTCATGACATCATGGAAGACTACGTAGACAACATCCTGGGAAAGTCCAAAACAAGAGAGGATCATCCTATCATTTTGCAGTGTATCTTTGAATTCTTGCATGAATACAAAGTCAGGATGAATCCAAAGAAGTGTGTCTTCAGTGTGCTATCTGGGAAACTATTAGGCTTCATCGTGTCAAGACAAGGTATTGAGATAGACCCTACTAAAGTGTCTGGCATCATAGAAATGCCTCCACCTAAGAATATCAAGCAACTACGTAGCTTGTAGGGGAAAATTCAAGCCATTCGCCACTTTATCTCCTAGCTTGCAGATAAATGTCACTCATTCACTCATTTTCTTAAGAAGGATGTCACTTTCATCTGGGGACTCGAGCAACAGCAAGCCTTTTCTTTGCTTAAATAGTATCTGGCTAATCCACCTGTCCTCATGCCTCCCACTCCGGGAGAACCACTTCTGCTCTATATTTCCACTACGCAATATGATATTGGTGCACTGCTCGCCCAATACGACCTTATCCATAAAGAGAAAGTAGTGTACTATCTAAGTCGCACCCTCATCACCTATGAACGTAATTATCCTTAGATTGAAAAGGCTTGCTTGGCCGTTGTTTTTACCTTTTAGAAACTTCACCATTACCTACTAAATACTAAGACCAAGCTCATTTCCAAGGTTGACCCAATCAAGTATTTGTTGTCTAAACCTGCCCTCATAGGTAGAATGGCTAATTGGATCATTCTACTCAGTGAGTTTGATATAGAATTTTTCCATCAAAAATCAATTAAAGGACAAGTACTTTCCGACCAGCTAGCGGAAGCACCTTTGCAAAGCACAGAACCTTTGAGTCTAGATCTGCCAGATGCATCTTTGCTCTACATTGAAGAATCTTTTGTATGGTAGATACATTTTGATGGATCTTTTACATTTCATGGTTCAGGTGTAGGAGTGGTCCTTATTACTCCTTAGGGTGATCCTATACCGTAGGCTTTCCGCCTAGCCTTCCCTTGCATGAACAACATTGCGGAATATGAAGCACTCATTACAGGGATGAAGCTAGCCATCAATTGGAATATTCAACATGTTAAGGTTGTAGGTGATTCATAGCTAATCATCAAATAGGTTAATGATGGGTATAAAGTTAAGGATGACAAGCTCATACCTTACAAGAAGTTTGTGGAAACTCTGAAGGAGTATTTTGTGCGCATTACCTTTGAGCAGATCCCAAGAGCGCAGGACATATCAGCAGATGCTATGGAAACGGTGGGATCTATGCTTCGTATTCCACCAAGGAACAATGATATGCCATTTTTCATATAAAATCTACACCAGCCCACATATGACGTGCCAGAATATTTCCTGGCTTGTGAGGTTGTTGGTCCCTATTCCCCATGGTACAAACCCATTTTCACCTATCTTAAGGATAGTACTTTCCCTCCTAATATCTCTCGCTCTGAAAAGCAAAGCCTAATTTGCTAGATATCCTGTTACACCCTTTTAAGAGGTACACTTTATCATCGTGGCTATGATGGGAATCTGTTACGTTGTCTGGATGTGACGGAGTCAATCTAGGCAATTAAAGAAGTACACGAAGGAGTATGCGGAGCACATACAAACAGAATGGTCTTGGCTAAAAAAATATTAAGAGTAGGTTACTATTGGCCCACCATGAAAACTGATTGTTGTAATTATGTTATAAAATGTGTGCTTTGCTAAAAGTATGGAAATTTCATCCATGTTCCATCGCAACCATTACAAACAATCACTACCCCGTGGCCATTCTCCAAGTGGGGACTTGATCTAATAGGGAAGCTTACTCCTACCTCATTTGATGGTCATACACATATCATCATAGCTACATAATACTTTTTAAATGGGTGGAGGTTGTCCCTTTGACCTATGTCACAGGAGCATAGATTCCTAAATTCATCATGAATCACATTATTTGTTGATATGGTATCCCTGCAGCCATTGTCACAGATAATGGGAAGTCATTTAAGAACAAAATTGTGAAAGGTTTTTGCCAACAGTTCCAAATCAGATTGAAATGTTCCACACCATATTACCCTTAGGGTAATGTAAAAGCTGAGGAAAAAAACAAGACTTTGGTAAGGATAATGGAGAAGATGGTTAGCAAAACCGATCGAAACTGGCATCTACAAATCCACCTAGCCCTCTGGGCCTACCGAACATAAATTCACACTCCTACGAGTGCAATGCCATATTTCCTAGTGTTCAGGACAGAATCTATCATCGCTTTAGAGATCAAACTCCCATCCCTACGAATTTCTCTTCAGGACTATTTGGATAAGGATGAAGATTATCGAATGGAAAGAGTGGCTGAGTTAGAGCTCCTGGATGATAGGCGCATTCGTGCTCTTAATCACCTGAAGGTATATCAACAAAGAATCTCCCGTAAATACAACAAGAGAATCATCCCTTTCTAGTTTGAGGTGGGTGATTTAGTTATGAATGAGAACCAATTCAACACCAAAGTAGAGCAAGAAAAGAAAGGGAAGTCTGAACCACACTGGCTAGGACCCTATGTCATAGTTGCCAAGTACAACACCGAGGCATACAAACTGGCTCACCCCAATGGTGATGAGCTCTGAGAGCCAATGAATGCCATGCATCTTAAGAAGTTCTATGCTTGAACATGGCACAAAAATTAAAAAAATACAAAAACGTCAAAAAAAAAATCAGAAAAAGAAAAAGAGAAAATAGGTCGTCCACTAGTGAAAACCACGCAATTGTGGCACTTTGGACAAGTCCTTGGGTGAAAACTAGTTTCTGGCACCTTAGGAGGATTTGTTGTTCACAAACATTCTATTTTAGAAGGGTAGTTGTCTTTTTCCTGGACCTGGTTCTACCTTTGAGTTTCCTTGTGCACACCATCTAGTCTAGCCTTGATCCGGCTTTACCTTCTTCTATTCGTCTCTAAGGGACGTGGTCTTTCGTTATTTCCCATCTTACACTGGGGGCAACTCAATGAACTCACGTTCTTGTTCATAATTGCATGGCTTCTACCCTTGTATATTCCCCACCTAATGCTGGGGGCATCCATGATTTCTTTGTTACTTGCACATAGCTTTGGAAAATTGTTAAAAACACAAAAACAATAGAAAATTGTTTCGAGGAAAAAACAAAAACAATAGAACATTGTTTTGAGAAAACACAAAAACAATAGAAAATTGTTTCACAAAACACAAAAACAATATAAAATTGTTTCACAAAAACCTAAACAATAGAAACTTGGTTTATGAAAACATATCTTACAAAAACATTTACTTGCATTGTCTTGTTTTCTTGCTTTACTTGTTGCTTATATAGTGTTTTGCGTGTTTGCTTTTGAGTTGTTTGTTGCTTGGGTGTACTTTGTCATAGTTTATCTTTTCTTTCTTAGAATAGATTAATTCTTTCTTGTGCATATTGTAGTGATTTTCGACATGCTAGTGTGTTAATTCTTTATCTATTTCTTAATGCATTTAGTTGTGTTTTGTTACTTGTTAATAAGCCATGGTGATTCATGGTGTATTGCATTAATTCTTGGTGTTCTTTGTAGCATTTGGCTATGTTTCTTGCATGTTCTATATTTTTTTATCATTCACATCACATTACCATCACTATCATCACATCTAGAATCATCTATACATCATATATAAACAAAAATGCTAAGTTTTACATCATGCATGTATGCTAAGCTAATCATCACATATCATATCATCAATGGGGGCAAGAGGGGTTGTGCATAATAAAAAATCTATCCCCCCTGCACCAATATCATCATATTATCTCGTCCATAGACATCAAAATAACACTGGAAAACAACATTTGATATTGTCTACAGATCTATCATCTACAATCTACAGCACGCCTCAAATGATCACGTGCGATCACCATCTCTCCTGAGTGTCAGAACCTCATGATAATTTTTCTAAACTGAGCGGTTAAAATGAACTGATTGCGATATTTTAAACCCCCCTAGGGGCATGTATTAACTTGTTTTTCACCGATCAGACGACCGTGACACCCGTTTAGCTCACCGTTTTCTCCTCTGCTCGCTATGGAATAATTATTTGTAATTAAATAATTATTTTTCTATTATTTTTCACCGTATTGGGGCATTTTTTTGTCCAATATCCCTTTCTTCTCCCCTGGACAATTTTATTGCTCCCTGGTGATTTTTATTCTTCTTCACACCCTCGTAAATAATTATTTTTCAAATAATTATTTTTTCTTAATTTTTCCACTAAACAAGGACATTATTTGTCGTTTGTTTCTCTTTTCTTCCACCTAGGGCACTTTTTGTTTCCCCTAGGCCCTTCTTTTTTCTTCTTCTCCTTTCTTCTATTGTTTATCATGGTTCAGAAAGCCAAAAAAATACAAACATTTACTATATAAAAAAAATCCAAAACCAAGGTAAAAATTTTCAAAAAATTCCTAAAAAGTAAAACACCCTACAAAATGGTAACTTTCTTCTTACGAATGAAACTTGTGTCTTGCGCATGGTATTTTCTCCATCTCCTATTGGTTTGTCTCACATATTCCCTGATTAATACGAATCGTGGATCACCAGATTCACAACCATTCACAAAGCTAGTTTCTTGCTTCGTCTGTATTATGGGGCACTTTTGTTTCCTGGTGTTGTTTCGTTGCACAGAAATGCTTTCCATGGACCCTGTGTCCATTTGTATTTCCCCTTACATGTATCCTTGCTCAGGGCATCATTTTTAACCCTTGTCATTAATCACGAACTTGTGGATCTCTTCAGCACTGATAACAAAACATTTGTACAACTATCTTGACCGTTGTTGGGTTGGATATGTGCATTCGTACTTGTTTTCTTCTCGTATTGCATTGCATTATTGTATGTATCCTAGAGTTGGTACTTTCAGCAATGGGTAATTTTTTTTAGTATGGCTTTTCATGTCATTCTACATTTGTCGTATGCTTATATTTTTCATAAGGACCGATAATGTAGTTCCTATGGCAATATGATGACATCAAATTTGTTCCAAAAAAATAAGCGGCTAGAGGTTAAGCTCTTCTCTCCCCTCATCCATATTTCTTCTACACCACTTCCCTTTCACCCCTAATTCTCCCTCTCCTCAGGGCATCCTACCTCGTCCCCATTCTTTTGCCTACTTCTCATCTTTTTCGATCGTCGATCGGCTTCTTCCATCACCCCATCGACACTCGAGGGGGCATCTCTCCCTCCTACTAATTTTTCTTATATCCCTTCAAAATCTCTTATGTCTACTATCTTTGAAGTGGCATCACTTACGCCACCCCAAAGAGGGGCAAATGTAGACACCTATAATTACGCCCAAGTAATTTAAATACTTAAATTGCGCTAATTATCCCCTTTCTCACAAATCAATGACATATCATCAAAAGGAACTCATTTTCCCTCATATCATCATTAATTAATTACACTAAGCTAATTAATTAAGTTTCCTATCCAACAAATACCTTAATTAATGACCTTCCGTTAATAAATCACCCCTTCTACCTAGACTAATTAATTATTATTAATTAATTAGCTTTCCCTTCCATTCACCCAATAAATCAATATTTAATTGATTTAATCCCCTTATAATAGCCTAAATCGTGCTAATATTCCTCTAATTATCTTCTATAAGCTTACATCTACCTATTAGTTAATCACCTTTGATTAATTAAAACACCCCCCAACTCCCATGAATTGCTAAGCATAAATTAAGCCCTTCTAAAGTAAGGTTACCTTTAATAAAGCAACCTTATCCATTCCTAATCATGTTTTACCTTTATCCCACGTGCAAAGGGATGAAGTATTTCCTTTATCCATTGGGCTATATAAGGAGCCCTCCACTTACCTTTTTACTTACACATAAAATCCTTAGAGAGAAAATGCAAAGCATATAGCAAAGAGACTAAGAGCTTGCACCTTGCCCTTTTAAGAGTTCATCATCGTGAAGAGTTAAGCCTCTTTCTTAAGTTCTTAAGTCATATGGGAGGTGTCAAAGGGGTCTTGTTGCCCAAATTTGATAGGCCCTCATTCCTAGGTTACTTGGCATACTAAGGACAACTATTTTGATAGCCATGGAGCTTACTTAGGTCCATTCATTTATTTGTTGTCAAAGAATAGAGGAGTTTAGATATTTAGCATTGTTAGTTTCAAAGTTTGTATTGATGAATGCTAGCATATAACCCTTGTTTAATTCGTATCTTGATGGTGTTTAGTTTGTTGTTCAATTCTTGCTAAGTTAAGGCTATTTAGGTGTTAGTCTTTACTCATATTAGCATTATTTTGAAAACAAAAACATGCACACAAGTAGCTAAATGGATCCTTCATTATGTTCGTGGCATTTATGCCGATGACATTCGCTATCATGGAGGGGTTGATATTGACTTGATTGGATTCACAGATTCTGATTAGGCCGGTGACTTAGATCATCAGAAATCTACTTCTGGCTATAGTTTCTCTCTTGGTTTGGGTCCCATTAGTTGGTCTAGCAAGAAGCAGAATGTAATTGCGATATCATCTACAGATGTAGAATACAAAGGAGCAGTTAACACTGTCATAAAAGCTATTTGGCTATAGGGTATTTTAATAGAGTTTGGCATCCACTTTCTGTAGCCTACCATTATCTACTATGATAACACAAGCACTATCTCTATTTATAGAATTCCAGTTCAACATCAGTAGATGAAGCACATTGAGATCTATATGCATTTCATACGGGACCTTATTTATGATGGTATCATCGACATTCAGTACATTCAGAAAGCTGATTGGATTGCATATTTATTCACCAAGCCCTTCACTGTGTAACACCTTGAATTTTGTAAGCTAGCATAGTAATCACTTTTCATGATGTTGTAATTGAAAAAATGAAGATAAATATGTTGAGACACATCTTTTGATCTTAAAGGAATGTGTTGCTAATCTGGACCCTTGTTTTTTGTAATTTGTTTACTTGGGACAAAAGTTATTATTGCTTGTGTGATTGCTAATGAGACAATAGACTTATCGTATGCTTGATGAAATCTTTTCGCGGATTGACACCACACCTTGAATCAATTTCATTGATCCAAGGTATGCTGTGGCCTTCTTGTGATCACTTTTTCAATTTACTTCTAAACCGGACTGAAGGTTGATATAAAGGTTGCAGCACCTGATTTCAGGTATAAATATCTGGTACGTAGATGCCAATGAAAAAGGTTCGATTCTCAAACCACACACCATTGTAACACTAGACAGCATAAGAAGATAAGGGCCTGGATGCGAGGGGCACAGGTATGTGGAACATAGGACTAAACGTCCTGCATAGTGTTGAACATGAAAGCCAGTCAGAAAGACTTGATTTGAAACTATTAATTAAAAACTAGGGGATTAAACCCTAACCTACCCCTAAGTTTTATCCTATACCCTAACTACTACCCTATATGGATTTTTAAATTTCATAAGGATGAAAATAGATGTGAATTCTATTAACCTATAAACTAGGTGAATAACGTAGACATGGACTATTAAAAATCCTAAACTATTCCTAACCTATGGAAGGGGACGTATGGACCCATGTGGATGGAAATAGATAAGGAGGGAAGGTTGGGAATTTAATGGGACAGTAAATGAAGTCCTTACATGTGCAGCGCCAAGTTTGGCAGGAACAAGGAAAAGTTGGAGGTGTCCAAATAGCTATGAAGCTAAAATAGAAATTACATGCAAAATTTGAAATTGGAAAATTTCCAACCTGAGTCGGCGGTGACGTGAGGAATGAGGAAAGGTAATGCATTCAATGTATTCAATTACCTTGGTCTTAGCGACCATCTCACCTTGGAAAGAGGATAGAGGAAAAATGAAATTTGTTTGTTATTGTGTGCAATCAGATTTTAGTTGCTCTGCATTTTGGTCTTCCATGGTTATGTCAAACCTGCTGTTATTTTTGGTTATTGTTGCTATTGTTTGGAGTAGCAATGGCTATTTTTGAGCCTGAGGAAGTTAGTGGATTGTTTGGAAATCTTTATTGTTGTCGCCGTGGAGAAGAATAGCTCCTGTGGGCACGGTTTTCTTCGAGCCACAAGAAAAATTAACAGGCATCTTGAGCCCTTCTCCTTAAATCATTTTGCTCTTGTTTAAGCATCTCATTAAAAAAAATATGCTCTTATGATTGGGTGTTTTTGAAAAATGGAATGGTTGATTTAGTTAATGTGATTTTCGGGTTGAAATGTTTATCGAGAAAGAATTCGAATTGGGTATTTCTTTGCAAATGGGTAAATCGAATGAATTTATCCATGTTGTGTGAGTTTGTTTTGACAGTGTTGGACATTTTTTCTATTACCCAATATGGGTTTGAGTTGTTGAATGTATTAGCTATGCATGTATTATTTTCTGAGTTCTGTGCTTTTTTTTTGTAATATGGAAGGATAAAATGATTCGTATGACCTCTGGTTTGAGCTGTCATTATAAAACGAACTCGACTTGGGTATTCTTGTTACGTTTTGAAGAAAATGAGTGTTTTTATTACTGAAATAATTAATGGAATGAATTTTTCTCTTTCTACTATTTTGAATTCTAGAAATAATGGCAATAGGGCTTCACTGTGCATTATGGGTCGAACTTGCTGTAGGTAACAGTAATGTATAAATTGTTATCTATGATTTGTGTGCATTAATGGATATGGAAAGCCATAAAAATATTTGACAAGACTGTTGTATAACTGTTCCTCTGGTTATAATACAGTGTATGAGGTATGAATCCTTCTAGTAATAGTAAGAGCATAGTAGCATCTCTACATTGTTTGCTCTAGTTGGATACAATGTTCTACCTACTTGTTCTTGGTATTCATATATGCCTGTTTGAAAGGAAGTTCTAATCTAAATGGGAATAGGATAGCCAATCTATAGAATGGACTGGGTAGAACATGCAAGTTATACGCTGCATTTAGTTGAACTCAATATATATATATATATATATATATATATATATATATATAAAATTTACGGATTGTAAATTCTTCATTGTTTTCATTAAAATGGAATCTGAGTGGATTTCTTACTTGTTGTTTGGAAAGTGAATTCTCTTATCATTTACATGAAAGCATGACTTTTTGTTGATGTACACTTTTATTCGATATTTCTGGACGAGAATGTCCGTTGAGTGAAATATTTCAAAGGAATGATTGTATTTAGAGGTACCTTTGATACTAATGCTTATGAACCCGTGTAATGAACTCTGGTCAACTTTTTAGGAAAGGCAATTAGTAGTTTTGAATACTGATATATATATTTCAGATTGAATTATACTCTTGGATTATGAATTTTCTAAATAGTGGATATTTGGTTAGACAATAAGAAGAGGTAATATGAACCTCCTTTAATTGGTTATTGAATTTGTCTACTTCTCTATGGGCTGTTATCATTTATTAATATTATGTCCGGATTGAATTATTTAGTTCAGTTATGATGAAAGGAAAGAAAGTATAGGATAAGTAATTAGGAGTAATGATCAATTCTTTCTTACTCAGCTGAAATTCTATACTTGTTATGAAATGAATTTTTTACTGTCGAAGGCGTAAGAATTTGCATTTAATTGCTGTTTACTTTCTTCTGAATTGAAAGAAGTATTATCCTGTTGTTGAATTTTGAAGATTGTCACCAACGAGTTCATGGTGAATGACTACTTTTCTCTTCAGCATTTGATGGATGGGAATTAGACAAGTAGTATGAAAGGAAAGGGAAATGGTTTTGCTGGAAGTCTTATTTAAAATCTTATTGTGAATCTTTTCTCTAAATAATGTAAGGGAATGGAATTGATAGCATTTATGTTAGAATAGTAGTTTACATAATTGTGTTTTTAGTTCTTACAGATGTTTGTAATCTGGAACTGTTTGAAGGAAATTACTTCTTGTAATAATTAATTGGGAAAGAGGGTAGTAATCCTTGTCTGATTGGGATGGTAATTAGATAATCAGGTTGTTATGTTGTTCATCCTTATCTGTACTTAATTCTAGGATGATGTTCATTTTAACGTTTCATAAAAGTAGTCTTCTTTTATTAAGACAGTTAATTAAGAGCACCTCATTTTAATGGTAAGTGCTTAATATGCTCGGTTCAATGAACTGACCCGTGCAAGTAAATTTTGTAGATGGTCCTTTGAGTAAAAATGAAGACATGGTTGTTTTCTGATGCTTCTTCTGAGTAGCTAAGGATGGATGTATTTGATAGTTATTATTCCTCTATGAGCAAATAGGAAAAGAAGAAGTTACATTCTTCTTCCCTTATGTGTTGAATATTTCACATACTTGGGGAGTTTTTTAATCATGTTATGATCTCTCTTAGTGATCGGAAGGGTATGACACCAATAGAAAGATGACCCAGAGGATGACTCGGGAGGGGATTTGGTCAAAAAAATTTACATTGGGGTATAGTTTTCATGTTTTAACATTGAATTTTGTCCTTGCAAAATCTCATGACAACATATCCTAAGCAACTTTTCAATTATTCTTCTATCATCCATTGTTTTTTCTCCATAGACTTAATCTTCATTACTAGAAAAACTACATAAGTAAACATGACTCTACAAGATCATATTATTTCATAGAAATGTTATTAAAATATCTTCTAGGAAATTGGATTTTGAATGTTTTAAATTTCTCATTACATTGAAATGGAACCTAGAGAGTGTCCCATGCTTTTGTTCTTGGTTGGTTGTTACTACTCTAAGAATATTGATTTCATGCATAGCTTGATGTATGTAGAGGAGGGTATTTTCCATTTGTATTTCTCTATTCCTTCAAGATATCTTTATATTCTTGGGAGAGTGCATTATAAGTTGCTTGATCAATGGGCTCTATGTACCTATTTTTAAAAAATTCCCAAACATCTTGGAATCTGAGCAATGACTTCATTGTTAGAGACCAATACTCGTAATTTTAATTTTTAATTGAGAACTCTGTAAAATTGATATAGATGTTATAGACATAGAATTTGTTTATGGATCTCAACTTCAAAACCTGCTCTAATACCAATTTCTAGAAAATAAGCAAATAGAAAACTACATAACATAGAATAAAACTATAAATTTTATTAAACTCAACATTGTTGTGTGACTTCCTCACAACCTTCAACCTTCTAGCTTCCTTTATTTCCTTAATACATTCAACAATTACATATGCCTCTATTTTTTATAGGGTTTTCAATTAAAATATAACATAAAATAGAGCATGTTGAACTCCAAAAATAGAGCATGTTGCGTACACATAAAAATAATCTTTTTCACTATCTTTATTTATTTTTCTTAAAATTAGAAACTAAAAATTAACCATAATGATTAGAAATAAAAATTGAACTACTGATAGCATGCATAGAAGAAAACAAATTGCCTAAAAACAAGCAATCACACGTGAAATGTGTGATGTGATATCCAAGGGGAATTCTAGGATGAGGTTGATTTTGAGGGACCAAAATAGAAAAGGAGGTTAAAGGGATGGAAAGGAATTGGGAGAGGGAAATGTTTGGGGGGGGGGTAGGGGGGGGGGGGGGGGGGGGGGGGGGGGGGGGGCGGCGGCGGGGACCATTTTGTGGAAGCTATATTTTTTTCGAAGAGGGATATATGTATCATGTTTTATTTTTTGTCAATTGATAAAGAAGTGGTATTTTGATTGCACAGCATCATGGAAACACGGTTTAGAGATATCTTGGAAAGAAAGGTGTTGGAAATGAATATTTTAAAGAAAACTTGCATTTTTTGGTTCAATGTGGAAGTCAAATTTTTTTAAAGAAATTTCAATTTTACATCGATGGTTTTTTATGTTTTCATTTTCATGTTCATGTATTATAATGGTCTCTCTTGCGCGATGAAGGTTCCCAACCATAAAATTTCGTATTGAGCCATAGAACATGTGTGGTACATAATGAAATAAGTAATGAGTAAGACAAGACATCAAAATAGAAACTGGTGTTTTTCTATAACGAAGCAAATCATTACCAGGATATAATATATTTTATATTTTAACGAAATTTAAGTACAACTGTTCCTAAGGTCCTTGATCTTTTTTTTGTTTGAATGTAATTTTTAAAACCTCTATGGATATTTTGAGGTACATATACCAAACTTCAATTATTATGATAACATGATCCCATTTCATCTTTATGGAATTTATATCCTTGTAAGGGTTTCAAATGGTCATTTCATCCCAATAGGTTTATGTGAAAGTGTTCAATAGTATAACGAGACACTAACACAATGGAAAATAATGGCCATTTAGTTTCGAAAATGAGAATCTTGTGCACTTAATTTTAGTGTTATTTAAATATTGTTTTTACCCAACTTTTTTATTGGAACAAAATAGTAGTCCCCGATTCACAGTACCTAGCACCTACGCCTATGGATGCTTGAACCGGCGACCACCTGTAATGCAATTAGGAATACCCTTCAAGTAATATTCAACATGGACAGATAAATTGAGAATTATTGTAGGCATCCTTGTTGTTTGATGGAAAACCTTTCACCAGAGCCTGCTCCTCCTAGTCATGTTCATCATTTATGAAAGCAATTGTAACTTTGAAAAATTCTAGTAAAAAAGTGATGAAACACAAGATAACTACTCAGAAACTTGTGGGGTTGTACATGGTGAATGCACGATGTGTGTTTCACAAAGGTAAGGTCAGGAGAGTAGGGGGAAGTTAAATGGAAGGCCGAGATTATTTTTTTCAATGTCTATGTACTTATAACAATAACATAAGCTATCTCTTCCCTTTAATGTCTGGCACATGTTAGCCGCTAACTAGGTATTTTCCTTAGTGAAAATTTCTTTAGCATGATAAGACACTAATAGCTACATGAATTGGTTTTATGTAAGCTCTTCGGTTTCATCCCACCACAAAGAAAAATCTATATTCATTTTTTCTATGCACTTAAATACCCCCAATTTTCAATCGAAGGAAATACAGAAACATCATGTGAAAGTGGAGTGGGATTTGTAAATTATATCTATCACTATCTAGTCTCAGAAATATCCTCACCTCAAACAATTCGCATCTTCTCGTTGGGTGTGGCTCCAATAATGTGAATCCTAATGCGCGTATCTTTCTTTTTTAATGTGGAAGCGGGACTTGGTTTCTCTTTTGTCCTTGTTTGTTCCTCTTTCCTCCCACCATCGTAGGCCTTTGTAGCCCATGGAGGTCATCAGTCTACAGATATTCATATTCTGGGGTTCGCTAACAGGTGGATGAGTGTCCTCAGGACCCAAGTATAGTTTGGATCAAGAAATTTCTCTCAGTTCTAACAGCCTCTAGTACGAATGACCCCAATATTGTGCTTCTCTCTAGGTTCTATGAAGCGGTAGTTGGGTTGACCTCTAGTTTTTGGTGACAAAAGAAAGGTTCTAACACCAAGAGGCATTGTTGTACATTATACTACTCCCCATAGCCATATTCAAGATTTTCATCTCCCATAAATTAAATGGAGATGTTGGAAGTAGATGCCTCATGAGCTAAGACTAAGAACTCCGAATCTACCTGGGATCCATTGCATCTACTGAAGAGGGACACCTATATCTAGGGAGGGACCATGTGTATGTACACTTTTGTGTAAAGATTTGAGGCCCTTACAATGAGAAATGTCTCTAAATCTCCTGGTATTGGTACCATTTCCTTCATAGCTTTTCAACTTGATGCATTGATGAACATATGGCATGGAAACCTACATGGCATGAATCCATGGTCCAACCTCTAAAATCCTGTTATATAGAGTTCTAAGTCTAAGGACAGACCTTTGTAGATGACAATGGTGCCCCCTCTATGGTAGTGTGAATGGTGTCCTGCTTACTCTCTTCTCTTTCCGCTTTGTCCAGTATGTGGTGAATAGTGTAATATGGGACTCCGAGATATTCCTCCTATGTCCCAATTGGTTTTGACCAACTTAAAGTGTGGCAATTTTCAAGCCCGCAGAATCCCTTATCCATAGCCCTGTTTGATTTTCTTGTGGGTGATAACTACCCTCAATGTATAAGGGAAGATTATGTGTATGATTCTTGATAGGGACCTCCCTATGGTCGAAAGTGAGATGCTCACTTGGTGTAATGTTGGCCACCATGGCTTGAAGGTGTGCAGGATCGAATTCTAAGGGCACTCCCAACCCCTAAAGACTTTAATACAGAATGTCCTTATGCACATTGGATATCTTGAGAAGATCCAAGATCAAAATTTTGGCAGACGTTTTGTCAAGTTGTTACCATAGTGCAGTCCTTTCCCTTGATCCGGATAGTACTGACATGGTCAACAAGAGAGCGAATAAATCCGATAAGTGAATCGTAATGATTGTTATCTCTTTTGGTATACAAGTAATTCGCGGCTTTATAGGTTTGGGATGACTCTCCCCGATCTGGCTTTATCTTTTCTGAATTATCATGCTTGGGGAATGGTTCTTTATAAATCCCCATTTTCTTGTTAGGTGTTTGTGTTTTTCTAGGGTTATCCACCTCTATCTCCCCATTGTAAATGAGGTCCATAATATAGTGGCAAAGCTGTAAAAATTTATCTATCTTATGTCCTTTAACGTGATGCATTTCACAATATTCATGCTCCTTATACCATGAAGGTTTAGGAGCATTGTCGTCAAATGGTTGCATGGTAGGATAGGTCATCATGTGGGCCACATCCAACTGTTTTAGTATGATTGACAATGGTTCATTGAGAGAGTTGAGTGTTCTTCACTTTGGTGATGGTTGAATTGGGCCCTTGTTTAGTTTAAAAGGTTGACCAGTTTGGACCATTTGAACATGTTTGGAATTAGTGATTCCGTCTCCCACCACATTTTTGGTTTTGTTAAAGATCTTTGGATTTTCCATGGGTTTGACACTTTAGTTGTCTTTAGATTGGTTTTTGAGGGTGCCTTTGGCAATAAGATCCTTTTCTATCTGAATCCCTTTCTCGATAACCTCCTTAAAAGTATAGACACAATACATTCGGAGGTGGAAAGCTATATCTGAGTTGAGATTGGGAATGAAAATACTGACTAGCTGCTTTTCACTTTTCAGGGAAAGTGCAAGGGAAACAACTAGCTATCCCTCTCCATCATTGGAGGAAGCTGGCAAAGGTCTCTTGGGCATTGCTTGGCTCCACACAATTTTTCCATGGTTACATGATAAGTGACGCACGAATCCTTTTGCCAATTCTAGCTAGGTGAAAATTTATCCTCATGGTAAGTGCGTAAACCATTTCAATACTTGACCTCTGAGAATCTTGGGAAAAAATATGATGAGGTAATTATCACTAAAGAGACACCTCTTGACATGTCATGCAAAAATATTTAACATGATCCCTTGGGTCTCCTTTTCCTTTGTATCTATCCATATTTGGCATATCAAATTTCTTTGGAAAGGGTTGAAGGGTCATTGTCTTGTTAAAAGGATAGGGGAATAATTATTCATATTGATATTTCCTAATGCTCCCTATATTGCTCTCTTGTAAGCTCAAAAGCATCGCTTTCATAGATTGCAATTCCTGTGTAAGTAATTGTTCTTTAGTGGGAGAAGCGAGGATGTATACGTGATGATGTCCTGTGTCTTCATCTCCTTGGTTTTCCCAATGGAGTTCATTGATCTTAGCCTTTGGCCTGAACTTTTGAACATTCTTGTTTGTGTCTTTCTATACATGGGAAGTAAGAAAAGCTAGTTGTCAACTTAGGTTACTAATTTGTTGTTGGATCGTGGCTTGGTTTGTTGTTTCTTCTTCTAAAGTTTCCTCCTCTTCATATTATGGAGGTTCTTCCCCCGTCTCATGTTATATCTTGTTTCTTCATGGCACTTTGATAAAGGGCATTCTATGCCCTACCACTTTATAATTCCCTACGTAAGAAGTGGAAGCATGTCCGCCTATTAAAATATCTTCCATATTGATAAGGGGATGTTATTCTTCTGTAGTGTCATTTGTAGGTAGTATCGGTTCATTCTCGGTGGGCAATTTGGCCCCTAATTCGATGACCCATGCCAACACTCTATCTTTGTTTCTAAGGAGAAATTTGTCTAGTAGAGTGGGGTCAAAATCAAAGTTTGCATGTGGTGATTCTAATTCATTTCCATTGTGGTCGACCATCTCTTTTTTTTCCTTTTCTGGAAAAAACAGTGGTCCTAAGTCATGTCTAATGAAGGGGTTTGACCCTTGTCTGTTAGAGGTTTCCCAAGCTTGCACTTGTTCCTCATATGTCTGTTTCTTTAACCCTAGAAGTGTTTTAAGAGCCATGTTTTCATGATATTTTCACTATGATAAGTTGTAAATGTGGTCAAAGCTTAGTGATCACTCCTAAGTGAAATGGCAATGTATTTGTTAAGAGTATGAATAAATCAACAATGTGAGAATACCAATGTGATAGAGTGATAAATCACAAGTGATATAAGAATTTGGTATTAAAACCTAATCAAATGAAGTACCTCTTAGACTATGTTTCAAAAATTAGTTTGCATCGAAAGATGAGTAACAATATGTCTTTACTTATGCCAAGTTCAAGGGAATGAACAAAATGTAAGTAAATACAAGAATTCAATGTGATCTCCCAATCAAGATATACAATGAGTGAGCTCAAACCCGATTAAGACCTATATCTCAAAAAGTGCCAATTACAATTCGCGAATGACACAAAAATATCACCAAGATATGTTAACCCACTTTACGAGAAAGTGAAGTATCGATATCAAGGTGTTATTGATATAACACGCACGAATGGTAACACCTAGCACTCTTTGAAATCGAGGTAATAATAGAACCAAACTAAGAAGCTCAAAGTATAACTAGGAATAGTTAAGAATGTGTGCATCGTAACCTTACAATATAGGTATTTATGTCGAGTTTACAAGAAACAAGACGTAAATATTGAAATTGTATTGATACGATACAAACAAGCTAACTCTTCTAAGAAAGTCCACGGTGATGAACCACACCTAACTACAATGACGATCTTGACATGGGTATCAAGATCACAATGGCTACCAATGACGTGAATATGCCTCTGCACACTTTAGACATTTAACTTACCCAGCCACAAACATGGATGGGCATAAACAAACATAAAAGTGAGAGAAACAGTTGATTGGCAACACAATGGTAATAACACCTCTTCTGATCAACAAAGTGTCGAAAGAATGTGAAGGAAGAATATCAAAAAAGGATGAAAAATGTTGGCTTCACTTCGGTAGAGTTTTTCCTCTCCCTAAGGCAAGTAAAAACTAGGTGAAAGTAACGTGTCATACGTTTCTCAATGAAAATATGGTTCACAACTCAACACTTATTTAGAATGGTCAAAGTGGGCTCCTGGCCAAAGTATATCTTCCTAGGTGTTTCTCTCGTCCTAGGTGTTATAAAGATTATCCATGAGAGGGATGATTTACTCAAATAGTCCTGACTATCTTCAGAGTATCTCAACTTTTCCCCCTTCAATCACAGTGGGAAATAAATGCATCCAATTGTGTACTTAAAAGGGTCACGTAGGGACAACTTGTAACTCTATCTCAAACAGGATTTACTAGTCAGATAGGTAGTACGGAGCACTTCCCG
This sequence comes from Taxus chinensis, assembly GCA_019776745.2. NCBI lineage: Eukaryota > Viridiplantae > Streptophyta > Pinopsida > Cupressales > Taxaceae > Taxus > Taxus chinensis. The sequence goes on along the minus strand of CM034152.1, from coordinate 600,217,239 downwards.
TTTCATCCACAAGGTTCCCTCTTACGTGGACTACTTTGGGGTTCCTAGAACCACCCCCATTGTTGTAGCTTAAGGCATTATGCCAAAGGGGTTATGTTCCAGTTGAGCAGAGAGGGATGTACCCTTTTCCAAAACCTGTAATATAGTGTTTTGAATATGTTGTTCTTTTTTATCTTTTTTAATTTGATGTGGTTTTCTCAAACACCATTTGGCAACCTGTATAACAACTGTATTAGTAGTTTTCTGACTTTTATTTTTATTCCTTCATTCTTTGACAAGTTTTTTTGGTCATGTATGATGATGTTTAGTAGTTTTCCATCAAAAGGGAAGGCATCATTTCTGATTCTCCATATCATCCAATGACACAAGAGAAGAGCATACATGACTGTCTTCCAAAATCCAAAAAGATATCAAATGGAAAAACACTTCAATTCAACTATGCCAAATTAACCAATTCCAAATCACATACCCTTAACAATCTTAAAACATCAAAATAACTTAAGAATCATTTCTGATTCTCAATTTCCCCAAGAGATGCGAAGGAAGATCATACGCGATCTTAATCCTATAAGTAAATAATGCAAAAAATTATCTAATCAAATACAAATATGTAAAAATAGCTTGCAAAGACAAATATATGATTAGATAAACCTACAAGAATGTTAGCACATCAACACTCTAATTTCAAAAAAATGCAAAACGACATCTGCGCCCCTTTTTCAGTGCCTGCATGCGGGTTAGGGTGTATGCGCCACCAAAGGTTGTTTTCAGTACATAGTGTGTCTGTGCCACCCGAGAGATGTACGTGCCACAAAAATAGTTCCTGCACCCCTAAAACAGTACCTGTGCCACTTTGAGGAATTTTTAGATCTATTAAACATCTACACCACCCAAGAGGTGTGTGCGCCACGAAAACAACATATGCACTATTATGAGAAAAACAGACAGAATAACCATATTACCAGAAAAATATACCTGCACCACTAAAACCACATGTGTGACCTAGTTAGGGCATGTGCACCAATCTTGCATGTTTCAGTATGCAATGAAGGTACAGTATGAAATGACGTGTGTGCCCCGGTTAGTGCACCTGCGCATTGGTTAAGGTATGTGCGCAAGGGTTAGTGCGCATGCGCCAGGGGTTAGCAGATAGAATAATAGATTTTAAAAAGATTCCTGTGCCACCAGAGAGATGTGTGTGCCTTGAAAACCATGCCTATTCCATGAAAATCATGCATGCGCTCCTAAAATTGTGCCTGCACTAGACCTGCAACAAAAATACGGTAGCAAAAACAAGAAAACTCACAATATCTCAATTTTTTGACAAGTTAGCTTAAAAATGGCAATAACCCATTAAAATTAAGACCATGAACATGAAGTTACACATATCAAATGAGTAAAAACTCCAAGAAAATGGACATTAATTACTACATGTGCATGTCAAAAGTTAGCCAAAACAATGAAATTTAAACTAAAATGCCATGGGACTAAAATTCCCACCGGGCGTGCCAAATGTGTGCAAGTGTTTCCACAAATTTAACCAAACTTAAAGCAAGAAAGATACCACCTAAAAATAGCTTCCTAACCTAGTTAAAAATGGGAAATGTGCACCATCATGATGAAAGAGTGAGCAAGTCCTACCCTTTTAACATTAATAACTTTGAATCTAATCAAAACATAATGCAAATGCATAAACTCTATTCTCCTTAATTACCTAATTTAACATTAAAATGAACCTAAATAGTCCAATGGAAATAAAATAATAATTTTCTTGCTTTGATCATTTAATGGATGCTTGGGTGTGAGGCTTAGCTCTTCAAGAAATGGAGGATGGAGGGCTCAAGAATGACAAAAGGCTATTAGTATGAAACTATGTGCTTACTTTTGTCTCTTGAGAGATTTAGGTGTAGGTATAAAGGTAGGAGGAGGGCTCTTTATATAGCCCAAAGGATAAAGGATTCAACACATCTTCATGAATGTGGGATAAAGGTAAAACATGATTAGGAATGGCTAAGGTTTCTTTATTAAAGGTAACCTTATTTTAGAAGGGTTTAATTTATGCTTATCAAGTCATAGGAGCTGGGGGGTGCTTTAATTAATCAAATGTGATTAACTAATAGGTAGATGTGAGCTTATAGAAGCCAATTAGAGGAATATTAGTATGATTTAGGCCATTAAAAGGGGATTAAATCAATTAAACATTGATTTACTAGCTAAATGAAGTGGAAGGATAATTAATTAATAATAATTAATTAATCTAGATAGAAGGGGTAGATAATTAACTGAAGGTCGTTAATTAGGTTGTTAGCTGGATAGGTGACTTAATCAATTAGTGTATTGTAATTGATTAACGAAAACAAGAGGGAATATGAGTGCTTTTGATGATATATCATCAATTTGCGAGAAAGAGGATAATTAGCGCAATTTAAGTATTTAAATTGTTTAGGCGTAATTATAGGTGTCTACATTTTTGAACTTTTTCTCTCTTTTAGGATTGTTTTCTTGTTGGATTGAAATAAGTTAGATGGGTAGAGAGCCTCTAGAATTGAGGTGTTAGAGGGGAGTATGTGGTGTTAGTTTGGTGGTGGGAAAAGGATTAGTTTAAGCTTTTTGTGTATGTATCATTGTGACATTACACACACCCTCATGAAAAAGTAAGAACTTCAGCTTGATATAGAGATATTGTCTATTACGTGATGAAATTACATTGTCCTTTACACTTATATAAGAATCACAAGAGGACACTCAAGATAGTTTCCAAAAGTTATATTTTGACTAATCATGGAATATCTTGGAAGAACCCAAAGGGAGTTTTTCTGAGTTGTGTCATTGAAGAAGAAGCACCTAAGATAATTATACAATTCCATGGGGGAGTATGTGGAGGTCATTTTTCTGTGAGAGTCACTGCTCATAAGATTTCTAGGGAAATTTATTGGTGGAATTCATTATTCAAAGATACTACCTTGTTGGTTAAAAGGTGTAAGAGTTGCCAACATTTTTTTGGAAGATTGAAATCCTTTACAGTCCTACCCTTGTAGCCTGTGTTCATAGAAGCTTCATTTAAACAATGAGGATTGGAATTTATTAGTGAGATATCAGACTCTTCAAGTGTTGCTCATAAATTGATATTAGTAGCTACTGACTACTTTATCAAATGGGTTGAAGCCATTCCTACTAGAAAATCAACTCATCGAGTAGTCATCAAATTTATTCTCAATAATGTCATTTGCATATTTGGGGTACCTACCAAGATAGCTGCTAGAAATTCCATGATATTCAAAGCTAAAGCATTGTAAAACATGTACAAGGAATATGGAATAAGTTTGGATTATGCATCAAATTATAATCCTTAATGAAATGGCCAAGATCAATCTAGCAATAAGAAATTTCTTAAGATCCTCAAAAGAACATTACAGACAAACGAAAGGAAATGGGGTGAGCAAATAAAATTTTCACTATGGGTATAAAAGAGTTACCACCAAGAGGTTAACTAGAAAGAGTTTTTTTGAGCTATTTTATGGACTTCAAGACCTTTTTCCCTTGCACTTGCAACTCTATGCATATCGTTTCATGCAACAATTTAGATATGGGGAAGAATTGAGTCCCTATGAGGCTAGAATCAATTAGATTATGGAATTAGATGAGGAAAGAAGAAAGTCACATAAAAAACATGTTAATTTAAGACAAAATCTCAAGAAAGTATTTGATAAGAAGGTCACTCTAAGAGTTTTCAATGTTGAATACTTGGTCTTGGTATGGGATAACATACATAAAGATAAGGGAAAGCATGGAAATTTTGATGCCCTCTAGATGGGACCATATTCTATTGACATCGGGATTGGAAAACATACTCTATTTCTCAAAGACTTAGAAGGACATTTTCTATATTTTCGTATTAATGGTAGGCATCTCAAACATTTCTTAGACTAAGATGGAAGGTGAGGTATGATTTTTTATAGTGTAAAGTCTTGTTTCTTTGTTTTGTTTTGTTTTTTCATGTTTGTGTTGTTTTTCCCCTTTATGTGCTCTAGTCTACAGTGACTAGGTTTCTTTAGTTGTCTATTTTTCCCCTGGACTGTTATGCATATATTTTGAAATCCCTATGTGTTTTTTCCTCATGAATCCTTTCCTAATGGACTAGTAATCTGGTCTTTATTCTTATGGAACCCACAGGGGTGCCCATCCATGAGCAAGAGTCAATGTTGGTGCTCAATCGAATTCCTTGGATTGAGATGATATTTTTCATGGAATTCCCATAAATTTAATTGATTCTATGTGTTTTTTATTGTTCCCCATGCTTTAAATATTAGTCTGAAGAAAATAGAAGTGTCAATTTGTGATAAATTGTGTGCCTTAGCCAAATAAAAGAAAGGTTTTGGTAGAAATATCATGGAACTTGTTTAATGGAATACTTGATCAAAGAACATAAACCGCAACACACTTGTTTAGTGTTTTATGAGTTTGTTAAAAGGGATAACATTCCACAGATTCAAAAAAAGGATGTGGGACACTCATAAATGCAACAAAACCCACGGGAGACTAATTTTAAAAGGCCGAAAGACATGCATTTTTTCATCAATTTTAATGTAAAAAATCAGCAGGACCACGCAGCAAAGGTTCAATGATCAAAGATAGGACATATGTTGGTAATCCAACACTTTTCAAGTTGATGTGCTTTGGTGGACCTCAAGTCCATGGAATCAACCATGTTTCAAAGCATTTCAGGTCTACCGTGAAAGTAAAGTTAGTGCAGTCAATAAAACATGGAGGAGTTAGAAGATGACAAATGGCATGAGATTAATGAAAAAATGTGGACACTTGTCTCCATTCTAGAAAATTTCAAAGTAAATACATTGCACGGACCTCAAGTTTGTGGAATAAATCAATTTCACTAAGGCTTTAGATCCAGAAGGTTAAGGGTAGTCAAATTAGGGACACCTGGCAACATTTTTTATGAATCCCAAAAGTTTCTAAGTATGAAGAAGTGAAAATTTACAATGCAAAGGAGAAGTGCTGAACCAATGAAAAGAGATCATGAAGCAATAAATAATAAAAAACTAGAGGAATGTGGAGCTTTCTCATTGGCTTATGTTTTACAATTATCAGTTAGGAAGATGTCAAAAGTAAAATGTAATTTAGAAGGCCATATATTTCAATTCCATGCTCCAAATATTGGAAAATATATATCGTTGGAAAGGTCTCTTCAATACCTTCACTTTTACATCATGATATTTAGAAATTGATGACATTTGGTGGTAGAAAAAGTAGAAAACGTCTTCTACATTAAATTTATCATCTCAGTGTTGGTCAACCACCTAAATTGATGAAGTTTGGTGTCTTTTTATTCTCTAAACATGTAAGACATAAGGAATGAATGACTTTGATAGGATGCCCATGATTTTTTGTAGAAATTTAATTCACCTTTTTAATGGGTGAAGGGGAAAATCAGATTTTTCTTCTTTCTCTCTCTCTCATCTTCTATATATTGTAAGAGTCAGTCATTTTGTGCTACAAGGCTGTTTGGGGGTAGTTGTAGAATTGTTGATCAAGTATTAGATTCTAATTTCTTGTTTTCTTGTGAAACATTTGTATGTTTTGAGTTCTTTGAGGAAGAGATAAGGTGGTTGTATTGTACAATAATTAGTATGTTTTAGAGGTATTTGTTTTATGTCTCCTAGCCAAAACTTACATGAATAAGATTCTTACTATTTTTGAGAAAGCTATACTTTTCTATTTCTCATTTTTTAATAGAATGAATGAGGAAATATTGATTATGTTTCTATTTTATATTGGCTTTACGTTTTTAAGTATACAAGGGTATTTCTTAGTTTTTGTATTCTTCTAGTCACTATGAGACTATTCCAGAATAGTGTACAATCCTAAAGGAAACGTCACTTTTGAAGATTTTTTTGGAAATACCTTAAGGTTATTTTGGGTGTACAAGACAAATATAGAAAGTGCTTTATCACACCTCTAACTACATGATTTGTGGTTAGGATTGTGAAGACTATAGATGGTATTTATGAAAATTGAGTATCAATGAATACAAATGTTATTTCACAAACTATGTTAAATTTATTGTTATTTTCAAGCATCACAGTTAAGGATGAATTGATTCCATGATAATACTAAGGTACCAAGATCATTAAATCAATTATCCTCCACCTTCAAATCTCAATAATAAACAATGAATTATCTGTATACCTACTAAGTATATCATACCTGCATACCATACAAATTCTTAGTTTGCAAGGATGAGTTAAAAATTTGTCCATTATCAGTAAGCTTTGTTAAGAATCCCACCAAGTTTGTGACCCACTATCATCTAAATCATCCTTGGTCAATAATTATATGTGAATGCAATATCTAAAGTTTTTCATTCTCTATCTCTTGGATCTGTATTTGATTGTCAACTACTTACAACAAATCTAGTGACAATTCTATTGAGAGAAGTATTTTATGTGTGGATGCACTTGCTTCAAATTAAGTTGCACCAACAATAGAGGAAACCAAGCCATGAAATGTTTTCCTTTATTTAGATCCCCCAACTAGGTCCTCTCACCGTGGTTCGGATAGAGCCAAAAGTAGCAAGGTAAATCCACCCTGTTTATGAAGTTGTCTCCTGATCACCTCCCAGATTTAAGTCATTGAGTTCAATGTTGAACAAATCCTTGGATATCAATGAAAAATATATTTTCATTGTTCATCATTCTCTCAAATCCAACCCACTCAGGTTAGCTTCTCATCTCCTAGGGGTTCTATTTTGGAGACAACTTTCCCTAAAGGTGTCAACAAATTCATCCATATTTACACCCTCAACAACAAATACTTTGTGAAAACTTAGCAATTTCTCCAGCGCAATATAAATTCCATCTGTATATTCCTTTATTTTATATTTTATACTATACACTTTTTTGATGCAATCAATAAAAGTTTCTAATATTTTTTTTAGGGTAGTTTAACATTCATGTTTCCTCCCTTTATTCTCCATGGAAATTATTCCCTCTTTGAACAACACCTCATCAATGAAGATAATAAGAGCAATGAGCTTCGTAGTATCACTTTCTACATGTCAAATTTAGTTTGACTTTTATCAATAAATTCCTTGGCTACCTTTTATTTTTTCATAATTTGGATGTGGAATTCAACACTATCCCTGATCAACTTCTCCCCTTTGGCTACTAGGTCTCACCCCCATTGCATAGTGGATTCTTTCTTACACCTATGTCCAAGGAAAATTTTAAGACCCTCAAAAAATACAAATTGATTTCGGGAAGAGATTTCTACATGGCATGTCAAGAGGTGTCTTATAGTGATAATTACCTCATCAGACTTTTTCCTAAGAGTCTCGGAGGTCAAGCATTGGAATGGTTTACGCGCTTACCACGAGGATCAATTTTCACCTGGCCAGAATTGGCGGAAAGATTCGTGCGTCATTTCTCATATAACATAGAGAGTGACGTCACCATGGCAGACTTGTGCAGCACAAAACAACGCCCAAATGAGACCTTCGCCAGCTTCCTCCAACGATGGAGAGGGATAGCTAGTCGCTTCCCTTGCGCTTTCCCTGAGAAGCAGCTAGTCAGTATTTTCGTCCCTAATCTCAACCCAGATATAGCTTTCCACCACCTCCAAATGCATTGTGTCCGCACCTTTGAGGAGGTTATCGAGAAAGGGATTCAAATAGAAAAGGCTCTCATTGCCAAAGGCACCCTCAAAACCCAATCTAAAGACAAACCAAAGTGTCAAACCCCTGAAAAGCCAAAGATCTTTAACAAAAACAAAAACGTGGTGGGAGACGGAATCACTGATTCCAAACGTGTTCAAACGGTCCAAACCAGTCAACCTTTTAAACTAACCAAGGGCCCAATTCAACCACCACCAAAGCGAAGAACATTCACCTCCCTCAATGAACCATTGTCTGTCATACTAAAACAGTTGGATGCGGCCCCACATGATGACCTATCCTACAACGCAACCATTTGATGACAACACTCCTAAACCTTCATGGTATAAGGAGCATGAATACTGTGAAATGCATCGCGTTAAAGGTCATAAAACAGACAAATGTTTGCGACTTTCGCCACTATATTCAAGACCTCATTGACAACGGGGAGATAGAGGTGGATAACCCTAGCCACATGCAAACACCTAATGAGAAAATGGGATTTATAAGGAACCATTCCCCAAGCATGATAAGTCGGGAAAAGACAAAACCGGATCGGGGGGAGTCATCCCAAACCTATAAAGCCACGTATTTGTGCATGATCCTTGCATTCATTTTAATGGTTTGTTGTTTATTGGCAGACAGGGGGGGGTGTGTTCACATTCCTCGATGCATCAACCTTTTGTTAGTTGAGGTTTATTTTTATGGCCTCTCTTATACCATTTCTTCCTTGGTAGTTTAGATTAGGTTTTTGAGTAAACCCCTCTACAATTTTTAATGTTCATCTAAATATAATGAATTAGGACTGGCCTTTCATCCCAGAAGCTTTTTCCCAATTCACCAGCTCCCACACTTGGGAATGCTCCATGTTTCTGAATTGCACTTGATAGTTCTCAACCCTCGAGTTGTAAAACTTTTAGGGGGTGCTGTGATTCAATACCTCAACCCTTATTGAGGGATGCAGCTACCATCAAGTGGAATAGTTTCATACATGTTTAAGTTGTGGGTGATTTGCAGTTTATCATCAAACAGGTCAATGATTAATATAAGGTTCAGGCATGATAAGCTCATACCGTACACATTCAGTGGAAACTCTAAGATTATATTTGTGCACATCACCTTTGAGAAAAGCCCAAAGCACAACTAGATCATGGATGTTATGGTAATGGTGGGATCTATGCTCTATTCCCCCAGGGAACAATGATATGCCACCCCGCGTAATGCCATTCCAGAATCTTTCCTAGCTTGTTGAGGTTGTTTGTTTCCCCATTCTCCATTGTCAAACCCTTGTCACCTATCTTAAGGACAACACGTTCCCTCCCAATATCTCTTGTTTCTGAAAATGCAAATCTTGATCACTAGATAGCTCGTTACAAACACAAACCCTTGTAAGGGTACACTTTTCGTCTTGTCTACGATGGGAATCTATTTACGTTGTCTGGATGTGGACTCAGTCAATCCAGGTAATCACAGAAGTGCATGACTGGGTATGTGGATCACTCCAAATAGAATGGTCTGCTAAAAACTATTGAGAGTGGTTTACTATTGGCCTACCATGGAAAATGATTGGTGCATTATAGTTAGAAAATGGTGCGCCTTGCCAAAAGATGTAAATTTCATCATCCATGCTCCATCACAACCATTGCAACCTATCACTACCCCGTGGCCATATCTCCAAGTGGGGAACTTGATCTAATAGGAAAACTTAGACTCCTACCACTCCTACCTCAATCTAATGTTCATACACCTTCATCACAAAGCCATAAAATATTTTAGAAAATTGGTGGAGGTTGTCCTTTACCCATGTCACAGGAGCATATATTTCTAAATTTCATTTTGAATCATCATTCTTTACTGATATGGTATTCCCACACAGCCATTGTTACATATCATGGGAATCATTTAAGAAACAAAAATATGAAATGTCTTGCCAACAAGTTTCCAAATCAGATTTAAATGGTCCCACACCATATTACCCTCAGTAATGGATAGGCTGAGGCATGAACAAGACTTTATTAGATAAGGGGGAGAAGATGGTTCAACAAACAATCACAACTGCACCTGCAAATCCATCCATCACTTTGGTTACCGAACATACATCCACACTCCTACGGGTGCAACAATAACCATAGTCTAGTGTTTCGGGACAAAATCTATCATCCCTTTGAGTCAAACTTCTATCCCTGAGAATCGCTCTTCAGATTAATCTGGATAGGATGGAGATTATAAGTGGTAAGACGGCTGAGTTAGAGCTACTTGATGGAGGCACTTCACACTCTTAATCACTTCAAGTATTCAACAAACGAGTCACTTCATGAAACTATAACAAAGAATCATCCCTCATCAGTTTGGATGTTGGCGATTTGTCATAAAGGAGAACCAGTTCAACACCATAGCAGAGCGAGAAAAGAGGGAAGTTCGCGAACCTACGTTTTTAGGACCATAATTCATAGTTACCAATACCGCACAGGGGCATATATACAAACTATCGCCCCCCAATGGTTCGAGGGATCTGGGATCCCATGAATGCCAGCATCTAAGTTAGTTCTAGTCTTGAACGTGGTCACAACGGAACGTAAAAATCACAAATACACAAAAAATCAGAAAAAATCGAAAATATAAAAAAGAAAACAGTCATCCACCTAGTGAAAAACCAAGCAATTATGCACTTTGGACAAGTCCTTGGGTGAAAACCGGTTTCCAACGCGCAGGAGGGTTTCATTTTTCGCAAGCAGTCTGCATTAGGAGGGTCGTGGTCTTTTGGCCTAAACGTGGTTTTGCTTTGGGATTTCCCTATGCCACAACATCCTGTTCCACCTTGATCTGGCTTTTCCTTCTTATATTCGTCTGTGAAGTTGTATGTTCTGTTGCTATCTCCATCTTACGATGGGGGCAACTCATGATTTCACCTTCTTGTTCATAATGTGTGGCTTCTATCTACCCTGTATATTCCCTCCATCCCCATCTAAAATTAGGGGCAATCCATGCTTCTGTTACCTACACATAGCTTTTCCGAAAACCATTAGAAAACACCAAAACAATAGAAAATTGTTTAGGCAAAATTGAAACAAATAGAAAATTGTTTTGAAACACCAAAAAAAAAAAAATAGAAAATTGTTTCGAAAACATAAAACAATAGAACAGGTTGTTTTCAACAAAAACCTAAACAACAAAAAAATTGGTGCAATAACACATATCTTACAAAACATTTTACTTGCATTGTCTTGTTTCCTTGCTTTGCTTGTGCTTATCTCGTGTTTTGCATGGCTTGCTTTTGTGTTGTTTGTTGCGGTGGGCATACTTTTGTCACGATTCCTTTTTCTTGCTTAGATTAGATTTATTCTTGCTTGTGCATATTGCGGTAAGTTTTTTTCCTACTAGTAACTCTAGGAGATCATGATGTCATGTGTTAATTCATTATTTTCCTTTCTTAAGCATTTGGTTGTGTTTGTTACTTGTTAATAAAGCATGGAAAATCATGGTTATTGCATTAATTCCTGTGTTCTTTGTTAGCATTTGGTTGTGTTTCTTGCATGTTGCTTGTTTTTTGTAGTATTCACATCACATTACCTCCGTATCACACCTCTTAATATAAATCTATACTCCCTATTAAACAAAACTGCAAGTTTTACATCATGCATGTATGCTAAGATAATCATCACATATCGTATCAGCATGGGAGCAAGAGGGGTTACCACAAAAAACAAAAAAAAAAAAAAAAAAAAAAATAATAAAAAATATATCCCACCCCACACCAATATCATCTATCATCTCATATCTTAGGCTCACAACAACATCACATGAGTAATCCTTTGATTTCATATAGGGATCCATCAATCTGAAATTATAAAACAAACACATGTAAAATATACATCAAATCAGGATAGCGTACATGCAAAATGTGAAATCTAATAACATCATAACAACATCCATAAGTGGTTGAATCAAAAAATAACATTCATCGAATCCATGTAGGCAGCATGACCACTCAAGATATTAATATGATTCATGTCTCGTCGTCAATTAGTTCCCCCATAGTTAAATACAAGCAAAAAACCCTCTATATGCCATGTATCAAAAACAAAGACAACATCATCTCTAAACCAAGTTAATCTGAGCCAAAACCAGGTATCCCTCATACATATATATACATACTACAGACATACACACAACCCACACAAGATATATATATATATATGTAATGTATACATGTGTGTCAAATATTACATTATATTAAAATGGATACACATCTGTGCCTTTAATATATCAAAATCTCCTTCAGCTAAGGTGTACAACGGTGAACATCAATATGTTGTATACATCCATACAAATGTTCCCTAATAAGTACCCATACAATACATCAGTATACACAATAGCCATAAAAAGGGCATGTACTAAAAGAATCACAGGCCTTCATCATGAGGCATCATAAAAAATATCCATGTAATAACATCAGACGTAACAGAAAAATCACCTTTATAAGAGGCATACATATCAAAGAATATGTATAATAATAATGTTGATCTCAACCACAAATCTTTCCCTCACCAGGGCTCCCAGATTTGTCCTCTAGATGCCAAAACTCTAGAGGCTGAGATGGTACTGGTCTCGTTGACTGCTCTGGTAGAGGCTGTCTAATGGATCTAGTGGACTAGCCAGACCTTTGTGATCAAGATCCTGATGCACTTGACCCTTATAACTGTGGCAGTGCCACTCACTGCTCTAGCAGAACCACTCTATAATATTCTATCCTATAGAAGAGGGCCTCACCACAAATCCTGGTGACATCACGTATTAGATCTGCATCTCTGGGGTGAGCGCGGGTGCTTGAATGGTGTATCCTCTCTCCACCTGTACTTAGCTCAAGTATGCCTCGGCCTATCTAGTAGTAGCATCCTCTCAATCCCTCTTTGTGGTCATCACCTATAGCTCGACATGGGCCTGGTCCCTCTATGCTAATAAATCCTTTGAACGGGCATACATATGATCTCTCTGTGTAATGACCATGTGCACTTGCGACTGGGAATGATGTAGGAGGCTCAATATCTGGGCCCCCTGTGTTGTTGTCTCTCAAATCTGGCTCCACCATGCACCTATGTCATCTCCTAGGCCAACCTAGGCCTGAGCCTGATCCCGCCCTGATAATAAATTCACAATGTGGGCTTGAGCCTCATCGTGCTCTGCTACAGCTATCACACAGCATCCTCAAGCCTTGTCTCTCTCCACTTTAGCCGTGTCTCTCTCAGCTATGAGTTGTTTTACCTATACCTATGTTGTGGCTATTTATGCCATTGGCTATGCGGCTATGTGTGCATCAGGGACTGGTCCCTGAGGTTATCTTGAAGATTGCCCCTGCTCAAAAACCCTACTTTTGGGTGGCTACATGGCTATCTGTATTGGGTCCTACGGCCTTGGTCCCTGTGCTTGTGGGGCACCCTATCCATCATGAGGGATACCATCAAATAGATCCTCTAGGTCTAGTTCCAGTGCCACTACTCTAGCCCAGCACTCTACCCCATGCCATACCTTACGGCGGGTGAATACCTACTACCCAGCTGCCTATGGAATTAGTAAACACCGAGGTAACACTATCAATGTACCCCAATGCTACATAATCAGATTGTAGTCCCTGGGGTCCTCTCCCTCTCGTATAAGTCCCAGACTTGGGGGACCACCTATGTGAAACTAGCCCTAGTCAGACTGCTACCAATTTTTTGATGCCCCTGTTCTAACCTCTCTGAGTCCCCTATGTGTGTGCCAGATATCTAGTTGGGGGACCCCCTATACTCTTCCAAGCTACCGTTGGCACCTGTCTATACGATATAGCTCCATGATATAGCTACAACTGCTAATAAGGAAGTGCTCCACCAAGCACATGCTGAGCTCTATGACATCCTCTAACCACTAGAAGTTCCTGTATGGATGCCAAATGACATCTATCACTACTAGCTCATCAAACTCCCACCTATATCTAAATAGGCTGCCAAGATGGCCCCGTACATCTCCTCCCGCTGATACCCAGGTCATGTATGAGGGCTCCTCAAGATCTTGAATGTGGAATGGGCTTACGGGGCACCCAATAGCAATATGATCCCACGACCATATCTATAATAATGATGCAAGCCCCATGGTCTTCTGACCATGGTATGTAATCAAGTGTAGATCCTAGTATAAATGGGCTAGTATACATTGCCCCCAATAATATCTCTCACCACTGTAAATGCCATGAACCAATGGTAGTAATCCTCTCAAGAACGAAGTCCCTGTATTATCAGTAAGTAGGAACCCACTGATAAGTGCCATGATATAGAGAGGTCCCCGATGCAATGTCAGGTCAGAGATGCACTCATGTAAAGCTATGGTCATCCCTTCATGCGGGGTGTCATTAACACCAAATAGAGCACTGCACGCTGCTCTGATCAGCCTTGCATCTAAACTGTACTTGATCAATGTACCCATCATGGGCATGTGTAGAATCCACCACACATCCTCTATGGTCACTGTCATCTCCCCTAAGGGAAACCTAAAGAACTAACTCTTGCTATGCCATCACTCAGCTAGCACAGTCAAGAGGTCGCGATCCAGTATAATAGATGGCATCCGAGCCATGGGGCCTAGCCCCACTACCTTAATTAATATCACCATAACTCGGTGGTCGCACCAACACATACTACCCTCTAACTCAGAAATCTGGGAGTGACACTCTTGCATCTATAAAACTGGTAGCCATCTCTGTAAAATAACATGCCACTCATTAGTTTCTAGCATTTCCTCTAAGATCTATCTCATCTTTTAGGGTTAACCCAAAAATCCTAAACCATTCTTCTAAGTGTCATTTTTGGACACTTTCCTATCTTTTTCTCTCTGTTTAGGATGCCTGTGTGCCCTTTTGGGCATGTGCACCACATTTCTAGCACATGCGCTTGCGTGCGTGTGTTTTCTGGTGCATTTACCCTCTTTTAGGCACCTGTGTGCCCTTTCTGGCATGTGCGCCACCAAATTGGTGCCTGCATGTGGACAAGTGCACTTCTGTGTGTATGTGCTGACTTCTCCATGCCTACGCCACACTTTTTGTGTGTGCACCCCATTCTCAGCATGTGCGAATGCATGCACATGTGCTCATGTGTGTGCATGCACGCGTGTGTGTGTACGATTTATGTCTGTGTGTATGCGCGGATTGACTTGGTGCCTGCACCCTCAAAAGGATGCTTGTGCCCCCAAAATGGCACTTGCGCGCCCTATCCCACACCTGCACCTGCACGTAGGAGTGCCTACGTGTTTTTCTACTCCTAAAGACCTAATTTCAGGCATTAATGACACAATTAAAGAGAAAGTTTTTGATACTCACAAAGGGGTTGTCATCTGCGTGCCATTGTTACCCCTGGAATGCATCCACGCACCTCAAACGGTCTCGTGGGATCACCATAGTTCTCCTAACTGTCCGAGCCTCATAGTAAAAATTTTCTCAACTGCTCAGTAATAATGAATTTGTCATGATGTTTTTACCCCCCCTGGGGGGTATATTAACCTTTTTTTCACCGTTCGGAAAGTCGAAAGGCCCGTTTCGATTGCCATTTTCTCCTTTGTTCGCTGTGGAATAATTATTTTTATTAAATAATTATTTTTCTCTTCTTTTTCACCGTATTGGGGAATTTTTTTCTATCCAATACCTTTCTTCTCCCTAGGGCAATTTTATTGCTCCCTGGTGATTTTTATTCTTCTTCACACTCTCATAAATAATTATTTTTCAAATAATTATTTTTTCTTAATTTTTCCACTTAACAAGGACATTATTTGTCCCTTGTTTCTTCTTTCTCCTACCTAGGGCACTTTTTGTTGCCCCTAGGCCCTTTGTTTTCTTCTTCTACTATTCACCACGGTTTGAAAAGCAAAAATAATTAAAAACACTATATATATATATATATATATATATATTAAAAACTCTAAAAACAGGGTGAAATTTTTCCACAAAATCCTAAAAAGTAAAATACCTACAAAAAATGGTAACTTGCTTACTACGGCTGAAACTTATGTCTTGCGCATGGTATTTTCTCCATATCCTGTTAGTTTGTCTCACATCTTCCCTGATTAATACAACTCATGGATCACCGGATTCACAACCATTCACAAAGCTAGCTGCTTGCTTCGTCTATACTCTAGGGCACTTTTGTTACCTGGTGCTGTTTCGTTGCGCACAAATGTTTTTAATGGACCTCGTGTCCATTGTCATTTCCCCTTGCATGTATCCTTGCTCGGGGCATATTTTTTAACCCTTGTCGTCAATCATGAACTTGTGGATCTCTTCAGCACTGATAACAAAACATTTGTACAACTATCTTGACCATTGTTGGGTTGGATATGTGTGTCTGTACTTGTTTTCCCTGTTACATGAGCTTGTTTCCTTCTCGTATTGCATTGCTTTATTGTATGTTGTGTGGAGTTGGTACTTTGAGCAATGGACAATTGTTCATAGTATGGCTTTTCATGTCATTCTACCTTTGGTGTATGCTTATATTTTTCATAAGGACTGATGATGTAGTTCCTATGGCAATATGATGACATCAAATTTGTTCTAAACAAATAGCATCTAAAGGCTAATCTCTTCTCTCCCCTCATCCATATTTATTCTACATCACTTCCCTTTCACCCCTATTTTTCTTTCTCATCAGGGAATCTATCCTCGTCCCCATTCTTCTGCCTATCTCTCATCTTTTTCAATCGTTGATCGACTTCTTCCATCACCCTATCGACACTCGAGGGGGCATATCTCCCTCCTACTAATTTTTCATCTATCCCTTCAAAATTTTCTTCCGTCTACTATCTTTGAAAGTGGCGTCACTTATGCCACCCCAAAGAGGGGAAAATTTAGACACCTATAATCACGCCATCGCAATTTAAATACTTAAATTGAGCTAATTATCCCCTTTCTCATTAATTTATAACATATCATCAAAAGCACTCATATTCCCTCTTGTTGTCATTAATCAATTAAAATACACTAATTGAATTAATCACCTATCCAACTAACAACCTAATTAACGCCCTTCATTAATTATTTACCCCTTCTAAGTATGACGCGGAGGGATAGAATACACAAGGGAGAGGGTGAGTTGGCTCCAACTGATGCCCAATCGGAGTACCTCGCCCACTCACCCGGTACATACCATTCTTAATGAAAAAATCATTTCCTTCAAAAAACAATAGTCAAATAACATTTACTTTCCAAATCAAAGTACACCTCCAAAATAAAGGAAAATAAATGAAAACTAAAGAAATTCCAAGAAAGTAAACTTTTTTCACATCCATCACTCTAAATTTCAATTCAAATTAAAGGTAACACATTCCCCCCAATAATCAATTTCAACAAGTAAATGCAAGTGCCAATAAATCAAGTAAAAAATGAGGACCCAAAAAGGGTCAAAAATCATAAATTATCCTTAAACAAACCCACCCATGAGGGGTTAGGGATATGGATCCATTTAAGGTGTCCAGGACAAGGTTAGGTGCATTTAAGGTTTGTGTGAAATTCACTAAAGGAAAATCTGCTCATCTATAATTATCTTAGTTTTTATGGACTCATTCATTGATATTTAACTACCAAAAGTCCATAACAAATGGTCCACTCTCACATGAGATAGGAAGAGATTGCTAAATTACAAATTTAAAAATGCCGATGATGACTAATCAAAAGGAGCATCACATAGGATAATAAAAAATTAAATAAACAACCACAAGAAAATAAAAGGACTAGCCACTTTTTTAAACCCAACAATATTGTTTCTCAGGTGGCTAAGGGTCTTAGCCTAAATATTCTTTGCTTTTTGTCCCTTGGTCCCCATGTGTGAATATATATAATATTATATATTTTATATATATATATATATATTAATATATATATATATATATATTAACTCAGGTATGATTGCTAACAACACTACACACACATTAAATCTTTCCAAGATACTTCCAAACATATCATTGCTATACTATGATAAGCAAATCACAGATACAATAAATATCAATTTCTAATAATCCATTATTAGCACAATTACCTGTACACAGAATTTCAAGAGCATATTGGTTGTTGCAAATCATTCCATCATTTTAAATTTCACACAAATATAAATATTAACAGTTTTCACAAAAATCCTAAAACAATTCTTCTAAGTGTCATTTTGGACACTTTCCTATCTTTTTCTCTCTGTTTAGGATGAAGGTTGGAACTTTGTGGGCAGTGAACCACCATATTCTAGCACATGCGCTTGCGTGCGTGTGTTTCTCGGTGCATTTACCCTCTTTTAGGCCCCTGTTGCCCTTCTGGATGGCGGGCCACCAATAATTGGTGCATGCATGTGGACAAGTGCACTTAGGTGTGTATGTGCTGACTTCTCCATGCCTACGCCACACTTTTTGTGTGTGCACCCCATTCTAGCATGTGCGAAGATGCACATGTGCTCATGTGTGTGCATGCACGCGTGGTGTGTTACGGATTTATGTCTGTGTGTATGCGCGGATTGACTTGGTGCCTGACCCTCAAAAGTGATGCTTGTGCCCCCAAAATGGCACTTGCGGCCCACTTATCACACAACTGCACTGCACGTAGGGTGCCTACGTGTTTTTCTATCCTAAAAGACTAATTTACAGGCATTAATGGAACAATTAAGAGAAAGTTTTGATTACTCACAAAAAAGGGGTTGTCATCTGCGTGCCATTGACCCCTGGAATGCATTTCAAGCACCTCAAACGGTCTCGTGGGGAAGCACCATAGTTCTCCTAATGTCGAGCCTCTAGTTAAAAAATTTTCTCCAACTGCTCGGTAATATGAATTGTCATGATGTTTTACCCCCCCTGGGGGGTTTATATTAACTTTTTTCCACCGTTCGGAAGTCGAAAGGCCAGTTTTCGTTGCCATTTTCTCATTTGTTCGCTGTGGAATAATCTATTTATAAATAATGATTTTCTATTCTTTTTCCCGTATTGGGGGAATTTTTTCTATCCAAACCTTTCTTCTCATAGGGCAATTTTATTGCTCCCTGGTTGATTTTTATTCTTATTCACACTCTCCATAAATAAGTATTTTCAAATAATTATTTGTCTTAATTTTTCCACTTAAACAGGCATTATTTGTCCCACTTGTTTCTTCTTTCTCCTTACCTAGGGCACTTTTTGTTGCCCTGGCCCTTTGTTTCTTTTCTACTATTCACCACGGTTTGAAAGCAAAAAAAAATCATTAAAAAACAATATATATATATATATATATATATATATTAAAAAACTCTTAAAAACAGGGTGAAATTTTTCCACAAAATCCTAAAAAGTAAAATACCTACAAAAAAATGGTAAACTTGCTTACTACGGCTGAAAAAGTATGTCTTGCGCATGTATTTCTCCATATTCCTGTTAGTTTGTCTCACATCTTCCCTGATTAAATACAATCATGGATCACCGGATTCACAACCATTCACAAAGCTAGCTGCTTGCTTCGTTATACTCTAGGGGCACTTTTGTTACTGGTGCTTGTTTCGTTGCGCACAAATGTTTTTAATGGACATCGTTCCATTGTCATTTGTCCCCTTGCAGGTATCCTTGATTCGGGGCATATTTTAACCTTGTCGTCAATCATGAACTTGTGTTCTCTTCAGCACTAGATAACAAAAACATTGTACAACTATCTTGACCATTGTTGGGTTGGATATGTGGTCTGTACGTGTTTTCCATGTTACATGAGCTTGTTTCCTTCTCGTATTGCATGCTTTATTGTATGTTGTGTGGAGTTGGTACTTTGAGCAATGGACAATTGCTTCATAGTATGGCTTTTCCATGTCATTCTACCTTGGTGGATGCTTATATTTTTCATAAGGACTGATGATGTAGTCCTATGGCAATATGATGACATCAAATTTGTTCTAAAAACAAATAGCCATCTAAAGGCTAATCTTCTATACCCTCATCCATATTTATTCTACATTCACTTCCCTTTCACCTATTTTCTTTCCTAATCAGGGAATCCTATTCTCGTACCATTCTTCTGCTATCTCTCATCTTTTTCAATCGTTGACGACTTCTCCCATCACCCTATCGACACTCGAAGGGGGACATATCCCCTCCTACTAATTGTTATCTATCCCTTCAAAATAATTTTCCTTCCGTCTACTATCTTTGAAAGTGGCGTCACTTGCCACCCCACAAAGAGGGGAAAATTTAGACACCTATAATCACGCCACGCAATTTAAAAACTTAAATTGAGCTAATTACCCCTTTCTCATTAATTTATAAAACATCTCATTCAAAAGCACGAAGAGTAAAGTCTGGTGGGTCCCCCATGAATCAATTAAAAGGGCAAATAAGGCGAGTGAAGTGATCAACTATACAATACACAACCATAATTAACGACCTCCTTCCATAATTATTTACCCCTTCTAAGTATACTTTATTTATAGAATAAACAGGGGCGAGGTGAGTTGGCTCCAATGGATGCCAAATAGGAGTACCTTCTCCCACTCACCAAGGTACATACAATTCTTCAATGAAATGAAAATAAATTTGTCTTCAAAAACAATAGTCCAAATAACATTTACTTTCAAATCACAGAGTACACCTCCAAAATCAAAGGAAAATAAATGAAAACAAAAGAAATTCAAGAAAGTAAACTTATTTCACATCCATCACTCTAAAATTTCAAATCAAATTAAAGGTAACACATTCCCCAATAATCAATTTCAACAAGTAAATGCAAGTGCAATAAAATCAATTAAAAATGAGACAAAAAAGGGTCAAAATCATAAATGATCCTTAAAAAATACTCCACCCATGATGGGTTAGGGATATGGATCCATTTAAGGTGTCAAGGACAAGGTTAGGTGCATTTAAGGTTGTGTGAAAATTCACTAAAAGGAAAAATCTGCTCATCTATAATTATCTTAGGTTTATGGACTCATTCATTGATATTTAACTACCAAAAGTCATAACAAATGGTCACATCATCACATGAGATAGGAAGAGATTTCATAAAATTACAAATTATAAAAATGCAATGATGACTATTCAAAAGGAGCCATCAACATAGGATAATAAAAAATTAAATTAAAC
Organism: Taxus chinensis; assembly: GCA_019776745.2. Lineage (NCBI taxonomy): Eukaryota > Viridiplantae > Streptophyta > Pinopsida > Cupressales > Taxaceae > Taxus > Taxus chinensis. The sequence continues at coordinate 600,196,484 of CM034152.1, read as the reverse complement.
AACCACAAGAAAATAAAAGGACTAGCCACTTTTCTAAACCCACAAATATTGTTTCTCAAGGTGGCTAAGGGGTCTTAGCCTAAATATTCTTTGCTTTTTGGTCCCTTGGTCCCCATGTGTGATATATATATATATATATATATATATATATATATATTAATATATATATATATTATATATATATATATAATATGTATGATGCTACACACTACACACACATTAAATCTGTCCAAGATACTTCCAAACATATATTGCATATACTATGATAATCAAAATCAAGATACATAAATATCAATTTCTAATAATCATTATTAGCACAATTACATGTAACACAAGAATTTCAAGCATATTGGTTTTAGCAAATCATTCCATCATTTAAATTTTTCACAATATAAATATTAGAACATTTTCACAATAATCAATTAATCACATGATCAATATAACATGTTAATACCATAATCCTTCATCACAAGATTAATGTCATTTATGCATATAATATATACACATATATAAAAATAACTCCATCTAATTAAATATGTCATGTAATGATGATTTAATTAATGTTCCAATATCAAAGTCCCTTAAAAGTGTGTCCAAAATGAAATAACTAAGTAGCTAAAGTAGCTAAAATGATATCATAAAAATGGTCTAAGGGAGGTGGGTATTGCATCCCCCTCACCTTAAACAAGAATTCCTCCTGGAAGTCACCCAAATAGATGTGGGTTTGCACTGAGAGAGTGGATACATCCTCCTAGGTAGTTTTCTACTCATCGTATCTATCCCACTTCAATCTGACCATCACTTTTCCTCCCTCATGTACATGCAATGTAGTCTAATCTAGTACATGAGATGGATCTGATACATATATCCTCAATAAAGATACATGAACAACATCATATATGTGCAATAAGCTATTTGGTAATGTAAGATGATCAGCTATGGGTCAAATTCTCTCAAGAATCTCAAATAATTTTCCTATGAACCATGGAGATAGCTTAGATTATTTTCGATAGCCAATAGGTCTCTTGTGTGATCTAACTTTCAAGACCACCTTTGAGCCAACCGTGAATTTCCTATCAATCCTCTTAGAATCTTAATACTTCTTTTTCCTATCCTATGCCTTAAGAATCCTCTGACGAATGAGAGTCACATGCTGCTCCATCTCATGTACTAAGTTATTCCAATCATAATGTGACCCTTAAGTATATCCAAAATGAGTGGAGTCCTACACTCTCTGCCATAAAGAGCCTAAAATGGTGCCATTCTAATAGAGCTATGGTAGTTGTTGTAATAAAACTTAACCAACTAGAGGTATTCCTCCCATTTAGACTGGTTATCCATCATGCATATGTGAAGCATGTCCTCTAATACGTGGTTCACCCTCTCAGTCTGACCATCTATCTCAGGGTGATATGTTGTGATGAAATTGAGCTGAATGCTCAAAGCCTCATATAAGGTGGTCCAAAAATTATAAGTGTCCAATGTGTCATGGTCTGAAATGTTCTTAAACTTCATGTTATCTCATAATCTCATCCAAGTATACTCGAGCAATAGCGCTGGTAGTGTAGGGGATCTTCACAAGAGAAAATTGAGTGACCTTTTCCAATTTATCAACTGTGACCATGATCGTGTCATGCTTTTAAGAGGATGTAGGTAATCCCACAACGAAATCAATATATATCACATCCCACTTCCACTCATGAATGTCGTGTGGGTAAAGAAGCCTGTGAGATGTTGGTTCTCAGCCTTCACTCTTTGGGAAACTAAGCATCTAGCTACATATCTTGTGATGTCTCAACATAATATTACCTAGTAATACAACAGTTTCAAAGTGGTGTGCATATTCTTAACCCTAGGATGAGGTGAGTAAGGTGTACAATAGGCCTCTGCTAGAATTATTTGTTGTAGATCACCCTCCTTAGGCAAGTATATCCTACCCTTATTCCTAAGAAGTCCATCTTCCTCAAGAGTAATCCCTAAAAGTTTCCCCTTAAAGGGTCTCCCTGAAACAATCTCTTCCCTGACTATCACATATCATCTATTAGAAGGAATTTTATACAGAATCATGTGACATAAATTTTTTCCCACTAGTGTAGCCATCATTACATGTCTCATGCGACTCAAGGCATCATCCACAACATTTTCCTTTTCCTTAACGTGTACTACCTTCATGTTTTAATCACACAATAGCTCCATCTAATGTCGTTGATGGGTGTTCAAATTAGGTTGTGTGAAGATGTCTCATAGAATCATATGGTTTTTCCTCAAAATGAACATCTGACCCAAAAGGAAGTATGTCCATCTAACAAGAGCATGCACAACTGATACTAACTCCAAATCATGTGTAGGATAATTTAGATCATAGTCTTTGAAATTCTTGAATTTAAATGAAATAACCTACCCATCCTACATCAATACTCCTCCTAAACTAGCTAAGGAGGCATTTGTACACACCACAAGCTTCTTATGCATATCAGTCATTGCAAGAATGGGACCTATAGTGAGATGATTTTTCAATGTTCTAAAGGATTTTTTGTACTTGGTAGTCCACTCAAACATAGTCCCCTTATGCTAGAAAGAGGTAATGGGGTGTGAAATATGATAGAAGTCATGCAAAAACCTCCTATAGTATCCTACTAGACCCATAAATCTATGAACCTCTGTGATATTAGTGCGTATAGGAAAATAGAGAATGGATCTAATCTTGGAAGGGTAAAATATAATCCCCTCCCCTTAAATAACATGCCCTAGATACTAGACCTCTGTTTGGAAAAATTAAAACTTCTCTAAGTTTACATACAAATAATGCTCTCTAAGGAAATGCAAAACCCGACGAATATGATCCTCATGCTCCTTTGAGTTCATGACTAAATAAGGATATCATCCTGAAATACTAAAATTAAGTGATCCAAGAAATTCATGAACACTCCATTTATCTCACCCATAAATATTTTAGGGGAAATGGGATTCTGAAAGGAACCATCGTAAACTTCTAGCATCCAAATCTAGTGCAAAAATCTATCTTGTGAATGTATACCTCTACAATCCTCAACTTACGGTACCTTGATTTTATGTCAATATTAGAGAAGAAATTCGCTCCTATCATCTAATCAAATAGGTCGTCAATGTGTGGGAGAGGGTGATGATTTTTTATTGCTACCTTGTTCAAATGTCAGTAGTCAATGCACAACCTTAGGGACCCATCCTTCTTCTTCAAAAATATAATTGGCCCTCCCCACAATAACACACTAGGGTGAATTAGGCCCTTATCCAATAATCCCTCTAGCTATAACTTAAGCTCACAAAGCTTGGGAGTGGTCATCGTATAAGGTACACAAGATATAGGCTAGGCTCCAGGCACAAGGTCAATGTGGAAATCTATCTCACGAGAAGGTGGTAACCCTGGAAACTCCTTAGGCAAAACATCAGCAAACTACTACACAATAGGGTAATCATCTAAGGATGGTCTTAAGGACTCCTCCGTCTTATCACTCACCATGATGGTGAAAAAATGACACCCTTTCCACATACTCCACTTAATATACATAGCGGATATAGTACGGATAAAAATGGGCCTCTTAATTCTAGTAATTACTCTCTCCAAAATAGTGTCATCTCTACACTCAACCACCTTGAGATGAAAATATAACCTAGCCCTATGGGTTGCTAACCAATCCATACCCAAAATCACATCGTAGGATCCCTAGGGAAAAATGCGGAGATTAATTGTAGTGCAAAATAATCCTATATCAAGAAAACACTGCTTAACCATAGAATTTGTGCAAATTTTATCCCCCAATGTTACCTATACATCCCATTTAGGACCCCATATCACTTGCAATTACCTACAACATATCCATTACAGAAGGATATATAAATGAATCTGAATACCTGGAGTTAAAAATTACTGAAATGGAAGTACCACTGATATTGCTTGCTATCTCAATCATAGTATCCTAATGGTCTTCTTGGCGGTTATCAACCACTGCATAAATTCTTTGTGCACATCAGACATCACCAACACTAGCCTCTGATACCAGGGCTTTCCCTACCTAAATTTCATTTAGGTTTTGTGGACACCTATTCCAATAGTGAGTTGGATCTCCATAACCATAACAAGATGGAGTAGACATCCATCGTTTTGATATACCTCCAGGACCCCTAGTACTCATAGTCAAAGATGTTGTGCAACATTCCCTGAATGGTTGTTATGGGTGTCCTCTTATTGACTATACCCTAGGTGGTGTTGGTGTCCTCTATGGTACTCTAAGTAACTGCCCCATATTACGACCTCTCTAAGTATCCTTTTGAGGAAAGCCCCTTTGTTTTGTATAATTTGGTTATGGATGATGTTGCTGCTGCTGATGTGGGTGTTGTGGTCGTCGATTGGTATAAAATGCATGTCTAAATACACCATGAGGGGAGGTGGAGAACCACTCTCTCTACTATCCTGTAATCACTGACGGTGTGTCCTCACCTTCTTTCTAGCCTGTTGAGTCCTCCCTCTATTTTACCTCCACAATGGTGGCCTTCTCAGTAACCTCAGCTAGTGTCTGTGGAGTGTGCATCCTGAATACACCTCTGATCTCTAAGTTCAAGCCTCAAATGAATCAATTAACCCTAATATTTTCATTGTGCATATAGTCTACATACTGCAATAGGTTTAAGAAACAATCCTCATACTTTGCTACTGTCATATTTTTTTGTTGCAGATCATGGAAATTGTCAATACATTTCTGAACAATTTTTTTGGAAATGTACTTGGATTTGAATCTCTCCTGAAACATGTCCCATGATATAGTATCAGATTTCACTAGGAGATTATGTTCCTCTAATCTCCACCAAACACCAGCTCCATCCTTGAGTAAATAGACAACAACATGTGCCCTAGTGTTGCTCGAACACAGACATAGCTTGAAGTAACCAGTCAAGCTCATAACCTATGCCTCTTCCTGAAATCATGTCTATAGTGGTCTCTATGTCTCACAACTAGTGTGGTCACCCATTGGGGAGGGCTCCTAAATCACTCCTTGTGAAGTGAGGATCCATATCTATCCTCATACATCGGCAACTTTTATGGTGAATCATGATGGGAAATATCACCCTGCTCTATTGGTCTACCACCAACTCTCTCTCTCTCTCTCAATGCAAAAAACACCTCCTACAATGCCTATAAGATCTTTAGGGATATGGTTGTCATTTAGCTAACTAGTTGTGTATCTTCCTCTATTATCTTCAGTGGCTCATCACGAACCACCTTAGGTTTCCTAACATCTCCTCCTCGATCTCCTACTCTTGATCTACCACAACCTCGACCACCCTTAGCTCTCGCTACAATGCGAATCCCATGAGAACTCCTGGTCTCAACTCCCATGGATAACCCCTATATCGCAGATCTAGTGACCACGCCTTATCCATACCTCTTATATGGATAAGAATGGAGTTAGAAAAGTTGTATGATGATTTTCAAACAAGTTTACTAGTTTAATCTATTTACAAGTTGCCCATGGTTTGTTTGATTGGTTTTTGTTTTTGTTTCATGGTGTTTTTTTGTTTTATTGTGTTGTGTTTTTCTTTGTTTTCCCAGAGTTTGAGTGTGGCAACTTTAGTTCTAATAACAAGTGCAATGCCCCAAAATTTTCAGCCAAAAATGAGGTAATTTTTTTTTTGTTTTTTTAATGCGTCGCAAGGTGACACCTGGGTTCTGTTAATTGTTTTTAATTTATGCGTGTGTCATCCTTACATATAAGGGTTGTGTTAATATTATTTTTATCATTCCAATTTTATCATTTCTCCGAAGAGACATGTCATTAACCTAAGTTGAACATCGTAATTTAACGTTATATAAATTAGGATAATATTGTGTCACATATAGTAACATTATTGATTATAATGAAATATTTCTGTATTAGGTCATGTAATATACCTCATAATTATTCTATATCAATTATGATAATGCTATCACATGTTCTTCATTTTATGGCAATATAACTATCACAATTGACACAATAGTTATTTTGGCACGTTGTTATCAATATGAGTACTAATAGGAACCTTATTTGACTTGAAGATGTTTCAAAATACGTTAGTGTATTTAAGATAATGAAGGAGAATCATACAATGATTGATTTGAAGTGAATAAACAAGCACCCTTGTGTAAAAAAATAGAATTCAATATTTTAGAGAACATCTTATAGTTTCTTCTTATAACATCTTACACTTATAAACACTTGCATACATCATATTCCTTGCTAATTTTCATCAAGTGTTGATTAAAATATTTTTTTATTAAAAGTAGGTTTAATTGAGATATGTCCCATTAATCCAGACCATATTTTTTATTGTTTTGAAAGATGTTGAGGTTGATGTAGGGTTTGGAGGAAGAATAATTATTTTTTAGTGACTTGCAATGAATTTTGAAAAAGTGAGGAAGAGTTTCATAGCTCTAGAGCATACGATCAAATTCATCCAGTAAACTTTGTATTTGTAAAAAATTCCCATGACTATACTACTATGGTTACAAATATGTCATTTCCATACTTGTATAGATTTAATTTATGGTGGTAAGATTTTGATGATTATACTGGGTATTCCTTACCTTAAAATGTCCCCCTTTTTTCCACCACTAGAGGAGAAGGAACAATATACGAAAACCCTAAGTTCAGGGATCCATTGGGCCAATCCCATGCCATGTAGGATTGCCAATTTTACATCTACCTATAAATAAACATTTTTTGTCTTATATATTTATTTTGGAATCATATTTTAATATTATTTTCTTCCATCTCATTGATTAAATTGAATATGTCCAAAAATTCATTTATTGGCAGAGACCCAAAGTAGATCAAGTAACATGATGCTAGTTGAGCATTAATAATGAAATAAAAGGGGGAAAAGAAATCAGTCTTGTTGGATCTTTGTGTGCATTGGAGATAAGGACTAAATTAATGCTCACACGCCAACACTTGTACACACGCATTTTGTGGATTATTCATTGTATGTGTTCTAGGCATAGGGCCAATATATGCTAAAATAAATTGTTACATGTTGTTCCATGCCCATGTTTGGGGTTTGCATGTTGTTCAAATATCATCTATTCCTTTCCATGTCATTCAATGTAAAGTTGTTCCTTTCCATGTCATTTAATGCACAACTTCTCCTTTATATTTTATTTCTTTCTATCAATACATTTTATTTTATCATTTCTAATCATATTCGTAACCAAAAATTTCATATATGTTCAAGTGTTTTATAAACACCCATTTGATGAATGCATTAATCAACCAAGATGAGTGATTGCACAACAAGGCTGGGTTGTTACAATGAAGTATCAGAGGATTGTAGTATACACTTTTGTATTAAATTTTATCTTTTTCATTTTTTACTTCGTAGGTCTTTAAATTTGGCATAAATAAACCCAAAATCAATAGAACCATCAAAAGAATTGATAATAATTAATGTTTTAGTTCATTTATTTCTATGAATATGTTTTATTTTATGATTTGTAATCATTTTTTAACAAAAAAAATCATACATGTGTAGGTTTTTAGAAAACTCAATATGGTAGTTGTATGCATGGAGGTCATTTGAAATTGGGTGAAAACAATGTGTATTTACACTACCAATACTTCATGAAAATTTCCCCTACAATCTTATGTTTTTAAGCCATCTAGAGGTGATGTTTTTACCTCACCAAGATTCAATAAGTCATATCTTCAAATTTTTATTTAAAGGTATTTATGTTAAGATGCAACAATTCAAGGTACCTTTTTAAACATATTCTAAGATGATTTGGTTTCCACATATGAAACAATGTTCATTAAATTTTGAGAAAAATGCATTAACTTATATTCCCTGCCTCAATATTTATTACATTTAGAGAAAAACATATCAAATAGAAACTTTAATTATGAATGTAATGATGCATTCTCACTTTATTTTAATGTGTGTGTGTATGCGTTTATATATATATATATATATATATATATATATATATATATATATATATATTCCATCATTGTAGGATTGTTTTTTTAATCAATTTACATGCCACACCTTCAAGTATGATGCAAATTTGGACTCTCATGGATAATTGTATCATTGACAGATGTTTTTGGAGTCATTAAGAGGTTCACTGGATGAACCCATGGTGGAATAGGAAAATATGGTATGAAAGGTTGTATGTGAAGTATAATGTTGTGGGATAACAGGGCATGTAGTTAGAGTTGAAGTTATTTACATTCTGTTTTTATCAAGGAAGCATGGTAATCAAGGGACATGAAATTTCAACATATATTGTAACATAAAGTTCTCTACGGGCATGGAATGATGCATTGGAAACAAAACTTGTGGATTGGTGAACTTGTTATCTCTTTCTTGTTTCTCTTTCTCCCTTTCATGGTGAAAGGCTTCCTTTTTTTGGAAATCTACTTCCCTTTGTTTCTCATGCTCATGTCTTTCAAAATACTTTTGTAGATCCCTTTCTTTCCTCTATTTAATGTGTTGTAATCTCTCTTCTTTTTTTATCCTTCTTTACTAACATTTCTTGCCTTTTTTCCCTCAACATGTTCCTTCTTACGTTATTTCTCTTCAAATATATTTTTTTTTATTGTTGTTTATATTTTAATATTTTAACATAGGCATAAGATGTTATAAATTGTAACCATGACTTATTCAAAGTGCATCATCACTCTTACCTTTATAAGGATCCCATAAAAAACTATATTGGTAACCTTATATATTTACCCAATTTATTCTCATTTGCAGCTACACCATTATTTTATACAACACTTTCAACATCATGTTGAGTTGTCCTCTTCCTCATTTTTATCCTTATTTATAACTTCAATTTCCTCTATGTCAGCATAATAATGAGTAAAGTTGGCTAGAAAAAAAAAATTGGATCAAGGTTGGTTGGAACAGAAGGTAAAGATATAATTTCATCCTAAGTGTTTTGAATATGATCAAGTCGTAAGTTTGCAATATGATTTTGTACCCAAGAACGTTTTTTGTGGTGAATTTGGCAATGAGATATCATCCTCTCCTATTCCTTGTGCCTCAGTGTTGCAGTTGGATATGTCATAGTCATGAGTGTTCACAATGTGGTTTCAATTGATAATATTTGGTCTGTATTGTACTTTATCTTTCTCCATGTATAATTGCTTCCTCCACCTCTATATTAACAACAACCATTGTTTCTATGGTTGGATTGAAATTTTTTTTGTTATTTTATTCTCAGTTGATTCCATTAAATAATCATTTCTTATATTATCACCAATTAGTGGAGCTACATCTCTTGACAAACATAGGATATTTACAGAAACATCAACATCTATTATGTTTTCAGGATGATCAACATTCATGATGTTTTCAACAACATCATCATCTATGACATTTCCAGCATCATTTTCATTTTCATCATTTTTTTAAATGATATATAGTTTACTCCATTCCATGTCATTTTGTAATTTATTTGGATTAAGTGTCCATATACCTATGTGTCTGCAACCATCACAAATATTTGTAGGTGTCAAGGCCTTTGCTAGATCTCTACTACCTATTTCTGCCAAGTCTGAAGGTTTGACATCTTGGTACTTATTATTATACACCCACTGCATCCTGTCATTTGTGAAGTATGCTTTAAAAGGAATAAAGACACTAACATCTATTGGTTGCAACCTATGTGTAGTATGCACTGGTAGTGTCAATAAATTAATCCCTAATCTCCTAACCTCTTCTATAATTGACAATACCACATGGATTCAATGACCATCAAAAATAAGTAAATGCATATTTTTAAGGCACAAACCTCTAGGTAAACACTTATTGAAATGATACAACCATACTATGAAGATCCCCCCTAGTCATCCAAGCACTTGTATGAGAATCCATGTAAGCACCCAAATCATATCCCTTGTGTGAGCATCCATTTAAGAACCCGAATCACATCCCTTGATGTAATTATGTGAAAGTATATGACCTTTAAATAAGCCAAAGTTATTGATACACCCCTTGTATCATTTACACAACATAGAATTCTCATCCATTCTATTCTATGAAGAATGATTTTGGGAACATTCATGTAACCGTTTGTGGTAAGAATCCTCATTCCACAATTTTTCCCTACTTGTATTCCTATCTCACGAAAATTCCATATTCTACATGCACAATAGGAATTGATGTATGTATTAGCTATTTTTTCATTAAAATTTCTAACCAAATTTGTTCGTAAACCTATTGCATGATATATTTCTAGTCCTTCAACAATCCTTAAGGCTACATGTCTGGGTGTATTTTTTCTAAATCCTTCACACCCAATATTTTCTAAGTAAGCCTTCTTGAAATGGGGTCTCTCTAGTTTTAAAAATATGTGCAACACATTCCCTCAACTCTATAATTCCCACTACATGCCCTAGATCTACCATTTTCTTACACCATTCAACAATCTCGTTCTCCTCTCCTTTACTCAAAATAGCTACATGGTCCTTCCTTATATATGGGTCAAACCATTTGGCCAATAATGAATAGATGTAGGAGGTAAATTTTATTTGAAAAAATAATTTCTAATATGAATAATTATTGAATTTAGTATCATCGATGGACTTTAACATATATATTTTTGACCAGTTAGACAAAATTATAACCTTCTCTGGTTTAAGTATTGCCTCTAACAACCATAATTTCCTTTTTTCATGCCCATTTACTTTACTTCCATTAGTTTCTTGTTGTGGATATATAGTTGTGATTGTATCCCATTTGTTTTTTGTTATATCATCTTATTTATTTATTACTGCAACATCTTGTTAATCCATTTCATGCTTATATGTTTCAATTTCAAATTGTACATCTCATTTTCTGGGCATACATTATTCTCAATTCAAAATATTCATTCTCTTCATCTTCTCAAAATGTAGTGGTATAAAACAATATGAAATTAGTAAGAAATGTATTAATATATCAATAAGAATATTTACAATAATAAAAGGGTTAATTACAACATCGAGAACAACATGTGATAATGTTGTTGATTATTTATACACAATACTTCAGATGTGGCAATATTAAAAAAGCAATATACTAATAAAATTATAAATGACAATATGAATTATAAAATTGTAGGAAAACTTGTTATTACCCCTTTGGGAACCATAAATGATCAATTAATACATGTTTTATTAATTTCTTATTATTTTATAAAGAGAAAATTAATAAGCTAGTTTTTTTATTATATCGATAAACACTTCTGAAGATGTGGTGTTATTAATAACATTGCATTTATTATCTTGTTACTGATTGATCAATATCAATTACAATGTTTCAATTGAAAGTGTAATCATGCCTTTGGACATTCTCATTGATATTAATCAATTGATGTACGGTATTTTTAGTGTAATGTTTTATGACAACACATTATCTTTAGAAGTAGGTCTCAACTAATAATTGAAATCCCATGTGTTTCAGAATCCTTATCTCCCACACATGCAATAATCCACCAAAACAGACCTCATTTCCATATTTTATTTTGTTATTAAATATCAACCACCATTGTGTTATGCGAACCTCTTTAGGTCTCCACCAATAGCAAAGGTTTTTGGACATATTCACTCTGATCGATGAGATGGATTCAAATAATATTAAAATATAATTTCAATAAAAAGGGAATCCTAATTGTTTATTTGCAGTATGTTGTAAATTTGGCAATCCTACTTAGCATGGAATTGGCCCAATGTACCCCTAAACATAGGGTGTTTTCATACTGGCCCTTCTCCCTTATTCACTTTGATCAATGGAATCAATTGACTATTTTCAATTACATAATTTGAATATGTTCCATTTAAATTATCTATTAGGAAGAATGGACTTATTTGCAACAAGCCCATGATTAAGAATTATTTATTAAAGCTTAATAGTTCCTCAAGGTTACATGCAATACATGTTACTTTCATTCTTAAAGATTTAAATGTCAAACAAGTTGAATACAAACTAAAACTTTGTATACCCTGATCTAGATTTAATAGATAAGTACTATAGCTTGATTACATATGGTGTTATGGTGGCATCAAATTTGTTGTAATATTGGAATACTTTGAATGGACATAGCTTGACTACTTTCAATAATATATTGCATTCTTGACATCTACTTTGTGCTTGATTTCAAGTACGTAGAAGAATAAATATTTCAGTGACGCAACTATCATTACGTAATGTAGATCTTCCTTAATGTACTTAAAGGATGTTGCCCCAAACTTCTCAAAGTAATTAATGACTGCACTGGTTGATGACACTAAATTTTTTTATTTCTTATACTATTTTTGAAAGACCTTTCCCATAAAATCACTAGTTTAATTACGGTGGGATATTAAGAACTTCAAATATTTTTCGCTTATGTCTATATTTTTATGATTAATAATAACTATTTAGTTTAATTTTCAATATTCAACATCCTTGAACACCCATATGACGATAATATCGTTTAACGTGGAGGATGACATTGAGTAGACAATTTTGAGATTAGGAAGTGACATTCAAAACCATCTCATGTTTGAATGATGATCTTAATAATAAGACAACTTGTGGTGGAACACCAAGGTAATAGAAGGATGTAAAAGGATGGAAAGGCCATTTTGGGATCAATAATCAATTATGTTTGTCTCTCCAAAAATGTAGAAATAAACTTGTTTATTTGTTGAAACAAGTGAACTTTTGAGTGCTTATCCTTGAAATGAAGCTTATTACATTAAAGAGTATAGATGAATTTTTCTTCTATTTCACACAAGTGTGCATGATTCATTTATATTTAATAATATAATTTGAAGAAAAAAAACTTGGGGGAGAAAACATTTTTTAACACAGGTCTTAAAAAAATTATGAGTTTTTTTCACTTAGAAAAAGTTGAATGAATATGGATAATTTTTAAGACCATCTGATATGTATACAAAAAAAAATTAAGAGCACTTGATATGGATACAGTAGGATACATCATTTTGATATGTATATGATTGTAATAATATATATTTTAAATTAAAAAAATTTAATTACTAGATTAAAAAAACATTATCCCGTTCGGTTTACCCTAGTGGTGGGGAATGTTTGCTACATGTTGGAGGTCTCATGGTTGAATCCTAGGGTTGGCCACCTCTATAGCTTATCGTTACTCAGTTGGGTAGTGCCAGGTGGGTAAATTAATTTGGTGGCAGAGGTGGCTCTTGGCATGGTGTTAATCTGACTTAGTGTTTAATGCGATGGAGGTCGAGGGCAGGCATAAAACCTGTGTTCAATGTGACGAGGCATGTCCTTTGTCATGAGAGGTAAACATAACAACTTTTAGCCCATCTGGTTTACCCTAATGGTGAGGAATTTGGGTTATATGTGGGAGGTCTCAGGGTCCATTCCCCTCAGGCTGACCACCTCTATAGCTAATTGTTACTCGGTTAGGCAATGTCAAGTGGGTTAGCTGCTTTGGTGGTGGAGGTGGCTCTTGACGTGGTGCCAAGTTGGCTTGTTGTTCAATGACATGGAAGTTGGGGGCATGCATGAATTATATGTTCAATACGATGAGGCATGTCCTGGAATTACGACATGAGAGGTAAAAAATAACTTTTAGCCCTTTTAATTTATGTTAGAGTAGGTATTTACCTTAGTTCAAGTTCACCTAGGTACTTTATTTACCTTTATTATATTTATCCTCACCCACTTATGTGTGTGGATATTTCTTTTATCTTATTTAGATACTAGGAGATATTATCTAGTTGTTAGGTATAGTTCTTTCCTTGATCTATGGTATTGACTAATTCTTTCCTTAATCTATGGTATTGACTAGATCCTTGATCTATGGTATTGACTAATTCTTTCCTTAATCTATGGTATTGACTAGATCCTTGATGTCTAGTTCTCTCCTAAATTTATGGTCTTGACTAGTTCTTTGATGACTAGTTATTTCCTTGATTTATGTCTTGATCTATGACCTTGATTGGTTCTTAGATTTTTATGTATTGCATTGAGTTCCATAATAATATATGACATTTCTTCTCATTTGTTTGTAAAGCTTTATGTAAAGTTATTCTGGTGAATTACTTTCATCTTATTGATTGCGGTGTTTGATTAGCATCTGTGTTCTTAGCTTGGTATGATCTGGTTATCATTCCTTTCATAGTATCAGAGCAGGAGATTGCTATTGACATCCGTCTGTAAGTTTTATTTTGAAAATAAATTCACTTTATATTCATATATTTGGGATTTGGTTGTATGTTCTTGTTGCATGCATTTTTATGGAAAACAAAGGATTTCATTAGATTCGGAAGGTGTGAAAACCCTAAGATCGATTGATTGTAAACTTGGTCGTCGGGATTCCGTTGTTATTTTCAGCAATAGATCTAAGGTCACTGTCTACACCCATTAAAATCCTTAGCCCTTGGTCATATGGTATGGTCATATGAGGGCTTAAAGCTTGTGATTCCTACTAGTAGGTGCTTAACTTCAGCCCGCTTTAATTTTATTTGTGTGGTGAAGGCAACAACATTTTATTTTGTTTTAGTGGCACCTAAGATAAATAATAGAGCAAAATATTAAAAAACTTGTAACTTTTGATGTGGTAACTTGGTTTTGAGTGCCATTTTTTACAAAAGTGTTTGTTTTTTTCATGCTCTTTCTATTGAAAATATTTATTTTGAGACTTGCAATATATTTATAAAAGTGCCCGAAATATGGAGGAGTGTTGTAATCAGTTGTGGACGCAAATTTCGGTTGAGCCCGACATCTTAAACTTTTGGGGAGGTACAGCTTGTACTATCATGGATTCTGAGAATGATATGCTTTTCTCTGAAGTATGTGGACTTCAAGAGGATATTGTAAAATTTGTGGAAGAAAATAGATCACTCAAGAAGTGAAATTCTCTTCTACAATCACTCATTCATGATAAGGATACAATAATACACTTCCTGCAGAACAAACTTGCTAGCCTACAACATCACCATCATATTATGGACAACCATATCCATGCTCCTAGTCCACTTGTAGCTGTTGCTCTTGTACCTACTGACATTGATCTGCCAGTCTTTGAGCCTGAACCTGCTTTTGATGCTTCTAAACCTGTGAGGCTTGTTACTACATGCTCTTCCACATCTGTGCCTATTACAGTACCACATGTTGTGTATCCTACTTCTGCTCAGTTGCATGGATTTTTGAGAAGCATACCACTGCATTTAGTTCTCGCATGCTCTGTTCTATGGGTCTCACTAGTAGAGTCATTGGCAGACATTCACAGGGTATTGTTTCCTCTATTCCACATGTTAAGTGGAATTCTCGTCATGACATTGGTTTTTGAGAAGATACTTCATTGGGATCACACATTGACAGAGCTCATTTTTTGTTTGATCGCTCGACTCTTTCTGAGGATCATGAGCAACACATGAGTTCTGCACCTTCACTCAGGCTTGAGAAACCTGAGATTTCAGTTGTCAGACATGATCAACCTGACACACATTCTGATGTTCTTTTGCATGCACCCATTGTGCATTTTGCACCAAGTCATATGCAGGCATCTTCTTCATCCATCCGTGTTGATTTGGGGTGGATATCTGATCACTCATGGAGGCGACATAGGCATTCATTGAGAGGACTCTACAGGCATGGCTCCTCCACCATTCGGCCTCTTGCTCCACTTTCTATACCTTCTGCATTGTGATGCTTCTTGTTTTGAGCATTTTTATTTAGCAGGTAGTGTATCTCTCTTATTTGTTGAGAGATTTTGTATCTGTATTTTCGACACTTTTGGCATGTTGACAGTATCTCTTATGGGGGATCTATTCTGGTGAAGTCCAGTGTTACTTTTGTCATTGTTCGAGTAAGTTGATTTTGGGCAACTCATACAGATTTGTAGCGTCACTCCACCCATTCAACAGTATGGGAGGGTGTGGTGTTGATCTGCTTCTTCGGGTTTCGTGTCCTTGCCTTATTACCTTGGCTTTTCTTGGATCGTGACACTTTGGAGTTTGTGTCCTTGCCTTATTGCTTTGGTTTTTTGTTCTTGGATCGTGGCACACCCTATTTGCAAAAATTGATCGAATTATGTTTGGTGTTTTTTTGTCACTTTTGACATCACTCCGTTGATAGTCTCCTTGTATGGAGCTATTCTGGTGAAACCCCTAGTGTCAGTTGTTTTTGAGTTTTGTGATCGAGCAGTGGATTCAAACCACAATGCACACCAAAGTTCTTCAACATTGTGTGAGTTTTTTGAGTCCGAACTTCTTAGGATGCCTTGGAACGCAGGTCTTTACTCTCTTCACTTTGTTATTACTGGTTTTGGGTACCTTTGTGGTGTCCTTTTTTTCCCAATTATTGTACATGAGTACCTCATCAGGCCTAGTTACCGGGACTCATACTGTGGACATGCTACATCTATTTTGGCCCCTAGCTTCACTTGAGGAGGAGTGTTAGAGTAAGTATTTACCTTAGCTCATGTTCACCTCGGTACTCTATTTGTCTTTATTGTATTTATCCTCGCCCACTTATGTGTGTGGATATTTCTTTTCTCTTATTTAGATATTAGGAGATATTATCTAGTTGTTAGGTATAGTTCTTTCCTTGATTTATGGTATTGACTAGATCTTTCCTTGATCTATGCTATTGACTAGATCCTTGATGTCTAGTTCTCTCCTAAATCTATGGTCTTGACTAGTTCTTTGATGAATAGTTATTTCCTTGACTTTATGGTTTGATCTACGACCTTGACTAGTTCTTAGATTGTTATTCCTTGCCTATTTAAACAAGACCCATTTTCTAATGTATTGCATTGAGTTGCATAATAATATATGATATTTCTTCTCATTTGTTTGCAAAGCTTTATGTAAAGTTATTCTGGTGAATTGCTTTCATCTTATTGATTGTGGTGTTTGATTAGCATCTGTGTTCTTGGCTTAGTATGATCTGGTTATCATTCCTTTCAGCTCTTGACATGGTGCCAAAGTTGGCTTGTTGTTCAATGACATGGAAGTTGGGGGCATGCATGAATGCATATGTTCAATGTGATGAGGCATGTCCTAGAATTACGACACGAGAGGTAAAAAATCACTTTTAGCCTGTTTAATTTATGCTAGCGATGGGGAATTTCTGTCATCTTATTGATTGTGGTGTTTGATTAGTATCTGTGTTCAAATGGCTTGGTATGGCCATCTAGTATTTCATCACCTTTCAAATCTATTGGGAAGTGTACGACCTCGTGTCAGTTAGCTTCAGTGGAGAAGGTGGCTATTAGATGTGGTAACTCACCATCAACTCTCCCTCTTATAATGCGACAACTTTGGTCGAGCGCATAAGGTCTCACTCACGCAATGAATACCATCTCGATACTCACGAGGCATGTCGTGACACTGATCGTCAATAGGTATTAGAAAAGGCCGCACTTTTATCCAGACTCATTTGGCTAGGTAGTACCATAGATCTTAGGCAAATTCCCTTAGCTTGACTTTGGCCAGGTCTCAAGGTTTACATGACAAGATCTGTGATAAGCCAACCTACTACCGAAAACGGTAAATAATTCAGTGATGGGGTGAAATGATATCAAATGGTTATGGATCATGGGTGAGCCAAGTTTTTAAAATCTCTCTTTCTTAGATGGTTCCCACAAATTGATGCTAGGGCACTCAACACTTAGGTACACATCGAGCAATAATTCATTGTTAATTTTCTCAATAGAATACATACCCAAAAATATATAAGAGAAAATTTCCTA
Organism: Taxus chinensis; assembly: GCA_019776745.2. Classification (NCBI taxonomy): domain Eukaryota; kingdom Viridiplantae; phylum Streptophyta; class Pinopsida; order Cupressales; family Taxaceae; genus Taxus; species Taxus chinensis. The sequence goes on along the minus strand of CM034152.1, from coordinate 600,178,756 downwards.
TAAAGATAGGAAACCTCCTATTAAAAATTCTCACAACTAATCTACTAGATTCAAGTACGAGTTATTCAAACAACTCATAATTACTAATGTTAATATGAAATTTGTTATTATGTAACAAGTCACTTATACCTTAAAAATTATCTCACACTTATTATTATCAATGTCTCACACATTAATATATATTTTTTAGTACTAGGTATTCTCTTGATAGCAAAATCCCCCTTAGTGTGACCATGCACCCAAGGAGCAAACTTAAAAACAGAATCATACGCCATTGCATACAAAATTAGTAGGTTTGCAAATCTGGGACTATCCGGTAAATCTATGCTTACCAACATAAAGAATCAGTATCCACTTCACCACAATGGAAGACTTGGATCAAGGTGGAGGGTCATTTAAATCACAGGTTCGAAAATGATTTTGACAATAATCTTGTGGCTCCAATTATTTGCAGTTGAGTATTCACATTTTTTTTTGCCTTCATATTTACAACTATTTTTTATAATTGGATGACACCTTTCACACCATATCACAACACTGGTTAAGAGATTTACATGTAGCAATATCATATTCACACATTCCAAGTTGAACAGGTAAAAATCTTCTTCTCTGAATTCCACACACCGCAACATTGGAACTATGGAAATGATGATGTCACCACAAAGTGAAATACTGCAGTGCCATCATTTTTTACTAATGAGAGGCGTTGATTTCCCTCCTTCCTCTGATGTGCCTCCGACCTCTGATTAAATGATGTTGCTTCCTCAACAAATGTAGATCTTGAAGCATTGTTTCCACATTCTGATTATTGTTATATGTCCACCTCTACAATAGTGAGATGTTGACATTATTTTACTAGATGGTTGTGTTACAATAAACAATTGCGTCTTTATAACTGCAATTATTTTTTCAAAATTTTTGGACACTTTCATGATCATGAGCTAAGTAATTGACTCTTTTCACATGTCTTGGACGACTTGACACATTGGATTATAACTGTACTTTTAACACTGAAAAAAAACAGTCATCCCGTCCCTGTTTGACATGAAGGACTCTTGATGAAATGAATGACGATACTTTTATAACTATGAACTCATTCAATATAATTATAATTACAATGACTTTATTTTGACAATAGATAACAAACACGACATAATTTACTGAACAATGTTACTTTGAAGATCATTGACACAAAATAAATCTTCAAAGTTAAAAGCCAATTGTAAATTATAAACTAAAAATCAAAATTTTTTACAATTATGAAATAACATAAATGAGATATCACTTAACAGATATGAAAAATGATGTTTATAACGAATTAACAATTACAAATCTAATTTTCACACCTGGTTAATGACAGGTAAAATCTAGCCATCTAAAACTCATCCGTAAAATAACATTCCATCAATTATTACAACTATTTCCAATACAAGAATATTGTTCACATTATTGAGAAGTTTACACGAATTGACTACACAAAATCTCCCCTAATTCCTTAGTGACTGTGAGACAAGATTCATGATACCACATGTATAGCGATGCCGCTTCTATAAGAACCAAATGTGGTATACAATGTAAAGTCGTTTCACTACATGTGGGTCAAACTCCATTCTTAGATCAGAAGAGACTTCTTTAGGACTGTTATCTGTTGATAACTTCAGATTAAACCCTGATTGCATTGATGATTTTTCTCATTGATGTCACATGGAATTGATGGAAAAGGAAGAGTGAAACTGACATCTAGGTACCAGTTTTTATGCAGTACGTTACCTTAGGGTTTCAAGAATGGTATCAGGGTGCTACATAGCTCAAACATATTGGGAGGTTGATCAACTAAGTAGGCAGAGTACATGTTGGATTGCTAGTTTTATATGGTCTACAGGTTAGTAATGATTTGGTTTAAGTATGGGAAAGAGAGATTATTCATTGTGTTATAGGTCAAACTGGAATGGAATGTTCTCAGTTGTTATATACTGGCCCATTTTGGGCATGACTTCTAGAGCTTGAGTGAGGTGTTGAGACCCTCATGGTACGTGGTCATGTACAACTGTCATATCAAGCATGGCGATAAGGCCTAGGAATTGTTTGGGCTAGGAATAATGTCGAGTTAATAACAAGGCTATAAAAACCTATTCATAAGTCAAAATAATGATTTTCTCCACTTGAAATACCTTAGGGTGGACTTGTACCAGATAGGCATTAAGGCATGTGGTTGGAGCCACTCGTGGTTTATTGAATAAAGGCTTGAATACAAATCCGTTGGTCAATGAGTATCTATCCCTGTTGTAACAAACGAGTGTGCATTTTTTTTAAAACTCTTCCCCTTAAGAGATCAAGTGCAAGAGAATAGAAAATTGAGTGGTAGGTTGTATGAGCAAGTAGTCCAAGATAAAACTGAAAGTCATGGTGTGCAAATAACCTACTTCTGAACAACATCAGATCTTTGTCTTCTTTTAACCATATGGTTGGAATATGGTCTCTGTCTTGTATTGTAGTGTTTTCAGGTTAACAAGAAGTGTTCTTTGGTCTTCTGTATCATCTATATCCTCCTTTAGAGCTGTATGGAGAAAACTTGAATTCTTAGAGAAGCAAGTAAGGTCAAAAGTTGATGCTAGTAGGAACCAAGTATTGTAGTGCAAAAGAAAGAGTTTGCATTCAAAGGTAGGAAATTGCTCTAAAAGGTGTTGGTGGCTATTCTAACATTGTCTAAGGATTCTAAATGATTCACTTAAGCCTCATTATACACCATTACAGACCTAAAATCATTTTATTTTGACCTAGATGGCACTATCAAGTTATGTGTCACACTATACACTGTAATCTTTGTAGTTCTGGGAGTAAATAGAACAATTTCATGGTGTCTAGTTGATTGGAAAAGGTAGAGCTTCATTCAACATGGCCTCAAAAGTTGGAATTTTTAAATTCCATCAAGAAGTGAGAAGAATCCCATGATCGCATATATTTTAGCATCTTTTTAACCAAGTGACCTTGTGTTTTTGAGTTTTTTAAATCATTTTTGTTAGTGTTTTGTGTCATGTGTTGGTTTGTGTGCTAATATCATTGTAATTTGAATACAAGAAATCCATAAATATATAGGTCTATAAGTACATGTAAGGATAAAATTATCACAATTCAATTATATTGAAGTCGTGAGAGCGAAGAATCTATTGTACTTTTAAAGGTAAGGGTTCATACACTTTCATACAACATATCTATTGATGAATTATAGATCAAGTGTTGATTGTAATTTTGTTCATGATACAAGAGGCCAAATAATGATGGAGTGATAACACAAGTCCCCATTAACACCCCTAACTTTTATGGTTCTTGCAAGGTGTTAAGGATGAATTAATGTTTTGAAGAAGGAGATTAGTTTTCAAGTAAATCACAATGAATGTCAGAAAAGTGCATAAAGTTTGTGAAGACAAGGGAAAAATGATTACATTCATAGATTTAGTATTGTACACTTCATGGAAAAAACCTTATTTTTGTTTTGGTAGACCACATTAATAGCCATAAAAAAGGTCATTACACATATTTGGTCCATGAGTTTAAGGTTTGGTTTTCCTCGTTGAGCGGACCTATTTTCTACCATATGTAATTGGTGTCTATCTCCAAATTAATGTGATCTCATGTACTATATCGCAAACATTAATTTTATTAGTAATTTAACTATTTATATATTTTCTTAAAGTCTTGATAACCATTTTAATGAAATTATATCTCATTTACTGGGTTATATCTATTTAGATTGTAATTTAAGAATATATGTATTGTTAAGTTTTAGTGTATTTGTTAATGTAAAAATCATTTTTCATATATACATTTTGGTGAACCTATGTTGTCTTATATGCTTTGCTCACTTTGAAGAATAGCATTTTTCTCTGGTGATTGGTTTGTATTTTTAGGGCTTGTGTTATTCATTTGTTCCAATCTCTTAGCCAAATTTGTGTTTTACGACCCCCTGTGACCCGCATCTCATTTCGCAACCTAACCCCATCACCTAAACCTTACACAATTATTTATTAATTACTTTATAATTAATAAATCCACGTCGCCTTACCTGCCACCTCATTTTGCCACCTCATCATGACCTAGCCCTAACCCTAAACTAACCTAATTAAGACCTAAAACTTGGTTTACATCCACACCCATGACTAATGCCTCCTTACTCGCACCCAAAACCGACCTTGTAGCTACTTGACCAAGCCCGCAACTAATCCCTCGGGAGAAAAGCAGGGAAAGTTGGCTATTTTACTAAAAATAGCCCACTTTTTCCTAACCGATACCGGTTCCTACTCGACCGCCGTCGGTTACGTAACCGCCATCGGTTCCCTGTAAATGACCTTCCCTAATCAGAAACAAAGGTCGAAGGATTTTTGGATCAATCAGGATCATCAGAAGCGATCAAGAGAATCCGGATCTTTACTTGGCTGAGCAGAGACAAGTGAAGAAACAAGAAGAGTTTGCAGCAAAAGGAGATCAAGCCCAAGACTGCCACTCAGAGCCCTGTGACACTCATCTGATCATTGGGAGGGAGACATCTCATCTTCTGGGTATCAGGCCATACTACTTGAGTTCTGCCTTTGTCATCACAGTTCTTGGACCTGCATCCTCGTCAATAACCAGTAAGTTGCATCTTGTGTGTTCTCATTTTAATATTTCTTAGACTTTTTAATCACAGCCGTTATAAATCTATTCCTAGATCTACTACCCAGCAACACATTTTACCTAACTATCATCCACTTACCTCTCATCACCCCATTACCTAATCCCATTCATATACCAGCCTTACAAACAACACAACCACCTTACAACCCCCTTTACAAACATAGCCCCTACCGATATCGGTTAGCAGAAACCGGTATCGGTTATCCTGACTACAACCAAAAACCAGCCTTTCCCCCTACTTGTTTCAACGAGGTAATTAAACTGTTATTTTACAATCTTCTGTGTTAATTCATATTAGCAGGGGAACTGACCACCTTCGAAAGGAAGTTTTATATTTCCTGGGCCCAAGGCAGTTCCCTCATTTATTGTCTAATCAAAATCTTGTGGTCTTGTGTTCTTATTTGCAGGTAGTCCTTCCAAGACAAAAAGGGGTTCTTCGCAATCGACCTGATCTCTCTCTACGGTACGCGCACACCATCTCGACATTCAACAGGTATTCCTCCTAGCCCTAACCCTTATCTGTTTCTAAAAGGAATGAAAGGATAGAAGCAACTCTATTCCCAAAAGCTGAAACATTCCGAGCGAAACATTTTGGCACGCCCGGTGGGACCCATTTGGGTTTCTTTCTTTCTTGCTTGCTTTCATATAGGGAGCATACTTGCTGTTTTCTTCTTTACAAGATATTCACAAGGTATTTTGTTATTTTGGTAAAAGAACTTGCTTTGCTTTTACATCTTGCATTAGTGAAAGTCGTCTCTTTTGCTTCATCGAATATCATTTTCGATTTGGGTTTAAAACACGTGCATCACATTCCTGCTTGTTGTTTTCAATTCTAGTGAACATAGATTAAGTAACAGGTCGTACACGTGGGGGTGATATCCACGGTATTGACAAGATATTGATCTTACTTTCACTGCACAACACATACCGAATCACTTCACAATTAACACAATAGCTCAAAACATCCCCCCTTTTCCGCGGTATTCCTCCGCCCGATTGAGGTAACCTTATAAGCCAAAACAAACTTGACATTTCCCCTAAGTCTTTTGTTCAGGATTGACATCATTCCACGTCTAAAGGCATAAGCCCACAATAATTAAAATTAACCCTAGGGTTAGTCTCTGGATTTGCGTGTGCATCTTGCTTGTTTTCAGTTCTGTTTTCTCTGTTATACACTGTCTTCTGTGATTACCTTAGAACAATTTGATAAATGCACTGAGCGTTGTTAACAATCAAATCAGCAGCTTCTTATGTTTTCTTATACCAGTCTTATTACACCGACATCGGTTAACTGACCGACGTCGGCTATAGTCTAACCGACATCGGTTAGCAGACCGATATCGGTTACTGTCTTTTACAGTTCCTGACAAACCAGTAACTTACCAATTTCACCATTCTGAGTCTGTTTCTGTTCTTGATAGATTGAAACCCTACTGTGTACTCCTGTCCATGGTTGTTATCACCCGAAAGCAAGCCGCCGCCATGGTTTCACATGCTTGCTCTGTGCCTTTTCCTGAATCACCCCCTTCACATTCTATAGGGAACCCTACGGACACCAGTGAGATCCCCAAAATTCCTGTAGGAGATAAGGAATTTGCCAAATTTCTGGATGCTAACCCTAGCGCTGTACAATACTATTTGTCTCATGCCCCTGACCGTACGCCCGATGGTCAACTCCTTGTTGGCATGCCCATTAGTATAGCTGCTCATTTAGCTCCCACTCCACCTGATAACACCGCATTGCTCCCTGCATCTCTAGCCCCGTCTCCCAATCCGACGGCTTCAGAGGTTCATACGACACAGATTGGCTTTCCTTTGGTTAATCTTGGACCCCACATATCATTACCACCGACTGCTCCTACCTCATCTCTCTTGCAGACTGCTCCGTTCATGACTTGCTCTCTGCCACCTATCCACACGAGCTTTCCTTCTCAAGCTCCGCCTACCTTTTCATTCCCATACACGTATCCAGTGACCTCAACATCTTATATGGGACATCCCTATTCGGTCGCCTCGACATATTCATCCTCCACACCTTATCAACACTTAACCCCACCATTGTCTAGCGGTGGCCCTTGGCCCAATTTGCCTCCGTTTACCACAACCACACCATCATCTCATCCAACTTCTGATTTAATTAAACAAATGATGGACAAAATGCAAAATCTGGAGGCTTCTGTTTCAGGAAGTCGTAGCGCCTTGACATACGAGCAAGTCTGTCGGGAGCCTATTCACCCTTCTGTCCCCCTTCATTCATATCCTCCTCAATGGGAATTGCCGAAATTTACTCGTTTTAACAGTAAGGAGGACCCTCAACAACACTTGCGATCATTTAGACATGCCTGCTATCTGATTGCTCATGACGACGCTTTACTACTCCGCACCTTTCCCATGTCCTTATCAGGACCCGCCTTGGAGTGGTACAGTGCTTTAACCCAGCACTCAATCTTCTCTTTTAACCAGCTAGCCCAATCTTTCTTGGATCATTTCTCCATTAACATTGCCAAGAAAGTATCTATCACTGACCTTTATGCCATCCGACAATTCGAAGACGAATCTATCGCAGATTTCGTTGGACGATGGCGCGGCCTTATCAACCAACTTACATATGCCTTGCCTCAGGCTGAACTTATCAAACTTTTTACGCGGGCATGTGCTAAGCACATTTCTCCTACTCTTCAAATTCAAACTTTCCGCACATTTGACGAGGCCTTTACCATGGCTCGGAAGCTAGAAATTCGAGCCTTAGAAGAAGAGAAATTGCGGTTGCGCAACAAAAACCCCAATTTCCGAACTCCAGATTCTACCAACAAACCAAACACCACCACTCCTCATGCATCCACTTCTTCTAAATCAAAAGGAGCTGTCCACGCGGTGATGGTCAAATCTCAAGCACCGTCTAATACTCCACTAAAAACCACCTATAAGTATAAAGCTGAGCCCATCAATTACACTCCCTTGGGAGAAACTTATGGTGTCATCTTGGAAAAATTGCTCAAAGCCGGAGCTATCACCTTGCCTCCTGTTAAACCTCACTCCGGGTTTGACTCCACTCGCGCTATACCTTCCTGGTACAAAGAAAATGACTTCTGTAACTTTCACCGTGTGAAAGGACATAGTCATGAAAACTGCAAGATGTTGAAAAACATAGTGCAGGAAATGGTTGACGCAGGGGATATAACCCTCGATAATCCTAATGCCCCTGCCAACCGAAATTTGAAAATCTTCAACAAACCATTCCCGAATCACTCTTCTAACAGTAACGTAAACCAGGATATCTTAGCCGAGGAGAGTGTTCATGAGATCCATGCAGTCTTCGACTCCCAGCCAAAAGCCTCTATCGAGAAAATTTTGAATCAAGCCTCTTCACTGACACAGGGGCCCGAACCTCCTTCACCACCATCAAGCCAAAGCGAAATCATTCCTTTACCTATAAAGGAGTTAATTGCCCAGAGTTCTCTTCTCATAGATGAGTCTTCTTACACCACATCCCTACAAGACTGCGAGCGGATGTTATCTAACCTATCTATTTCCCAAACGTCCTCTTCTACCGCTCTTGCTGCACAAGAGGAAGGCTCGCCACTCCTTTTGACATCCTTAGATGAGAAACCCCTTGCACCGACATCACCAAATTCTTTAACCATGACGGATCCTCTTAAACATGCCCTCCTACCTATTAGTTCTTCATCGCCTAAATCTTTTCAGCGACCGGTTGACCTCTTAACACCTATTGATACAGTGCCTCATCTACCCCCTGTATCACACCCACAGTGGACCGGAATCACAACCCACCTTTCTTCCATACCAAAATTCCCATTCACACCTGAAGACTGTCATTCTCCAGAAGATAGACGAGTCCTATGGGAACGTTTGGGTACCCCCTATTCTACTCAAATGCAGATGACCGATCCAGATGCCTCTACCATATACCCGAAGTGTTTACAGAAACTCAAAATGCCTATGTCCTCATCATCACCCCCCGCATCTCTACCAAGTATCTCATCCACCTCTGTCAGCTTAACCAAATCTTCCCCTACACTTGGGACCTCACCAATACCCAGTCTAACACACCCGCCTAAGCGACTAGATTTATCCAAAAATAAAGCCGCCCCTCCACTTAGGAGACAAACTCAATCCGTGCCTCTATCACAATCAAAACCATCATCGTCACACCTACCTTCCATATTGGGACCTCATCCCTCCACCTTGCATCAATATATCATACCTCCTGCGTTTTCTTTAAAATGACCTACGCCTTCTGCACCCATACAGAGATCTAAGGGTATATCAACATTGTCACCCCACGTATCCTGTTCACCCATCAACCCTAAACAAACTCCATCATCAAAGGATTTATTTTCTGTCACTCCCCTTTCTCCGTGGTTGTTTCCCGCTACCACGTCATCTGTAGCCTCATCATCTAACCAATTGAACGTAGCTCCTGCGCCAAAGAAACCACGTTTAGTGAAAACCACGTGTCAACACCCCTTGGCTAAACCACCACCCGTACGAACCAACTATGCCAAAACATTACCAAAATCTGCTCAATCAATACCCTCATCCTCCTCCGATTTTGACCCACTCAAAGGATCTTACGCCAAAATCCTTGCTATGTTGGTGGAGAATGCGACCATTTCCCTACCCCCACTTAGACCTTATGACCCGTCTAAACCTCGACCTACAGGTTATGATGAGTCTAAAATCTGCGCTTACCACCGCACACCAGGACATGATGTGGAGGGATGCAAAGCTATCAAAACCATCCTTCGTCAGTCACCTCTCTCAGATAGAAAGGTTAAGAAAGACAACTTACGAAGGGAGAGACCTTTAGCTTCAATTCCCTCTCCTATACCACCTATCCCCGCCTCACCAATATCTATCATTATTACAACCCCACCTCTCGAAGACCATGATTTATCCCTGACCATCTTCCTCATCTCATGTCCACGAAATTAATATGATTAGTGTTGCTACTCGAGCGCAGAAGAACAACGAGAAAGCGAAAGAAAGCACACCTGCGTCCTCTCTTTCTCCGTCCACCATCCCGATTGCACCACCACCCAAAGTGGTTATTCGTGGACCCGCTTACCCCGTCTCTAATGGAGTTGCCCACCGAGCCATGATCAAACAACTTCACCAATCACCTGTAAAAATGACACTATATGATCTCATTCAGACTTCTGAATCTCATCGACAAGCTCTCGTTGAAATTCTTCAAGGGATCGAGGTCTTACCTAATGAAACCCTGCCTGTTACCTCCATTCTAACACCCAATCACGTTGCTTCCCTCACTAAACAACCTACCACCCCAACCACTTCTGTTTCTGAACAACAAGCTGCTGCTGTCAGTTTCTCCGAAGACGAAATTGTTGACTTTGGTACAGAAGATCCTGATCCTGCTCTTTTCATCTCAGCTTACGTCCGGGACATCCGGGTACGTCGTGTGATGATCGACGGGGGCGCTAGTCTAAACATCATTTCTTCAAAAGCCTTCCAACAAATGAATATCCCTTCTAGCTACATGTGTGCCAACCCCATCATGTTGCGGTCATTCAATGATGCTATTACCTCTACCTTAGGCACCGTGATCCTTAACATTCGTGTAGGACCACGTACTTTACCTGAGCTCTTCTATGTCCTTGAGGGAGAATTCCAATATAACATGTTATTAGGCCGCCCCTGGATCCGGGCTATGGGATGCGTTCCCTCCACCTTACATAGATGTATAAAATTTGAGTACGAGGGGAAGTCCTACACCGTAAAAGCTGATCCTCCCCCCTTCAAAACCTGCAATATGTTATATCGCCCTAATGATGTGCTTGTACCAATCAAGACACCCATTCATCCAACCCAACCATCCACATCAACCGCACCTACGCCTTCAACCAATGAAACCACCGTTGCAAATACCACTTCCCTCCCCGCGGACGACATCCCAACCTCAGATCCCTTAGTGGATGTTTTTCAACGCCTTACGCTGGGGGAGTATCGCCTATATAACATTAGTTCTTTCCCTACCCCACAGGAGTACAGACAAGTACATGCACATCCTACCTATGACCGTCGTGTGGGGGAAGTAATCCCCTACGGACCACCTCATTGCCGCACCAACCTAACATATGGGGGTGTTGACGCATCTTCCGTTACCCCTGAACCTCCTCTTGGTGTGGTTCCTTTCCAATCCGATTTTCAATACTTGACAAATCGTCATTTCGCCCTCACCTTCTTGACTCGCTGTGCTTGGAAAGGCTTTGGTTTTGGTCTTTATGAACAAGGCCGACATACAATCATTCCCGTAACTACACGCAAGCACAATGATCGTAGTGGTCTCAGATTTCCGGGAACACTTACACCGAAGGAACCTCGTGTCAGTTGCCTTCTGGAAGAGGACGATGTCACCCCTACCGAACCATCATCACCCATTTTACCTTCGTCACCCACAGAGTCGATAGATCCTGAATCTATCCCTCCTAACTTTTTTTTTTCATAAATGCTATCTTTCTAGGTCCTCTCACTTATCAACGCGATAATGAGGACCCCTCTTCTATTCCCCTTCTATATCCAGACATGATTGAAGAGGACTCACCTTCAATTAACGTTGTTGAGTGCCAGGATGATGACTCCATCCTCACTTACCTTGGTGCGGATGACTCTTATATTCAACGCGCCTTACCATCTGAAACTCAAACCATGCTGAATGAGTCTACTATAGAAATCAACATCCACACGGAGGAGGATCCTCACATTGTGAAGATCGGACAATCCCTTAACGCATCAGAACAAGTCGCCTTTACTACCTTTCTCCGTGCTCGCAATCAAGCTTTCGCTTGGTCCTACGCTGACATGCCAGGAATTGATCCTGACATTGCTGTCCATAACATTACCCTGAAACCTGATTCCAAGCCAATTAAACAGAAATTGAGAAAAATGCATCCACGCATTGCCCTCTTGGTCAAAGAGGAGCTTCAACGACTCCTTTCTGTTTCCTTCATCCTGCCTATTGACTATCCTCAATGGATTTCTAACATCGTACCTGTCACTAAAGCGACGGGGGGACTTCGGATATGCACGGATTTCCAGGATCTTAACCTCGCTTGCCCTAAAGATGACTTCCCCCTACCTAGTATTGACCAACTTGTTGATCTCACTGCAGGCCATGAGATGCTCTCTCTCATGGATGGCTTTTCAGGATATAACCAAATTTTGGTTGCCCCTGCCGATCAACATAAAACTACCTTCATAACTCCTTGGGGAACCTTCTGTTATTGTGTAATGCCATTTGGCCTTAAGAATGCTGGTGCAACCTATCAGCGGGCTATGACCTACATTTTTCATGACATTATGCACACTATCCTTGAAGATTACGTCGATGATCTTCTTGGCAAATCTAAACATCGTAGTGAACATCTCGATGTTTTAACCATTATTTTTGATCGCCTGTTACAATATTCTGTCCGCCTTCAACCAAAGAAATGTGTCTTCGGTGTCCTTTCGGGAAAACTTCTTGGTTTTATCGTCTCTTTGCGTGGCATTGAGGTCGACCCATCTAAAGTCAAAGCTATCCTAGAAATGCCCCCACCTACTAATCTCAAACAATTGCGTAGTTTACAAGGTAAGCTACAATCTATCCGACGTTTCATCTCCCAACTCTCGGATCGATGTCAACCTTTCCATCACCTTCTTAAAAAGGACATTGCCTTTCACTGGAGCGAAGAATGTCATCAAGCCTTTGAGGCTCTAAAAACTTATCTCTTGCAGCCACCCGTGCTTATCCCACCTCAGGACGATCGCCCTTTCTACCTTTACCTTTCCGCCACTGACCACGCTGTAGGGGCCATGCTTGCACATCGTGACTCCGAGAACCGCGAACAAGCCGTTTATTATATAAGTCGTACTTTGGTAGATTATGAGACTAGGTATACACATGTAGAAAAGTTGTGCCTAGCCCTATCATTCGTGGCCACCAAACTCTGACACTACCTTCTGAATCACAAAACTTTTGTCATCACTAACACGGACCCCATCCATTATATGTATGCCAAACCTCATCTAAACCAACGCATCGCCCGATGGCTTATGCTCCTCGCCGACCTCGACCTTGAGTTTGTCCACCAGAAATCAATCAAAGGACAAACCATTGCAGACCAACTTGCAGAAGCCCCTTTACCTGGGGAACAATTTACCAATTTTACTTTCCCCGACGAACTCATCGCCACTCTTTCACTCAGTGAGGAGTCGTATCCAATGACCCTCTTCTTCGATGGATCCAAATGCCAACGCGGCGGAGGAGCCGGCGTTGTTCTCATTCCTCTCGACGCTGAGCCTATGCCTCTCTCATTCTGACTCGATTTCCCCTGCACTAATAATACAGCGGAATACGAGGCCCTTGTTCTGGGTCTCCAGGTTGCGTTACACTTAGGTGTCAAATCTATCAATATTTTTGGCGACTCTCAATTGGTAGTCAATCAAGTTATGGGCATCTACCAATGCAAAAATGCGGAACTTCAAAAGTATAAACACTACGTGGATTCACTTCTAGCCTTATTTACTCACTATTTTATCCAAACCATTCCCCGCTCCACTAACAAATTTGCGGATACTATGGCTTGCTTAGCCTCGCAAATTCCAGCTTCATCAACTGACTCTGACATTTTCGTCTTGGTCCAACAACTCTTTGCCCCATCTTACTCAGCCCCGGTTGTTTGTATGATAAATAATGTGTCTGCTAATTCGCGGGATACCTGGTATCACCAATTTCACGACTACCTTACAACCTCTGTTCTCCCATCTGACCTTACTAGTACCGGAAAACGTGCTTTTCTTAAACGCGCTTCTCGTTATGTCGTTATGGGGGGACTCCTTTATAAACGTGGCTTTGATGGCATCCTCCTTCGATGTCTCACCGGTGCGGAGGTCACCTATACCATCCAACAGGTCCATGACGGTATTTGTGGTGGACATTTTAGCGGCCTTGCCGTGGCCAAACGAATCCTTCACCTAGGTTATTATTGGCCTACTCTCAATAACGATTGCTACGAATATGTTAAGCGTTGTGTTATGTGTCAACAACATGCCAACCTTCAACATACTCCTAGCCACCCGCTACAGGTCACCCGAGATCTTTGGCCTTTCTCACAATGGGGTTTAGACCTTATTGGTGAGATTCATCCACCCTCTTCGCAACGTCACCGATGGATAATCACAGCAACCGAATATTACACAAAATGGGTGGAGGCTATTCCGCTCATTTCAACTAAAAAAGAAAAAATTGTAGAGTTCATTAACCACCACATTATCTGTCGTTTTGGTGTTCCTCATCGCCTGATAACGGATAATGGAAAATCTTTCAAAAATAAGTTGTTGCAAGACCTTTGTGACAACTTTGGTATCAAACTTAGCTTCTCCTCACCCTACTATCCACAAGCGAATGGACAAGCCGAATCTTCTAATAAAACCCTAACCAAAATCCTTATGAAAGTTGTCAATGAGTCTGGAAGAAATTGGCATGATCACATCCCCTTCGCCCTCTGGGCTTATCGTACTAGCATTCGTACCTCCACTAATGCCACACCTTTTTCTTTGGTATATGGTACCGAGGCTGTCTTGCCTCTCGAAATACAAATACCCTCCCTCAGAATATCTCTTCAGGATATTCTTACCAACGATGATTTCCGCCAAGAGCGGTTAGCCCAATTGGAGCTTCTTGACGAGCGTCGTCTTACAGCTCTTGATCACCTTCAAATCTATCAAAAACGTATTAAGCGTGCTTATGATAAGCGACTTCATGAGCGTACCTTTAAGGTTGGTGATCTTGTCCTCAAAGAGAATCAACATGTAACCAAACTAGAAAAGAGCAAACGTGGAAAATTTGCTCCCAATTGGATTGGGCCTTACATAATCACTCACACTTATGGATCAGGCACTTATCGTTTAGCTTCGCTTAACGGTAAACCTGAGCCTGAACCCCTTAATGCCTTGCATCTTCGACCTTTCTACTGTTGAATTTAGTGTTATATCACTTCTTATCTACTTACCGCTCGTCCCTTGAGCTCCTTCACCACCACCATACACATTGTTTCCTACATCTCAAAATAAAATCAAGCTCGCATGGTTTGATTCCCATCTTCCCTTTATGATGCCTTCCCCTTTTTAGTCTAGTCCATGACTTCAAAGTCTTAAAATGACACATTCTTAACTAAATGCTTATGGGATTTTCTTGAGTCAAACTTCCTACAAAACTAGATGCTTCATGCCAAACGGACATCTAGATCTCTAAATTATACATAGACTGCTCCCTTGAAGGACAGCTATATGCCAAAATTCTTGCTACTATTATATATAGACTGCTCCCCCGAAGGACAGCTATACACAAATGCCGCATCTGCTACTATAAATAGACTGCTCCCTTGAAGGACAGCTATACACAGTCAGCCTTTATCAGAAGCTTCTCGCATTGATCAGCTTCGTGAAGACCTCAAGAATAATACAATCAATATCCCTTGTAGACTTCCCGCATCGATCAGTCTATATTCAGTAAAATAAAAGCCTCATTCAAAAGTACTTTTGAGTCATGGACTTGTCTATTTAGGTTAGGTTCTCTTTCGTCAGAACACTCACTTTGTAATAAGTTCTCCGTACCACAGCTATACCATCCACCTCACCTCACCATTTGTTTAAACTCAAGGGACGTGACGTACAATCGATATATTGTGATCATACAACTCTTTTCACCTATTGACTTCTCGTCTATGCACGGTACCTAGGGGTTCAAGCTGATTCTACGTTATTATGTGGTTTGTTTAGCTCTTTTCACCTACGGAACACTCTTTCCTCTTTGCCTCGCATCTAGGATTATGTGTTGATCTTAATCAGGACATGGTTCCCTACCACTTGGGTAGGCTAACTTTCGCTTCCCTTATACCTTTTACAACATCACCAATTCATTACCAACACCAACAACATTACCCTACCAATATCAATATCAATATTTTTTTACCAACCAACAAAATTGCCTGAATTCACCTCTCCCTGATCCTAAGGGAGAACTACATCGGTCTGAGGCCCCTCCTTGCTTTGTGCAATGGGCTATGTAGGCAGCACTTCGGAGACATGGGGTCTCCCAAGGTTAGCTCGACCATCCCCTACCATAACCTATCATGTGTAACTATTTTTGTGTATTTCTATTCAATCACATTCCTCTTTATCCTTTTTTCAAGACACCGAAAGTCAAAACGAAAAACATTCTTATTATTATCATAACTCAAATCAACATACATATCCAGTTTTATTTAGATGTTAAACAAATACATCTTCTCTATCATCGACACGCAGGTCGGCATCCTTATTTATTCTTATACCTAGATAACATTTATTTAGACCCTCACGCCTCATCCCGAACCAGGTGATGATCGTGATCGTCGACGCCTCTCGCCGGGCCTCTCTGTCCTCAAAGGTACCATGGCTATTGGTACCGCCCACTGATCTGCCAATCTCTCCTGTAACATATGAATACGCTCCCTCGCATGGAGGTATCTCGCCTCTAGTCCCTCTGCTCGTGACTCCGCAACCGCTAACAATCCTCTTGCCTCATTCACCTGCGTTTGGAGCTGATGAACTAAACTCTGCAGACGATCTCTCTCCGCTGTAATCATAGCTATGTCAGGACGATCACGTACACCTCGCAGTTCTGTTACCCACCATAATCTATAGGCCTCTGTCGTTCCTGCATCCATTACCCTGCGATCGGCTGCTATCTCCTCTGGCCCTTCTGGAGGTGTTGGCCGGGGAGGTGAGAATGCTGCCTCGGCGTCGATCCTCATATATGGTCTATAAGCCAGGGGTATATCCTGCACAAATCCAAATTGTCGCCGCACGCGATCTAGAGGAATCCTCTCATACTCACCTGGCCTGTGCCCCGCGATCCACCTCAATCGCTCTACACCCCTCAACTCCTCAGCTATATTCTCTGTTACCATATAGTTCCCGTACGGCCTCCAACAGATATCCGCAATCGTCACCATCTCCCATACCTGCCTATAATACTCAATGTCACCCGTCACAGCCTGGGATCTTGCCTCTTGTTCTGTCTGGACCCATCGTCTGAATCCCAATCTCTGCACTCCTGTCTCTCCCAACTGGATAGGTCGGCCTATTGGTCGCACACAAACAATGTGCTCATAGGCCCAACAATGTAACAAAAATGAACAATCCAGTGTTGTCCTGTGATTTCGTCTACAAGCCCATAAGCCCCTGTATAGCTCCGCCAAATATGCAGGTGCCCATGCAAAAGTCACATTCCTTTCCATCATTTCCCAAATCACACACATCAATGCTTTTGGAAATCTTCCTCCATCCGCCCTCGGTAACGCATAATACCCTACCGCTATCATTAATATCACGGCTAATCTTGTCTCCTCAGGGTGTGCTGCATACATTATACCATACGTAAATGTCAAACCTCGCTGTGTCAAGTCTCGTGCGTATGGACCAAATACAGCTGTTATCGCTGCCCGCCCCGCGCTAGGCAATGCCTGATATACTGGTTTTCCTGTAATTGGGAGTCTCAAAATACGGAACACATCTTCCAATGTCACTGTCATCTCCCCTGTTGGCAAATAGAAGGTATTCTTCTCTGGATTCCATCTCTCAATCAACGCCTGCAACATAGCATGGTTACGTGTGATTCGTGAATAATAGCGGATTCCACTTAACCCCAAACGATTTATCAATATCCATTCAGCTGGTGTTACATCCGCTCGGATTCGTGACAACAAAGCTGGAACACTATCATTCATCCTCAGCCCTGCCTCTGCCTGCATACGTCAAAGCAACAAATAACCATTCAATCCATCAAATCCCCAAGGGTTTTTCTCACATTCTGGAAATTCCTACAGCAACCGGTATCGGTTATAAATAACCGGTACCGGTTCAGTAACCGATACCGGTTATCTCTAACCGCTATCGGTCACTGTCACTTTTATACACTCTGCCTAAACACACCACCTACGACAATAATTTGATCGTTTATTCCTCTCTGTACATACCGACATACCCGAAACCCCTGATTACCTACCCCATAACACTCACCTCACCTATAACCCTTGCTATCACGTTTTCTTTCTCATATCTACCCACTTAATCTCCCTCATCCTATTCACAAAACATGCAAAAATCAAATTACAACCAAACCGTTTACCTCTTGGGCTGCAGCAGCTTGCGGTGGAACTTGTCTTCCCTCTCGTCCATGCCTGCTGGATGCTTCTCCTCGTTCAGCCATGCTCACCACCCTCTTCAAATATAGCTTGGATTTCTGTCTTCTTGATCTCAGCCCACACTCACGTTACCTGTCTCTTACCTCCTTATCACTCAAATCTCTCATGCAATTACCTGTCTCAGTCGTTAAAACAGCGTCGCATTCACGTATTTAACATCTTGCATGGCTCTCAAAATAAGAACTTCAGTTGCCACCTACGCTTTTCTATTTTTAGAAAAAGCTCATTATGGAATAACCGGTATCGGTTAGCTAACCGATATCGGTCTATCCTATACCGACATCGGTTGCCTAACCGATGTCGGTCATATACCTAGCTTTTTTTTAACATAGTTCTTTTCTTTATTTTCTACCTAATTTTTGTGACACCCGCCTCTTTTTCCTGCATAACAACACCCTCATCTATAATTGTTCATCAAATCCACATCTCATTACAATTTCATCAACATCATCTATCTATATTTCAAAAACAAACAAGCCATCAACTACGGATATCAAAAACCATCGATCTATACACCATTTGGATCCGATTCATCAGATACATACATGCAATTTCATAAAACCAGCGACAAAACATACAAACATTTCATAATACAACATGTCAATTAACCTCATCATACATTCTATATCACAAACCATCGACAAAACAGTTAAAAAAACATTTTAAACACAGCATGTGGGTCAACTCATCATATCTATATATATACAAAGTTTCAAATATACAATGTGCCCTGCATCGGGGCCTCTGTGATCTCATAATACAACAAAGCCGTGCACGCAGGCCGCAATAACTATCAATAATCTCGACTCGGCTCGCAGGCCGGTCTCTCATATCAAAAACATACTCGGCTCGCAGGCCGGTATCAACTGTACAACCCGTACTCGGCTCGCAGGCCGGTATATACAAAAAAATGAATGAATAAATCATATCTAGGCACGCAGGCCTCTATAAACACAACCGGTTCGCAGACCGGTGCCCATGTCCAATATACAAATACAAAATCTACAGGGACCCCTCAGCTCTCTCCACCGCCCTCTGCCTGTCTGCCTGCTGGTCCCTGTGCTGCCTCTCGCCTCCTGCCTGTCACAGACCCACCGGCTGTGGCTGCACCTCCCTGAGATCTCTGGCTCCGAGAGGTCTCTGCTCTATGTGCCGCATATGGCTGATAATCAGCCCCGGTACCATCAAGAATATCCTGATAGTACCGGGCCTCCGCTCTAGCCTCCATATAACGATCACGAGCCACCGTAGGTGCTGGGGCTGGTCCCCTGACTCCTACTACCAGTGCCCCCTGTGCCTGTGCTGGTGCCGCTGGTGGTGCCTGTGGCTGTGGTGGTACCTGTACCTACGGCTGTGCCGGTGCCGCTGGTGGTGCTGCGGCTGGTGCCTGTACCTAAGCCTGTGCCTGTACCTGTACCTGAGCCTGGGCTAGCTGCCCCTGTAAGACACCTATCTGTGCCTGTGCAGCAGCAAGCTGCCCCTGTAATAACTGTACCTGCCCTCTGAGCTGGTCCCTCTCTGCTCTAACAGCCGCTAAGTCTGGCTGTGCGGGCTGTGCTATCCTCGCAGCTCTCTCTCCGGCCCACCAAACCAAAAATGTGCCTGTGCACCCAGCATCATCTACAGTGTCATCGGCAGGCCTCTCAGCAACCCAATCTGGATCCACGGGCTGTGGTGCAGGCAGTGGGGCCTCTACATCATCCCTCCGGTACTGAGGGAAGTGAGGGGGCTCATCCTGTCGTAGCCCCATCTGCCTGTGTACCCTCTCCAGGGGTATCCTCTCATACTCTCCCGGCCTCCGTCCCGCTATCCAGAATGTGTACTGGATCCACTGCAACTGTCCTCGGGCTCCTCCGTGAGGGTGATGACCTCTATACGGTCTCCATACAATATCTGCCGCTGTCAGGCCCTCTAATAAATGCCGGTAATAAGTAACGTCTCGCCCTGCAAGCACTGCTCGTGGCTGACCCACGACCCCCAACCACCTCTGAAAGCCGTATCTATAGATGACCTGTGGCCCTGGCTGCTGAGGTAGCCCTACTGGTCTAATGCATATGATATGCTCATATGCCCAACAATGTAGCAAAAACGTCGAGCAGATCCCGAATCGCCTCATCCGGCGATAGCCCCATAGCTCTCGGTACAACTGCACCAGGTATACTGGTGCCCAAGCATAACAGGTATGCTCCTCGACCATCTCATGTAAAACCCCCATAAGTGCCCGTGGAAAGCGGCCTCCCTCTGAGTCCGGGAGGGCGAAACAGGTGATCCCGATCATCATCAGCACGGCAAGCCGTGTCTCATGGCGATGGGCACGGTACATATCCCCGTACGCGATGCTCGCGCTGTGATATGTCAGTAGCGCAGCTGCATCCCCGAAAACCTGTAGGATGTTGTCCATGGCCATCTCTGAATCTACCTGGAAGACTGCCTCTCCATCGATCGGCAGTCGAAGGATGTGATACACATCCTCCAATGTGATAGTCATCTCCCCAGTCGGGAGATGGAACACATTGGTCACCGGATCCCATCTCTCGATGAGGGCGACCATCAAACTATGATCCCTGTCAATCGCTCTGTACCGCTGGACTCCGCCGAGTCCCACCTCGCGCATGATACCCCAGTGTGCTGCGGACACGTGTGGCCACATCCGGCTCAACAGTGGGGGCATCCTGTCCCGCATCGTCAGCTGCTGACGTGCCTGCAAAACCAACCCACTACATTAGCCCTACTCTTTATCACAACATCTACTTTACCTCTCTATATCCCCTTTCTTATCCACCTAACCACAACCTGACTCCATACCACACGTCTACGCCCATCTATCTTCCCCTAAAAACTTCTACGCTATCCCCCTCCCTCTTCACACCCAAACAAACAACCCACACCATACTCAAACGACCCAAACCATGCCCAAATACCCTAACCACATCTAAAAACTTAAAACAACAACACAACCCAAACCATACTCAAACAACCTACACCATGCCCAAATACCCAAACCACATCCAAAAACTCAAAAACAAAATCACAACCCACACCAACAAATTGAAATAAACCTAAGTCAGGACCGGTACCGGTCACTTATGACCGACACCGGGCCTATCCACCGACGCCGGTCAATGACCGACCGCCACCGGTCACCTACAGACCCACCCTGCCCCTAAAATTTCGGGACCGATGCCGGTCGCTTAGCGACCGACATCGGTCACTGCAAATTTTCCGAGCCGAACCCGACGTGGCTCCCCAATTCCCTTTTTCCCTATTTTTCCCTCTGTACCCACCCAAACACCCTAAAAACCTACCCACCCTACCGCCTTGGCCTCTTTCACCTATCTACCCTCTCCCTTTTTCCAATCATTTCCATTTATTAATTATTTTCTAAAAAACTTCTATTCCTACCCAAAACCCAAATCTAGCTTCATAACATTAAAACAAACACAATGCACGGTTTCGAACTTACCGGTACGACGACACGTCGTCGTGGTGGGATGGGTGGTGGTGGTCCAGGTGGTCCAGCCCCTCCTGCTCCTCCTGGCTGTGCCATGGCTCTAACTGTCCTCTTCTGGGTCCTCCACCAATCAACTGCTGCCTCCTCCTCACTCGGGCCCACTCACAACTCACTCCTCCACTCCAACAGTGCCACCTCAGCTGACAAATGCACTAATCTCAATAATCCACCTCAGACCACTCAAATTG
The DNA here is from genome assembly GCA_019776745.2 of Taxus chinensis. Classification (NCBI taxonomy): domain Eukaryota; kingdom Viridiplantae; phylum Streptophyta; class Pinopsida; order Cupressales; family Taxaceae; genus Taxus; species Taxus chinensis. The sequence goes on along the minus strand of CM034152.1, from coordinate 600,157,115 downwards.
GTTTTCAAATTGCAAATGTGACAATGACAGGCCGTATTTTTCTTTTTATAGGTTTTTGACCTATAACCGATATCGGTTATATTGTGCCCTAAGGAACCGGTATCGGTCACCTAACCGATATCGGTCCTAGACAATCGACATCGGTTTTATTCCAGCTCTTCCCCCAATTTCTCGCAAACATCGCCTATATCAACCTTTGCTGCAAACCCTTTGTTACCCACTTGGCCCAACCCAAGGCCTCCCCCTAACCATTTGGCCCGACCCAAGGCCTCATCCCAACCATTTGGCCCGACCCAAGGCCGCAACCCAACAACTTGGCCTGACCCAAGGCCTCACCCTACCCATCCGGCCCGACCCAAGGCCTCACCCTAACCATTTGGCCCGACCCAAGGCCTCATCCCAACCATTTGGCCTGACCCAAGGCCACAACCCAACAACTTGGCCCGACCCAAGGCCTCACCCTACCCATCCGGCCCGACCCAAGGCCTCACCCTAACCATTTGGCCTGACCCAAGGCCTCACCCCAACCATTTGGCCCGACCCACGGCCGCAACCCAACAACTTGGCCCGACCCACGGCCCTCACTCATCAATTAGCCCGACCCAAGGCCGTACCACTTAACTACTTCGCCCAACATCAACAACATACACTTTTATCCACCCAGTAGCCTTTTGTTCAATCCAGCGCACCTGTTCGTGTTTTAGCATGATTAGGGTCCTTGACTTGATCTGTCGACCAACTTTGCCTAGACCTAGACCGTGACGTTTATCTCAACCAAACCAACCATTTGGTACTGCCGAACATGCCTAAACGTTCCTGTACCTTACCTGTTATATACCCTGGAGCTACTTCCTATGCCTTGGATACCAGGATTATATCACCCTTGTTTGGATAAACTATCGACCTTTGCCTATGCATTGCTGGTTTGCTCGTCAAATCATGTACCCTGGTCGCACTACTGCATTTCAACGTGCGTCTGCTTCTTTGGACCTACCCCACCATCTCACCCTCATCTCAACACCATTTACCCTTTATCAACCCTATCCCTGATTTCACGCTACCTCAATCTGTGATAGATTTGAGGGGGATTACCTATACCCTTAACAGGAGTAACCACTTCATATTATTGTCCGTGCAGCTCTACAAAACAAGCTACACGACAATAAGGGGCTAATGTAGACACCAAATTTGTGTTTTACGACCCCCTGTGACCCGCATCTCATTTCGCAACCTAACCCCATCACCTAAACCTTACACAATTATTTATTAATTACTTTATAATTAATAAATCCACGTCGCCTTACCTGCCACCTCATTTTGCCACCTCATCATGACCTAGCCCTAACCCTAAACTAACCTAATTAAGACCTAAAACTTGGTTTACATCCACACCCATGACTAATGCCTCCTTACTCGCACCCAAAACCGACCTTGTAGCTACTTGACCAAGCCCGCAACTAATCCCTCGGGAGAAAAGCAGGGAAAGTTGGCTATTTTACTAAAAATAGCCCACTTTTTCCTAACCGATACCGGTTCCTACTCGACCGCCGTCGGTTACGTAACCGCCATCGGTTCCCTGTAAATGACCTTCCCTAATCAGAAACAAAGGTCGAAGGATTTTTGGATCAATCAGGATCATCAGAAGCGATCAAGAGAATCCGGATCTTTACTTGGCTGAGCAGAGACAAGTGAAGAAACAAGAAGAGTTTGCAGCAAAAGGAGATCAAGCCCAAGACTGCCACTCAGAGCCCTGTGACACTCATCTGATCATTGGGAGGGAGACATCTCATCTTCTGGGTATCAGGCCATACTACTTGAGTTCTGCCTTTGTCATCACAGTTCTTGGACCTGCATCCTCGTCAATAACTAGTAAGTTGCATCTTGTGTGTTCTCATTTTAATATTTCTTAGACTTTTTAATCACAGCCGTTATAAATCTATTCCTAGATCTACTACCCAGCAACACATTTTACCTAACTATCATCCACTTACCTCTCATCACCCCATTACCTAATCCCGTTCATATACCAGCCTTACAAACAACACAACCACCTTACAACCCCCTTTACAAACATAGCCCCTACCGATATCGGTTAGCAGAAACCGGTATCGGTTATCCTGACTACAACCAAAAACCAGCCTTTCCCCCTACTTGTTTCAACGAGGTAATTAAACTGTTATTTTACAATCTTCTGTGTTAATTCATATTAGCAGGGGAACTGACCACCTTCGAAAGGAAGTTTTATATTTCCTGGGCCCAAGGCAGTTCCCTCATTTATTGTCTAATCAAAATCTTGTGGTCTTGTGTTCTTATTTGCAGGTAGTCCTTCCAAGACAAAAAGGGGTTCTTCGCAATCGACCTGATCTCTCTCTACGGTATGCGCACACCATCTCGACATTCAACAGGTATTCCTCCTAGCCCTAACCCTTATCTGTTTCTAAAAGGAATGAAAGGATAGAAGCAACTCTATTCCCAAAAGCTGAAAAATTTCGTGCGAAACATTTTGGCACGCCCGTCGTGGTGGGATGGGACCCATTTTTGGGTTTCTTTGGCTTTCTTGCTTGCTTTCATATAGGGAGTATACCAATTGTGTCTTACGACACCAAATTTGTGTCTTACACCCCTGTGACCTGCATCTCATTTTGCAACCTAACCTCATCACCTAAACCTTACACAAATATTTATTAATTACCTTATAATTAATAAATCCACGTCACCTTACCTGCCACCTCATTTTGCCACCTCATCATGACTTGGTCCTAACCCTAAACTAACCTAATTAAGACCTATAACTTGGTCTACATCCACACCCATGACTAATGCCTCCATACTCGCCCGACCAAAGGCCTCATCCCAACCATTTGGCCTGACCCAAGGCCGTAACCCCTTGTAACTAACTTGACCAAGCCCGCAACTAATCCCTCAGGAGAAAAGGAGGGAAAGTTGGCCCTAACCATTTACTAAAAATAGCCCACTTTTTCCTGACCGATACCGGTTCCTACTCGACCCAACCGTCGGTTACGCAACCACCATCCGGTTCCCTGTAAATGACCTCCCCTAATCAGAAACAAAGGTGGAAGAATTTTTGGAGGATTCGAGATCATCAGAAGCGATCCAAGAGAATCCGGATTGTACTTGGCCGAGCAGAGACAAGTGAGGAAACAAGAAGAGTTTGGCCTGAGAAGGACATCAAGCCCAAGATAGCAACTGCACAACCATTTGAGCCCGACCCAAGGCCTCATGCCATTTGGCCCAAGCCACGGCCGCATCCCATCAAGAGGGAGATATCTCATCTTCTGATTGTCAGGCCATCCTACCTGAGTTCTACACTCACACAGTTTTTGGACCTACATCCTCTTCAATAACCAGTAAGTAGTATCTTTATCATGTTCTCTTTGATAATACTTCTTAGACTTTTGAATCATTAGCGATCATAAACCTATTCTGTCGATCTACTACCCAGCTAGACATTACATCTAACTATCATTTTTCCACCCTCTCATCACCCCGTTACCTAATCCTACTCATTTACTAGCCTTACAAACAACACAACCACCTTACAACCACCCTTACAAACACAGACCTTACCGATTTCAACGTGCGTCTGCTTCTTTGGACCTACCCCACCATCTCACCATCATCTCCAACACCATTTACCCTTTATCAACCCTATCCCTGATTTCACACCACCTCAATCTGTGATAGATTTGAGGGGGATTACCTATACCCTTAACAGGGGTAACCACTCCATATTATTGTCCGTGCAGCTTTACAAAATAAGCTACACGACAATAAGGGGCTAATGTAGACACCAAATTTGTGTCTTACGACCCCTGTGACCCGCATCTCATTTCGCAACCTAACCTCATCACCTAAACCTTACACAATTATTTATTAATTACCTTATAATTAATAAATCCACGTCGCCTTACCTGCCACCTCATTTTGCCACCTCATCATGACCTTGGTCCTAACCCTAAACTAACCTAATTAAGACCTATAACTTGGTCTACATCCACACCCATGACTAATGCCTCCATACTCGCACCCAAAACCAACCTTGTAGTTACTTGACCAAGCCCGCAACTAATCCCTCGGGAGACAAGGAGGGAAAGTTGGCTATTTTACTAAAAATAGCCCACTTTTTCCTAACCGATACCGGTTCCTACTCGACCGCCGTCGATTACGTAACCGCCATCGGTTCCCTGTAAATGACCTTCCCTAATCAGAAACAAAGGTGGAAGGATATTTTTGGAGGATTCGAGATCATCAGAAGCGATCGAGAGAATCCGGATTGTACTTGGCCGAGCAGAGACAAGTGAGGAAACAAGAAGAGTTTGCAGAGAAGGACATCAAGCCCAAGACTGCAACTGCACAACCAGAGCCCTGTGATGCTCAGCTGATCATCAGGAGGGAGATATCTCATCTTCTGATTGTCAGGCCATCCTACCTGAGTTCTGCCTTTGTCATCACAGTTCTTGGACCTGCATCCTCGTCAATAACCAGTAAGTAGTATCTTGCATGTTATCTTTGATAATACTTCTTAGACTCTTGAATCACAGCCGTCATAAACCTATTCCTAGATCTACTACCCAGCCACACATTACATCTAACTACCATTTCTCTACCCTCTCATCACCCCGTTACCTAATCCCACTCATTTACGAGCCTTACAAACAACACAACCACCCTACAACCACCCTTACAAACATAGCCCCTACCGATATCGGTTAGCAGCAACCGGTATCGATTATCGTGACTCAAAACCAAAAACTAGCCTTTCCCCCTACTTGTTTCAATGAGGTAATTAAATTGTTATTTTGTAATCTTCTGTGTTAATTCATATTAGCAGGGGAATTTACCACCTTCGAAAGGAAGTTTTTATATTTCCTGGGCCCAAGGCAGTTCCCTCATTTATTCTCTAATTAAAATCTTGTGGTCTTGTATTCTTATTTGCAGGTAGTCCTTCCAAGACAAAAAGGAGTCCTTCGCAATCAACCTGATCTCTCTTTACGGTACGTGCACACCATCTCGACGTTCAACAGGTATTCCTCCTAGCCCTAACCCTTATCTGTTTCTAAAAGGAATGAAAGGATAGAAACAACTCTATTCAAAAAGCTGAAAAATTTCGTGCGAAACATTTTGGCATGCCCGGTGGGGGACCTATTGGTGGTTTGGGTTTCTTTCTTTCTTGCTTGCTTTGTCATATAGGGAGCATACTTGTGTCTTACGACACCAAATTTGTGTCTTACAACCCCTGTGACCTGCATCTCATTTCGCAACCTAACCTCATCACCTAAACCTTACACAATTATTTATTAATTACCTTATAATTAATAAATCCACGTCGCCTTACCTGCCACAATCGACATCATTTTGCCACCTCATCATGACTTTCTCCTAACCCTAAACTAACCTAATTAAGACCTATAACTTGGTCTACATCCACACCCATGACTAATGCCTCCATACTCGCACCCAAAACCGAACCCAACAACTTGTAGCTACTTGACCAAGCCCGCAACTAATCCCTCAGGAGAAAAGGAGGGAAAGTTGGCTATTTTACTAAAAATAGCCCACTTTTTCCTGACCCATACTGGTTCCTACTCGACAACGCCGTCCCAAGTTACGCAACCCTACCATCGGTTCCCTGTAAATGACCTCACCCTAATCAGCCCGACCCAAGGCCACAACCCAATTTTTTGAGCCCGATTCAAGGCCTCATCAGAAGCGATCGAGAGAATCCGGATTGTACCCAAGGCCTCACACTAACCATTTGAGCCCGAGACAAGTGAGGAAACAAGAAGAGTTTGCAGAGACCCATCAAGGCCCAAGACCCAAGGCAATTGCACAACCTAGAGCCCATGTGATGCTCTGATCATCAGGAGGGAGATCATCTCATCCATTCTGGCCTGTCCCACGGCCGCATCCTACCTGAGTTGGCCCGACCTCATGGCCCTCACTCATCAGTTTTTGCCCGACCCAAGGCTGTACCACTTAACTACGTCACCCAACATCAACAACAGTACAGTAGTATCTTGCCAGTAGTTCTCTTTGATCAATCCAGCGCACCTGTTCATGACTTTTAGCATGGTCAGAGTCCATCACTAAACCTATTCGACCAGACTCTACCTAGACCTAGACCGTGCACATTTATCTCATCTAAACTATCCATTTGGTACTGCTGAACATGCCTAAATGTTCATGTACCTTACCTGTTATATACCCTGGAGCTACTTCCTACTGCATTGGATACTAGCCTTACATCACCCTTGTTTGGATACACAACCGACCTTTGCCTATGCATTGCTGGTTTACTTGTCAACATCATGTACCCTGGTCGCACTACTGCATTTCAACGTGCGTCTGCTTCTTTGGACCTACCCCACCATCTCACCATCATCTCCACACCATTTACCCTTTATCAACCCTATCCCTGATTTCACACCACCTCAATCTGTGATAGATTTGAGGGGGATTACCTATACCCTTAACAGGGGTAACCACTCCAAATTATTGTCCGTGCAGCTTTACAAAATAACCTACATGACAAAAAGGGGCTAATGTAGACACCAAATTTGTGTCTTACGACCCCCTGTGACCCGCTTCTCATTTCGCAACCTAACCTCATCACCTAAACCTTACACAATTATTTATTAATTACCTTATAATTAATAAATCCACGTCGCCTTACCTGCCACCTCATTTTGCCACCTCATCATGACTTGGTCCTAACCCTAAACTAACCTAATTAAGATGTATAACTTGGTCTACATCCACACCCATGACTAATGCCTCCTTACTCGCACCCAAAACCAACCTTGTAGTTACTTGACCAAGCCCACAACTAATCCCTCGGGAGACAAGGAGGGAAAGTTGGCTATTTTACTAAAAATAGCCCACTTTTTCCTAACCGATACCGGTTCCTACTCGACCACCGTCAGTTACGTAACCGCCGTCGGTTACGTAACCGTCATCGGTTCCCTGTAAATGACCTTCCCTAATCAGAAACAAAGGTCGAAGGATATTTTTGGATCAGGATTGGAGATCATCAGAAGTGATCGAGAGAATCTGGATCTGTACTTGGCCGAGCAAAGACAAGTGAGGAAACAAGAAGAGTTTGCAGCAGAAGGACATCAAGCCCAAGACTGCAACTCACAACCAGAGCCCTGTGATGCTCAGCTGATCATTGGGAGGGAGATATATCATCTTCTGGGTCGTCAGGCCATCCCACCTGAGTTCTGCCTTTGTCATCACAGTTCTTGGACCTGCATCCTCGTCAATAACTAGTAAGTTAGTATCTTGCATGTTATCATTTGATAATACTTCTTAGACTCTTGAATCACAGCCGTCATAAACCTATTCCTAGATCTACTACCCAGCCACACATTTTACATCTAACTACCATCCACTCTACCCTCTCATCACCCCGTTACCTAATCCCACTCATTTACGAGCCTTACAAACAACACAACCACCCTACAACCCCCTTTACAAACATAGCCCCTACCGATATCGGTTAGCAGCAACCGGTATCAGTTATCGTGACTACAACAAAAAAACCAGCCTTTCCCCCTACTTGTTTCAATGAGGTAATTTAATTGTTATTTTACAATCTTCTGTGTTAATTCATATTAGCAGGGGAACTGACCACCTTCGAAAGGAAGTTTTATATTTCTTGGGCCCAAGGCAGTTCCCTCATTTATTGTCTAATCAAAATCTTGTGGTCTTGTGTTCTTATTTGCAGGTAGTCCTTCCAAGACAAAAACGGGTTCTTCGCAATCGACCTGATCTCTCTCTACGGTACGCACACACCATCTCGACATTCAACAGGTATTCCTCCTAGCCCTAACCCTTATCTGTTTCTAAAAGGAATGAAAGGATAGAAGCAACTCTATTCCCAAAAGCTAAAACATTCCGAGCGAAACAAGAACATAAAAAAATATATATGTTATAAATCATGAACAAGAGAATCAACACAAAGACACAAGATATGAGTGGGAAATCTTGAAGGAGAATAAAAACCATTGGAACACAATATGTATATTGATATGTTTAAAATTTAATGAGGCACCAACCCCATAAGGAGTACCAACCCCTAATTTAGTAGAGCTACCACCCTATAAGGAGCATCAACTAATACGTTTTGAAGCACCAACTCTACAAGGAGGTTACAACCCTCTGATATGATCAAGCACCCACTCAACCACCTTATAAAGAATATGTTTAATGTATTTTTTCTTCCACAACTGATAGAGATCACGATTAAGATCACAACCTCTCATTCAAACCCTAGGTCTTCAATCTCTCACAAACTAGCTCTTTCTTCACTTCTCAAAGTTTCAAACCCTTGCACATGTGATTTTTATCATTCATCAACATGTCATGTAAAATTTAATATATATAAAATCATGCTCACAACACCTACAAAACTCTAACACCTAGGTCACACTTCTTGCACACACGCCACTAGCTCACAAAAACACTCAAAACCCCTATGTTTTCATAAACTTTCCTTCATTCAAATTCAAAATATGTCATTGTACATCCTTTATCACGATCATTACAACTTGCAAAAATGAATCCCATAAAATTTATCATAAGAATCAAAAGTGACGCAAATAGGTCAACCTAGCAAAAATCCTTCTTCCATACATCAAAAATCCTCAAATCACCATCAAATTGGAATAAGAAAATGTCCTAACACAAAAAATATTTTAGTCAAGATGTAAAAAAGTAACCACACATGTTTAAAATGAAATTTAAACATCATATATGGTCTCAATTATCATTAAATAGTTAAATTATTTTGTTTAATGGGCCCAGTGGCTCATTTTTTTCACCAAACACATGTTTCTTGCACCATTTGTTCACCTTCTGGCCTCAATATCATCAAATAACACCTCAAATATGAAATTTGAATCCTAAATTTAAATTACAAGACCATTATAACACTCTTAAATAAGTTATGTCTCATTAAACAATCACGGGTTCAAACAACATCAACTTTTGCCTTCACTAAATCAAGTTGCCTAAAAAGTAGTTTTACAAAAGCAACTGGTTTGCACCCTTCCTAATACATTCAATACATAAAAATGCATTCATTGGATGAAAAATTCATCTCTCTTCACATTCCCAGTGATTTCAAACATCACCCAATCCATTTCATGCTCCAACCAACTCAATTTTTTAGCATAAGTTGTATTTGTCCTACAAAGCCAAAAATATTATTGTCCACAAATTGACCTAGAAACTATATAAAAACTCATCATCATGAGATAAAATTAATATAATTGGAAATATATTTGGATTATATTTGGACGTAACACAACTTTTATCACCTCTTAACTCCTCATGTAGTTCCTCTAATGTCAACTTTACTAAAGATTGCTTCTAACTGCACCAGAACTGCCCTTTGTTACAGTTGACATAAAGGAAGTGTACTTAACCATTTATTAGCATGAACATGACCTAATAATATCATGGAAATAAATTAAAAGATCACATCAATCATATAATGTTCTATCATGGACATCAATAAAAACTCACATAAATCATATAATGGTCATTTAGTTTACAACTGCTTTGGACAACCTTTTCTTGAACTTAATGTCTCCAAAAACTGACATGTTTGAGTGGGGTCCAATCATCACCATGAGCACTACTATACCTTTTTGGTAAGCTGAATAATTCCTTTACATGTTACAAACATCATCCAAGAACTAGAAATAAAATGTGGTGACTATTTTCCATTTCCCCTTGGAAAAATGGGTAACTTGAAAAAATTGGACTTGGGTAGTTGATGAAGCCTCAATGAAGAAATGGTGGGAAAATGGATATTTCATGCTTTTTGGGAACTTGGAATCATTTTTATGCATTTATTTTCTTTCCTCTAGGCTTCAGAAGTTCAACACTTAGCCAATTTTGGATAAATATGGTTAAACTAGAAAAAATAGATTTTGGGACATTCTTCTACTCTTTCCCTAACTCACCAGATTCATGAAGATCCAAAAATAGTTAGAAAATTTGAAACAAATGAGAAAACATGGTAATTTCTATACCATTATGGGTTTCTCATATTCAGGAGGAACAAAGGGTATAATTTCCTTTGTGTCCTTAGTTCCCCTATTTCCCATTTTGGCCACACAATGAAGAATTGGCATAATTTCATTATAATATGGTTCAATGTGAGTTGTGGGCACAAGGAGCTATGGAGGAACTCATTACGGGTAGTACAACATTCTCAGAGAACCCAATGTTCCCTGTGGAGACTTTTAAACCAAAAAGCAAAGGGAAATGGTAAAGATGAGCTTTTAGTGTTGGTGGGCTTGGAGTGCATTAGGCGAACCTAGAGTCAGAGGAGCCGAAGGTTTAGGTGATGGTTCCATGTGGGGAGAATTTATCTACAAATTCCATTGACCCGATATGTAAAGGGCGGGAGAGTAAATGAAGGAAAAGTATAAAGTGAATAAGGTGGATTTTCGAGGCCCAAGTGACCCTTTTTCCCTAGTTCCCTCTGTACCCTGAATACCCGCAATACCCGCATAATAGATAAAAATGATTTTAATTATAGACTGTAGCTAAGTATTTGGAAATTGTGTTCCTCCCAATCCCACCACACATGCATGGCCATATCCTTTAACAAGATGCTCCAGATTAAGTAAAATATATATCAATGGAAATTTATTTTCATCCTCTACACCATGAAAGCATAAAATCTTGATTTAGGTGAGAGTAGGTGGGAGAAAAGGGAAAAAAACTTCCAACATTTAAGGGTGTAGTTTTAGGTAGCTGAATAATGAGATTTGATAAGATATGATCTCTTCCTTCTTCCCAAAGGAAAAATATCCTATAGATATGGATTTGGCAGGTCGTGTGTGCCCTTTTTCAGATGATTAATGCACTTTATTGGTGGGTAGAGGCCTAAATTCTAATTTCTTTTTTTCTTCCCTCTCTTTCTCTCCCACATTTTATATATATTGTAAGGAAAGACTCATTTGTAGGGCTTGGACATTCTGGTAATTCTGGTGCATTATCTTTCAAGTGTTGCACATGTGTGTATGAGCTGTAAGCCTCATATTTGAGCTTATACATGGTGAACCTTACCTCTCATCTTGATTGTAATGTATTGTGCATACTTTGAAAGTAATAAAATACTTGTTTTGTGGATATTTTTTACCCTAGATTTGTTCTATTGCATTTTTCCTTTCCTTTCATTGCATTTATAGGTATTTTTTACATCTTTTATTCTCCTTATAGGATTTAGTTTTGTTGTGTTTCATGGATATGATGGTTTCAAGGTTGTGTTGGAATGTGGCGCTCATGTTTTCCCTCTCTTTCATGATTTTTCTCCCATTTTACCTCATTTGAGAGTGTCTCTCCACCCATTTCATCATTTTATCACCTTTATTAGATTAGGATTTCAAATTTTTAGGAATCTTTATCTCTCCATGGTGCCTTGGAAGTTTAGAGTAGGATTAGATAGTTGTATTTTCTTCCTCATGAATAGTTTAGCATTAGGATTAGGCAGAGGAACCATCCTTCTCTAGAGGTTTGTCTCAAGTAGCAAGTCCCAAACTTGAGAGACAATCCCATGTTAGCAAAAATTAGGGATCTATAACAAACAAATCCTAGGGTACTAATGTTTTAACATAAGAAATTTGGCACACCCGGTAGTACCCAAGAAGTTAATTTTTCTATTTTCCCAAGTTTTGGTGTTTATTTTGGTGGAATTCATCCTTTGAAGGCTTTGCATCAACACATCTATCGACTCCAAGTATAAAATCAACTGGTTTAAGAATTAATATGTGCGTCAAGTTTATGAGAAGAATTCAAACAAGGTCCAGAACAGAAGAAGAAGGTGTTTTTGAGTACCTGCAGTTATCACCATGAAGGAGAAGGAGGAGAATAGCCCATGGTCACATATACCACAAAACAAAACTCTTTCCACACCACCTCCTAGTAGGCCCTTCTTGTTATCTACAAGAGTTCTGAGACCTATTAGAATGGCACAACCAAAAAATATACCATTTGTTAGCTTTACTGGTAGTAATCCTCTTTTTCTCAATGCCTAGAATCCCATTCCAGTAGCAACCCTAAAAAGTATTTTTGATGCGAAAGCATAGCACCCCTGAATTTATATAACTCGATGGGTTGAAACTCTCAGTGTGATTGCATAACATGGATATTTTCCCAAAGTGCAGGACTTTGCATTTGGGAAAGCTCTCTGGATGAAGATCAGTTCCTATTCTTCTGTTCTGATGCACACATTTAAATTGTAAAGGATCTACTCTAAAACCTACTCTAACTTGCCAAGGAGACATGGTTAAGAATATTACAAAAAAATAAACCTAAACTAATAGAAGTGATACACCAAAAGTAATGTTAAACATCTGTTTTTCCATTAATCACAAAACATTAAAAATGTAACACAACCACCATGCACATATGAATAGGATTGCAATGAGATATGAATAATATGCAATGAATATAAGAGAGGGTTGAAATTCATCCATAGACTTTTATTATTGCTCCAAAAATTGATATAGTGCATTAAAATGGCCAAGAGGAAAAAAATTCCATTACATTCTTGATGGGAGGTGTGAACTCCACAAATCCACTTACATACAAGATAAGAAGGGAGGATGCAAAGAAAAATCATCCAACCTCAAAAAAAAATGCCCCTCTTTATAATATATATCAAGAATGGGAGAAAGGGGGAGAGAAGAATTCTAAATCTTTCTGTAACCACCCTAAAATGCATTTAATTCACCTGTAACAATGATGGGTTCTACTGCAAAACCCATGCCTCCATGTATTATTCCTTGTTGGGAAAGAAAGGAAGCCAATACCTTCATTATTGTGGTAGGTGAGAAGACCTGGGAAACTCTCCAAAATGGCAAACTGTATTTGTTCATTTTGAATAACTTAGTCCCACTCAAATTAATCAGGCATAATTGTTTAAAGGAGACTATAAGCTTTCCAAAAATTCCTTTCTTATGCAAATCTGAGCTCCCAGTAAACATTTATGGTCATTTGAAGGTTGGGAACTCATTCTGCAAAAATTGCAAGTTCTTGACCCCTTTTTCAGAGTCCAAAATGCATGCAACCTCCGAAATCTTGAAATTCAGACTTTTGGACAATCTGGTTTTAGAATTTGAGTAAATGTTCATCTACTTGGGTGTGCAAAAACTCTGAAACTTGGAAATTTCAGACTTTGAGACATTTTGACTTTAGAGTTTTTGTTACTGTTCATCCGCTTGGGCGCTTGAGAGTTCCAAAACTCCGAAACCTGAATCTCTAAAATCCAAAAATGTTGTCACGCTGAACCTGAAATGAAGTTTGAATTTTCAAAATTTGTAACCTTTCAGGTTTTGGACTTTTGAGATTTCAGACATTTTTTGTCACTTTGCATGCTTTTCCACTGAAGACTCCAAAACTATGAAACCCGAAAGTCCAAAATTTCAAAAATTTGGAATTTAGGGCATTTTTCTTTGAGACTTTTTTTTTTCACTCATCGAGATCTCTGAAACTCGAAACTCCAAAAGTTTGAATTTTAGACTTTCGAACTTTAGGATTTCGGAATTTTTTTATTCCTTTTCACCCTAACCTTTCTCCAAAATTAAGAATGCCAAAACACCAAAATTTCGGGCCTGGGCCTGCATTCTTTATCCTAACCTGCAAAGCAAGCTACTTTCCTCTATCATTCCTTTGGCCATGATGTCCCTTGTTCATTCCTCTTCCAACCTTGCATTTGTAATTTTCGAGCCCTCCTACAACCTAAATGTCTAATCCCAAAACACAAGCTTCCATGGTTGAATGAATCCCTTCATCTTCTCAGTGTGCAAGGTCATGTTTATTCAATATTGCCTAATGGTTGAATGAATCCCTGCAGCTTCTTCATTTAAGGAAAAATATATGCAATGGTTCAGGAGTTTGATAGCAGGATCAATTACTAACTGGAATGAGATGGGAATATCCCTTTGCAATAAGTTTGGAGAAAAGGCAAATAACCTCTCCTTATTAGAGTAGCTGACAACTATAAAGAGGGAACCCAATGAGCTCATGGCGGACTTCAATTTCATATTTCAGAAGACATGGGAAAATTTTCTAATCTTAGTAAGACCAAATCTAGAATGTCCTTTTCTTTATTTTTTAAGAGCATTAAATTTTGATATTACTGTCATGATTTAGTATATGGGGGCTATAACATTTCCTGGTGCTTATGTCAAGTCCATTAGGGCCGGAAATTGTCTAATTCAAGCTGGGAAGCTTGATCCTAGACCTCCAATGCCTATTTATTGAGAGATTGGGAACCCAAAATCTAGTCAAACACCTGACTTAGCCCCTATCCCAACTCCAAGAAATCAAAGCTCTAGTGAAGCATATATATCCTAAAGTACCTCAGTTGAATTTTAAGAAGTAATGAAGCAATTGAAAAATATTGGGAATGAGTTGGTATCCATTAAGAGGTAACAAGCCCAAAATTCCAAATGTTATTAACCTCTATACCAACCCAATAATCCCTCTTACCAACCAATCAATCCTCCATCCCAAGCTACAAATCATAATCAGAACCAATTTCCTTCTACTATGCCATTTCTACCATACAATCCCAATGTGGCTAGTTCATCTTAGATTTTTTTTCATGTATGCACCCTATTTTGCATGGTGTAACATTATCTAAATATTTAAATCCCCAATGATGAAAAAATATCTTTTTAATAATGTTTAAATCCAAATTCTTGCATTCAACATGTTATCCTACCCCACTTATCATTTTCTATATTTTTCCCATGTTCCTTTATCATTTTGCAAGCTTTTCCTTATATTTTTGGCCTTTAGTTACAGAACCGCACTATTCATTATGCAACCGCCCCAGTAGTTACATAACTACAGGTCTGTCCTAAGCAGTGGTTTCCCAACGTAGGTCTTCCTAGATCGGTGGTTTTGTGCGCATTTTACTGAGACTCTTTTGGTGTGTTATAAATGCATGTCAAATTCCTTAAAATCATTTTTAGTTTACATTTCTCAACCAATTTTGTTGTTCTTCAGCTTATTAGATGCATAAAAGCTTCTTCTTCCTAACTTACTATTGTTAGTAAGTTAAATGCCCCTTCTTTAGGTGTTGTGGCATTTCTTATTTGTCAAGTGAATATGACCACTTCCCTGAAAATTTTCTATAAGAATCAAGCTTCTTCCCAAAGTGTTGGTTGGATTTTTTTTATTGATTTCACACTTTTATGCTCTTAAAATATTTCCGATAAGTACACAAGTAAAACCGTTCTTTTTCTTTGTTTCTCTCTTTCTCACATTGTGACTCAATTAATTATAAACTAGCTAGCTCCAACATTCTCAATTTTTTTCCACACACTTTTCAGCACACCTCTCTAGATACGTTGAAGACATATTGGAAACAAGATGAGGGGACACCAAGAAACATTGCCAACACTGGATTTATCTCTGCACAACATTTCTAGGTTGGGAGTGTCTTTAAATTCCTGCAAGTTTCTTCTTTTATTTTGAATAGATTTAAAGCTTTGGTTTGGTTAAATACATTCTCTAAGCAATATTCAATTGCAATAATAGTTATAGTAGTTTGTGTTTGCAAAGATTCCATTGAAAATTTCCTTCTAGCTTATCCCTGTGGGTTTTCCTAGGAAGAATTTGGAGGAAGTTATTTTCACAGTGTGTTATTGATTTCTTCACAAGTTATTTACCTATAGCTTCATATTTCTTCATTACGAAGCTTTTGTTTTACTAGAGAAGCTTTAGTGGAAGAATTTCTTCTCATAAGCTTTTTATTCTTCATGTGATTCCAAGGTAGAATTAGAAGAAGTTTCATCCATAATCAAAAATAGGAAAGGCATTTGTTTTATTAGATTAATTAAATCCTTTGGAATAGGGAAGTAGCCACATCCAGCTATTTCACTTTTTAGATTAATTTGTTTTAGTGTAGAAGCAATTTCATTTGAATTAGAAGAAGTTAGATTTTCTGAGCATATTTCTTCTATTATCCACTAAACATAAAAATGCAAAAATATTAGATTAGATTAATTAGTTTGCTTTTATTTTTTTATTCCCTTTATTTAAAATCATTTAAAGCACAAAAACAAATAGAATATTCTTGTTTATTTATTTAATTAATTAGTTATTTGTTTATTTAATTAGCTTCATACATGTAGATTTAATTAAGTTCAATAAGAATAATCAACTTGTTTTAAATTATATTTATTTCATTTGTTAATAAGGAAGATAGAGTTAATTAGAAAGGAATTAACATGACTCCTTACGTATCCTTAGTTGGCTTAGGTTTCCCAAATATTGATGTTGCCCTCTTGTAGATTCTTTCCAAATCTCTTTGTTTTTTTATTAATTTGCACATCCACATGACCATCCAAGGCCATAGTAAATCCATATATTACGTGTGTGATCCAATAGTGCCACAACCAAACCTATCTCCACAGTTGGCAGACATTGACTAAGGCCCTAGACACCTCATTTTCCAAACCATCCAACTTCCACCTATTATTATCTTACAATTGATAGCTTTGAAAGTTGAAGCGGACAAAGCTTACGAGTTCTAGAAAATTCAATCTAATCGGAATTAGATTACACAATTCACCCATTTTTCTTACCCACACATTTCCTCTCACACCTCCATAACCTTTTTTGGTGAATTTTACAAGGAAAATGCTAGACAATTCCCTTGCATCTCATAGAGATTTTAGAGGTTTTTTGGTGATATTAACATCGATATACTCCTTTGTGTGTTCATTCTCCTTGATCATTCCATTTCATCTACCCAATTTAGAGAGACCTTGATTTCCTTAAATGAGTAAATGCCAATAGTTCCTATAGAAGATGTTCAATTTCCTTAATTGTTTGGTAGCCACTTTCACCCATTTTCTCATATTCCACCTAGTCTCCCTATTTAGCCATTCTATATCCATTTTCCATTCCACATCAGTTGTCTCTACATGACCTTTCGAGGTCAACTGCATCCTAGGGTCACATGTTATTTCCTAGACATACAAAATTTGGGAACCCAACATGAAGGACTAGTTCCTTTTCATTTCCTCTATTTCTTCATTATTTCATCTATCCTTATCCTCTCCCATTATGCTCCAAGTGTTTATACACCCCCCAAATATGTCGGGTCATGATTATGGCAAGTCCAAGTCTTGAGGTGTATTATTACTATATGGGTATGCAATAATCTCCCTCACTATCTGGTTTTGATGATAATTACTCATCCAAGTTACCTTCCCCTTACACTCCTCCTCAAGGTGTCAACAAAGTTTCATCAATCATGATTGAGGAGATTTTTTAACCTATGTATAACCTGCAACATGATCTCTCCCGCTCAAATAAAATGACAATTATGGGAGAGCAAGGGTTCCATCCCTAGTTCTTTTCAATACCACAATTCAAAATGCAAGTTGATCAAATCACATCTTACATGTTGTCAAATAGATTAACTCCTAACACACTTCACCCAAAGTGATGAACATATTAACGCAATATACTAGTCCTTGCACTAGATGCAAGAGTACACCGATGTTCTTCTCCAAAACTATGCTACTACCTATTATCCCAATTTTTCCCCCCTAGAAAAATTTACCAAACCCAACCTTACATAGGAAGAAATCTAAAGGTCATTTCCATCGTATAAGCCCACATTTCGAATCCAATAGTTAGGTTACAGGAAGACTCAAAAATGGAGAAACCATAGGTTCAAAGGAGGAAAATAATGTCAAGGAAGCTAGAGGCTCTCAAGAGAGAAATGGGGAAAGGCTCAAAGTATTCGGGCTTCGTAAACGATTCAGAGCGGACCCCAAATTGGCTAAGTATGGAGGAGATGATGGAAGCTGCCACGTATCTCAATGGTGCACCTTCAGGGGTCGAAGCCAAGGGTGGTTCCCCAAATAAGCGTAAAGCTTCCATGTGTCACATGCCTAAAAAGGGATAGAGCCAGCTGTTGAAAAGTCCAAACGAGTGGAAAGGACCACGTGTCATCTCCGTGCAATTTAAAAAGTAAGAGCCTAAGGAAGAGACAAAAACTAGTGCTAGCTCTCCACGTAGTCAGGGTTCAACAGAATTCAAATGGAAGTGGGCCCAAATCGGTTAAGTATAAGAGTGTCGACGGAAGGTTCCAAGTGTTTTAACAACACACATTAAAAGTCACGACCCAAAACGAAGACTCAAATGAGCGCAAGGATTCCACATGTCTAGGGTTTGAGAAAGGCATCAGCCCGAATTTACCAAGTATCGCAAACTTGCAGAAGGAGCCAAGAAAAAGGGACTTAGCCAAAACACAAAGAAACAAAGAAAATCCACAAAGGAGCCACGTGCCTCTTCAGTGAAATTTCAAACACTAAATCAAAAATTGATCCCCAAACACGCGCAATCCTTACACGTGGCCATGTTTCAAGTCAAGGCGGGAAGGTGGGTCGTTGGAGGTAGTTTGAACTTTTGGGTTGAGAAGGTGTAAATTCTAAAAGTAAGCCACACCTCTGTCAATGCCCAGAGGAGCCACGTGTCAGGCCTAAATTACATGAGGGCAGGTGGGCTTGGGGATGACTTTTTTCCCAAATGGAAAATGCGGAATGACAGGCCTGATGATGATTTTTTAGCAAAAGTGAATCGAGGGACTGCGGGGCTTTTTTAATTTTTTGTATTTTTGTGTAAAAGGAACAAAGTGAATTTCAGGTCCGCGGACCCGTTCTACTAAATTATTTTTCATCTTTTTTGTATGGATCTGACTCAAACATTCAAATGGACATATATTTCAATCCAGTGCTTGAAATTTAACAAATTTTACACCATTAGAAAGGTCTCAACTTCATCTACGCCATGGAAACCTGAAATCTTAATTTTGATGAGGTTAGGTGGGTGATAATTGAGAAAATGTCTTGATGCGATTAATATGCGATCTGATTACTTTAACAACCAGATCAAATTTGATTCGATCCACCATTCTTCCTTCTTTGAAACGTTGAACAGACATAGAGTGGCGGACTAGAAAGATTGCAGGTAGATTCAAAGGGACATTGATGGTCGGTAGCTGAGCTTGAAATTAGGTTTTCTTCCAGTTTTCTTCTCCTCTCTTCATTGCATATATAAAGGTAAGAGATTAGCTAATTATAAAGGGTTGGACATTTTTGTTTTGCACCCTCCCTTCTTCCCTTGTCTGCAAGTGAATTTGTGGAGTTTTGCAAACCTCCCATTCAAGTTATAATACAAATTTTTTTACCTCTTGGCTATTGTAATGTACTATATCAACTCTGGAGTGATAATATATGTTTGTGGATGATTCTCAACCCTCTCATGTGTTCATTGTTGTCTTCTGATCTCTCATTGTAGTTTAGTTATCTTTGCATGGTGGTTGTATTTCATTTCAATGGTCTATGTTAAATTGCAAAATGGGTGTTTAACATTCCTTTGGTGCATCACCTTGTTATCTTACGTTTATTTTCTCACATCTTATCAACCCTGACTCCTTGGTAAGTTAGAATAGATTTTAGAATAGATCCTCTGCAAAGTTTATGTGTGCACCTGAACAGAGGAATAAGAACCGACCTTCATCTGGAGAGCTCTCTCGATTTTCAAAAACTTGTCAATGATTTCCAAGTCAAATCCATAAGTTGATTCATTCAGAATTAATTCTTGGATCTGTTTGTAAATATCATCAACAAGTAAGATACCCAAGCCTTCACTCAACACCTTAGCACAGATTTTGACTAGCTCTTCTTCTAAGTCATTCTTACCATCGACCAATTGATCTCTTGATTATCTCAATTTGCTGCAAGATTCATTGAGAATCTTTATTTTGAATCTGATGGCTTTAGTTAGCTGAAAATGTTTATCCCCATGTGGAATGATGCCCTCTTCAACCAAGATGTGGGATGGAATCTATTTCACCATTTGGAGAGCTTCGAAAGTCAACTCTATGTTCCCAATTTCTGTTGAAAACTCATCACCCATTTTCTCTCCATCTTTCTTTATATCCTCTAAAGATTGGTAGACTTCCATAGTATCTTCAACGCCTTCTTTTACTTTCAGGAGCAGCCTTTGGGTCCATTCATCGACCGTTCTCCCCTTTTCATTAATCTTCTCAATCATGGGTACCGATGAGAAATTGAACATGATAGGAGTAGAGGATGATAGTGTTGACTCACGAGGCTTTGAGAGCTTGAGTAACACTTTTGTTAGCTACTATAATTTCTCTTTTAACTCATCTCTATTTTCCTTAGTCTTCCTCAACTTCTGGCACTGCACATTCATGGCATCGTTTGCATCCTGTTGTGCTCCCTCTATTGTTACTTTTTCGAGAACCACCCTTGTGATTTGATAATCTATGACCATTATGTCATCCTTAGTTTTATCAGCCACAAGGAGTAGTAATTTTTGCAAATTTATGCCTTGAGGCATCCAGTAAAATCCTAGAGACTATTTTCGGTTTCTTGGCCGACTTGGTAGGTGTGACCTTGAGGGAACTAAAATCAAAGGCTGGTAACAGAAAAACTAACTTCCTCTTCCTCAAAGTCTGATCTACCAACCATTGAGGTGTATTGGAAGAAGTTGCTTCCATTGTAGGTGTTATGGTCACATCTTTAGGTGGATGATGATTGTCTTGTGGAGTGGTAACCACCATAAGTTTAGTGTCCATGGTAGTGGATTCAGGGAATAAAGGTGCAGTAGGAGGAGGCATGTCCATGGTTAACTGAGGTCCAGTGGGAAGAGGTGAGAGGCCAGAGAAGATACTAGCCATGGCTGAGGAACTTGGTGAATAAATCTGAGGCAAGGAAGGTTGAATGGGAGGAGGAAAGGATTCCTGAATTAGAGGTTAAGAAGCGAGAGGAAGACTTACCTTTGATGAACTGTCTACCAAATAAGGAATGGAAGGTTGAATAATTTCTTCTCTTGGAGGAAGATTCCCTTGTTTTGGTTGTGGAGGTGAATCAAGAACATCCACTGTTTGTGGAAGAGTAGCTACTAGTGTAATTACTTGGTCTTCTCCCTTTCTTACAAATTTAACCTTCAAAGACTCAGGAGGCTTTGAGATCTTGAGTAGCACTTTTGTTAGATATTGTACTCTCTTTTAACTCATCTCTGTTTTCCTTAGTGTTCCTTAGCTTCTGGCACAACACATTCATGGCATGTTGTGCATCCTGCTATGCTCCCTCTGTTACTTTCCTTAGAGCCACCCTTGTGATTTGATAATCTGTGACCATTATGTCATCCGTAGTTTTATCAGCCGTGAGGAGTAGCAATTTCTACAAATTTATGCCTTTAGGCATCCACTAAAATCCTGGAGACTGTTTTGGGTTTCTTGGCCATCTTGGTAGGTGTGACCTTGAGAGAACTAAAATCAAAGGATGGTAACAGAACAACTACCTTCCTCTTCCTCAAAGTCTGATCTACCAACCATTGAGGTGTATTGGAAGAAGTTTCTTCCATTGCAGGTGTTATGGTCACATCTTTAGGTGGAGGAGGATTAGCTTGTGGAGCGGTAACCACCATAAGTGTAGGGCCTGTGGTAGTGGATTCATGGAATAAAGGCACAATAGGATGAGGCATGTCCATGGTTAGCTGGGGTCCAGTGGGAAGAGGTGAGAGGCCAAAGAAGATACTAGCCATGGCTGAGGAACTTGGTGAAGAAATCTGAGGCAAGGATGGTTGAATGGGAGGAGGCAAGGATTCCTTAATTGGAGCTTGAGAAGGGGGAGGAATACTTGCCTCTGATGAACTGTCTACCAAATGAGGAATGGAAGGTTGAATAATTTCTTCTCTTGGAGGAAGATTCCCTTGTTTTGGTTGTGGAGGTGAATCAAGAACCTCCACTATTTGTGGAAGAGTAGTTACTGGTGTAGTTACTTGGTCTTCTCCCTTTCTTACAAATTTAACCTTCAAAGAATTATGAGGCTTTGAGATCTTGAGTAGGACTTCTATTAGCTGTTGTACTTTCTCTTTTAACTCATCTCTGTTTGCCTTAGTCTTCCTCAGCTTCTGGCACAACACACTCATGGCATCTTGTGTGTCTTGTTGTGCTCCCTCTGTTGTTACTTTCCCTAGATCCACCCTTGTGATTTGATAATCTATGATCATTAAGTCATCCTTAGTTTTATCAGTTACGAGGAGTAGCAATTTCTGTAAATTTTTGCCTTGAGGCATCCACTGAAATTCTGGAGACTGTTTTGGGTTTCTTGGCCGACTTGGTAGTTGTGACCTTGAGGGAACTGAAATCAAAGGCTGGTAATGGAACAACTACCTTCCTCTTCCTCGGAGTCTAATCTACCAACCATTGAGGCGTATTGGAATAATTTTCTTCCATTGCAGGTGTTATGGTCACATCTTCAGGTGGAGGAGGATTATCTTGTTGAGTGGTAACCACCATAAGTGTAGTGCCCATGGTAGTGGATTCATGGAATAAAGGTGCAGTAGGAGGAGGCATGTCCATGGTTAACTGGGATCCAGTGGGAAGAGGTGAGAGGCCAGAGAAGATACTAGCCATGGCTGAGGAACTTGGTGAAGAAATCTGAGGCAAGGAAGGTTGAATGGGAGGAGGCAAGGATTCCTGAATTAGAGCTTGAGAAGCGGGAGGAAGACTTACCTCTGATGAACTGTCTACCAAATGAGGAATGGAAGGTTGAATAATTTCTTCTCTTGGAGGAAGATTCCCTTGTTTTGGTTGTGGAGGTGAATCAAGAATCTCCATTGTTTGTGGAAGAGTAGCTACTAGTGTAGTTACTTGGTCTTCTCCCTTTCTTACAAATTTAACCTTCATTGGCCTTTTGGAAGGGTTATTATCTTTTTCCTTTTTCCCCTTTGAGGGTCCCACTTCCAAAGCATCTAGCTTTGCAAAACTCCCTTCTTTATAACTCATTCCCCAAGAAATGAGCCACGCCTTAGTACGGGTGAGAATTTGAATAACTCTTCCCGTGATAGAAGCTTTCTCAACAATGGACCAATCAATGGCCGAGAATACATATTAATCTTCGTTTAACCCATCATACGAGGTGTCAAGGATGCTCTCATTGTCTTTTGTGCCTTTTGGGATGTCAGATAAATCCAACATCTAGATTTCTTCAATATTTAACCTATTATTATCCTTTCTTCTGATGGAAACATCATCCCGAATATAAACCCAGATATCTACTATATTTGGAACATGTAGATATAAAGTCCCGTATGACTTAAGGTCTCCTCAAAAATCAAATCCATCTTTGTGCTTTATGTGCTTCTTTAACTTGTCCTGAATCTCATGCACCATGTTCTTAACTTTGACCACCGTTGAGCACATGTACCTTCCAATGGAAATGGGGAAGGATACAATAGCCTTGTGTTTGCTTTGTTGGAATTTTTGGATCCAACAACTTTCTTACTAACTCCATTAGGATCAACTTATCACCTAGGAATCTGGGAAATCTGAAAGGATCACCTGTATACATGACCACCCGAAGGTATGTTAACTTCTTGAACTGTAAGAAGATACAACCCCATTTTGATACTTCGGACCATGCTTCATCAGAGACTCTTCTTTTCCTTAGATCAAGGTTCATCCTGTAGATATTTTCATAAAAGAAAGCATCGTTCACTCTTTTGAACTAATCTTCGGAACCTTTCATTGTCAATTGAGGGAGGTACTTATATATGTGTTATGTATCCCTATCTCCTTTTGGATCCAATCCTAGATAATTTCTCATTACAACTACTGCATAGGTGATATACGATGACATATGGAATTTTCCCATAGTCAAGACTGTTTTCATCTGGGAATCAATCTCATCACTTATGAGGCTGCTCTAATCGATCACTTGTTCATTCTTCTTCATAATCACAATGAATTAATACATCCATCCCTGGAAGTCCCTTAACTTAGGGAGTCCAAATACTTGACTCAACAAGGTGATGATGTCGCTGATTTCAAGAATGAAATCACTCCTGCAGACAAACTTGGGAAACCTTGAGACAACCATCTTGGCCTTGATCAAGAACTTTCTATTCACATGGATGATGCAGTCTTGTTGATCTTTGTCCCAGGATTTATGTGCTGACTTGAGATCTATGTTAACATATTCCTGAATGTTGGGTAATCTTAAGATGTCATCAAAATAACCCCCATCAAAATTCACTAGGACTTCTCCTACTTGATTTTTCACTGAGCAAGTGTCCAAGTCATAATGGGAAGCACACGCCAAAATGAACTCAGGGAATTGAGCAGACATTGGGAATCCTACTGTAAGAGGGAGGCCATTTTTGGTTATTTCCTTCATCCAGGGACTCTGAGAAGAATCCTTGGTTCTATTCTAGAAATCCTCCATGTGAATGTTACCGAGTTCTATATCTCGGATGTCATAATTACAATCTATATAGGAGGGGGATTCCATCTTCCAATACTTGTATTTTATCTTCCCTAACCTATCTAACTTGTCTTCAGATGATCCAGGATCCAACATGAGAAATCCTGAAGAAATAATGCCTAGACAACTCCTATCTGAGCAATCAGACTTGGAAGCTTGCTGAGAAACCCCACAGACCCACCACACTATCTAGATTTTAGGACTTGTAAAGAACCTGATGAAACCTGACACACTAGAGAAAGAGTGTCAGAAATTAGGAATTTTTAGACACTTCACAAAACCTGACACACTAGAGAAAGAGTGTCAGAACTTAGTATATGTCTGCCATGCTGCAAAACCCGACACACTATAGGAATTGAAAGATGTTGAGCACCTCGCAAGACCCAAAATACTAGAAATCAGATGTTGGATGATGTTGGATTTCTGGCACATGGAAAATACTGAAACACTGGAAATCAGATGTTGAAGAATGTTATATTTCTGGCACTTAGAAAGTCCCAAAACAATGCGGAACTTGGATATTCTAAAACACCCTATAAAACCTGAAATAAGGGATTGGGGTTTTTAGATGTCAAGACATGCAATCTTTCTACCAATAATTAGGACTTTGTATTCTTCTCCTTTTCTTTAAAACTCACAAAAATGTATATTCAAAGGTATAGAATAGGCAAACACCCTAAGTATGAAATCTTAATCAATAATTTCTATTGGAATACAACCCAAACAGAAGAAGGAAACCTAAAACCCTAAACCTAGAAGAAAAACAGGGAAGGAAGTAGAAGAGATGTAAAGAACATCACAAAAACATATTCAATAAACCTCACAAGCAAAGGGCAGAGAAAATACCTTCAACAAATCTGAAAAATAATAAAAAATGAATCATGCAATTGAGCACAAAATCAAATCGGGTTTGAAGGTTGAGAGAGCATGTACGAGAAAAATCCACGCAACCAAAAGTACAAAAGATACAAATGACATGTAAATCCAACTATTTATAACAACCCCTACATTTATTACAATCCACATGACACGTGTGCTAACTACCTAATAACTCAAAGTTAATGCCATGTAATCATGCTTGGAGTGCCCAAAAACATGATATAAAGGATTAGCTGTCAATTCGGGTTTTGGGTTTTGGGAAATAGATGACATGAAACATGAGATGCTTAGGTGTTCCAATATTTTAAAAACCTGACACAAAGGGACATAGTAGGTTTTGGGTTTTGGAAGTCAATCGACATGTAACATGCTTTTTTCAAGTGCTGTTCCAATTTTCATGAACTCTAAAAACCCAAATAAAACATGTTTTTCATGTTGTTGAAACCCGAAAACCTGAAAATCTCCTCAAAAGGGTATTTTGGAAGATTTTTCCAAAAACGTTATATGGTTATCTTAATTTTAGCTGGAATCACTAAAATGAGATAACAGATGGCTCCAGTTGGGGAATTTCTTGGTGACATCAAAGGAAGAGAACTCAGAATCTTGTGTTTTATCCATTGAGCTATGAAGTATAAAGAAAGAAAAAAAAACAAAAAACAAAGAAAGAAAGAAAGAAAATAAAAAGCAAACACACGACAGAAAATAAATTATGTACAATGAAAGAGAGCATCTTGCATTACTGATGGAACAAATTTAGATGTTGACCACTAAAAGGTAGACGGATAAACTCTCCATTAAGGTATGATAGATAGAAGCTATTTTCACCATTCAGCTAATGTATTTTGAAAGGTTCTTTCCATAAAGAATAAAACTTTCCATGCATCCCTTTCTGCTCTCTTCTCTTATCCCAGAGGAGTACTAGATCTCCAACTTGGAAATCATGTTTCTTTAATTTCTTGTCGAATATTATTTTGAATTTGATCTGATAGTCTATGATGTGATCCACCATCTTGCTCCATTCTTCTTCTAACCTGGCTAGGTACATTATCCTTTTCTTGATAGAACTTTGAAAAGTTTCATCCTCAATTGTTTTAGCCAACTATAAGGCTTGTAATTCCATGGAGATAGGTATCTCAGCGTTAATCCCATATAGCCCCTGGAATGGAGACATTCCAATTGCTCATTTAGGAGTAATCCGATCAGCCCACAATGCATCATACAATGCTTTGTGCCATGTCCTTTGATTCTCATCAACCAACTTTTTGATTATGGTCACTAGGTTTTTGTTGCTCGATTCAGCTTGGCCATTGCCTTGAGGGTAGTAATTGGATGAATGAGCTAATGTGATCCTAAATCCATAACAAAATTTTTTCAACTCATGGGATGAAAAATTGGAGGCATTTTCGGTAACAATCTTGTGAGGCACACCAAATATGACAACTATATTTTCTTTGAGGAAGTTGCAGACAGCTTTAGAGGTTGCATGCTAGATGGGTACAACTTCCACCCACTTGGTGAAATAGTCTGTGGCAGTGAGCACGTAGTTGTGTCCCACACTAGAGGCAGGACTCAATACTCCAATGAAATCAATTCCCCACTGGTGAAAAGGTTCTTCAATGACCACAAGATTTAGGGGAAGAGCTGCTAACTTAGGGCGACTAACAAAATGTTGACAAACTTCACATTTGGAAACCCATTCTGCAAAGTCCCGAAAGAGAGTAGGCCAATAGTACCTAGCCTATAGGATCTTATAAGCTGTCATGGAGGAAGAGAAATGTCCTCCATATGCCAGATTATGGAAGGACTCTAGCAACCTCACCTACTATGACCTATCAACACAACAAGAATACATCATCAGTACCTTTCTTGTACATTCCATTATCCCACAGAATGTATCTTGCGGATCTTAACTTAACTGTCCTCTTATCCTTTTGGCTTAAATGTAGGGGGCATTCACCATAAGTTAGAAAGAAAGCAATATATTTTTACCATTTGTCAATTATGCTCACAACAAGCACCATGGGCAAATCCGAAGAGGTATCTTTGGTTTTTTCACATTCTATCTCAACATTATTTTCCGCAATCAATTGACATAGGCCCCTTCCTCATACCAACTTAGTAGGTTTGATGTCTAAGTCATACTCTTGGACTTTAGTTGTCCAGTTACCCCATCGACTACCCAGCTCTTGTTGAGTCAAAATGGATTTAATTGGAGTATCAGGAACAAGAACGAGGGTATGAGAACTCAACATGTAATACCTGAAATGTTTCACTGATCTCACCACCGCATAAGCATGCTTTTCAATTTGTGACATTTTCAATTCATGTTCTTTCAATGCATAGCTCATGAAAGTGATGGGAGCTTCAATTCCTTCTTCATTTTCCTGCATCAAGATGGTTGATACTGTATGAGCGGAAGCATAGCTATACATGATGAAATCTTTTTTGAAGTCTGGACATACTAGAATGGGGGAATGTGCAATTTCCTTTTTGACCTCTTCGAAAGCAAGCTTCCCTTCAGTGCTCTATCAAAATGGAGTTTTCCCTTTCATCATCCCAAGGATATCCTTGGTTTTATAAGCAGAATTAGGTACAAATCTTCTTAGGAAATTAACCTTCCCCAAAAAGGAGTGCACCCCAGTTTTTCTTGTGGGTAGGGTAAGGCTTTGAATGGCCTTCACCCTCTCTGGGTCGATCTTGGTTCCTTCTCTAGTCACAATATGACCTGACAACTTTCCCTCTATCACTCCATTCTCCACCTTGCTCTATTCTTCTTCTAGCCTGGCTAGGTACATTATCCTTTTCTTGATAGAACTTTGAAAAGTTTCATCCTCAATTTCTTTAGCCAACTGTAAGGCTGGTAATTCCATGGAGATAGGTATCTCAGCGTTAATCCCATACAACACCTGGAATGGAGACATTCCAATTTCTCATTTAGGAGTAATCCAATCAGCCCACAATACATCATATAATGCTTTGTGCCATGTCCTTTGATTCTCATCAACCAACTTTCTGATTATGGTCACTAGGTTTTTGTTGCTCGATTCAGCTTGGCCATTGCCTTGAGGGTAGTAATCAGATGAATGAGCTAATGTGATTCTAAATCCATAAAAAAATTCTGTCAACTCATGGGATGAAAAATTGGAGGCATTTTCGGCAACAATATTGTGAGGCACGCCAAATATGACAACTATATTTTCTTTGAGGAAGTTGCAGACAGCTTCAGAGGTTGCCTACTTGATGGGTGCAGCTTCCTCCCACTTGGTGAAATAGTCTGTGGTAGTGAGCACGTAGTTGCGTCCCACACTAGAGGCAGGATTCAATACTCCAATGAAATCAATTCCCCATTGGTGAAAAGGTTCTTTAATGACCATAGGGCTTTAGGGGAATAGCTGCTAACTTAGGGGCAAACAACAAAATGTTGACAAGCTTCACATTCAGACACCCATTCTACAGAGTCCCAAAAGAGAGTAGGCCAATAGTACATGGCCTGTAGGATCTTATAAGCTATCACAGAGGAAGAGAAATGTCCCTCTGCATTCCAGATTATGGAAGGGACTCTAGCAACCTCACCTACTGTGACTTATCAACATAACAGGATTACATCATCAATACCTTTCTTGTACATTCCATTATCCCACAGAATGTATCTTGCGGATCTTAACTTAAATGTCCTCTTATCCTTTTGGCTTAAATGTATGGGGCATTCGCCACAAGTCAAAAAAAAATCAATATCTATGTACCATTCATCGGTTATGCTCACAACAAGCACCATGGGAAATTCCGAAGAGGTATCTTAGGTTTTTTCACATTCTATCTCAGCATTATTTTCTACAATCAATTAACATAGGACCCTTCCTCATACCAACTTAGTAGGTTTGATGTCCAAGTCATACTCTTGGACTTTAGTTGTCTAGTTACCGCATCGACTACCCAGACACTTGTTGAGTCAAAATGGATTTAATTGGAGTATCAAGAACAAGAACGAGGGTATGATAAATCAACACTTAATACCTAAAATGATTCATTGCTCTCACCACTGCATAAGCATGCTTTTCAATTTCTGACGTTTTCAATTTGTGTTCTTTTAATGGGAAGCTCATGAAAGTGATGGGAGCTTCAATTCCTTCTTCATTTTCCTACATCAAGATGGCTGATACTATATGAGTGGAAGCATAGTTGTACATGATGAAATCTTTTTTGAAGTCTAGACATACTAAAATGGGGGCATGTGCAATTACCTTTTTTGACCTCTTCGAAAGAAATCCTCCCTTCAGTGCTCCATCGAAATGGAGTTTTCCCTTTCATCATCCCAAGGATATCCTTGGTTTTTATAAGAAAAATCAGGTACAAATCTTCTTAGGAAATTAACCTACCCCAAAAAAGGAGTGCACCCCGGTTTTTCTTGTGGGTAGGGTAAGGCTTTGAATGGCCTTCACCCTTTCTGGGTCAATCTTGGTTCCTTCTCTAGTCACAATATGACCCAAAAACTTTCCCTTTGTCACTCAAAACATGGACTTCTTAGGATTTAATAAAATCCCATGATGCCTACACCTTAAGAGTTCTTGTTCCAGGTGATCATAATGATCACTTCATTTTTTAGAGAAGATCGTCAATCCATCCAAATACACAACTATGACCTTTCCCTTTTAATCCTTGAAATCTAAGTCTGTATCTCTCTAAAATGTGGCCCCAGTATTGATCAAACTGAAAGACATCCTTCTATAAGAAAAAGGTTCCCCATGGAGTGGTGAATGTTGTTTTATGTTGATCTTCAACAACTACCTCAACCTGATCATATCCTAGAAATATGTCAAGCATGGATAAAATATCTACCCTAATGACTGTTTGTAATACCTAGTCCATGATGGGAAAAAGATAATTATCCTTTAATTAAGACTGGTTAAGATTCCAAAAGTCAACATAAATCCAGATTTCACCATTCTTCTTTCTCACAGGGAAAATGTTCGCAACCCAGGTGGAATGATGGATCGGAAATATAATCCTTGCATCTAACAATTTTCTAAATTTCTACAAGAATAGTCCCTAAGATCTTGGGGTTGTAATGTCTCCACTTCTTCCTGTGGGGGTTTAACTTTAGGCTTAAAGTGAATGTTATGTTGCACATCCTTGGGCTTGAAAGAATTTATATCCACGTATGACCATGCTAGGATGTCCATGTATATCTTCAAGAGTGAAGAGAATATTTCTTATTCCTCTAGTGAACAAAATTTACCGATGTTTACCATATGTGGTTGATCAGCAAAACCCAGCTTAACTTGATCTACTTCTGACGAGGAAGTGCCTTCAGCTTGCCTTTTATCCTAAATAAACCCGTCATGCTTGTCGAATAAACCTTCCAGTGAAACCAATCCCCTTTGGGAATCTTGTTGCCTTTTAGCTGAATGAAACTCACCATCAATCTCTTGATATGAACTTGAAACAGATTCGTGGAAAGTTGATCCAGATCCTTCGAAATATAGTTCACTAAAATTTTCAGATTTTTCAAGGAAAGACAGTACCTGTCGATCATCATTGAATACTTGCCAATATGCTAAATTATCAGGAACACTGGGAATGTAAACAATCTCGATGGTGTATGTGTCTTATTTGAACTATGGATGAGGAAGGAGAAAAGATACAGACATGGCCAACGAATCAGCTTTGTCGTTATAATGCCTCAAAACTACTTTTATAGAAAAAGCATCAAAGCATTCTATGTTGTCTCATACTTTGTTCCTGTAATGCTTTAGGTGATCAATTTTCATTTGATAAACTCCTTTCACTTAATTTAGAATGAGCTCAATGTCTACCTGAAATTTGAGGTTTCGGATTCCCTTTTTTCTTGCCATTTCTAATCCCAATAACAAATCCTTATATTCAGCTATGTTATTTGTATTATCGAACTGTAACTTCAAAGCAAAGGGAAAGATCTTGAAATCTGGAGATATAAGAACTATCCCAGCACCTGATCTAGTATTTGAACAACTCCCATCAAACTCAAGGGTCCAAATACCATGAGGATCCTCTTCCTTAACATCCATAGCTGGTATCTCTAATGTCATGAAATAATTCCCTAAGCCAGCATCTTCGAAAATAATTTGAGCCTTAGGGTCATCAGACTTAGTGACTAAATACTTCACTTGAGGCTCAGGATGGAGAATAGGAGGAACTCCATTAAGTAGAATTTTAGTCTTGGTCCTGTTGTCCACTCAAAATTCCCTGCTCTAATGAAAGTAAAAAATTCAAAATTTTGAGTTTAAGTGTTTTCTCTAATGTACCGAAGTCGTGAAATTAAGAAAAGTCTACAGTTTTGGGTCATTTTGTATGTATTTCGGGCCTGTCAGACATTTTTGTCCCGCGTGTCCCAAGTTCCGAAGTGCGGTCTACTCCTCGATCGGCTAAAATCCTCGAAGTTGTTCCATTTTCGGGCCCGTCGGAACTTTTCGTCCCAAATGTCCCAAGTCAAAAGTGCAAGTTGTTCCATTTTTGGCTGAACCACCCGAGTCGCGTACTTCAGAGCTTTTTGTCCCAATTTCAAAAGTGCGCTCTGTTCCCCGATCAGCCGAAGCACCCGAACCGTGTACTTCAAAACTTTTCATCCCAAATGTCCCAAGTTCAAACGGGCCTTTTGTTCCATTTTTGGCCGAAACACCCGAACCACGTACTTCGGAACTTTTCATCCCAAATGTCCCAACTTCAAACGGGCCTTTTGTTCCATTTTCGGCCGAAACACCCGAACCGCGTACTTTGCTCTTTCATGTCCCAAATGTCCCAAGTCAAAAAGTGCAAGTTGTTCCATTTTCGGCCGAAACACCTGAACCGCGTACTTCGCGCGTTTTCGTCCCAAATGTCCCAAAATGCATTTGTGCGTCTTCTCCTTGTTTCGCCCAAATCGGCCAAGCCACGTGTTTCATGCATTCGTGTCTCACATGTCCCAAGCAAACCAAATGCCATTCATACTTAGTTTTCCCGCTCTACCCGAATATGCTGTTTTTTCAAACTGATAGATATGAATGTAATGCGCATTGATCACCCTTCTCTCTCCTCAACGGATATATAACAAGCAAGCCACCTTTGCAATTCTTACATTGTTTCCATGCTACCCTTGCTCGAACCCTTGCAACCTAATTCCCTGCGCATGTATCCCTTTTCTCTGTAATTCCTCCCCGAATTTAGGTTGCGGCTCTAATACTATCAATATGAAGATCGAAGTCCTGGAGGAGGCTTTGGGAGAACTAAAGAATAGTTGGCAGAAGGGCGAAGCTTTCAAGACACTGGTTGTCTCATCTTTCAAGGATATTCACTGTCATCTTCAGGATGAAAATTCTGGTGTTTCCCTTTCCTTGCAAGAAATCAAAGCTCAATTCAGAGCTTATGTCAAAGATAATCTATTCAAGGAAAGCTCAATCTCCAAAGAGAAAATGAAGGAAATCTTCTCTCTTCAATCTGCCGTTGGAGAAGCAAACAAATATTATCAT
This sequence comes from Taxus chinensis, assembly GCA_019776745.2. NCBI lineage: Eukaryota > Viridiplantae > Streptophyta > Pinopsida > Cupressales > Taxaceae > Taxus > Taxus chinensis. The sequence continues at coordinate 600,124,390 of CM034152.1, read as the reverse complement.
ACTCATGTCGAGTTTGATAAAGAGATGGAGAAATGTCTTGGATTTTGGACGCAGTCTACAGCCAACATGTCAGTCCCTCGTGGCAGAGACATAGCTGAGGCGTTAGAGGAATTCAGGCAGTGGATTCTGAAGTTGGTGGGTCCCTCTCAGTGACTGGCCACCTGTCTTCTTCTCCTTGTTCTTTTCTCTTCTTCCCTTTCTTTTTCTGTTTTCTTTGTAAGAAGTTAAGGTATTGCAATTAGTGGTCCTTAACTGTTCTTGGTTAAAGAAGCGGTTACGAAGAGTAACTGATTTGTAAGCTATATAATGGCCTTTCCACGCCATTCTAACAGGAGGAAGAACTTGGCTTATTTTTTGGAAAGTGTAAATAGATTATAAAGAAATCAATATAGAAGGACTTTCCCATTCTTTGTCTATCTGATCTCTGTTATTCCTAAGCTTTCATTTATTTTCTTTGTGAAGATAATTTGTCTCAAGTTCGTTAGTCTTACCGATTGCATACTCTTCAACTTTGCAAGCACGGTGATCTTGTATAACCAAGAAGGAACTTTGTTTTCCTTGATTAATGAATCTGTGTTATGTTAAGAAACTGTGTTCTAAGCAGATGTTATTTACATAACTTTGTGTCTTTAAATTCCATCTTATTTATTCGATACAAATGATCTTGTTTCAATTCACTGTGACTTCGCATACATAAAGAATTACTCTGATATCTATAATTTTGCATGTTGCCTTTCTGCTCTTTCCCATACTCTCATTTCCTCAGTCCTTTTGTAATTGATGATCTTCATAGAAAACACTTTCGTGATATACAATTTTAACCAACAAATCATGTCTTGTACATTTGTAAATAAGTTCATTTCTGAATAAAGGGAACCTCTCCCATTAAAGAGGAGGGACTTCTCGTCCCCTGACTGTTGCTCTTCTTAAAAGTCCTATCTGACAGCCAACAGGTCCAGTCCATTTTGATCTCCCCTTCGACATCTTTACTAAAACCTCTTCCCAAGAGAATACCATAAGAAGCTAGGATATCAGCAACCAGAATGGTATTTTTTACTCTCTTCTCTGGGAAGGCGACAAATGCAAATTGTGCATTTTTGATTTGACTGATCAAAGGAACTTGCTTGGTTTCCATGGAGTAACACCATCCGTATGATTTAGTCGAAGTAATTCTAAGGGCATGAGCTACTTTTGTGGGCATCATGTTATTGGAAGCTCCTGATTCAATTATGCAATTGCTGAGTTTGAACCTATTTATGAGTAAAGACAAATAAAATAGTTCAATCTTTCCTGAAGAAGAAACAAAGGCATATTGGTAGAAAGTGAAGGTTGAGTAGGACTTGACAAAATGATTTTTGAAGATGAAGGAACAACAGCCTTGCTTCTAATGAATTTGGAAAGCTTTTCAAATTACTCGGGATTTGACTGAAGATATTCTACTTCTGACATTTGGATCTTAGTTCTTTTTGCATGGTCAACAATGTCAAAAGTAGTATATGAAGGAATGATGGTAGGCTCAATTTTGGTTATATTGGTTTGAGATGAGGTACTGGTCTTGAGAGTAGGAGAAGGAGAAGGAGAATAAGAAGAAGTTGGTACCATTTTTAGTTGTCTCCATTTCAGTTTGTGCTGAGATAGGAAAGCCTCTCTTGGCCATGACCACAGGAGCTTCTTTATTCTTCTCCTTAGAGGCTTCCACTGGTTTTCTAGGAGTCTAAGATTGGGATTGAGTAAAGACCACAAATGACTGACCATCATGTTCACATCCTTCTTCCTTGTATTCAGAAATACCCAATACTAGATTTGCCAGCTAAATCATCATAGGACTCATCAGTGTATCCGGAAGCTTCAAAAGCTTCGTGAGAATCTTGTTCTTCTGATTCTTCATCTTCTTTGACTATCTCCACTGTAGCATTAATAGGAGGAGCTTCAATAGCCAATATTGCTTGAGAAGAAGTCAACCATGATCTATCTCTTGTGGGATCACCATTTAGTATTATTGAAATTCCATCTAAGAATATCTCGATACGAAAAGTTACTCACCTATTGAGACATTTGATTTTTCAAAGTGATCAAGTCATTAGCCATCTTCTGAATCATTAGATCAGTAGTACTCTAAGAAGAACTCTAATTTTTAGGCTTGGATGATTCTTTTCTAATCTTTCCAGCTAGAATAAGATAATCTTCTATTTCGGTGGGTATAACTTGAGCAGTGGCCAAATCGGGGATAACAAATCTTCTTAACAAGAAGCTTACATCTGGAGGTTGAGCGTTGATTAAGAAACATTTTTTATTTTTGAGAGTAGGAACAACGTGCTTTGGAATCTTGTGAATCAGCTTGTTGAATTTGGCTATGAAGTCCCACTGGGTTCTTAAGATTCCTTCTTCATGTGGATAAGTTGTGCTAACAAGGCATGAGAATTTTCAGCTAGTTTGAAACTTACTTCAAATATAGATCTCATGGTAGCCCAGTTGGTAATGCATGCATTTGGGAGATGATAGAACCATTATGCTGTTACACCATGTAATGTTTCAATAAAGAGTTGAATAGAGATATCTTCATGGGCAACCCCAATAACACTGAATGCAACAAAGAATGGGGCAATGTGTTCATCAGGATGTTGTTTCCCATCACCATTGAACTTAGGAATATTCTTCAGTGATCCATGAGGTAGGTCATGCAATGGTGGAGTAAGGGAAAGAGGACCAATAACTGTGCTCTAAGGCACAGGTTATGCTGCCATTCTCCTAAATTAAGTGTGAATAGGAATCTGAATATTTAGCAAGAATAATGCACAACAAGTTGTCAGGAATTCCTGTTCTTGAGGGATCCGATTCCTTTGGATGGGAAAAGAACTTATTACCCGACTAGATGCAACACTGTTGGGTGAAAGTATGAAATTATGCTGTTGAAGCAGATCAAAGAATGGATCAGTTTCACCCTTGGCTCGGCTTAACCAAGTGAATATCTTCCTAGCCAGCTTAAACTGGAAAAAGGATCTTCTTGAAAATAAGGAAGATACAGAGTCGCCAGACACCAAAAGGATAAGCTTAGTCTTATCAATCCATATATCCCCAGTTGAGTCACCAAAAAATGTTGGTTGGATATTTTTTCACATCAAAATATGAGGTTCAACCACAGTACATGGGATTAAATCCCTCCTCAAAGATAGGTGAGGCTCCTGTTTATTACTAATCTAAAACACAACAAAAATAATATGTACAGTATTCACACTAATCTAACCATTGGGGTTGGGATAGAATCCTAAAATCCATATCCATGATAGATGGAGGTATTGTTGTTTTCAAATTAAAATGGATTGCAAAAATGAATTACTATTACGAAAAAACACAATGGAAAGGAAATGAGAGGAACGTATTTTCTTTCGAGTAAACACAGAGCAAAAAATAATCATATGAGCTTTAGATAACAAATGTAACATTTTAAATGATTAGAATGATCAAGATGCTAAACAAAGAATAGCTTAAGATTATGACATAAGAACAATATCTTAAGAAAGATACATCTCACAATGCAAAGTTTGTAGAATAGCATCAGCTCCTATTCCTCAAATGATTAAAAGAAAACACAAATTCTTTCTTCTTCACAATAGATCTCAATATTCCAAAATATCAACCCTTTGGAATGCATAAGCATCCCTTATTTATAATAAAAGGTGTTGAGAGAAAATAGGATAAATCCTAAAAATATTCTTCTAAATAAGAGTCCTATTTTGCTTGATTCTCACATAGGAGACCAAGTCAAAATTTGCTTCCTATGTGAAAAACAAAAATGAAAAAGAAACATCAATTTTAAGATGGAAATGACATGTTGCATTGTGTTTATTCTGTATCATCATCTTTATCTTCCTCCAACAAAGCTTGCTTATTTTGAAATTCTTAGAATTTTCAGATTATACCCTTCATCTCATTCTCATCAAGCATGGTGGAATGATCACTTATAACTTCACATGTTTCCTGAGTATCACTAGTGTTGCCAGAAAGCTTTTTCAATCTCTTGTTGAGTTTCCTCAGGGTCTCCAAAGAATGTTCGATTTTCACAAACCTGTTAATGATTTCCATGTTGAATCTATAATTTGGTTCATGCTGAATTGATTCTTAGATCTATTTGTAAAGATCATCAACAGGTAAGATGCCTGAGCCTTCACTCAACACCTTAGCACAGATTTTGACTAGCCCTTCTTCTAAGTTGTTCTTACCATCGACCAATTGATCTCTTGATTCTCTCAATTTTCTGCAAGCTTCATTGAGAATCATTATTCTAAATCTGATGGCTTTAGTCAGCTAAAATGTGTATCCCCATGTGGATTATACCCTCTTTGACCCAAGATGCAGGATGGAATCTATTTCAGCATTTAGAGAGCGTCGAAAGTCAACTCTAGGTTCCCAATTTCTGCTGAAAAATCATCATCCATTTTCTCTCCATCTTTCTTTATATCCTCTAAAGATTGGTTAGACTTCCACAGTATCTTCAATGACTTCTTTCTCTTGCAGGCAGCAACCCTTTTGGTCCTTCATTGACCATTATCCCCCATTTCATTAATCCTCTCCATCATGGGTACCGATGAGAAATCGAACCCGATAGGAGTAGAGGATTATGGTGTTGACTCAAGAGGCTTTGAGAACTTGAGTATCAATTATGTTAGCTGCTATAAATTTTTCTTTAACTCATCTCTATTTACCTTAGTCCTCCCTCAAAATCTAGCACAACACATTCATGTATCTTGTGCATCCTACTGTGCTCCCTTTGTTGTTACTTTCCCTAGAGTCACCCTTATGATTGATTAATTTGTGACCATTATGTCATCCATAGTTTTTACCAGTGTTGGGGGTAGAAATTTTCTACAAATTTATACCTTGAGGCATCCAATGGAATCCTGAAGACTGTTTTGGGTTTCTTGGCCGACTTAGTAGGAGTGACCTTGAGGAACTGAAATCAAAGGCTGGTAATGGAACAACTACCTTCTCTTCCTCAGAGTCTGATCTACCAACCGTTGAGGCGTATGGAAGAAGTTTCTTCCCATTGCAGGTATTATGGTCACATCTTCAGGTGGAGGAGGATTATCTTGTGGCGTGGTAACCACGATAAGTTGTAGAGCCCATGGTAGGGATTCAGGGGAATAAATGTGTAGTAGGAGGAGGCAATCTCCATGGTTAACTACGTTCCATAATAATATATGATATTTCTTCTCATTTGTTTGCAAAGCTGTATGAAATTTATCTAGTGAGTTATTTTCTTCTTATGATCGTGTTGTTTGATTAGCATCTGTGTTCTTGTCTTAGTATGATCTGGTTATCATTCCTTTTATGGTATTAGAGCAGGAGATTGTTGTTGACATCCGTCTGTAAGTTTTATTTTGCAAATAAATTCATTGTATATTCATATATTTGGGATTTGGTCGTATGTTGTTGTTGCATGCATTTTTATGGAAAACAAAGGCTTTCATTAGATCCACCTCGGGATTCATGCCCACCAGAAAAGAAATCATAGGATTATTTTTTTCGGTCTGTGGGAGATTTCGAGATCTAGACAGAGTAATTGTTTGTTGCGGTGTATTTATCTTAGTTTACGCACAGGAAGGTTTTCGGATCTTTCCTTTTTTGGTAGGGGTCCATGGATGCTGTGCACGTTTTTTGCTATTTCAGGCAAATCCGCAGGTTTCTGTTTTTAGCAATAAAGGTCACTATCTACATAGTCCAGAAATAGTAATTTTACACCCATTAAAATCCTTAGCCCTTTGTCATATGGTATGGTCATATGAGGGCCTTAAAGCTTGTGATTCCTACTAGTAGGTGCTTAACTTCCACCCGCTTTAATTTTATTTGTGTGGTGAAGGAAACAACATTTTATTTGTTTTAGTGGCACCTAAAATAAATAACAGAGCAAAATTAAAAAGCTTGTACTTTTGATCGGTACTTGGTTTTGAGTGCCATTTTTACAAAAGTGTTTGTTTTTTTTGTGCTCTTTCTATTGGAAATATTATTTTGAGACTTGCAATATAATTATAACGTGCCCAAATATGGAGGAGTGTTGTAATCAATTGTGGACGCAATTTCGGTTGAGCCCGACGTCTTTAAATTTTTGGGAGGTACAACTTGTACCTATCATGGATTATGAGAATGATATACTTTTCTCTTAAGTATGTGGACTTCAAGAGCATATTGTAAGATTTGTGGAAGAAAATAGATCACTCAAGAAGTGAAATTCTCTTCTACAATCACTCATTCATGATAAGGATACAATAATACACTTCCTACAGAACAAACTTGCTAGCCTAGAACATCACCATCATATTATGGACAACCATATCCATGCTCCTAGTCCACTTGTAATTGTTGCTCTTGTACCCACTGACATTGATCTGCTAGTCTTTGAGCCTGAAACCCACTTTTGATGCTTCTAAACCTGTGAGGCTTGTTACTAACTGCATGCTCTTCCACATTTGTTCCTATTACAGTACACATGTTATGTATCCTACTTCTACTTAGTTGCATGGCATTTTTGGGAAGCATACCACTGCATTTAGTTCTCGCATGCTCTGTTCTATGGGTCTCACTAGTGGAGTCCATTGGCAGACATTCACATGGATTATTTCCTCTATTCCCCATGTGAGGTGGAGTTCTCATCATGACATTTGGTTTTTGAGAAGATAATCATTGGGATCACACATTGACAAAACTCATTTTTTTTGTTCACTCGACTCTTTCTGAGGATCCTGAGCAACACATGAGTTCTACATCTTCACTCAAGCTTGAGAAACCTGAGATTTCAGTTGTCAGACATGATCAACCTGACACACTTCTGATGTTCTTTTGATTGCACCAAGTCATATGCAGGCATCTTCTTCATCCACCCGTTGTGGATAGAGGGGATATCTGATCAATTAGTGGAGGCGCCACTCATGGAGGCGCATGGCAATCATTGGAACAGAGGGAATCTACAGCATGACTCCTCCACCATGAGGCCTCTTGCTCCACTTTCTATACCTTTGGCATTGTGAGCTTCTTGTTTTGAGACATTTGTATTAGCAGGTGTGTATGTAGTGTATCTCTCTTATTTGTTGAGATATTTGTATCTGTATTTTCGAACACTTTTGGCATGTTGACCCTATCTATGTGGGGGATTATTTTGGTGAAGTCCAGTGTTATTTTGTCATTTTTCAAGTAGTTGATTGGGGCAACTCATATAGATTGTAGCGGCACTCCACCCATCTAAATAGTATGGGGGGTTTGTGGTGTTGATCTTGCTTCTTCGGGTTCCATGTCCTTGCCTTGTTACCTTGGCTTTCTTGGATCGTGACACTCTAGATTTTATGTCCTTTCATGGTTGTTTTGTTTTTATTCTTGGATCGTATCGTGGCACACCTATTTGCAGCAGTTGATCGAATTATGTTTGGTGTTTTTTTTTTTTTTGCACTTTCGACATCACTCCGTTGACAGTCTCCTTGTATGGAGCTATTCTGGTGAAGCCCCCAGTGTCAGTTGTTTTTTTTTTTTGAGTTTTGTGATCGAGCAGTGGATTCAGACCACAGTGCACACCAAACTTCTTCAGCATTGTATGATTTTTTTGAGCCGAGCTTCTTGGGATGCCTTGGAGCGGGTCTTTACTCTCTTTACTTTTTGTTGTTACTGGTTTTGGGTACCTTGGTGTCCCTTTTTTTCCCAGTTATTGTACATGAGTACCTCATCATCAGGCCTAGTTGTCGGGACTCATACTGTGGACATGCCACTTCTATTTTGGCCCCTAGCTTCACTTGAGGGGGGTGTTAGAGTAGGTATTTACCTTAGCTCATGTTCACCTAGGTACTTTATTTACCTTTATTGTATTTATCCTCACCCACTTATGTGTGTGGATATTTTTTTTATCTTATTTAGATATTAGGGAGATATTATGTTAGGTAGTTGTTAGGTATAGTTATTTCCTTTTGATCTATGGTATTGACTAGATCCTTGATGTCTAGTTCTCTCCTAAATCTATGGTCTTGACTAGTTCTTTGATGACTAGTATTTCCTTGATTTATGGCTTGATCTACGACCTTGACTGGTTCTTAGATTGTTATTCCTTGCCTATTTGAAACTTGTTCTGTATCTTTGTTTCTCTCTCTAGATCTTGTATTCAAGAGTATTGTTCTTTGAACTGACTTTCATGACAATATGAGGATTTGAGCTTAGGGAAACTTGAGTTCTATTTTTACTTTATTTCTGGGTTGCATTCTTTGGATGCAGAATTATGTTGGAACTTTGTGTTTTGATTAAACTCATGTTGGGCTCTTCGTTTTGATTGGAATCATTGTTTGGGAAACTTCTGTATTGTTGAACTGTTGCATGGAGTTTTTATTTATCACTATTTTCACATTATCATTCTTGTGAAGTTTTGAACGTTGTACGTGAAGCTTGGGTTTGACACTGAACTATGATTTAACACTTGACTGTTATGAACTCGTATTTGGGTCGATTCATTCGAATTCACTTTCTAGTATTTAGAATTGGTTTATTCTTTTTATTAAATGGTTTTAAGCTTATAACTCTTTATTTTTAGCAACTCACTCACATGGATTCTGGTGAAAGCTTGTTTGATTGTTTTAGAATCTTTTGAGATTTGGAATTGGAAACATCTTTAATGTTGAATTTTGAATCTTTTTTTTTTTTACTATAATAGCTCTCATGAGATGGTATTTGTGTGAGAATAAAATGGGATGTTCTTCCCCTCTATCTTGGGGAAACTCACGTTATGGTTGACTGTTTTTGTTGAAGACAAGTCACCTCTGTCACAATTTTTTGGACGTGAGGGTTTTGTTTTGAATTTTGTTCCTATTGCTTGGGAATTATGATGAGACATCTTCTTGACTAAAACATTTCTTGTTCTTTCTCTCTATTCTATCTCGTGCAAATTAAAAAAAAATAAAAAAACAAAGAGATTTGGCAAAGAATCTACAAGAGGGCAACATCAATATTTTTGGGAAACGTAGCCACTAAGGATACGTAAGGAGTCTTTTAATTCCTTTCTAATTTAACTCTATCTCCTATTAACAAATGAATAAATTAAATTTAAAACCAAGTTGATTATCCTTAGTGAACGTAATTAAATCTACGTGTATGAAGCTAATTAAATAAACAAATAACTAATTAATTAAATAAATAAACAAGAATATTCTATTTGTTTTGTGCTTTAATGATTTTAAATAAAGGGAATAACAAAATAAAGCAAAAACTAATTAATCTAATCTAATATTTTTGCATTTTATTGTTTATGGATAATAGAAGAATATGCTCAGACCAATCCTAACTTCTTCTAATTCAAATGAAATTGCTTCTACACTAAAACAAATTAATCTAAACAGTGAAATAGCTGGATGTGGCTACTTCCCTATTCCAAAGGATTTAATTAATCTAAATAAAACAAATGCTTTCCTATTTTTGATTATGGATGAAACTTCTTCTAATTCTACCTTGGAATCACGGGAAGAATAAAAAGCTTATGAGAAGAAATTCTTCCACTGAAGCTTCTCTAGTAAAACAAAAGCTTCGTAAATGAAGAAATATGAAGCTATAGGTAAATAACTTGTGAAGAAATTAATAACACACTGTGAAAATAACTTCTCCAAATTATTCCTAGGAAAAACCCACAGGGATAAGCTAGAAGGAAATTTTCAATGGAGCTTTGCAAACACAAACTACTATAACTATTATTGCAATTGAATATTACTTAGAGAATGTATTTAACCAAACCAAAGCTTTAAATCTATTCAACATAAAAGAAGAAACTTGCAGGAAATTTAAAGACCTCCCAACCTAGAAATGTTGTGCAGAGTAAATCCAGTGTTGGCAATGTTTCTTGGTGTCCCCTCATCTTGGTTTCCAATATGTGTTAAACGTATCTAGAGAGGTGTGCTGAAAAACTGTGTGGAAAACAATTGAGAAGGTTGGGCTAAGCTAGGTTTATAATGAATCGAGTCACAATGTGAGAAAGAAGAAACAAAGAAAAAGAACGTTTTACTTGTGTAACTTATCGGAAATAGTTTAAGAGCATAAATATGAAATCAATAACAAAAATCCAACCAACACTTTGGAAGAAGCTTGAATTCTTATAGAAATTTTTCAGGAAGGGTCGTATTCACTGACAAATAAGAATGCACAACACCTAATAAGTGGGTCATTTAACTACTAACAATAGTAAGTTAGAAGAAGAAGAAGCTTTTATGCATCTAATAAGCTGAAGAACAACAAAATTGGTTGAGAAATGTAAACTAAAAATGATTTTAAGGAATTTGACATGCATTTAGAACACACCAAAAGATTCTCAGTAAAATGCGCACACAAACCACAGATCTAGGAAGACCTACGTTGGGAAACCACTGCTTAGGACAGACCTATGGTTATGTAACTATTGGGGTGGTTGCATAACGAATAGTGCGGTTCTATAACTAAAGGCCAAAAAATATAAGGAAAAGCTTGTAAAATGATAAAGGAACATGTGAAAAATCTAGAAAAGGATAAGTGGGGTAGGATAACATGCTGAATGCAAGAATTTGGATTTAAACATCATTGAAAAGATATTTTTTCATCATTGGGGATTTAAATATTTAGATAATGTTACACCATGCAAAATAGGGTGCATACATGAAAAAAAAATCTAAGATGAACTAGCCACATTGGGATTGTATGGTAGAAATTGCCTAGTAGAAGGAAATTGGTTCTGATTATGATTTGTAGCTTGGGATGGAGGATTGATTGGTTGGTAAGAGGGATTATTGGGTTGGTATAGAGATTGATAAAATTTGGAATTTTGGGCTTGTTACCTCTTAATGGATACCAACTCATTCCCAATATTTTTCAATTGTTTAATTACTTTTTAAAATTCAACTAAGGTACTTTAGGATATATATGCTTCACTAGAGATTTGATTTCTTGGAGCTGAGATAGGGGCTAAGTCAGGTGTTTGACTAAATTTTGGGTTCCCAATCTCTCAATAAATAGGCATTGGAGGTTTAGGATCAAGCTTCCTAGCTTGAATTAGACAATTTCCGGCCCTAATGGACTTGACATAAGCACCAGGAAATGTTATAGCCCCCATATACTAAATCATGACTGCAATATCAAAATTTAATGCTCTTAAAAAGTAAAGAAAAGGACATTCTAGATTTGGTCTTACTAAGATTAGAAATTTTTCCCATGTCTTCTGAAATATGAAATTGAAGTCCGCCATGAGCTCATTGGGTTCCCTCTTTATAGTTGTCGGCTACTCTAATAAGGAGAGGTTATTTGCCTTTTCTCCAAACTTATTGCAAAGGGATATTCCCATCTCATTTTAGTTAGTAATTGATCCTACTATCAAACTCCTGAACCATTGCATATATTTTTCCTTAAATGAAGAAGCTAAAAGCTTCACAACTACATATTGTTTGAAATTTGGTATAGGACACAAACATTGGCTATATCTTGAATATGGTCTACTAGGTGGTATGATTTTCTCCACTAAAGAAAGGGATACTTGTTATCCAATTTTTGTCATTAGGCAATATTGAATAAACATAACCTTGCACACTGAGAAGATGGACGGATTCATTCAACCATGGAAGCTTGTGTTTTGGGATTAGACAATTAGGTTGTAGGAGGGCTCAAAAATTACAAATGCAAGGTTGGAAGAGGAATGAACAAGGGACATCATGGCCAAAGGAATGACAGAGGAAAGTAGCTTGCTTTGCAGGTTAGGCTAAAGAATGTAAGGCACAAGCCCGAAATTTTGGTGTTTTGGCATTCTTAATTTTGGAGAAAGGGTAGGGTGAAAAGGAATAAAAAAATTCAGAAATCCTGAAGTTCGAAAGTCTAAAATTCAGACTTTTGGAGTTTCGAGTTTCAGAGATCTCGATGAGTGAAAAAAAAAAGTCTCAAAGAAAAATGTCCTAAATTCCAAAATTTTGAAATTTTGGACTTTTGAGTTTCAGAGTTTTGGAGTCTTCAGCGGAAAAGCATGAAAAGTGACAAAAAATGTCTGAAATATCGAAAGTCCAAAACCTGAAAGGTTACAAATTTTGAAAATTCAAACTTCATTTCGGGGTCAGCGTAAAAATATTTTTGCATTTTAGAGATTCAAGTTTCGGAGTTTTGGAACTCTCAAGCGCCCAAGCTGATGAACAGTAACAAAAAATCTAGAAGTCAAAATGTCTGAAAGTATGAAATTTCCAAGTTTCAGAGTTTTTGGACACCCAAGTAGATGAACAGTTACTCAAGTTCTGAAACCAAAACGTCTAAAAGTCTGAATTTCAGGATTTTGGAGGTTGCATGCATTTTGGACTTCGAAAAAGGGGTCAAGAACTTGAAATTTTTGCAGAATGAGCCCCCCGACCTTCAGATGACCATAAATGTTTACTGGGAGCTCAGATTTGCATAAGAAAGGAATTTTTGGAAAGCTTACAGTCTCCTTTAAACAACTCTGCCTGATTAATTTGAGTGGGACTAAGTTATTCAAAATGAACAAATACAGTCTGCCATTTTGCAGAGTTTCCCAGGTCTTCTCACCTACCACAATAATGAAGGTATTGGCTTCCTTTCTTTCCCAACAAGGAATAATACATGGAGGCATGGGTTTTGCAGTAGAACCCATCATTGTTACAGGTGAATTAAATGCATTTTAGGGTGGTTACAGAAAGATTTAGAATTCTTCTCTCCCCCTTTCTCCCATTCTTGATATATATTATAAAGAGGGGCATTTTTTTTTGAGGTTGGATGATTTTTCTTTGCATCCTCCCTTCTTATCTTGTCTGTAAGTGGATTTGTGGAGTTCATACCTCCCATCAAGACTGTAATGGAAATTTTTTCCTCTTGGCCATTTTAATGCACTATATCAATTTTTGGAGCAATAATAAAAGTTTGTGGATGAATTTCAACCCTCTCTTATATTCATTGCATATTATTCATATCTCATTGCAATCCTATTCATATGTACATGGTGGTTGTGTTACATTTTTAATGTTTTGTGATTAATGGAAAAACAGGTGTTTAACATTACTTTTGGTGTATCACTTCTATTAGTTTAGGTTTACTTTTTTGTAATATTCTTAACCATGTCTCCTTGGCAAGTTAGAGTAGGTTTTAGAGTAGATCCTTTACAATTTAAATGTGTGCATCAGAACAGAAGAATAGGAACTGATCTTCATCCAGAGAGCTTTCCCAAATGCAAAGTCCTGCACTTTGGGAAAATATCCATGTTATGCAATCACACTGAGAGTTTCAACCCATTGAGTTGTATAAATTAAGGGGTGCTATGCTTTCGGATCAAAAATACTTTTTAGGGTTGCTACTGGAATGGGATTCTAGGCATTGAGAAAAAGAGGATTACTACCAGTAAAGCTAACAAATGGTATATTTTTTGGTTGTGCCATTCTAATAGGTCTCAGAACTCTTGTAGATAACAAAAAGGGCCTACTAGGAGGTGGTGTGGAAAGAGTTTTGTTTTGTGGTATATGTGACCATGGGCTATTCTCCTCCTTCTCCTTCATGGTGATAACTGCAAGTACTCAAAAACACCTTCTTCTTCTGTTTTGGACCTTGTTTAAATTCTTCTCATAAACTTGAGGCACATATTAATTCTTAAACTAGTTGATTTTATACTTGGATTCGACAGATGTGTTGATGCAAAGCCTTCAAAGGTTGAATTCTACCAAAATAAACACCAAAACTTGGGAAAATAGAAAAATTAACTTCTTGGGTACTACCGGGTGTGCCAAATTTCTTATGTTAAAACATTAGTACCCTAGGATTTGTTTGTTATAGATCCCTAATTTTTGCTAACGTGGGATTGTCTCTCAAGTTGTGGGACTTGCTACTTGAGACAAACCTTTAGAGAAGGATGGTTCCTCTACCTAATCCTAATGCTAAACTATTCACGAGGAAGGAAATACAACTATCTAATCCTACTCTAAACTTCCAAGGCACCATGGAGAGATAAAGATTCCTAAAAATTTGAAATCCTAATCTAATAAAGGTGATAAAATGATGAAATGTGTGGAGAGACACTCTCAAATGAGGTAAAATGGGAGAAAAATCATGAAAGAGAGGGAAAACATGAGCGTCACATTCCAACACAACCTTGAAACCATCATATCCATGAAACACAACCAAACTAAATCCTATAAGGAGAATAAAAGATGTAAAAAATACCTATAAATGCAATGAAAGGAAAGGAAAAATGCAATAGAACAAATCTAGGGTAAAAAATATCCACAAAACAAGTATTTTATTACTTTCAAAGTATGCACAATACATTACAATCAAGATGAGAGGTAAGGTTCACCATGTATAAGCTCAAATATGAGGCTTACAACTCATACACACATGTGCAACACTTGAAAGATAATGCACCAGAATTACCAGAATGTCCAAGCCCTACAAATGAGTCTTTCCTTACAATATATAGAAAATGGGGGAGAGAAAGATAGGGAAGAAAAAAAGGAAATTAGAATTTAGGCCTCTACCCACCAATAAAGTGCATTAATCATCTGAAAAAGGGCACACACGACCTACCAAATCCATATATATAGGATATTTTTCCTTTGGGAAGAAGGAAGAGATCATATCTTATCAAATCTCATTATTCAGCTACCTAAAACTACACCCTTAAATGTTGGAAGTTTTTTTCCCTTTTCTCCCACCTACTCTCACCTAAATCAAGATTTTATGCTTTCATGGTGTAGAGGATGAAAATATATTTCCATTGATATATATTTTACTTAATCTGGAGCATCTTGTTAAAGGATATAGCCATGCATGTGTGGTGGGATTGGGAGGAACACAATTTCCAAATACTTAGCTACAGTCTATAATTAAAATCAATTTTATCTATTATGCAGGTATTGCGGGTATTCCGGGTACAGAGGGAACTAGGGAAAAAGGGTCACTTGGGCCTCGAAAATCCACCTTATTCACTTTATACTTTTCCTTCATTTACTCTCCCGCCCTTTACATATCGGGTCAATGGACTTTGCAGATAAATTCTCCCCACATGGAACCATCACCTAAACCTTCAGCTCCTCTGACTCTAGGTTCGCCTAATGCACTCCAAGCCCACAACACTAAAATCTCATCTTTACCATTTCCCTTTACTTTTCGGTTTAAAAGTCTCCACAGGGAACATTGGGTTCTTAAGAATGTTGTACTACCCGTAATGAGTTCCTCCATAGCTCCTTGTGCCCACAACTCACCTTGAACCATAATATACTAAAATTATGCCAATTCTTCGTTGTGTGGCCAAAATGGGAAATAGGGGAACTAAGGACACAAAGGAAATTATACCCTTTGTTCCTCCTGAATATGAGAAACCCATAATGGTATAGAAATTACCATTTTTTCTCATGTTTTCAAATTTTCTAACTATTTTTGGATCTTCATGAATCTGGTGAGTTAGGGAAAGAGTAGAAGAATGTCCCAAAAGCTATTTTTTCTGGTTTAACCATATTTATCCAAAATTGGCTAAGTGTTGAACTTCTGAAGCCTAGAGGAAAGAAAATAAATGCATAAAAATGATTTCAAGTTCCCAAAAAGCATGAAATAGCCATTTTCCCACCATTTCTTCATTGAGGCTTCATCAACTACCCAAGTCCAATTTTTTCAAGTTACCCATTTTTCCAAGGGGAAATGGAAAATAGTCACCACATTTTATTTCTAGTTCTTGGATGATGTTTGTAACATGTAAAGGAATTCTTCAGCTTACCAAAAAGGTATAGCAGTGCTCATGGTGATGATTGGACCCCACTCAAACATGTCAGTTTTTGGAGACATTAAGTTCGGGAAAAGGTTGTCCAAAGGAGTTGTAAACTAAATGACCATTATATGATTTATGTGAGTTTTTATTGATGTCCATGATAGACCATTATATGATTGATGTGAGTTTTAATTTATTTCCATGATATTATTAGGTCATGTTCATGCTAATAAATGGTCAAGTACGCTTCCTTTATGTCAACTGGTCAAAGGGCAGTTCTGGGGCAGTTAGAAGCAATCTTTAGTAAAGTTGACATTAGAGGAATTACATGAGGAGTTAAGAGGTGATAAAAGTTGTGTTAGAAATATAATCCAAATATATTTCCAATTATATTAATTTTATCTTATGATGATGAGTTTTTATATAGTTTCTAGGTCAATTTGTGGACAATAATATTTTTGGCTTTGTAGGACAAAACAACTTATGCTAAAAAATTGAGTTGGTTGGAGCATGAAATGGATTGGGTGATGTTTGAAATCACTGGGAATGTGAAGAGAGATGAATTTTTCATCCAATGAATCCATTTTTATGTATTGAATGTATTAGGAAGAGTGCAAACCAGTTGCTTTTGTAAAACTACTTTTTAGGCAACTTGATTTAGTGAAGGCAAAAGTTGATGTTGTTTGAACCCGTGATTGTTTAATGAGACATAACTTATTTAAGAGTGTTATAATGGTCTTGTAATTTAAATTTAGGATTCAAATTTCATATTTGAGGTGTTATTTGATGATATTGAGGCCAAAAGGTGAACAAATGGTGCTAGAAACATGTGTTTGGTGAAGAAACTGAGCCACTGGGCCCATTAAACAAAATAATTTAACTATTTAATGATAATTGAGACCATATATGATGTTTAAATTTCATTTTAAACATGTGTGGTGATTTTTTACATCTTGACTAAAAATAGTTTTTGTGTTAGGACATTTTCTTATTCCAATGATGGTGATTTGAGGATTTTTGATGTATGGAAGAAGGGTTTTTGCTAGGTTGACCTATTTGCGTCACTTTTGATTCTTGTGATAAATTTTATGGGATTTTTTTAAGTTGTAATGGTCGTGATAAAGGATGTACAATGACATATTTTGAATTTGAATGAAGGAAAGCTTATAAAAACATAGTTTTGAGTGTTTTTGTGAGCTAGTGGCGTGTGTGCAAGAAGTGTGACCTAGGTGTTAGAGTTTTGTAGGTGTGTGAGCATGATTTTATATATATTAAATTTTACATGACATGTTGATGAATGATAAAAATCACATGTGCAAGGGTTTGAAACTTTGAGAAGTGAAGAAAGATCTAGTTTGTGAGAGATTGAAGACCTAGGGTTTGAATGAGAGGTTGTGATCTTAATTGTGATCTCTATCAGTTGTGGCAGCAAAAATACATTAAATATATTATTTATAAGGTGGTTGAGTGGGTGCTTATCATATCAGAGGGTTGTAACCTCCTTGTAGAGTTGGTGCTTCAAAACGTATTAGTTGATGCTCCTTATAGGGTGGTAGCTCTACTAAATTAGGGGTTGGTACTCCTTATGGGGTTGGTGCCTCATTAAATTTTAAAAATATCAATATACATATTGTGTTTCAATGGTTTTTCTTCTCCTTCAAGATTTCCCACTCATATCTTGTGTATTTTTGTTGATTCTCTTGTTCATGATTTATAACATATATATTTTTTTATGTTCTACACACATTACTGATTGGATAAGTGCATTTGTTTGGATAAGTCATCTGAAAACTGATTTAAATTTTTGTAAGGATTGATTCACCCCCCTCAGTCTATTGTGCTTCGAACACAATAGGTTTTGTAGTGTAACACATAAAATATAGGGCTAAGAGATTGGAACAAATGAATAACACAAGCCCTAAGAATACAAAACCAATCACCAGAGAAAAAATGCTAACTCTCAAAGTGAACAAAGCATATAAGACAACATAGGTTCACCAAAATGTAAATATGAAAAATGATTTTACATTAACAAATACACTAAAACTTAACAATACATATATTCTTAAATTACAATCTAAATAGATATAACCCAGTAAATGAGATATAATTTCATTAAAATGGTTATCAAGACTTTAAGAAAATATATAAATAGTTAAATTACCAATAAAATTAATGTTTGTGATATATTACATTAGATCACATTAATTTGGAGATAGACACCAATTACATATGGTAGAAAATAGGTCCGCTCAACGAGGAAAACCAAACCTTAAACTCATGGACCAAATATGTGTAATGACCTTTTTTATGGCTATTAATGTGGTCTACCAAAACAAAAATAAGGTTTTTTCCGTGAAGGGTACAATACTAAATTTATGAATGTAATCATTTTTCCCTTGTCTTCACAAACTTTATGCACTTTTCTGACATTCATTGTGAGTTACTTGAAAACTAATCTCCTTCTTCAAAACATTAATTCATCCTTAACACCTTGCAAGAACCATAAAAGTTAGGGGTGTTAATGGGGACTTGTTTTATCACTCCATCATTATTTGGCATCTTGTATCATGAACAAAATTACAATCAACGCTTGATCTATAATTCATCAATAGATATGTTGTAAGAAAGTGTATGAACCCTTACCTTTAAAAGTACAATAGATTCTTCGCTCTCACGACTTCAATATAATTGAATTGTGATAATTTTATCCTTACATGTACTTATAGACCTATATATTTATGGATTTCTTGTATTCAAATTACAATGATATTAGCACACAAACCAACACATAACACAAAACACTAACAAAAATGATTTAAAAAACTCAAAAACACAAGGTCACTTGGTAAAAAGATGCTAAAATATATGCGATCATGGGATTCTAATATTACTCTTTATTTTAAGAATTTACCACTACATACTCTCATTATTAAAGTGTCATATTACACTGTCATTCTTATCTATATTAATATACCGATATAAAAAAGAAAAAAAAAAGAAAAAGAAAAAGATCCATGTCTCACCACACATTATATACCACCTTAACTAGGTGATCCATACTCATAAAAGAATGGCCATTTTTTTATTAAATGAAAGAGGAAACACCCATTATTATTTAAGAAATAGTGGTTTTAACATTATCGAAACGTCAAGAATTGTATGGAGGAAACAAATAGTTATTTTGTAAGCTTTCGGATAAGATGAGTTGATTGGTGATGTTTCATAGAATGTGATTTACTGTATATATCTTAGAATGCAGATGATACAAAGGTGTCGTACACTCTTGTTCAAAGATTTATGCAACACATACCTATCACCTTGGTTGGATAATACCTAATCTGTTGTTGTTCAAAGTGGTTATTTGAAAGCAGACTTTCATTTTTATTATCGTCTCATACAAGGAAGACAATTGAAAAACTCCAATCTCTTAAAGAGTTTTAGAATATATGCACATCGTCTTTAGAAAGGGATGGATACTCATTGACCAACAGATTTTTTTTAACAAAATTCAATAAAATAAGAGTCACACATTTAATGCATACCTTCAAATCACTTAACGTATTTCAAGTGGAGAAAATAATGATTTTGAAGGATGCATAATTTTCATGATTGCATTAACTCGAATTATGAGGAGCCCAACCAATTCTTGCTTTACGCCAAAATTGAATGCAGTTTTACACGCCACGTAATGAGGGTCCCAAAAATACTCGACTATGAAGTCACCCAAAGTGTGAGTATATATCAATTGAGAACATTTTATTCTATTTAATCTTCTTTTTGAATAATCGCCTTCATGCTTTTTCCAAATATTCATTTCTAGTCATGTTAAATTTGTTGACGTTTCCTACTTAGTTGTAGCGTAATATGGATGATCTATTAGAGTTATATCATTCTTGGTACTGGTAGCGTATGCCGGGAAAGTGGTTTTGTTCAGTGTACTATGTTGTAATTAGATTTAAATAGATATACCATAATGTATCAGTTTTAATTGAACTTTTGAAGAGATAACAGTAATATAGAAGTATATTCTGATCTAAAAATAATTAAAATGTTTGAAAAGATTACAGAATAAGATTGTTTTTTAGAATGATACTTAATTTCTCATGAATCTTGAATACAGTCACAAACAACTAGGGGAGAAGGGCCAATTTGTGAAAACTTCTCAATAATTGAACAATATTTTGTATTGGAAATATTTAATAATTGATGGAATGAAATCACGGATGAGATTTGACGGCTAGCCCCACCCGTCAAACAAAAAATTAATGAAGTTAAAAGGTTTTAAAAAACATGTCCATCTCTGTTAAATACCTTTATTTTATTTAATAATTTAAAAAATATTATTTTTAGTTATATTTACAAGTGGCGGGTATGTTTTAGGAATTATATGCATGATATAAACACATTTTCAGTAAAATATGTTATTAAATATCTATGTAATGCTGTAATTATATTTATATTGAATGTGTTCATAGTGATAATGATGGTTACACAACATTCTTTCACGTCAAACAGGGACGGGATGACTGTTTTGTAAAGTGTAAAATACGGTTAAAACAAGAAAAAAGCGTCCAAGACATGTGAAAAATATTCTTAGCTCTGAATGAAAGCCAAAATTTTGAATATTAAAGTTTTAAAAAATTGTTTATTTATAAACCATTTGTGGATAAGGTCAACATCTCACTATTATTGGGTGCACAATAACTATTAATTGGTACTTTTATTTTCTACAATAAAAGAGTCATTTGTTCAAAGTATAAGCACATCATATCAATTGACAAACCCATCATATATATTTAATGCTCTGAGTATTTCACTATCCAATACTTCTCTTTCCATATTCCAATATTGTTTGTTCAACAACCAGATTTTTCATATCCAAATTTTAATGCATACGTACACAGTAAAACCATACCATCTTGTCAAGATTCAAATTCATCCATTAAAAAAAAATTTTTGTAAATATGAAGGCAAAAAAAATGTGAATATCAACTCAAATAATTGGAGCCACAAGATCATTTCAAAATAAATTTCAACCTTTGATTTAAATGACCCTCCACCTTGATCCATGTCTTCCATTTTGATTGGATACCTATTCTTTATGTTGGTAATATATATTTACTTTTTTTCCTAGATTTTGTTACTACTAATTTTGTATCAGGAGATATTTCTTTTAAGTTTTGTAGGGTGCATGGTTACTGCTGATTTTGTATCAAGAGAATACCTCTACTAAGTTCTTAATTATGCATGGTTTAGTAAAAAAATGTAGGTTAGTTTTCATATCTACTACTTAAAATTTCAAATTTCATTTTACATACAACAATTTGTTGCATATTCTCCTTGAATGTAACATTTGGAATCTAAAATGCATCTTTCTTTTTTCTATTTTGGGAATGTTTTTATATAAATTTTTTTTGCCGAGGTTACCTAAGGAGAGTGCCGTAGCCCTTTGTGGGAACCATCTAAGAAAGGAATTTTAAGATCTCGGCTCACCCACGAGCTAAACCACATTATCATGGAACCCCATCACTGAAGTATTCAAGCTATCGATAGTAGGTTGCCTTAACACAGACCCCATATTTAAACCTTGAACCTCCCAATTACTAAGATATGTAAGAACTATTACACCACTACATGTTGGATAAAAGTGGTTATTATTACCTCTCACGATAGTGTCAGGACATGCCTCGTCACATCGAACACAGGTTTCAGGCCTTCCCTCGACCTCTCTCGCATTGAACACCAAGTCGTCTTGGCACCACGTCAATAGCCACCTTCTCCAATGAAAGTAACTGACCCAATCGACACTACCTAACAGAGTAATGGTGAGATATATAGGTGGCCATCCTGGGGATTTGACCCCGAGACCTCCCACATATAACACACATTCCCCATCGCTAGCATAAATTGAACAGGCTAAAAGTGATTTTTTTACCTCTCGTGTCGTAATTCCAGGACATGCCTCATCACATTGAACATATGATTCATGCATGCCCCCAACTTCCATGTCATTGAACAACAAGCCAACTTGGCACCACGTCAAGAGCTGAAAGGAATGATAACCAAATCATACCAAGCCAATAACACAGATGCTAATCAAACACCACGATCAATAAGATGAAAGCAATTCGCCAGAATAACTATACATAAAGCTTTGCAAACAAATGAGAAGAAATATCATATATTATTATGGAACTTAATGCAATACATTAGAAAATGGGCCTTGCTTAAATAGGCAAGTAATAACAATCTAAGAACCAGTCAAGGTCATAGATCAAGCCATAAAGCAAGGAAATAACTAGCCATCAAAGAACTAGTCAAGAACATAGATTTAGGAGAGAACTAGACATCAAGGATCTAGTCAATAGCATAGATCAAGGAAAGAACTATACCTAACAACTAGATAATATCTCCTAATATCTAAATAATATAAAAGAAATATCCACACACATAAGTGGGTGAGGATAAATACAATAAAGGTAAATAAAGTACTGAGGTGAACATGAGCTAAGGTAAATACCTACTCTAACACCCCCCCTCAAGTGAAGCTAGGGGCCAAAATAGATGAGGCATGTCCATAGTATGAGTCCTGGCAACTAGGCCTGATGAGGTACTCATATACAATAACTGGGAAAAAAAGGACACCGCAAGGTACCCAAAACCAGTAATAACAAAGTGAAGAGAGTAAAGACCTACTCCAAGGTATCCCAAGAAGCTCGGCTCAAAAAAATCACACAATGTTGAAGAAGTTTGGTGTGCACTGTGGTCTGAATCCACTGCTCAATCACAAAACTCAAAAATAACTGACACTGGGATCCACCAGAATAGCTCCATACAAGGACACTGTCAATGGAGTGATGTTGAAAGTGCCAAAAAAATTACCAAACATAATTCGATCAACTGCTGCAAATAGGTGTGCCACAATCCAAGAATAAAAACCAAAGCAACAAGGAAAGGACATAAAATCTAGAGTGTCATGATCCAAGAAAAGCCAAGGTAACAAGGCAAGGACATGAAACCCGAAGAAGCAGGATCAACACCACACCCTCCCATACTACTAAATGGGTGGAGTGACGCTACAAATCTATATGAGTTGCCAAAAATCAACTACTCGAACAATGACAAAATAACACTGGACTTCACCAAAATAGATCCCCCACAATAGATATTGTCAACATGCCAAAAGTGTCGAAAATACAGATACAAAATCTCTCAACAAATAAGAGAGATACACTACACCTGCTAAATACAAATGCTCAAAACAAGAAGCATCACAATGCATAAGGTATAGAAAGTGGAGCAAGAGGCCGAATGGTGGAGGAGCCATGCCTGTAGATTCCTCTCAATGATTGCCTATGTCGCCTCCATGAGTGATCAGATATCCACCCCAAATCAACATGGGTGGATGAAGAAGATGCCTGATATGACTTGGTGCAAAATGGACAATGGGTGCAATCAAAAGAACATCAGAATGTGTGTCAGGTTGATCATGTCTGACAACTGAAATCTCAGGTTTCTCAAGCCTGAGTGAAGATGTAGAACTCATGTGTTGCTCAGGATCCTCAGAAAGAGTCGAGTGAACAAAAAAATGAGTTTTGTCAATGTGTGATCCCAATGAAGTATCTTCTCAAAAACCAATGTCATGATGAGAACTCCACCTCACATGTGGAATAGAGGAAATAATACCATGTGAATGTCTGCCAATGACTCTGCTAGTGAGACCCATAGAACAGAGCATGCGAGAACTAAATGCAGTGGTATGCTTCCCAAAAATGCCATGCAACTAAGTAGAAGTAGGATACATAACATGTGGTACTGTAATAGGAACAGATGTGGAAGAGCATGCAGTAACAAGCCTCACAGGTTTAGAAGCATCAAAAGCAGGTTCAGGCTCAAAGACTTGGCAGATCAATGTCAGTGGGTACAAGAGCAACAATTACAAGTGGACTAGGAGCATGGATATGGTTGTCCATAATATGATGGTGATGTTCTAGGCTAGCAAGTTTGTTCTGTAGGAAGTGTATTATTGTATCCTTATCATGAATGAGTGATTGTAGAAGAGAATTTCACTTCTTGAGTGATCTATTTTCTTCCACAAATCTTACAATATGCTCTTGAAGTCCACATACTTAAGAGAAAAGTATATCATTCTCATAATCCATGATAGGTACAAGTTGTACCTCCCAAAAATTTAAGATGTCGGGCTCAGCCGAAATTGCGTCCACAATTGATTACAACACTCCTCCATATTTGGCACTTTATAATTATATTGCAAGTCTCAAAATAAATATTTCCAATAGAAAGAGCACAAAAAAACAAACACTTTTGTAAAAAATGGCACTCAAAACCAAGTTACCGATCAAAAGTTACAAGCTTTTTAATATTTTTCTCTGTTATTTATTTTAGGTGCCACTAAAACAAAATAAAATGTTGTTGCCTTCACCACACAAATAAAATTAAAGCGGGCTGAAGTTAAACACCTACTAGTAGGAATCACAAGCTTTAAGCCCTCATATGACCATACCATATGACCAAGGGCTAAGTATTTTAATTGGTGTAAAATTACTATTTCTGTATGTAGATAGTGACCTTTATTGCTGAAAATAGAAACCTGCAGATTTTCTTGAAATAGCAAAAAATGTGCACAGCATCCATGGACCCCTACCAAAAAAGGAAAGATCCGAAAACCTTCCTGCGCGTAAACTGAGATAAATACACCGCAACAAACAATTACTCTGTCTACATCTTGAAATCTCCCACAGACCCAAAAAAATAATCCTGTGATTTCTTTTCTGGTGGGCATGAATCCATAAAAAAGCCTGTTTTCATAAAAATGCAAACAACAACATACGACCAAATCCCAAATATATGAATATACAATGAATTTATTTGCAAAATAAAACTTACAGACGGATGTCAACAGCAATCTCCTGCTCTGATACCATGAAAGGAATGATAACCAGATCATACCAAGCTAAGAACACATATGCTAATCAAACACCATGATGAATAAGAAGAAAATAACTCGCCAGAATAACTTTACATAAAGCTTTGCAAACAAATGAGAAGAAATATCATATATTATTATGGAACTCAGTTAACCATGGAGATGCCTCCTCCTACTGCACATTTATTCCCTGAATCCACTACCATGGGCTCTACACTTATCGTGGTTACCACTCCACAAGCTAATCCTCCTCCACCTGAAGATGTGACTATAAAACCTGCAATGGAATAAACTTCTTCCAATACGCCTCAACGGTTGGTAGATCAGACTCTGAGGAAGAGGAAGGTAGTTGTTCCATTACCAGCCTTTGATTTCAGTTCCCTCAAGGTCACTCCTACTAAGTCGGCCAAGAAACTCAAAACAGTCTTCAGGATTCCATTGGATGCCTCAGGGTATAAATTTGTAGAAATTTCTACTCCCACAG
This sequence comes from Taxus chinensis, assembly GCA_019776745.2. Lineage (NCBI taxonomy): Eukaryota > Viridiplantae > Streptophyta > Pinopsida > Cupressales > Taxaceae > Taxus > Taxus chinensis. The sequence continues at coordinate 600,099,235 of CM034152.1, read as the reverse complement.
CTGATAAAACTAAGGATGACATAATGGTCACAAATTATCAAATCATAAGGGTGGCTCTGGGGAAAGTAACAACAGAGGGCACAATAGGATGCACAAGATGAAATGAATGTGTTGTGCTAGATGTTGAGGGAGACTAAGGCAAATAGAGATGAGTTAAAAGAGAAATTATAGCAGATAACAGAAGTGATACTCAAGTTCTCAAAGCCTCCTGAGTCAACACCATAATCCTCTACTCCTATCGGGTTCAATTTCTCATCAGTACCCATGATTGAGAGGATTAATGAAATGGGGAGAATGGTCAATGAATGGACCCAAAGGCTGCTCCTGTAAGGAAAATAAGTCATCGAAGATACTATGGAAGTCTACCAATCTTTAGAGGATATAAAGAAAGATGGAGAGAAAATGGATGATGATTTTTCAGCAGAAATTGGGAACCTAGAGTTGAATTTCGAAGCTCTCTAAATGCTGAAATAGATTCCATCCTGCATCTTGGTCAAAGAGGGTATAATTCCACATGGGGATACACATTTTTAGTTGACTAAAGCCATCAGATTTAGAATAATGATTCTCAATGAAGCTTGTAGAAAATTTAGAGAATCAAGAGATCAATTGGTCGATGGTAAGAACAACTTAGAAGAAGAGCTAGTCAAAATCTGTGCTAAGGTGTTGAGTGAAGGCTCAGGAATCTTACCTATTGATGATCTTTACAAACAGATCCAAGAATCAATTCCGCATGAACCAAATTATAGATTCAGCATGGAAATCATTAATAGGTTTTTGAAAATCGAACATTCTTTGGAGACCCTGAGGAAACTCAACAAGAGATTGAAAAAGCTTTCTGGTAACACTAGTGATACTCAGGAAACATGTGAAGTTCTGAGTGATCATTCCACCATGCTTGATGAGAATGAGATGAAGGGTATAATTTGAAAATTCTAAGAATTTCAAAATAAGCAGGCTTTGTTGGAGGAAGATAAAGATGATGATACAGAATAAACACAATGCAACATGTCATTTCCATCTTAAAATTGATGTTTCTTTTTCATTTTTGTTTGTCACATAGGAAGCAAATTTTGACTTGGTCTCCTATGTGAGAATCAAGCAAAATAGGACTCTTATTTACAAGAATATTTTTTAGGATTTATCCTATTTTCTCTCAACACCTTTTATTATAAATAAGGGATGCTTATGCATTCCAAAGGGTTGATATTTTGGAATATTGAGATCTATTGTGAAGAAGAAATAATTTGTGTTTTCTTTTAATCATTTGAGGAAAATGAGCTAGTGCTATTCTACAAACTTTGCATTGTGAGATGTATCTTTCTTAAGATATTGTTCTTATGTCATAATCTTCAGCTATTCTTTGTTTAGCATCTTGATCGTTCTAATCATTTAAAATGTTACATTTGTTATCTAAAGCTCATATGATTATTTCATGCTCTATGTTTACTCGAAAGAAAATACGTTCCTCTCATTTCCTTTCCATTGTGTTTTTTCGTAATAGTAATTCATTTTTGCAATCCATTTTAATTTGAAAACAACAATACCTCCATCTATCATGGATATGGATTTCAGGATTCTATCCCAACCCCAATGGTTAGATTAGTGTGAATACTGTACATATTATTTTTGTTGTGGTTTAGATTAGTAATAAACAAGAGCCTCACCTATCTTTGAGGAGGGATTTAATCCCATGTACTGTGGTTGAACCTCATATTTTGATGTGACAAAATATCTAACCAACATTTTTTGGCGACTCAACTGGGGATATTTGGATTGATAAGACTAAGCTTATCCTTTTGGTGTCTGGAGACTCTGTATTTTCCTTATTTTCAAGAAGATCCTTTTTCCAGTTTAAGCTGGCTAGGAAGATCTTCACTTGGTTAAGCTGAGCCAAGGGTGAAACTGATCCATTCTTTGATCTGCTTCAACAACATAATTTCATACTTTCACCCAACAGTGTTGCATCTAGTTGGGTAATAAGTTCTTCGCCCATCCAAAGGAATCAGATTCCTCAAGAATAAGAATTCCCGACAACTTGTTGTGCATTATTCTTGCCAAATATTTAGATTCCTGTTCACACTTCATTTAAGAGAATGGCAGCATAACCTGTGCCTTAGGGAATAATTATTGGTCCTCTTTCCCTTACTCCACCATTGCATGACCTACCTCATGGATCACAGAATAATATTCCTAAGTTCAATGGTGATGGGAAACAACATCCTGGATAACACATTGCCCCGTTCTTTGTTGCATTCGGTGTTATTGGGGTTGCCCATGAAGATATCTCTATTCAACTCTTTATTGAAACATTACATGGTGTAACAGCATAATGGTTCTATCATCTCCCAAATGCATGCATTACCAACTGGGCTACCATGAGATCTATATTTGAAGTAAGTTTCAAACTAGCTGAACATTCTCATGCCTTGTTAGCACAACTTATCTGTAACATCCTCATTTTATACATTAGAACAAGTCAATTTTTTTTTTTTTTTTTGATAAATGCTTCATAGTTCTAAATACATAATTTAGAACTCACAAATCAAATAACCATTCTTATACAGATAACCATATGCAGCTGTAATGACTCGGAGTACCTCCGATCTGTTCATTCCATGACTCGGCAATCTACCGATCTATTCATGAGTAATAAGAGTTAGCATTTTTATTTAACACTTCACTCTTGCGGTTCTCTTCCCTATTCTGGGATTTAGAATGCTCTGTCCAAGGAACCTAACTGAATAATTGTTACCACTATTCATCGGCATCTCATCCCTTAGACCAGGTGACTAAGGACAACGCAATCAGTAGCTTGCGATACTTTGGCTAAAGATTTGAAACATACTGCTTATGTCTTGTATTCCTTAACGGCATACTCATCAATCTGGAATACGTCCTTCACCCCATTCTTATGTTATATAGAATGTCTTATACTGACTTCTGTCAGTCCTCCTTATCCCAAGTTATTCACTCGGAAACGGATTAGTAAGGTGACAACGTTATATGGATGCACTCGAGGACTAGGGATAAGATGACATACTGCGTCAACCCTAGTTGAAACAGTGTGTCAAGATACCTGAGTCTCTTAGGCAGCCATATAATGTGACCACATTCCTAATCGGTCCCAGAGTAACTTGTTCGAGTTAAAGGTGTAAATCTTAACGATCAATGCAAAGGGTGTCGTCATAAGTCACCTGCATTGTTGTATCTTTGAGAAGATCCTAATCTTCTCGAAGGTACAACCCTGCAGTTGACTTGTGCCGTCAACCTTTAAATCCGCCTCGAAAAGATCTACTTATTAATAAGTGTTATGCACATTGAGTTAAATTAGATTAAAATACGTTCCCCTAAGGTTAGCCTTTCCTGATCCCTAGATTCCTCATCATAGAATGACCTTTCTCAATAAAACTCACTACATAGAGAAGTTATTAAGGCCAAGGTCTCATCAAGGAGTTCATAGAATATACATAATTCTAAATCAAGGAAATTGGACAGTAACCCAAAATATTCACATGTGATTACCAACAGAACCCCTTTTTGGTTTATTTCAGTTCTCATTACTGAATTTATATCGTACATATAAGTATCAAGATATAATGATTAAGAATCCAATTAAATGTTGTCCTGGCTTAATCAAGACTAGGGATTAATAATTTAATTCAGCTTGTTTAGCGTTCTTCTTAGGTTTATTTTAACCCTAGTTTCCAGTAAGACAGTGATCCATATTTCAATTTAGCTTTAGATAGAACACACTAGAATTGCTAAACAATCATAAGTATTCAGTCACATATTCTTGCAAGCTTACATTGATAATCACAAAAGTCTCCAAATTATACAATAATAACAATGCTCTCAAGATATTTGAACCGAAGAAGGTCAAACTATCAGGATAAGAATACAAACACATAAGTAACAAACATCAATTTTCCATTCCTTCCAGATATAATCAAATACATTTTATGCATTCAGCATACTTGATACAATGCTCTATGGAAAAAGAACATCTTTCCACTTATAGTACATTTAGAAAATCAAGTTGTATTTCAACTTAAAATCAAATTAAACAATCTGATCATCCTATCAGATCTGCGTACTTTTACCACTTACGGCGTCCATCTACAAAAATTGTCAACATGGGTCAGTTCGATGAATTGAGCATGATAAGCACTAACTCTTAAAACAATTGCAATCCATCAATTTTTTTCATTAAACACCCTGTTTAAATGAGATCAATTCACCCAAGTAAACATATTTCATCATAATATTAGGAATCAAGAAGAACGAAAGTATCAGAGACAACTATCCATCTGAATTCCCAGGACAAAAAACATCATACAGATCATTACATTCATCATAGTAAAATGAATATCATAACAACCCATGCTTCCAGCAGTAGTTAAAACAGTTCCCACAGTTAGATAAAAATATATATCAACATATACTTTACAACAAAAGAGAAATGAATGAATCATACATATTTCCCTCCGAACTGGCTCATGACTGTACCATCTTTCTAAGAGACAAGCATTCAATTTAAACACATGCGGATATAACATACGAGACTGCCATAAGCACCATAGATTTGTTAAAGATCAAACATAACAAACTACTGTAGTTATCTAGCAGTACAGTAGCTCTCACGCCAAGCAGTGATGACCATCCACCAAACAGACTCCACAAGACCTTCCACATGAAGCGGAAAACAAGAAGATATTCACCACATCACCTGTCGAGGTGCAGTCGACAGCTTCTTAGTTCAGTCAAGCTCAAGGCAGGATAGTCATGCTACAAAATACATAAACACGACTACAATCCCTCACATCAACCTACAGCCCCCTTCTAGTCTTTAATAAACACTGTAAGGCTTCTAAACCCAAGGTCGAAATCAAAGAACTTCTATTTTATTGCAATCAACAATAGACTCCTTGACATTAAGTAATTGATGTTTCACTAAGACTTATGCAGAGATAATCATACAAAATCCCCGTAACATGCACAGCCTCATCAAACTGGGATAATCAGAAAGGAAACATAACATTCTGTATTCATATCTGAAAGTATTCAGAGTTTGAAGTATGGTATTCACAACCCATTTGTACAGAGCCACAATACTTGATATCATTCAATACTCAAAGAATCCCAACAGTGTCAAAAACAACAGTGTACCAACAGACTTAAATAGAGGCAGATACACTGGTTACCTATCAAAGATTCAACTGAATCCGAACAACAATATACAAGATAAATAATAGTTAATGATTCTAACTGTGCCAAGAATGGTAAACATTCAAAATCAGGCTCATTCAAAAGCTAAATACTGAATTTGTAACAAGGAATCCAACTGAGCCTCTTCCATATTTTTCTCTCAAGCTTACACAAAAAGGAAACATAAAAGTACACTAAAGAGTCTGTACCAAAAATTCATTACAAAATAACAGAGGTCGTATACCTGTTACTCCTTCAGGACTCCAACAAAATCAAATTACCAGTATTCAAAGATATATAGCCTCAACAGTGGACCATAGTATACGAACCATTCAATGTACTCCACAGAGTTGTTTTGAATATAATAAATATAATGCAAACTATCATCGAGTTAAATCCTGTAATTGTAACACAAGGGAGGGAGAAACAACTTCCACAGGATCGCAATAAATACTGAACACAGCCAGTTATTCATTCAACAAAACCTATATATCATAGCAGAACCCCAACAAGATTCAATAACCACTACCTTAATAATCTCGACAGAACTTACAAAGAAGTCCAAACAACTAAACAAAAAGTCCATCAGTATCCTTTCCATCGAGTATCAACAACAATCATCAATAGTAAGCATTATCAACAAGTTTCAACAGTAGGCATGTACCCAACAAGAGAACAATTCATGGGCTCTCACAGAACAGGCCTAATATGCATTCTTGCATATATTTCGCCAATTAAAGCCGGAATGCAAAACACTAAGAAATATAGCAACAGTTCGAAAAATAAAATACACCCATCAAGGTTTAAATTGAAAAATCGAACTAGCAAGAAGATACAGTGACAAAATCACACAAGGATACCATATAAATCATCTAATTCCAAAAATCATTTGAACAGAGTTGTTCTAATGAAATCATTTGAAAGAGAGCAAGATTTTTAAAGGTTAGGGCCTAACATGCCTGGTTATTTGCTTAAAATTTCGAAGAAGACCAATGAAAGAGCTCGAACCTTCTCCTCCTTTTCTAAGTTAGATCCACCAACAAAATTTTGCTATTTCCATGACTTATATATTTTCCTTGCCAGAGAAAAGAGCTAGTTACGCTCATACTTGCCATGCAACTCCAAGAAGACTGGTGCGATGAACCAGTGAACAGACAGAGGGAAAACCGGAGCTCATGAAAAACCAAACAAACCATTAACTTTCCATTTTGCATGCCTTCCCGTGAAATCCGAGTTCGACTACCGAGTTCATTAATTGCATTTACTCCCAATTTCCCACTTAATCTCTACTGCCACCGACCGCCATAGTTGGCGATGGAAAAATGCACATCAAAGACCATTTCCAACTTTGGCGACCTGCCACGTTGGCTCTAGTAAGCCATTTTAAAAACCTCCACCAAATTACCTGTCCCTCATGCTTATCCATGCATTTAATAACATAGAAACTGCCGCCCATGGTTCACACCCTTCCAAAGGTCCCCTTCCTCCTTGTTCAATAGTTAGGTTAGTAACTTAGGTTAGGATTTAGGATAACACCTAGTCTAACCACTTTGCACATAGATAATAACTTAGAACATTAGCTCTTAGCCTAGGTCTAGGTTAGATTAACACTAATCTAACCCCTAGGTTAAGTTTAGTTTTAGGTTACTAACCTTAATAAATCCAGTTAGGTCTAACATTTCATATGCTCAGAAAAAGAACCTACAACATACATTCATAAACAGGGTTCACTCCTACACTGCCAAATGGCTAATGAATTATATGTAACTGAATTATTACCTGGTCCATGATCAAGACCTTCCAGATATATCATGATATTGGGAACCAATTCATTTAACACGATCAGCCTGAGTTATACTTCGGACTAGCTTATCCAATGCATCCAGACCTTGCAACCTGCTCAAGGTCTGTAATTTTAATTCATCACGAATAAACTTAAAGCACCACTTGGATCAATACCACTGATCCAAGGCTAATTTTTATAGATGGATAACTTCATAATTCATTCTGAGGTCAGATTAAACTCAGGTGTAAAATGAAAGAAATAAAAGAGTCCAATCATATTCTGACTCAGTCAAAGATCTGCAATCTGCAAAGAAGATACAGTACATATCAAGCATGACTTCTCAATAAAAGGAACACATCCTTTTTACAAAATAAATCACATATCAACACTTGTATACTCAGGAGGAAGTAACAACAGTTCAGATCTATATTTGAAGTAAGTTTCAAACTAGCTGAACATTCTCATGCCTTGTTAGCACAACTTATCCACATGAAGAAGGAATCTTACGAACCCAGTGGGACTTCATAGGAAAATTCAACAAGCTGATTCACAAGATTCCAGAGCACGTTGTTCCTACTCTCAAATATAAAAAAATGTTTCTTCATCAACGCTCAACCTCCAGATGTAAGCTTCTTGTTAAGAAGATTTGTTATCCCCGATTTGGCCACCACTCAAGTTATGCCCACCGAAATAGAAGATTATCTTATTCTAGCCGAAAAGAATAGAAAAGAATCATCCAAGCCTAAAAATTAGAGTTCTTCTTAGATTACTACTGATCTAATGATTCATAAGATGGCTAATGACTTGATCACTTTGAAAAATCAAATGTCTCAACAGGTGAGTAACTTTTCGTATCGAGATATTCTTAGACGGAATTTCAATAATACTAATGGTGCTCCCACAAGAGATAGATCATGGTTGACTTCTTCTCAAGCAAGATTGGCTATTGAAGCTCCTCCTATTAATGCTACAGTGGAGATAGTCAAAGAAGATGAAGAATCAGAAGAACAAGATTCTCACAAAGCTTTTGAAGCTTCGGGATACGCTAATGAGTCCTATGACGATTTAGCAGGCAACTCTAGTATTGGGTATTTGGAATACAAAGAAGAAGGATGTGAACATGATGGTCATTCATTTGTGGTCTTTACTCAATCCTAATCTTAGAATCCTAGAAAACTGGTGGAAGTCTCTAAGGAGAAGAATAAAGAATCTCCCGTGGTCATGGCCAAGAGAGGCTTTCCTATCTCAACACAAACTGAAATGGAGACAACTAAAATGGTACCAAATTCTTCTTATTCTCCTTCTCCTTCTCCTACTCTCAAGACCAGTACCTCATCTCAAACCAATATAACCAAAATTGATCCTACCATCATTCCTTCATATACTACTTTTGACATTGTTGACCATGCAAAAAGAACTAAGATCCAAATGTCAGAAGTACAATATCTTCAGTCAAATCCCGAGTAACTTGAAAATATTTCCAAATTCATTAGAAGCAAGGCTGTTGTTCCTCCATCTTAAAAAATAATATTGTCAAGTCCTACTCAACCTTCACCTTATACCAATATGACCTTTGTTTCTTCTTCAGGAAAGATTGAACTATTTTATTTGTCTTTACTCATAAATAGGTTCAAACTCAGCAATTGCATAATTGACTCAGGAGCTTCCGATAACATGATGCCCACAAAAGTAGCTCATGACCTTGGAATTACTTTGACTAAATCATACGGATGGTGTTACTCCATGGAAACCAAGAAAGTTCCTTTGATCGGTCAAATCAAAGATGCACAATTTGCATTTGTCGCCTTCCTAGAGAAGAGAATAAAAAATACCATTCTGGTTGCTGATATCCCAGCTGCTTATGGTATTCTCTTGGGAAGAGGTTTTTGTAAAGATGTCGAAGGGGAGATAAAAATGGACTGGACCAAGACTAAAATTCTACTTAATGGAGTTCCTCCTATTCTCCATCCTGAGCCTCAAGTGAAGTATTTAGTCACTAAGTGTGATGACCCTAAGGCTCAAATTCTTTTCGAAGATGCTGGCTTAGGGAATTATTTCATGACATTAGAGATACCAGCTATGGATGTTAAGGAAGAGGATCCTAATGGTATTTTGACCCTCGAGTTTGATGGGAGTTGTTCAAATACTAGATCAGGTGCTAGGATAGTTCTTATATCTCTAGATTTCAAGATCTTTCCCTTTGCTTTGAAGTTACAGTTTGATAATACTAATAACATAGCTGAATATAAGGCTTTGTTATTGGGATTAGAAATGGCAAGAAAAAAGGGAATCCGAAACCTCAAATTTCAGGTAGACATTGAGCTCATTGTAAATTAAGTGAAAGGAGTTTATCAAGTGAAAATTGATCACCTAAAGCATTATAGGAACAAAGTATGGGACAACATAGAATGCTTTGATGCTTTTTCTATTAAGGTAGTTTTGAGGCATTATAATGATAAAGCTGATTTGTTGGCCATGTCTGCATCTCTTCTCCTTCCTCATCCACAGTTCAAATAAGACACATACACTATCGAGATTGTTTACATTCCCAGTGTTCCAGATAATTTAGCATATTGGCAAGTATTCAATGATGATCGACAGGTACTATCTTTCCTTGAAAAATCTGACAATTTTAGTGAACTATATTTCGAAGGATCTGAATCAACTTTCCATGAATCTATTTCAAGTTCATATCAAGAGATTGATGGTGAGTTCATTCAGCTAAAAGGCAACAAGATTCCCAAAGGGGATTGGTTTCACTAGAAGGTTTATTCGACAAGCATGACAGGTTTATTTAAGATAAAAGCCAAGCTGAAGGCACTTCCTCGTCAGAAGTAGATCAAGTTAAGCTGGGTTTTGCTGATCAACCGCAGATGGTAAACATTGGTAAATTTTGTTCACTAGAGGAAAAAGAAATATTCTCTTCACTCTTGAAGAGATACATGGACATCCTAGCATGGTCATACGCGGATCTAAATTCTTTCAAGCCCAAGGATGTGCAACATAACATTTGCTTTAAGCCTGAAGTTAAACCCCACAGGAAGAAGTAGAGACATTACAACCCCAAGATCTTAGGGACTATTCTTGCAGAAATTTAGAAAATGTTAGATGTAAGGATTATATTTCCGATCCATAATTCCACCTGGTTTGCGAACATTGTCCCTGTGAGAAAGAAGAATGGTGAAATCTAGATTTATGTTGACTTC